>CM055868.1:36830462-37472337 GCA_029582165.1 Portulaca oleracea
ATCAGGATAAATAAGGAAGAGGGTGAAACAAACTCATACTAAGGAGAGGAGGAGAAGGTAATGATATGAGGCTAGGTGTGTGGAGCATTAAGGGTTTTGGAATCAATACAGGAAAATGAATGGTGAAGGAGTTGGGATGGTTGGATGATAATACTAATAGGAAGAGGCATGGTTTGATGGCGGGGAGAATGGAATGGATGGATGATAGTATATGGAGATGGAATTAGTACGGGAAAATTGATTGTGTGAAACATTAGAGGGTTTGAAATCATGTTGTGGAAAAATGAGTGTATGACTTTGATGATTGAGTCCATTAAAATGAGGGCAACACTTTGGAAGGAGATGAACAACTAGTGGGGAACTTCAATTAAAGGCAGAGATAGATGTTTAATTTGAGCATGGGAGGCTGAGGCCAACACTAACAGCAACCTTGAGACACAGGTTGGAGATGGGGCAATTATTGCTAAGCACAACAAGGAAAAAGAAGCACAACAATGGAAGAAGGCAAATGGAAATCAGTAAAGTTTTTTTGGTAGGCAAGTTTTTTATGCATGTATCCATTAGGCTTTGGTGGGGCTTTTAATTTGGAGTTTTAATTTGATTTTGTGTAAGGTTGTAATTTTGGCCATGTGTGTCCTTTTTGAAGGGGTTTGGATGTGCTGGGCCGAAACATATGTGCCCTGTTAGCTTTCTCTTTTGTTTTATGGGCCGTGAGGCTCTTTGGTTTGATTAATTGGGCTGTAGCCCAGTAACTTTTTGAAAAATAGTTTATCAAGCCAAATTTTCAAGTTTGATAGACAAATTTAACTAAATCAACTAACTAATAGCAAATAGAGCAATATTTCTAAGAATTATACAACATAATCACACTCAAACCAATCTGAATTGAAAATTGAATAAATTACTCTAAATTTGAACTAAAATTTGAAGAGAATTTTCAATCGATCATAATACAACCTAATACAATTTACTAAGCTATTTGGGCTAATGGGTTGAGCGGACAGTAGTGGTGATCACAGATGGAACGATGTTGGACTGGTGGTCGCTAGCAAGGACCTGAAGAGTTGGGATGGCATCTTGGCAATGCATGAGAACAGGGTAGGCATCTAGGCAAAGGTAGTGGGGGCGGCATTGGGTTGGCGAAGCGAAGTTTGTATTAAAACCAAAAATAATGGGGCAGTGGGGTTCATAGGATTCAAACACACGACACAAGCTTTCAATATGTTATCAAAACAAGTGCACACCATTCAACCACAACAACACATATGACATCTAATTGTCACATCGAAAATGTGAACACATTAAATCCGCCCCTGATATATAAATACACATATGTGTATGTGTGTCTGTGTCTGTGTCTGCGTCTGTGTGTTCTGCTATTTTTTGTGTGTGTGTATGTGTATGTGTGTGTCTATATATATATATACCCGTGACCTGCCTCTTGCAGAAATGTAAGGTAAGGTCTGCATACATTACACCTTTACGGTGGGGCCTTCCCGACTTCGCCATGACGCTACAGGCTCCCCCTTATATGCAAGGATGACAGTCAGATTCGAATTCAGACCGAAGTTGCTCTGATCCGAAGTAGAAAAATCTAATCCAAGTCCCAACAAAAAGAAATTTGAATCTAAGTCCAATTAAAGTGTCCGACTCCGATTATAATTAGAGATTTAGAGCAGATATGGAGGTGACCACTTCCAATCCAATTAAGTCCAATTAGAATAATACATATATAAGAAAATTCAAAAATTATAATAAATATGGCAAGATTTCATAATTGAAGGGAGAATTGGAAGCTTAGTTTTTTTTTTTCAATGACGTATTGCTAATATTTTGGCGGATATGTAAAATTATTTAGGTTTTTGATATTTTCTTTTTTTAACAAGTAATGAGTATGACATATTAAATTACAACAAAAATGATGTGAGGTCCAATTAGTATTTGTACCATTATTTTTTTATTTTTCTATTTTTTGACAACATTGTCGTAATAGACTATTTACAAACTCTTATTTTTGCAAAGATCTGACCACTTCCGTTTAAGGAACAGAGGTGGAACTCTATAACTCCGATCCGTTGCCATCCCTATATGTGTGTGTGGATACATATTATAATTATCTAAGCAAAAATTACTAGAAAGTGGATATAAATAAGGACAAGAAATGTACAATACCAGCTGGAAAATGATACTGATAGACCAACATGATTGTGGACACAGTAGGCCCAACACAAGGTGCAAGAAACTTCATTACAAACCAATCCTACTGAACCTCTTAATATACCACACTCAATTGCATCAAATTACACCCATCTCCCTATAAATACCACTAAACTAGGACAAGGAAAGCAACCGACAACGCCTCCTTCAAAGACAAGCCCTAATTTTACAATATGCCATGACAAACCAAAACTTAATCTTAACTCACATATTAACTTGGACTTACCTCGATGCAGTTGCATAATAGACTATTTACAAACTCTTATTTTTGCAAACATCTGACTAAGACATCCATGAGAAAAGGGCCAGTAATGCTCCACAAAAACAGGAAACCGAAGAAAATCACTTGTCGCTAGATTTAGAATTCCCCTCACTCAAGTCGATATGGAATTCTCCACTGGCATGAACCTCCTTCACAGTCTTTTCATACACATCTTCTTCCTCCTCCTCGTCTTCTTCATCATCGTATGTAGCCTCTTCTTTTTCGTCCCCATCTTCTTCCTCACCCCAGCCAAAGGCTCCAAGAGAGCGTGAGACTGGGGCCGTCTTCTTCGCCTCTTCAACAATCCGCATAATCTCCTCCACACTCTGGAGGGAGAATGTCGGATTCTCTCTTCGGTAGTATGCAGCTTGGTGCGCTTCTGTCAGCTCCCTTGGCAAGTTCTTTAGAAACCAAGGATGGCTCTTGATCTCTTTGATGGAGATCCTCTGCATAATACGCACAGTATTAACACACAAAAAGATGCAACTGCTAAATTAGCTCCAACTAATAGGGACAACTGTGTAAACGCATGACATCAATTACACTATGCAGAATAAGAGAAATATAGAACTAATAACATATACCTCACCCAACTACTTTGAAACGATAACAAATGGAAAATTATAAATTCCCAACCTAAGGTAAAGTTAAAGCAATAAATTTCTTACCTAACTATTGTTGATGATATTTATGCCTATTTTTCGGATTTGATAAGTCAACTTTAAGGATAAAATTCCCAATATACACCTTGTTTAAATACTTCCCCTTAATTATTTCTCTCTCAGATACCTTCTACCCTTGTTTAAAGCTTCGATCTGTTTTCTGGCAGCTTCAACCCGTTCGGGCTCGACCTGTTTTCCAGCAGAGTGCTGGCAGCTTAGCCCTTGCCGGGATGAGGGCCATGTTAGCAAATCGTGAGTGACATTGGGTAGGTAGAAGACAGGAGGAGGGCGTGGGTGAGGCTGAGATGGCGACGACCAAGGCAGCCGGTGGCGGCACGATGACAAGGTCAGCAGAGGTTCCCAGCGCAATCATCTGTTTCGACGCAGACAGAGGAACGAAGGGAACGGTTCGTGTTGCGGTTTTCAGCCCCTGCTGGGGTGTTTTCCAGTAAGTTCTTGAGTTGAATTGATGAATTTTGAGCGTTAGAAATTATGGATATAATTGATTGTTTCGGGTTGATTTGAATCTGAGATGACAAAGAGGACTGAGATGGGTTTCTGAGTTTTGCTTTTTGATTTGGGTTGAGTTGGTGGGTGTGCTGACGGCGGTTGGGGTGGCGAAGGTGGGTGCTGGAGATCGTCGTGGTGGTTTGGTGTTTATAGTGGTGGCTGGCAGTTTTGGGTGATGGTGTTCACAGCCGTGGTGGTGAGAAACAGGGGAATGGAGTTTTGATTTTTGGTAGCCACTGGATTGCTCTTTGCTAATTATAATCCAGTTGTTCTGATAACTTTGCTAACATACCCCATCAATTTGTATGGTGGATCCGGCACTGGCGTGAGAAAGTCCGCCGGCACCGGAAAATCTATTCAAATTCTCTCTCCTGTATTTCTGAAATTTATGGTTGCAGAAATGTTGATGGCGAAAAGGAAATTGTCTCTCCTGTACTTCAAGAAATATAGTATCCAAACCCAATATAACACAACGCCAGAAGCGAAACAAGTCATAAGGGGGAAATTAATGATTGTATCCCACACATGGGCAGGAAAAGCAAACACATATGCCCCAATGAGAAATGCATGCAACTGTACTCATACATGACATGCAGCCTCAACCTAAGACAAATGATGTGGCCATTAAAATTTTACAAGCCTTTTATTATCTGAAATTCTGAACTATAGATATGCCACTCTTCAGATGGCTGAATCCAAAACTTTCCAATGACCATGTTGGCTTTTCACTACAACAAGACTATAGTTTTCTCTA
This sequence comes from Portulaca oleracea, assembly GCA_029582165.1. Lineage (NCBI taxonomy): Eukaryota > Viridiplantae > Streptophyta > Magnoliopsida > Caryophyllales > Portulacaceae > Portulaca > Portulaca oleracea. The sequence continues at coordinate 36,834,868 of CM055868.1, forward strand.
CCAATATATGAAAACCTGACCATTTCAAGTGAAACTATCCGTAATAAAGAGCCAAATGACCTGTTGCAAATGGTTTTAGTTATTATTTTATTTTTAGAAGAAAAGGCTCCTGCTGGTACAACCAGTATTGACTGGTAATGGAAAGGTATAATGCTTAGCTCTTAGACCCATTTCTGATTGGTTCCAGCCAAAACCGTTTGTTATCCATTAGGAGCAGAACTGTCAGATGAAGGTGAAACCAAGAACAGAAAGCTCCTACAAAATTTATGTTTGGAGGATGAGATCCAAGTTGTCTGGCGAATAAGATCCAACCACTTTACCCCAGCAATGTTTGAGAAGAAAATTCAAATTAGCACATCTCAACCTAAATAACATACGAAAGTTTTTTTTTTTTAAATAATTTAAAAAAAAAAAAAAACTACTTTGATACTCTGGGCTTGGCATATGCAGTGTGGCCAAGCATTTGCAACATGTCAAGCTGAACCTAAGAAACAGAGTTTAACGTGATATTAGCTAGAACCTAGAAAAGCATCCCTCCCTTAACCTTGCTCATAGAAGTATAAACCACAACTTAAGGCAACAAGGCACAGTCTTGACCATCAAGCACTCAACACACCGAGGTGTTGAATGAAGGCTGATCACAACAAATAAAAAATGACCCACTTTCTGCAAAGACTAACATCCAACCACCTCCCCCTTGGACACTTTCTGCAAAGACCAAACTGAAAAGAATCCACACTGACTCTTTGACCTCGGAATACTTTATACTTCAATTTTTCTCCCACTAAACCCCCACAGTTTGGCACCTGAAAACTGACATGCTTGTGCAACGCGTGGTCAAAATGCTATGTTGACTTTTTTAGCCAACACGGCTATTATCGAAAATTCCAAATGAACTGTAACACATTTGCCCCATCTTTGGCAGTTTCCTAAAGTTTGGTGGATCGCTAGTATATCTTACAGTTGCACCACATAGCCATGTATGCCAAAAAAGTCAACTTTGCTTCAACCACATCTTGCAGCTACTGTGCCAAATTTCCGGTGCCTATAGGTGGCAGAGGTCTACTAGGAGAAAATATGTGTTACTGTGTTAACCACAGAATTCCAAAGGTTAAACTGTTTAGTGTAAATAATTCCAGTTAGGACCCCAAAATTAAAGGTTATTTTTGCACCACCAAAAAATAAATAACATGTATTAATAAATGTTGTGCAAACTATGAAGGGTCTTCCTAAGGTAAAGTTGCAGCTTGTTCAAATTTCACTTTTTAAAGTCTGTTTGGGTAAATAGAACCTCAAAGAAGAATTTAGTGAAGCACTTCCTTCTGCAACAGCATCAAGCTGATTGGCCAAGGAGGCAAGACACTGGATCAAGTCTGAAAAAAGATACCTTGGCAAGTTGTTTTATCTGAATTCCAATTCCTGTCCTATCCAAATCCTCATGTTAGAGTATAATAAACAATGCCAAGCCACCAGTCTGTGGGATAGTTGTCAAGTCATCATAAATAAATTCTTCTAATCATCGAATAACACCACAACAAGAAGAAGAAACACACTTGCAAGAATGGTTAGTACTCTTTTTTAGCTGGGTTCCAATATACTTTAAAAAAAATAAAGGTCATATAAGGTAAGCAACAAGTATTACCTAAACTTTTTAAAGTTCTTTCAGGAGAACCAATTTGCTAGCAGAATTGAATAAAACTCACATGAATGCCAAGCTCTGTGAGTTTTGCGCAAGAGCCATAGGGACAAGGGTGATACCCTACCAAGTCCTTGAGTCAATTAAGAATGTCGTGCAATACATAAAGAATCTTCTTCACAACTTTAAGAAACTTCACTAGAAGTTTTTGCCAAGCTCTGTGAGTTTTGCGCAAGAGCCATAGGAACAAGGGTGATACCCAACCAAGTCCTTGAGTCAATTAAGAATGTCGTGCAATACATAAAGAATCTTCTTCACAACTTTAAGAAACTTCACTAGAAGTTTTTAGACCTAGAACCAAGGGTTTCCACAGCTCCACCACCCCACTATGGCAAGGCCTTGTTGGCACAAGCTATGAAGCACAGACACGGCTGTTAGTCCCGCATGTCAGTGCTGGACATGTATCTGACACGGATACACACAGATGCGTATCAGACACGGGCTGGAATGTGTCTATTGAAAAATCTCGAAAACAGACATTTGACACGCCAAAAACTCACCACGGATGTGCGAATCCATGACAAGGACACCTCCGACTTTGGGAGAGCTTAAATCCTCACCGGTTTCTGGACTGGTTGCTTCCGGCAACTCACAGTACTGTAGCTTGTATCATTACCCGCCCCACTGATGGAAAAGATAGTCGTGTATTATGACAATCGCTGGCCACTTACGTTTTGCTTACTTGCTAGCCTCGTCTCTCCCTTCTCATGGCATCTCACTGAGGTTCCCACTTTTATTAACTGGGTTTACTAGAATTGTCTGTTTCGCTCAAGAATATTATAACTTGTAAACTTTGCCTTTAACTACAACAATTTTCAACTTTCCTTTTGGCTTTTCCGGGGAAGGAGGATAGAGAGATAAGTAGCTGTGCACGAGGATCAAGGCATGAAAGCAATGGACTTATCATTATTCATCCCTGTTCTTTGGTTAGGTTATTTTCAGGTTTGGATGGATAAGTTAGGATAAGTTAGGATAAGTTGGGATAAGTTAGGATGCTTTTTTGGGGAATTGTGTTAGGTTTAGATAAGTTAGGATAAGTTAGAATAAGTCGGGAGAGTTATATCCAACCTAACCAAAGAACCGTTAGTGGCATACAGGTGTGTGAAGCACAGTCAATTTTATTCTTTTCTTTCATCTTTTTCTTTTACCCTTCTTTTGCTATCTTTTCCATCAGTGGTACAGTAAGACTACCGCTACAGTGCTACCAAATGCTAATGTAAGATTTTATATTTAACACCCCTTTTATGCATAAATTTTTTAGATTTTCAAACAAATACAGAAATAAGAAAAATTTTATTTATAATTGATGAATGTGTCCGATTGCGTGGCGTAGCCGTTTTTTAAAATCACGTGCCACCGTGTCAGTGTCATGAAGTATCCCGTGTCGGTATCCATGCTTCTTAGGGCACAAGGAGTAGGCAAAATGGCTGCAGACAATCACCCCCACCATTTCCCTTCCTTTACCTCCATCCCACCCCTGACACCCACTCCTTTCATCTCTCTTTCAATTTACATAATATCACCTTTTTTAGGTAGGCAGAGACAGCAACTCTATTCTACTGCTTAACACATGCCTTTGAGCATAGGCTACCTAGATTCCGACATGCCAGAAACGTAACCTTGATGGCTCAATGACTTCAAGAAATGCAGGCTTGGGTTTCAATTATAAGTTGGGGGAACAAGCAACACCATCCTTGGTAAAGAGGCTATCTATCCTGCATAGCCTCCTGAGAGGCAGCCAATGGTACAGGTGTCCACAGCGAGTGACACCACGATGGAAGAGAAACAGATGAGAGTGAGGCTCAGGTTTCGGAGAATATCCCAACTTTGCGCTATAATTCAGATGGACTAGATATTAACAAGCTTATTCATTTTGAAACTTTGCAAAATATCCTTCTCGTTTAAGATAAAAACATCTTTCATGCTTAAATGAATCTTTATAGTAAATTTACCTTAAAGGCAAAGCAGATGTTATCTATATTGAAGACATATGAGACTGCTGACTCATGTTTTCCTTAGGCATGTCTTGCTACTTTAACTACCACAACTGCCAACCTTCCACCTATCACCATCATTCTACTTCTCAGTTGTCAGCCAAACACAATTAGCAACTCTAGGCCACACGATCAGCTAATCACATTAGACTGCCAACATGAGCCAGCCTTTGAATGTTGTCATCTACATCAAATCCTTTCAAATCCAAATACAACTGGAAAAGCAGCTTGGATAAATCAAATAACAATGCTTCTTTATGGCTTGAATCATGCTATTAACCATTAAGGCATGCCAATGTCCCCCAGTGTAAATGCGCAGAACAAAAGTCATCTATAAACATTAACTCTAGCAGCAAAGAACACTTACCCTGGATGGATTTGCGACAAATATACGAGCAAGAAGCTGTCTGCAGTCCTGTGATATATGAACGTAGTCTGGAATCTTATATTGAACAGCCATTATTCTCTGGAAAAAAAAAAGGTAAAGCAAACAATGAAGTCGCATTAAGGAATCTACAACTCATGTTGCATGACTTGAAACCAAGAACTAAGTCATACATTAATAGTCTTCCGGAAGTTCTTTGGATCTTCTTGATCTTCGAAGGGATAAGCCCCAACCAGCATAACATAAAGCGTCACTCCACATGACCAAACATCTGCCATCTAAGAATGACAATTCACACGGATTAAAAAACAAATCCTAGATTCTCATCAGCAGCCATGACACTCTGGGAAGCTTGCAGGTAACAAATCCCAAACAAATATACAAGTTATGACCTTGCATATGAACTCTTTAACTTATTGTGGATACACATGCAACAGCCTATGTTGTGCTTCACTTTTTGGCGATCAGTTCTCGACAACATCCATTCGGAATTCTAAGGGTCCCCCTAAAGCTCGTTTTTTGCTTGGGCAGCAATCAACAGTAAGATTCCTAGAGAGGCCATGCTCAAACGAAGCTTTGATGGTCCTAGTAGGTGTTCTATGTGTTGCAACTTACAAGGAGGAAGCACATGGATCATATACTTCTGTAAATTGTTTGAGGGATTCTTCGCTTTGGCCCGTTGCTTTTTCATTGATGGGGTTTCTTGGGTTCTCAAGCGAGTAGTGAGAACGATGTGTTGGTTGCTTGGAGGAGAATGATGAAGAAAGGTTGGATTTGTGGTTTATGGAATTTGGTTCATTTAGCTATTTACTGGGCCTTGGAAGGAAAGAAATCTAAGGATTTTTTAGGACAAAACTTTGTCCCTTGATGATTTTGAGCTCCACTTTTTCATAGAACGGTATAGTTGAAGTGTGTTTTTTAATGGTGACAGAAACTTGAAATTTTTTAGGTTTTGTTGATAATATTATTGATGAGAGCTTATAGGTACATGTATTTTTGTACTTGCCCCTTTCGTAAATGGTCAACTTCCCCCTGTGTGCTTGCAATTTAACTTTTTTTACTACTCATTGAATAAAAGTTAGTACAAAAGATTAAAACTTAACCACCATAAGCATAGGTGTGACTCAAAACCAAGAAGAGTAGAATTATTGGAAAGACTGGAAACCAAATAAGAATGATACATTGTGTGAAGGTTGCATTATGAAGGCTTTTGATGTTCACGTAACTAAAATGTGAACTGTTATTCACAAGTTAAGCGAGTATATTGTACATTGGTCAATACAAGTATACAACCATTGAACTAACACGATGTCGGATATCTTACTGATTTATCCGTCCATATGATGCCCATAATACCCACACTTTACCATCAACTTGACATATACATGATCATATTATATTGGTAGCATTTTTTATCAAAATCTTTGTCAGAAATAGTGGGTTTCTAAAACAAAAACTACAACTGCAGGCTACTACACAACTTTTGAAACATAATTTTGCAACCAGTATCGGAGTCACAACGTGATCCATTTGATTTCAAGGAAAGGGGTTCACAAGTTATAACCACAGGGCATCTTATGCTAGAATGTAAACACTAAAATTCCTTCGCTACCTTACAGCGATTATCAAAATTCAGAAGACATTTGATTACAGAACAAAACCCAATATTAAATGCAACTCAAAAGCCAAGAGCTCAGTCATACACATCTGATAACCTAAGTATACGAACAAAGCTATGATCACAAATTCAGAAATCATTTGAAACACAAGAGAGAACATATGAGCACACAATCTAACATCACACAGAGCAGCTGTAGTTTGGCTCAATGTTCATCTGCTCACTTGTTACGCATAATCCACATGACAGCCCATGTATATCCATGTAACGGTTACATATGCGGGGTGAACAACATTTTAAATCTGAAATTGTTAGTTACCTTGCCATCATATTCTCTCCTTGACAAAACCTCAGGAGCAATATACGCAGGAGTTCCAACAGTGGATTTTGGTCTTGAATGAAGAAGTGATGACTGACATTAATGACAGACCTTAGTTAATTGAGCAACATGACACACCACATGTATTCCAAAGCACAACACTCACTAGTGCTTATGAATCTACCTTTGAGTAGCCAAAATCACAAATCTTTAGGCGAGGTGCAGGACTTCCATCCAAAAGGGTGTTTTCCAACTTCAAATCTCTATGACATATTTGCTAGAATTTATACAAACAGTAGAAGTAAACCAAAGCTATTGTCAGACGTCAACAAGTAAAGAAAACATGATTCCCGTAACTGTGAAACTGAAAACAACTCAATTCCACAAGTTTATACACTTATACAAAACTTTACCATGGAATGGCAATAGCTGACACCTGATATCAGCTGCTGAAAGAAGTATCTAGCCTGAACATACAGCACAAATATTTTGTTAAACATAAGGCAAATAATCTAGAACAGTGCAATAATGATGCAGACATGTTTATTCTTCAAACGATTATGCATTTGCCAACATTCATTCCAATATATTACTAGTTCAAAAGAGACTTGATAAATTATAACCTCATCCTCGCTGAACCTTCCCGCATTACAGATTCGCTCGAACAGCTCACCCCCAGCAGCATATTCCATGACTATAGCAAGATGGGTTGGTGTCAACACAACCTATATCAATCAAGTACACAAATCCCAATTGAACCAGATTTCAACCCACAAAAAATAGAGCCTGTTTACAAAAACTAAAGGCAAAGTATGGTAATTCACTAGAATTCATCTGTAATCCACTATTAAAATTGAAGAGTGAATATCAGATCTAACCTCCTTGAAGCGGATTATGTTAGGATGCCTTAGAGATCTATGATTTATGATCTCCCTAGCAACATTCTCATCAATCTGGCAGAAAACAACGCAAAGAGAGAGATGAATCCAAAATATATATATAGGGAAAAGAAAGAAAGAAGCAAAATTGAGAGCAATAAAAAGATAGAAAAGAACCCTGGGGCCACGTTCAATGTATTTCATGGCAACAAGCTCCTTGGTCTCCTTATTCCTCATGAGACGAGCAACACCGAAATTCCCAGATCCTATATCCTTCACCAGCTCGTACTTCTCCATTTCTTCCTTGCTTAAATTCACCTAAAACCCCCCAAAATCAAGTATACAAAAGGAGCTCTTTTTATCTTTCTTTTTTTTTATTTTTTGAATTTGAATATACAAACAGAATCAAAAGAGGGCAATTGGGTTCAAATCAGAATCAAATTTGAAGCTTCAATTCCATAATTCGAACCCAAAAATGGAGAAACTCCAGACTCCTATTCCAGAAAGATGAAACGAAATGGTTCAAACTTTTACGCAAAAGATGATGAGAGGCAGAAATTTAGAAAGAGAAAGACAGAGATAGAGAGAGAATTAGGGTACCCAAATTCGAGATTGAAGGAAGTGAGCAAAATTTTCAAGGGGAGGAGCGGTGGCCCTTGTTTTTCCTTTGGTATCCTTGATTTATTTTTTTTCCCTCCTGAATGATACTACTATAGGGTAATGGGAAAAAATAGGCCGAATATATATAATTAATTTAAAAAATTGCTCTAAAATACATCTGGCAATTATTTTTTGGATGATATTATTTATTAAAAACTAGAATTAGGCTAAGATGATAATCCAGTAAAATAATCTTGCCCAAACCTATTCTGTTATTAGAATCTGTTGAAGATTGTAAATTTACTTACTCTCAATTATAATTTTCACCGAATTCTAATTTTTTGTTTTTTAGATTATCACCTCAAAATAGATCTGTAACAATGTACAGTAGTTAATTTAGCTATAATTTTGAATAATATAACCCCAAAAAATAATTTCCACGTCAACTTTTAATAATGAAGTAATTAAATATTTATTAATCGGAAAGAAGAAAAAGAGGGAATATATGTCTGTTCTTTTGCGGGGCAGGCACTGCTGGTGACGCGGAGGAACCTTTTTGGGGACTAAAAAGCATGGAAGGGAATGTGAATGTGAAGGTGGCTGTCCTTTTTATTTAATTGGAGTGTCCCTCATCCCTAACGCTATCTCTGTTGTGTAACTGCATCTATGCAATTTGCCTTCCTCCCAACATTGAGTTTGAGTTTGAGTTTGAGTTTGAGTTTGAGTTTGACTAATTGGATGATTTGATTGCGGTTTCACACCACACCACAATTTTCTAATTTCCACCACAATCGACCATAATCTACCATTTCAATTTTTATTTATCTTTTATTAAAAATTATATCAACTCACTCGCAGTTATTTCCACCACAATCTTCCACATTCCACTATAACCTTCCACAACCCACCACACTTTTCAAATTTCCACCACACCGCACCGCAACCAACTGGAAAAAAGAACAGAGAGTATTTTCTATTGTCCTTTTCTATTTTCAAAGTCCTTTAGCAAAGGTTTTTTTTTCCTTCGGATCCGTTAGAATCAACTTCTCCATAAACTTATATTCATGGTATAAGATTACATCAATTTAGATCCAAAAAAATTAACCCCAATATTTGGGGAAACTATTTTTCAGTACCCCAACTTTTCAAAACTCATTTTGAGGTACTCTTACGTTTTGGGTTAGTAATTATTTGGTGCTTTTTTCGGCCATCAAATTATTAAGTGACCGAAATACCCTTATTCTTCTTCTTTAAGGATATTTCTTAAAAAATGGAATATAAGGGTATTTCGGTCACTTAACCAAATTGATGATTGAAAAAGCACCTAAAAATTTCTAACATTTAAAGTAAGGGTACCCCATAATGAATTTTGAAACTGGGAACCTGAAAAATATTTTACCAAAAGTTAGGGTACCTCCGAATAATTTTTTGATTTAGATCATTAGAACACACTCAAATGTGTTTCTCCTGAAACGGCTGAAAGTTTGTTATTATTGTTGTAGTTATATATTACGTTACTCGGACTCGCACTTTTAGGGTGCCATATCAGGGTTGACGCGACACGGCCTGGGACACGTGTCTGACCCGGCCATAACGCTTGGACTTGGCAACAGGTACAATGGAAGTTAATTTGTTGAGTGCACAGATTTGAGCAGTGAATATTGAATAGTCATGGTGTTATTATAGAGAAAGATGAGAGAGAAGAAGGGAGAGAGAGACAACAATTATACGGAATGACCGAGTGTACATAGCACGCGATACACTCGGTAAAAATATGCATTCAAGGTGGGAAAAATTGCATTGCGTAAGGGAAATTATGCATCCAAGTTGGAAAAATATCCAAGTTGGGAAATTATCATGATACACTCATATCAGGATAATTATGCATCCAAGGTGGGAAAAACTGCATTGCATAAGGGAAAATATGCATCCAAGGTGGGAAAAACTGCATTGCATAAGGGAAAATATGCATCCAAGTTGGGAAAATATCCAAGTTGGGAAATTATCATGATACACTCATATCATGATAATTCTGCATCAAAGGTGGGAAAAAATGCATTGCGGAAAAGAAAAAATGCATCCAAGTTGGGAAAATATCCAAGTTGGGAAATTATCATGATACACTCATATCATGATAATTCTGCATCAAAGGTGGGAAAAATTGCATTGCGGAAAAGAAAAAATGCATCCAAGTTGGGAAAATATCCAAGTTGGGAATCTGTGGACCTCTACCAAGAGAATCAAAATTTATCCCTTTATTTAATTAGATTTCCAATGGTGAGAATGAGTTTGACTCATATTAATTAGTAAAAAAATAAGTGGGTCTTACTTAATAATATAATTAATTTGGGTATATTGATAAAAAATGACGTGGATGAGGAGAGAGAAAAAAATATGATTAAAATATTAGTGTGTTAAACTCGCTTTCAAACTCGTCTTGCAAGAGTGAACACGAGATTCTCGCGAGACGAGTCTCATGCTCACCGCTGAAATGTCCTACACGACTTCATTTCATTCTCATGTCATGTCATGTCAGCAGTGAGTCGAATTTAAACTCACCATTGCGGGTGACCTTATCTTATTCCCTTTGTTTATCATAATACTCTCTCAGTTCCATATTAATTGTTGTAATTTTAACTTTCACATAATATATAATTAATAATTGCAATATTATACCTTTATAATAATATTTTTCGTTACAAATTTAATGGTAGTAGTTTTATATAACAACTCATTGTATATATTGAGAAATTTATTATCAAAATTGTTGAAATTTGACTTCACAATTAACATAGAACGGAGGGAGAAGTTTTTTTTATCATTCTTTCGAAAGAGGCGCCCCTCATATTGTTTAGATAATAAATAAAAATATAGTAATATAGTAATAATATAGTAAATAGAATTATATACTATTAGTCTATTATGAAATATGATTATCATGACATTTTGGCCTTGTTATCAAAAATCTACTTTAAAATTTATAGGAACGAATAACAAACCATATCTTTTCATATCAACTTTATGTTAATAAAGTCAAGAAAAACTATAATAAAAATGAATGATAATTTATTTAAATACTAAAAAAAGGATAATAAGAAGTTAAATAATTAGAGAAATCATAAGATAGCAATTTGGACTCTACTCATATTTACAATACTAATTGCATACAAATGTATATATGATACTCATATTTAAAATACTTACATACTCATATTATGAAATAAACTTATATTAAATTTTAAAAGGGTTTTCGAACTAAGGTTCCGTTCTTTTATGCGACTCGTTGGTTGCAGTTCCACATCGCACCACAACTTTCTAATTTCCATCACAACCGACCACAGTCTACCATTTCAATTTTTATTTATCTTTTTATTAAAAATTATATCAACACACTCACAATTATTTCCACCACAACCTTCCACATTCCACCATAACTTTCCACAACCCACCACACTTTTCAAATTTCCACCACACTGCGCCGCAACCAACCGCAAAAACGAACGGGGAGTATTTTCTATTGACCTTTTCTATTTTCAAAGTCCTTTAGCAAATGTTTTTTTTTCTTCGGATCCGTTAGAATCAACTTCTCCATAAATTTATATTTATGGTAAAAGATTATATCAATTTAGATCATTAGAACACACTCAAATGTGTGTCTCCTGAAAGTTTGTTATTATTGGTAGTTATATATTATGTTACTTGGGCTCGCACTTTTAGGGTGCCATATCAGGGTTGACCCGACACGGCCTGGGACACGTGTTTGACCCGGCCATAACGCTTGGATTTGGCAACAGGTACAATGGAAGTTAATTTGTTGAGTGCACATATTTGAGCAGTGAATACTGAATAGTCATGGTGTTATTATAGTGAAAGATGAGAAAGAAGAAGGGAGACAACAATTATACGGAAGGACGGAGTGTACATAGCACGATACACTCGGTAAAAATATGCATTCAAGGTGGGAAAAACTGCATTGCGTAAGGGAAATTATCAAAAAATTACTCGGAGGTATCCTAACTTTTGGTGAAATGTTTTTCAAGTTCCTCAACTTTTCAAAACCCATTACGGGGTACCCTTACTTTTAGGGTTAGAAATTTTTAGGTGCTTTTTCAATCATCAATTTGGTTAAGTGACCGAAGTACCCTTATCTTCCATTTTTAAGAAATACCCTTAAAGAAGAAGAATAAGGGTATTTTGGACACTTAATAATTTGATGGCCGAAAAAAGCACCAAATAATTACTAACCCAAAATGTAAGAGTACCTCAAAATGAGTTTTGAAAAGTTAGGGTACCGAAAAATAGTTTCCCCAAATATTGGGGTACCTCCGAGTAATTTTTTGGGAAATTATGCATCCAAGTTGGGAAAATATCAAAGTTAGGAAATTATCATGATACAGTCATATCATGATATTTCTGCATCCAAGGTGGGAAAAACTGCATTGCATAAGGGAAATTATGCATCTAAGTTGGGAAAATATCCAAGTTGGGAAATTATCATGATACACTCATATCATGATAATTCTGCATCCAAGGTGGGAAAAACTACATTGCGTAAAAGAAAAAATGCATCCAAGTTGGGAAATTATCATGATACACTCCTATCATAATAATTCTGCACCCAACTTTGCATTGTGTAATGGAAAATATATGATGTTGCAATAAATATACATTGTAGTACTTGAATACTCCACCTAAGTTTGGAAAATATGCATTACATTATAGAAAATGTATCACCAACTGTGCATTGTGTAAGGGAAAATATGCATCCAAGGTTGGAAAAACTGCATTGCATAAGGGAAAATATGCATCCAAGTTGTGAAAATATCCAAGTTGGAAAATTATCATGATACACTCGTATCATAATAATTCTGCACCCAAGGTGGGAAAAATTGCATTGCGTAAAGGAAAATATGCATCCAACTTGGGAAAATATCCAAGTTGGAAAATTATCATGTTGTACACTCCTAGCATGGTACACTCGGTGTTATATCATAATTTGCGAAAGAGCATTGCTATAGGCTATAGAGAGACAAAGATCTATGTGGTTGTGCAGTCTCTATCGTTTTGTGTATGGTTTTTTGTTTCCTCCCTCTTATTCTTGAATAATTAGCAACTAGATTGTAATATAGGTAATTCAGCTTGGGCATTTTTTATTAACACAACACATGCAACATTTTTAAGAGAGAGAGAGAAAGAGAGAAGAATCTAACACAACTTCTTTCTTAAAATTTTCATAATATTATTATTCTAATATAATTAAATATACATTCATCAAAAAAATTATATATGATTAAATATGTTATTCAACTTTCGAGTCTTGTACCCTTGCCGTGTTGGACCTTTGGGTACCATGTCCCCGTGTTCATAATTTTTAAGAATATAATGTCGGACCAAGTTACCACAAATTTTGACAACTATTAGTAACTGGCTATGATATGGTGAGATTTTTCAAGTTCTATTTTAAGCTTTGCATTGTGACAAGTTGTACTTAAAATATCTTGTATAATATAAATTTTTAAGGTAACTTTAAAAATGTACGTAGATTCTTTAAAAATGAAAAATTGGATTATAGTGCATTATACTTTAAGTTTTGGATTATGACAAGTTGTACTTTAAATTTCTATCACAATGCGCTAAAACGTAAAAGCATTGGATTTTAGTGCACCATCACAGAGTTACGTAAAATCAACTCGGTGGATTGTCTACATGGCACCAGTACAGAAATCCAATAACAAATTTTTGGGTTTACTGTAATCCAACAATCATAAAGTCGGTCAACTAAAATCCAATAACAAACATGTCATTTAGACAATCCACCGAGTAGGTTTCACCCAATTTGGTGGTGTTGCACTGAAATCCAACACTTATTCTGTTTTGGTAGGTTGTGAGTACAAATTGGACAACGATAATCCCTACTTTCAGTTTGTATTCTGGTGGTCCAAAAAAAATAAAATTGTATTGTAGTGGGACATCATCAAGAGTATACTCTAAATATCATAGATTTTATGTTGCGTTTGATTCAAAACTTAATATAACACTTTACCAGGATTTTTAATGAATTTACGACATTTCTCCCAATGTTTTTTTCAATTTTTTTCAATTTTTTTTTTCAATTTTATTCCTTTTAAAAAATCATAATAAATACTCAGAGTCTCAAAAAAATAATTTTAAAAATGTTTTAGCAACTACATTTCATTACCTTTCTGGCGGCAGGAACGAAGAAAATAAAAACAATATGGAGTAGGCATGAAAAAAATAAAAAGAATGTGGAGGTGGATTTGGTACCACTACAATACAATTTTATTTTATTTTAGACTACCAGAAGACAAATTGAAAGTAGGGATTATCGCTATCCAATTTGTAAAGTTGAGATTATTATAATTCAATTCTCCTATATATATATATATATATATTACATTTTTTCATATTCAAAAAGTAATAAGAATTAGAGGTGTTAAGCTTTTTTTATCATCCTAGTGTTGAGCTATTTTTCCGCAGGACCTCCCCTACAGTATCATCACTGCTGTAGAGTTTAACCACCAAGTTTGGGATGGAAACGACTGCTAATACCTCATAATAGGCTGAGAAACAAAAGGAGGAGTTTGCCCAAGGAGGGGCTCGCGTCTGATTACCTAATTTTGAGATCATTCAAGTAGTAGTTGAATTTAATCTAGGGGACGAATTTAATCTAGTTTTGAGGTCATTTAAGTAGTAGTTCCTAAATTTAATTTGGTTTATTACCACATTTTTAGGTAAATTTTATCTTGCATAGATTAATACAATTTTTAACAAAAATGAAGTTCACATGGAGAACTCATATTAGGTTAGTCATGAAAAAAAATTCATAACTCATTTTTTCAGCTTTTGAGATCATTCAAGTTGGAGCAGTTCCTACATTTAATCTGGTTTATCACCATATTTTTAGTAAAATCTTATCTTGCATGGATTAATATAATTTTTTAACAGAAAAGAACTGACATCAACACTGTTCACATGAATCACATTAGGTCAATCATAAGAAAAAAAATAATTCATAACTCAGTCATTTCTTAAGTTTTTGAGGCCATTCAAGTTGGGCTAGTTCCTAAATTTGATTTAGTTTATCACCATAGTTTTAGGAAAACTTCATGTTGCATGGATTGATACAGGTTTTAACAAAAAACAAATTGGTATTAACATTGTTCATCGGTTGGTTGTGTTGTGGGAAACTCGACCTTTCTCAAAAATGGTTAGAGTTTTGCATGGGAGAGTTTTTTATTTGTTTTCTTGACATCTTGGACTAATTCTTTTCTTCGGGAGGTTCGTAGAATGGCCCTCTTTGCTAGCAAGGGAAAAGTAGAGCCCTAGTTGGTAGTTAAATTGATGGGTAGTCTAAGGTATGGTCTTTACCTGATTGTTTAACATTCTAATTTTCATTACCTGTTATTTGAGTGCTTGAATTGCAGAGGTAGAGGTCTTGAACTAGATTTTTTAGAAGCTCAAGAAGTCCTAGGTTTCGTTGAGTGTAGTTTTTCCTTCTTGTGTTTGGAAGCTTGTGTTATTTTTTGAGGATATGGTGGTAAGCAGTGGTTATCCTTTTGTAGTTGATTTGAGGGTTTGATTTTCACAGACATGAAGTAAGTTTTGGAGAGAGAGAGAGGGAGAGGGAGAGAGAGAGAGAGAGTCGAGATAGGAGAGGGTTTTTTCAGAGTGTGGCGTGTGTGTGGTTTATGCATTTTATAAGCATTCATCCTATCATCTCTCCCCTCTATTATTCCTTGCATGGACAGTGATATATGTCTTGTATATGCAGCAAAATCAGCATGATGGTAGGGTCTTATAACCAACATTCCTTGCCCATACTTAGGAATGTGTTGGTGAATAATGGGGTGCATTTGGTGGGGTCTTATGCAGCAAACTCAGCATGATTGGGTGCATTGGGTGGTATCATGCCCCACGTTTTTACATTCCTTCCCCATACTTAGCAAAATCATCCTGATGGTATTTGGGGACAAAGAAGGTCATGGGTTCAAGGCTCCCAACCTGTCACTTAAAAAATCATCTGATATTTTGTTGCGTACTGCAGTCTTTATGAATTTCATTGCAGAGAAGACTCTTTCAACGCTTGTTGTAGAAACCGGTAAAACCAATGTTAAAGTCACAAATCGATATAGGTGAGGAAAGCTTGAGTGCTTTTTAGTATCAACCAAACTCTTACAAAGATCACCAATACTTGTCATATCGGACAATCTCTTATCATCATGCACATTATTTATGAAAATATCAAGATCAGAAGAAAGTGCATCAATGCCAAACTCATCAAAATCATCTGGATATAAGCGAGCCATCTTTATTATCTTCTCCTTGTCAAAGTTAGCGAATGAGTCCATAGGATTCAAACAAGCCACGCCTATAAGCAAATCAGTGCTTGCTTCGGGAAAACGATTATTGAGTTCCTGCATTTGCTTGCCAAGAATTGTATAAAACACATCAACGCGATAATAATGCTCATTTGTCACCTTGGAAACTCTACGCTTGGATTTTCCTCGAACAATGTGGATGTCTTCCATGTTGGGAATTTGTATATCATATTTCACACAAAACGAAGAAACACTATCAAGTAAATCATTCCAACCTTCATTCCTTGTCACTTGTAGTTGACTCTTAGTAGTAGCAAGATATGTTATAGCATTGACAATATCTTTATCCCCTCTTTGCAATGCTTAATGCATTTGTAATATCCAACACCAATTTCATCAAATGCAATAAGAAAACAAACTCAAATGTTCGCATTTCATCTAAAGCACTTTGAGCTGAGACTCTATAAGAGGTGTGGCTTCCATGACTTGCAATAGCATAAAGCACTTCAATGTAAGGACCAAACATGATACTCACATAAGAAAATGTTTTATAATGAGATCCCCATCGACCATCCCCGTGTCTTGCAAGTCCATGTTCTTGGTTTAAACCCCGACCACTTTGTGATTCACCTAAACGTAAAGCTTCTTCAACTTGTCGAGCTTGTTTTAAACGCAATTCATCTCTGCATTTATAGGAATCACCAACTGCATTTAGTATAATATTAACCAAACCAATAAACCATTCGATATCATCATGATGGTGTACAACTACAACAAGAGTCGATTGAAGTTGATGAGCAAAGCAACAAGACTTTTCATATCAACACGAGCTCTCCTAGAAGAAGAGGGATTAGTGATTGGAGATGTTCATTGTCAGATTATGGATGAGTACTTTCTTGAGGCGATGGGGAATTTTGTGTCGCAGAACCTGAACCATGCGATGTCTTCACTCTCTTACTGAAAAGTTTCTCCATTTCAAACTGACAAACAATTTAAAAAAATGAATTAACTTTATAAATTCAAAACATCCGCTAAAGCATATTCATATTTGATTATTAGAAATCAACAATTAACAATAACGAAATCACCATCTCATAACAATATTTTAATTTGTAACCAATCAATCAAACAAATAAACTACATAGTTTGAATTATGAATATTTAAACAAAATAAAACCAAGAACTCTAATCGTTCTATTCACTAGATTGCTATTTCATCACAAATACTTAAATTTATTAATTGTTCAATGCAAATTTAATTATTAGAATCAACAATAAACAATAACAAAGTCACCATCTCACAAGGATATTTTAATTTGTCACCAATGAATCAAACAAATAAATTACATTGTTTGAATTATGAATATTTCAACAAAAGAAAACCAAGAACTCTATTCGTTCTATGCAAAGATTG
Source organism: Portulaca oleracea (assembly GCA_029582165.1). Lineage (NCBI taxonomy): Eukaryota > Viridiplantae > Streptophyta > Magnoliopsida > Caryophyllales > Portulacaceae > Portulaca > Portulaca oleracea. Next base: position 36,852,111 of record CM055868.1, read on the forward strand.
CTATTTCATCACAAAATTCACAAATATATTAACTATTCAATACAAATTTAACAAAAATTAGTAAATTAAGCATAATAACTTACAAAATAATAATTAGGGGCGTCGAACCCCTGACTCCAGTGTATAGGCGCGCGACGTCGCACAAAAATAAAATGTTCTATCTACAATTCAACAAAGTCGAATCCCTGACCTCAAGGGGAGAGAGGCGCGCCCAACTTCTGTTGCCAAACCATCCGGTTACATAAACGTTGTTGTATATTTTTCCCACAAATTAGTGTGTGTGTATGTATATATATATATATATATATATATATATATTATTTTTACTATAAAATAGCTCTAAACTGTTTTTGTTTTTCCAAAAAAGGCGGGGGGTCAATTGACCACCCTTGACCCTTAATAGCTTCGCTCTTGGTTGAGTGGCTTCGAATCCCGATACCGCGATAACCCTGTGACTTATTATAGGAGAATAGGAGTGGAATTTGAGAGAGAAATGGGAGAGGATTGTTGATGACAGTTGTTGGTGAATTCGGTGGTGAAATGAGGGACTGTTTATAGGTGGAAGAGAGAGGTGTGATCATGGAGAGGGGGGGCATGATCCCCATTTCATGCCCCTAATTAACACCATGGCCGCATGGCCTTTGACTCTGCATGAGTTAAAGGCGTCATGATAAAGATCGTGGGATCAGCTGGTGGAAGTGAGGCGCGAAAAGCTAATTTGAATAGCGTAGGCCATGCGGCCAATGGCAACCAGTCACACGGATTGGTGACGTGGCAAGGCGCGGAAATTTGATTTGAGTTGTGTAGGCCATGCGGCTTTGACAGTGTTCATGGGCCTTGTTTGCGCTCTAGGCTTGAACACTGGTCAAAGTCGCATGGCCTTGGCATCTGGTTAGTCCAATTTCAAACGGAGGTTCCAATTGAGGCAATTCAAAAGGCATTGGAAAGCTTATGATGTGTACTTTACCCTCATATAAAGAAATAAGGCCAATAGGACTTGTTGAAAAAATGGGATTCAAAAGGGTGAGTACATGTATGTGGAAAGGGTGGAAAATGAAGGCTTTTGTGATGGGTTAGCCCTGGCTTTTGATTGAGCCCAGTGGCTTTTGATTGTAGAAGGCCCAGTGGCTTTAATTTCATTCTTGCCCTTTTCTTATTGCCCCCGGTTTGTTTTTGTACACTTTTCCTGGTACAAAACCTAGTGTCTACATAGATGTATATATTTTTGGTGTAATTGTTGTATCTGTATGTTGTAGGTATGTCCTTAATGCATTTTTATCTGCCCTGATGTCTATGTGTAAGGCTTGGTGAGTTCCTAATTTTGCTACTTCTAGTTAGGGATGTAGCGGTTGTTACACTACTGTTGTTAAATGAGCCACCCCACTAGGCAGAATCTATTTAGGGACATATGGACCCTTCCAATTTGGCGCAAATTTTCACCTTTGGTCCTAGATAGGTGCTCTCATTTCCCTTAGCATGAAGTCTCCTTCCTTCCGTTCACGGTGTTTCACTTTTTTGTTAAAGGCGCGAGGCAAGTGACTTTGGTGGAGTTGTACATTATGTAGTGCTCTTAACCATTATTTGTCAATTACTTTCAATTCTTCATATCAAGCTCTGGCCCATTCAGCTTCTGGTATTTGGCTTTCTGCAATGATCCTTAAAGATGGGATCGCGATTTCGACGAGGAGAACTGCCTCCATTCCATACACTAGCGCATATGGTGGTGGCTGACCTAATGGACGTTCTGTAAATCTATAAGGCGAAGGGCAGCTTGTTTAGCCAATCTTTATCAGTGACTGCCACCTTCTCTATAATTCGTTTGAGGCCTTTGTTGGCGGCTTTGACAACGCCATTTGCTTGAGGTCGATAAGGGAATGACCTGTGGTGTTGAATTTTGTATTTGGACAATAACTCAGCTACCTCTTTTCTAAAATGGCCTCCATCGTCACTTATTATTGCATGTGGAACCCCATACTCGCAAGTGGCATAAGCTGCTGCTTCCACCCATTTAATGAAGTAGTCTACTACTACTAATACGTACTCATGTCCTCGGTTCCTTGAGGGGAGATTTTTCCTATTATGTTGATACCCAAGCTAAAAACAATATATATTGTATGCTCCATGGAGCACATGCTCCAGATCCTATGTGGCAAAATAATTTCCAGGCTGGCTTTAGGGTTTTCAATTTTTTTCATAAAAAGAAAAAATCACAGTAACCGTTTATATTCTACACGTTATAATCTCACCTCCTAATTCCAGCTTTCAATCTCTACTCCTGGAAACCGCCACACTCGAATCTCTTTCAACCTGGCGATTCTATTGTTCACGCTACCGTCGGGCGCCGCCCCTCCCCTGCGTTTTTCACGCCGCCATCGTCCCTTCTCAGACAGTCAAGTTACCGTCATTCATAACGCTGTTCATTGTAAACTCTTTTGCCTTCCCAACCTTCAGCCACTACTCTGTTTTTACTTCCCAAATTTCAGATTTCATCTTTCTCAAATTTTTGTTCTCTCTCTATAATGGATTTTCTACACTTCGTCGGAGATCGTAATTCTTCGTCAGTTCACTTCACCATATTCATCGCTATTTGATGTCTTTCTATGTTCTAAATGATCTAATTGATCATTTGTGTTCATGAACCTGTTTTTGTGAAAGTAGAGAGATGAGATTGGATTATTTATTGAAGACAAATTTGGGGAGAGACAAATTTGTATCGAAAATCTATTATCAATGTCGTTAACTAGAAATATGCATATTGCTCATTAATATGTTGACATTGTTCACTAGATATGTTCTGATTGTTCATCAGTTAACTAGTGGTTATTCAATATAAATATTTCCTTTTTTTCATCATGCTATTGTTCACTAGACATATTTTCGTTGTTCACTAAACATTCTTCATTGTTCACCATATCTGGATGTTTTGTATACAATTCAGGTGAGAATTTTAGTTCACTGGTTCGATGAGGTTTGTTCACTGGTTCAATGAGGTTTGTTCGCTAGTTCCATGAGCTTTGTTCACTGGTTCAATAAGCTTTTGTTCATTGATTCAATGAACAACTTTGCAGTGGAAGTGGATGAGACCATTGAAGGATACAATCTCCTAGATCATGGAGCGGTGTTCACTAGTTCATGAAGCTTTGTTCATCTGATGGCTAGTAGTTGTTCACTATAAATATTTTCATTATTCACTATAAATCGTTCACTAATATGCTTAGATTGTACACCAAACATTTTTCCGTTGTTCATTATATATGTATTCATTGTTCATATTATATATTACGATTATTATACAATTTATATTTGAATTTCAATCATGTTCAGGCATATATTTAAGCAAAAAATAGCATGCTGGCGACAATTTTGTAAGTGGACAATATTGAACATCATAGTGAACAACTATAATAACACACATGACAATTTATAAGTGAATATTCACATTTTGCGAGTGAACAACCTAATATATCTAATGAACAATTTAATTAGGCTCGATGAACAACAAAATATACTCGGTGAACTATTCGATTAAATTTGATGAACAACAATAAACTAACTAATAACTTCCACTGATCGATTAAAAAATGAAGTAGAGATAAACATGAGTAATTGCAGAAGATGATAGATTTCCCAGTGAACAATTCAGTGGAAGTCAATGAACAATGCAATAATGAACATGTTGAAGTTGATAATCGATTGACTTGATAACCACCACATTGATAACCGCTGTTAAAATTTAAAAAAATGAATAAACATCTGACATGACGCCATGTCATCTCCTGGAACACGTGTTCCAGAAGCATACAATAATTTGCAAGCTAGAAAAGGCCATTGAGATGTAATGGTGGTAAGGTAAGATGCTGGTTGGTGCTTGAGGTCGGCGTATTCTTGACATTTTGGCCACTTGCGAGTATTCTTGACATTTTGGCCACTTGCGAATGTAATTGAGGCAGTTTGCCTCTATGGTGGTCTAGTAATATCCTGTGCGTTGAATCTTCTTAGCTAACATCCTCCCATTCATGTGGGGTCTACATTCTCCTCTGTGCATTGTGGACATTAATTCGACAACCTCTTGGGCATTAATGGTACAAAAGGTCGATACTTGTGGCAATCTTCTTGTACCGGCGTGTGTTGCCATGAGTTTAATGGGCGTCTGAGCTCTTGTTTCAACTCTAGTGGGATATATGCCCTTGCTAAGGTAGTTGTAGATATCAAAGTACCAATCGTTGGGACTGATAGTTTCGGTCTCTATAGCATGAACGTGAGCTCGTTCTCGTCACCGCTCAATTGTGATGGACAAGTCATATATCCCTGTTCGGATGTCTATCATTAATGAAAGCTTGGCTAAGGCATCATCCAACTCATTATGCTTGCGGGATAGGTGAGTGAACACTATGCTATCAAACTACTTGGATAGTGACGGTAGGTGTTCCTGGTATGCTATTATAGACTTTCTCTTCAACTTCCAAGTGTTCATAGCTTGGTTTATAATTAAACTAGAATCCTCGAAAACTCTGATATGTTTGATACCCATCCTTATGGCTGCTTGTAAAACGATTATGCAGGTTTCGTATTCAGCTGCATTATTGGTGGCATCGAAGTCAAGTTTGACTAAAATAGAAGTATGTTCTCCTTCTGGTGTGATGAGAGGTGTACACCTACTCCGCATCCCATTTGATTGGAAACTCCATCGAAATACATTTCCTATGTGATATCCACTTCGTTAGGGAAGTCCAAGCTTTTGTTGAGCGATTTCGTGGAAGGAAAACTGGCTATGAAGTTTGATACTACCCACTCTTTTATAGATCTCTGTGGGAGGTACTTAGATTAAACTGGCTATGAAGTTTGATACTGTCCGCTCTTTTATAGATCTTTGTGGGAGGTACTTTAGATTAAACTTTGAGAGCATGACCATCCATCGGCTAATGCGACTATTGATTAAAGGTTGCTCCAATATGTGCTTGATGGGGTTTTGTTCTGCTATGACATGAATTGCATGAGGCAGCATGTGATGTTGCAGTTTCTTTGTGTACCAAACAAGGGCTAGGACAATCTTCTCGATATTAGTGTAGTGGGGTTCGTACTTTATGAATTTCTTACTTTGGTAATAGATGACGCTCTCCTTCCCGTGTACCTTTTGTGCTAGCATGCACCTATGACAGTGGGGGTAACTGTAAGGTACGGTAGGAGAGGCGTGGCAGTCCTCATCCCATTCAAGTTTCACTCATTTCTTGAGTTTCTTAAATAGGGGTTCACATACCATGGTAAGTTTAGGAATGGACCGGCTGATGTATTGTAGTTTACCCCAGAAGCCTCTAGTCTTAGTGCGGGATTGCTACATGTCTTAGATAGCCTTGATTTTAGAAGGGTCAACCTCGATGCCCCTTTGGGTGTGGTAACACTGAAGGCACACTTCTGGGGTTTAACCTCAGGCTGTCAATCAGCTCCTCTGGGGCCATACCCATCCTCGTTGAATTTCCACACTGGGAAGTCCCTAATATCAGTGATCGAGCCAAACTTGATGCAATAGCCACCCCTATGAATCTATCAACTTCCACCCAAACTATCCAATCAGTAGTTTCATCCCGTTTACCAACTTACCTTCTCCACACCATCTAGACTAGCCAAAAATCATCAGATTAGTGGAAAAGGCAACTGCATTGTTGGAAAAGATCAATTCATCATCAGATAATGCTATCAAAATCGCCGCAGCAATGCCTGGTGCCATTGGCTCTGGTTGAGACCATAGAAAACGGATCACCAGAGAGTAAAGAACATGTTGTTTGGTATACTCTTGCGTATATGTCAGAGCAGTAGTGATAAATACATGAGGCTAATGCTAAGAGAAGGGGTAATGAACAAGGAGGGCTAGGGATTTCGCAGAAACCCTTTTGCTACTCCTGCAACAAGAATCATGTAATGGGTCATCAAACCCCAAACAGCTTAAAAATGAGGTGTTGGAGCACATTATGGAGAGAATCAATCATGCCGAAGATGTTGGGTTAGATGACACTGCTCTGTATCTGGTGCAACAAATGATAGCCAAGCTTCATTCCTAACTTGAATTCGTCCTCCCAATTTTTCATAATTCGCAGAGCATTGGCATAGTTGATCGTGTGTGTAAATATAGTATATTTGAAATGTCACAGACTAGTCAGTCGTGGGATCAGTAGATTACAGCAACATCAACAAAGTCATACACTTGAGCCCAATGAGACTCAACAAATGTTCCAATCTTAGAGCATCATGAACAACAATAAGCGAATCAAGTCTATTAAGAATTCCATCTTTTAGTTGAATTGAATACAACCCAGAAACATTGAACAGATGAAACAGATTTTGACAACCTATATGATATTAAACTTGAAATTAAGCAAATTTGACATGAAATACGATAAAACTTATTTCAAAACCACATAAGTAGATGACTCAAGAACCGTAGTTGAATGTGATCAGAAATCAGAGCAGCGCCCACCTTTCTCCCAATCGCCGTAGCGGGTTGGTTCGGGGCCTCTAGGGCCGCCGATCTCACCAGTGTCTTTGTTGACATAAACACCGTCGTCATCTTCCTCATCATGCTGGGCATTGTTTTGCTGGTCTTGAGTTTCCTGTTGGGGAGTGACATTAGTATTGGGGTGGAGCTTGGAATGCAATTGAGCTTGCTGCTGATGGAGGTCCGTTGAGGAGCAGAAGAAGCGAGTTAAGAACTTGGATTCAGTGGGAGTAGCAGAAACTGATAATGTTAGGGTTTGGCGCGACGTTGAGAATAGGGATGTGAATCGGCGGCAAAGGGTACTTGCCATTGTTGCGATTGTGAGGGGGAGACAAAGACACAGAGAGAGGCGGTAGCTGGAGAGGGAGGGAAGACGGATACGTGGAAGAGCAGAGTGCGGTGTGCAGTTAAAAGGGACGATTCGGCAAGAAATTGGAATACCAGCAGAGACGCAGAGTACATGGAAAGTGGGTCACGGGTCTGAAATGGGTTACGGGTCATGAGTCAGAAAGCTCCGATCATCAGCTGGGGTGCACCAACTATAATGTCTTGTCATAATATAAAACTTATATATTTATAAATTAAATTGAAAAATACTATATATAAATGGTATACAATCACATTTTTATCCATAATTTTTAAAATTTACAAAAAGTCGTGTAAAATATGTCCAACAGATGAGGTTTATTCGTTATAGTTTCAATTTTAATTGTTGACATGTCACATAACCAACTAATTCCAAGCTTCTTATAATTGATAATTAATAGTATCTATCAAAAAAATTAGAATTAAAAATTATAATAAGTATTAATTTCATAAGAAACAAAACATTTTAGCAATATCTTGCCCCAAAACACTTATGATCACCCTTTTTCTTTTCTTTTCGAGCATGTGTCATCATGTATGGCCACACTTAACACATCCTCCCAATCTCATCATCATTACTCAAAAGAAATTACATTTGATTCAACATTAATTAATCTACTTACCATTAATCTCTAATATCTATCCATTTTTCTCTCTTATCATCTCTCTCAAACAACTAGAAATAGAATTATACTCCCTCCGTTCTGAAATAATTGACGCGGAGCCACAAAACACATAAACCAAGGCCCAATTGTATTCTAAAGTTTACTGAAGGTACCCCACATGTGCTTTCATCACTTTCCATGTGAGTTTCCAGCTTTTTTCCTTTCACACAGGCCATTAAAAGGGTGGTTTGGGAGGGGAATAAGAAAAGTAAAAATTAAAGTAATAAAAGTAATAATAATTAAAGATAAAATAAGTTAGTTAGATATTGGAAAACGTAAAGTGACAATTAATTTGGAATAAAATAAGTTAGTTAAGTGGACAATTAATATGGAACGGAGGGAGTAAGATACTTTTTTGGTAGCTTTTAAAGTTGAAGAAATTATCATTACTATTTATAAGTGGATTGAATTATAATTATTATTTTTAATTTGGTTATTTTTGACGGATAACAAAAATTTTAAGTGAATTAGGCCATTATTTCACCATTCAATTATTATGAAATGCTCACAATTGTCCATGTGTGTATAATCGGGGGTTCGGTGGAGCTCTCATTCACGGTTTCTTAATTAGGACTAGGCCGACGTTACAAATGTCATCTCCAATTATTGCTTCCCTACTTGATATTCTTCTTTCAATGTCCTTTGAGATACTAATAGGTGATGGTTTGAATTCTTGCTCTTAAACTTTGTTCTAAGTTGCTTCTTTTAAGTTCTAACTCTCTTCTGTTGTCATTGAGTGTAACTCCTCTTCATTAACTTGTTGATCATTTATTTATTGGCTCCCAACATCTCCCTTATTGCTCGGCTTTGACAGTTAGACTTCCTTCTCGCCCACCGCAATTGAGTTTAACTCTTCCTCGTTAACTAATTATTCATTGATTCCTCGGCTTCCAAGACTTCCTCCCTTCCCCATAATTACTTCGTTCTCTTGGTAGCTACAACTTCTCCCAACCCTTTGCTTCTAATATCTCCACCTGTCTTGTAATAACCCTTATTTGTTATGCATATCCGCTCTCATTTAATTGTTGGACAACTTCTTGATGCCTACCTTGGAAAGTGGAGTTTTCTAGACGAGAAGCCAGTGTGCTACCCTTGGACTCCTCAACTTCCTTGTTCTTGTTTGGTCTTTGTTAATTTCCTAATTTTGATTCTAGTGTTTCTTGTATTGCAATGACTTTGTCCATGGTTTTGTTGCTTGCCTCATCCGGTTTGCTCGAGTTAGAATCGCTTCCATTGTCTTCATCTTCTAAGTCATTATGTCAAAGGAGACGAGGGCATATCAATGGAATGAACAAATACAAACAGTTAACAGCAAATGAAGACTAAACTTGATCACTTGGTAAAGGGGGCTAAGCAACTGACATTTTGGCTGGATACTTGGCTCCCTCTGCGGGTGGACATAAGTACTTGATTCCTTGATGAATGCCTTATACGCACAATCTTCCAAGGTTAACAAAACTTGACCTTCAATTCTGTTGAAAACTTTTGTCAACATTTCAACTTTCATGTTTTCAAAGTGTTCAACTGTTAATGTACTTTGTTCCAAGCTTATCAACTTTCCCCAGTGATGAATACACTTTTGGAAATTTATGCATTTCCACCTGTATGGTGGAATTCCCTGTATATCCAGCTAGATTCTTTTGTCTTCACTTGTCTCGTACTTAAACCATTTCCTGATTGTGGAGAACCATACCTCCAATTCCATTGGATTTTGAATGCCTCCTTCCAGGTCTTCCATAGTTGGCATTGTAATTATAAATTCTGAGTTGCTCATTGTTGTTATCCTTAATGTCGGTCCACACTTATGAACTATGGTTGATGCTCGTGTTGCCAAATCTCCCTGTTGTGGGCTGATACAAACTAAGCTTCTTTGTAGCCATCCTGCAATCTCTTCATTGATCTGTCCTTGGATTCTAATTTCTTTGCATGCTTCAGTCCCTTCATCCCTTATATCAACTTCTTTTCCCTTCCTTTTTACCCATTCTTGCCTCACTATTCTCGTGGTAGGGCCATTCTTCCTCCCCTTGTCATATCTTTTAATGGCATGCTTCACTCGAATCCTTCGACCTCATACTATTCTTCCATTCATACTTCGTATGACCTCTTTTGCTGCTTCTTTGTCCCAGAAATATACGAAGCCATATCTACCTTTGCTTCATGTCCTTCTTGGAATAGTCGGGCCCCTTACTTTCCAAAATCTTCCAAATACTAATCTTATTCCATATTTGTCTAGTGTTCCTAGAAGATTTCTATCAAAGTTGGCTTTCTTCTTCTTTAGTCTTTCCTATTCATCGTTTGTGTTATCCTTATCCTTGTGGTGTCGTCCCTTTCTCTCTCCATTTTCTAACTTGCTATTTTTTTTTGATGAACTAACTTGCTAATGTTTAACGCTTCTAGTATACTCAAAATATAACATCCTAATTTTTCTACTTCCTCTCTTTATTTGTTGTATTTGTTTTTGTCGAGGTCATTCAAAATATACAACTCCGGCAGAGAGATTAGAATAATTATTAGATGACAAGAATACAAATATGTTATTTAGTACAATAGCTGGTGTAGGTTTCCATTTGATAGTGTAAATTTTGGTTTTGGAAAACCGATTTAGGCGAGTGTTTGCCCTAACCCAACAAACTGTATATTTTACGTGTGACACAAGAGATGGGAAGGAAACTAAGGCATGGGTAAACAAAGAAGATGAGGACATGGCCATCTTTGGAGATGACCCGAGGCTTTTCAATTATGCCTCTATCAATCCCAGTTCACTACCCACACTCCCAATTGCTACCCTATAATAGCTCCTTTGCTTAAAAAGATAAGATGAACAAAAAACAAGTTTCTAAGTTGTAACAAAGTACCATTATCCCCTCTGAATCGTCAGTATACTGGTAGGTACAACATATTTTTATATAAGGAAATATGAATATTTTGCAAAAATTGGATCGTAGTACATTGTACTTTACACCTTTGGATTGAGGTAAGCCAAACTTTAAACTTGTATCACAATATACCAAATTGTGAAATTATTAAACTATAGTCCACTGCCACTAAGATGTGTGAAATCAAAATATGACAAATTGGACTCTAGTAGGCCTAATATTTCATGATTAGGAGTTTAGTATCCTAGTAAGACATAATACATTGCAATAATCCATTACAATGCAACCATTAGGTTATGGTAAAGTGAAGAATGACATTCCACTAAGTTGGTTTCACCCATCTCAGACTGTGGTCTACCATATTCCATATCACAATTTAGTTTACTATAATACAACTTTAAAGTTTGACTTGCTATTGTCCCAACTCCCAAGGCTAAAGTACAATACACTACAATCCAAAATTTTTTTTTTTTTTTAATTCAAAAGAGGGAATGGGAATCACGCAAACATAAAATATTTTAGATAATGAAAGATACTCTATTGTGTGGGGTAATTTGGATCGATTAACTTTCTAACTTTGTTTAACTTGTACCATTGACATGTGACAAAATTTTGAGAAAAGCAACATTTCATATTTTTATCTGTGAAGTCTCAAATTCATTAACTTCAGTTTCATTCATGAATCATGATCATTCAGACACTCGAATTTATAAGGTGAAGCAAACACTAGTACACACCACTAACTTGTATCCAACAAAACACAATCACATTCATGCCAACACGAACACATACTGTATTTGCTGTTTAGCTCCTACATCCCAAGTGCTTCGCAGCCTACAGCAACGGACATGTACTGTTGTCTGTTGATGAATCAATGTTGTTGGCTGTTGCCTTTTCTAGCTTATCAACAGCGTAACAGACGGCGAGCCCATTGGTGGTATTGGGAAATTTTACATTCATGCCTATTTCTCGTGTTAGCTTATCAGCTCAACATCTAGCAATTTTGTTGAAATGCATCCTGAAAACACATTTGCCTAGAATTCAAGAGAACAATTCAACTGTTTCTATGTTCTCATCGACGCTTGTATAGACAAGGCTTTAGTTCCGGCCATTCAATCTCCTCAGTATCTGACAGCTGCTTGTCCTGGATAAAAACAAAGTTTCAGAAGAGAAACAAAACTCTCAAACTAGTATTCTAACTTGGAAGAGAATGAATGTGAGCAGCATGAAAAGGGAACTGCTGAAACCTTTTTCTTGAAGTAAAACATGATGAACATTTTGTTTGAGAAATCCTGCAACAGTGAAGAATCAACTAAGCACCTTCCACATTGATGCTTGGAAAAAGTTTATACACAGACATTTCTATATGTTTTATTAAGGCAGGAGAGAAGAATTACCAACCTTTGATATAGAAGAAAATCCCAATCCACATATTGCTTTTATAAATTTATTAGGGTCTGCTCCACCAGTATTTGGATCAAACCTACTTTTCACTTCTGCTATCAAGAGCCAGCCACTATCAAGATACCAGAACTTGATCAGCAGCGATAAAAGAATATAAACACTTGAAAATTATCAGGTTAGTAGGTTACGATATTACCTTGGCTTAAGCACTCGGTGAGCCTCTAGAATGAAACTGGGGAAATCAGTCCCCATCAGAGAAAGGCAGAACACTGCAACATCAACTGAGGATGAGTCGAGGGGAGTCTGCAAGAACAAGAACAACAAAGCATTTAGAGGGGAAGGGGTACTCTATTGTATCCAAGTATATGATATAAAGACTGCAAAAGAGGTTTTCGGAGTGAAGCTATTAGACTTGAGTTGTGATGTACTTCTGACTAAAGAGAAGCAATCAAGGATGAAACAACCCAATCAAGTCAGCCAAGGCAGTTCGTGAAGGACTGACCAAGGCAGACTGACAAATTTGCAAATGGAACTATGAGATATATGGGTGGGACTTGGGTGGGTATGGATGGGCATGGTCCATACCCACGTTTTACCCAAAGATTATAAGACCCTACCCATACCCTACCCATGCCTCTTAATACCCACATGGATATTACCCTCTTGGGTATTACTTTCATGGATATTACCCATGGGTATCCAACTATTCAACCAACTATTCTTATTTTGTATTCTAACGTTTTAGATAATAAATTTATATTTGGAGCTCAAAATTCATATTTGAACTTTTTTTAATATATCCTATCATATTATAAAGTTTCAATTTAAATCGTTAAAATTGAATTATAATTTAAAGTTTCAGTTAGTTTTTGCGGCAAAAAATGTCTATATATGTCGCGATAAATGTTATCAAATAAAAAGAATTAGGAGCTCAAAATTCATATTTGATCTTTTTTTAATCAATACTATCGTATTACAAAGTTTCATGTCAAACCGATAAAGTTGAATTTTGCCTTAAATTTCAGTATATAAACGATACAACTCGATATGCATATAGTTAAGACATCAATGGGTATATGGATACCCACACCAAATTATGTGTAACCCACACTCATCCTACCCATTACCCATCTCTAATGGGTTTTACCCACCCATTATGGATGGGTAAGGGTGGGTACCCAATTTATGGGTATCAATTCCCACCCCTACTATGAGAATGGATAGAACTAACACCTTGCCAGCATACAGAAACACCACTAGGAAGATTGCTAGAGCCCCCGTGAACCCTCTACTTGATACAGATACACATCCAAAGGCTATGAAGCACGGACACTTCTATCAACCTCACGTTTCCGTGTCGGATACGTATCCGTGTCCGAATCTCTCGGATACTCCTCGGATACGTGTCGGACACACGAAAAAACGTGTCCCCCGAATAATTACCAAAATAAACATCCGACACTTGGAGGACTCATGGTGGACACGCGTATCCCAACCTTAGGACACCTCCGAATCATTGACGGGCATCACATTTTCGGCTAATCACATCCATAGACATCTTCAACTATGATCTCATTTTTTCAATATATCATTATCTTTTCCTATTGCTTTACCATCTTACACATACTTTTGTCTCTCTTTCTTATAACTTTGTCCGTCTTCCATTATTTTATAAAATTTTATGTTTTATATATATAGTTTTAAGATTCATAAACTATTAAAGAAAATATATTCATTCATAAACATTTTCAAAACAAAATTTGATATTTTTTAAAGTACTAAATAAAATTAAGGTACGTGTCGGACAACGTGTCGTGTCCTTAATTTTTCAAAAATTGCGTGTCCCCGTGTCCGTGTCGTATCGTATCCGTGTCTCGTGTCCGAGTCTGTGCATCTTAGACCAAAGGAAATGAACAAGACTCAACTAGATCACCACTCAAATTGGCCAAAATTGGAGATAGGCTAGAGAGAATTTTAAGGGAATAACGAGTTATGCTCAACTTCTTCATACAACTTGGTTTTACAAGCAGCAAGGATGGCTATTTATATAAGCTACCTTTCCCGCCAAAACCATTCCTTAGTCATTAGGAAAGGGTTAAACATAATTAAACCAAGGCCATTAGCGACTCGGTTAAGCACACATGAAGCAATAATTAAACTAATAATCATGGCTGCCCTTGGACAAATACATAGCATTATTTTCGACTTGACATGCTAGGTTGTCAGCCTATAGCTCAGCTGCCCCAATAAGTGATGATGGATGCTTCTTTTCGGCTAGCCAATAGGAAGCAAGTTGACGCCCACAAGTTGCTATTAGTTGGTCCTTGTTGACTGGAAACTTCCAAGGATATTGGCCGACCTCTCCAGGCAGATGATAGCATGCTACGTACTGGAGGAATACCTCCCAAAAAGGCCTTCAAGACTCATGCAATCTGATAAACAAACTCGGGCTAGATACTAGAAAATTTTACTCCAATTAGGGCTCACCTTCTACAATGGACAACTATAAACACATTCCCCTAATTAGGTGGCTTGTGACACCTTTGGCATGTAGCCGGAAGGTTATGGTGGCATCTAAGAATATCCTTCCCTTGGTTGTAGCTTGACAAAGTTTGTTTTCCCTTCCACTTTCCAGCCATTCTCGATGCTTCTCTCACATAGAGAAAACGCTAATTTACTCACTTCACATTCAAAATCGAACTTCCCCAGTTTCAACAAAATCGTTACCATTTTCTAAGTCACCACCCCTCTAACTTGGTGGTGGTATAAAATTGGAAAATAAGCCTATGGGTCTGGTATACTACTCTCCAGCAATAAAAGTTGATATATTAGCGTCCAATATACCCAAGCTTCAGTATATTTCAATGCAAAAATCCTCGGCTAAATTCTAGTCTGATACCTAATATATAGCCGTCGTAGTTTGTTGGAAACCTCAAAGAAGCATCGTCATTTTTTAAACAAAGTCCTCAATGTGTGTCAAATGGAAATAAAAAGTACGGCTTGCATAACAAGCAAAAGACAGTGGTCATAGAGCACAATATATCCAACAAAACAATCACACGTACCTTTGACATATCACAAGCAATAACCGAAGGATCGTTGGCAACAAGATCAATAGAGTAGACCTTGTTCTTAACAGACTTTGCTAAGCGTGCATCCCCTGGTATAGACAAATAAAAAAAACAAGGACGAATTAACAATAAGGATAGGGAAGTTAGTAGAAATCATAAAGACACCGAAAATAATTCTCTTCTTATCCTTAGAGTAGGAAAAGAAGTTTAACAATGAATCACTCTTCATCAGTAGAAATCAGTTTCAACAACATCAGAGTTCTCACCGCAACCAAAATCAGCCACAACAAGAGCAGGGCTATGATCTTTTAACCATCTGATGATAACATTGACAGGAAGCTCAGGCCAGTGTGACATTTGCTCTTGATATCCTGTATGATACTGCCATATAAGAGAAAGAACGATTATCATCATTTATCTTCCATTTCGTATAGCACTACGTATTACCATAACAAACTTTAGAAAGCCATTTGACTATCAAATTTAGGAACTGGTTTAAAGTTGGTTGTGAAAGGGACAGGGAAACGCCTCATATAATGACAATATAATAGTTAATACTTAATACTGAATCAGATCATGGGCGATAGTTCCATCAATTCAAGGAATCAATCACAAAATCAAATCAAAGCCAAAAGAACTCAATCTGTGGAGCCAGAAGGTGAAGAATTCAAATTTCATAAAGGAGGAGATATAGATGAAGACCGAAGAATTAAACGAAGATGAATAAACTTTATATAGCACTCATGAGATTTCCAAAGTTTCTGGGGGCCAAGGATCAGGTTTATCATTAACCAAAGGTGTTAGGGCCAACAGAAGTCGACCGCAATAAGCCGAGCAAACTAATACTGATCTATATTTTTTACCAAAGGAAACTAGCCATGCAAGCGGTAAAATTGACTCAAATGTTCCATGATCAAATCCAAACATCTGAATTCACAGCCAAAATTTGTTTTGCTTTTTCCTATTTCCTTCCCACAAATGTTCTGGAATACAATTTTCCATGTTCTCGATAACGGAAAATGTTTACCGTTCTTTCCCTTTATTTTGACAAAACACATTTTCCTTTTTTTTTGGGTTGTACCTTTCAACTGGTTTTTCCTCATTTCTAATGTTATTACTTTCTTTCTTCATTGCTTTCCTATTGTTCCATTATTATCTTAAAATATTTTTGCCACCAGAATTCTATCAATACGATCAACAAGTTTTACAATTTCATGAGTCATGACCTAGGGATTTTTCTTCTCCATAAAAAAGTTTATACAATTGTCAAAATATAGAAACACGGGAATTTTTTTGGATAGTTATCATTAACTTATTTCATGTACCCAATTTAGATTTAAAAAATATATAATAAAATAAGAATTGAATAGCCTGATTGAGTGTTTTGTTTGGAGAGACTCACAAATTATACATATGAAAAAGAAAATTTTCCCCATTGTAAAAGTTTACTAAGATAATATCACTGATTGAGTATGACATTACATATCTATAGTACTATCTCCTCGAGAAAGCGAAATTCCTCAATGGTGATGTTATTAGTAATTTTTGACAATTTTGGCCCGCTTACAATGAAATCCTAGCGTTACCCCTGTGGGTACAAACCTCACATAGCTAGCACTCGTTTGGGCACTAAAAATTTGCAGGGAAGGCCTTGACATGATATGACATTGTAAAGGAAAATTGGATTGCAGTGCACTATACCTCAAGCTTTGGGATTGTGGCAAGTCGAATTTTAAAATTGGATCATAATAAGCCAAATTATGAAACTACTAGATTACAGTGCACCGCCAAGGAATTGGATGAAAACAAACTACGACAACTTGGAATCCATTAGTCCTGACATTTCATGATTTGGAGTTTAGTACACCATACTATGACAGATTTCATTGCAATAGTCCAACATTTCAACCATTAGATAGCGGTACACCAAATTATGACTATGGTTATGCATTATTCGGGTTTGAACCAAAAAAACCGAAAACAAACCAACCAAACTGAACCGAATGGTCTATTCGGTTTTCAGTTCAAGGATTTGGCTTATTTGCTTTTCGGTTTATTTGGTTCAAAACCAAACCAAAATCGAAAAATTTGAATAGGGTTCTTGTTCGGTTTATTCTATTCTTATTTGGTTTATTAAGTTTATTCGAAAAGACAGAGTGTAGTAGGCTAGTATAATATGGAATTGACATTCAAAAGTATTCAGACTCTTATTCAGTATATCCAGCTCGATTCAAGAAATTTTATTCACTTCCGGTTTGGTTTTCAATTTTGATTTTAGATCTTATTTGTTTTTTGTTCAGTTTCGAGCCGATGAACAACTCTAATTATGACAATCCACCGAGTTGGCTATCCAACTCAGTGGCAGTGCACTGTAGTTCAATAGTTTCACTATTTGGCTTATTGTGATACGATTTTGAAGTTCGATTTACGACACTCCCAATGCCTAAGGTACAGTACACTACGATCCAATTTTCCCATTGTAAAAGCAGAAACTCACCAAATCAAACAAGGATCGATTTTGTCTGAAATATTCAAGTGCCTCATTGCCACTGCAAAATGGAAAATGAAAAAAGTTGTGAGATCAATTTAGCATAGGACTTCCCCTAGAGGGTGGAAGGAAAGAAGAGAAATGGACCACAAAGAAGCCAAAGAATAGGTTTCTGTCACTGAGTATGTAGTGACCAACCCCATCTCATACAAGATTTCCACCCGGGATTGAGGGAACAAAAGTCAGAGAATGCTTAAAGTTTGTTTCTTTCCACTTTTCTCTTTCTTGGTGGTTTGGGGGGGGGGGGGGTTCGTAGGATGTTGTAGTTCGCATCTCGCCCATATGCATGTGGCACCTATGACTTAAGTGAGTTGCTCAAGTGTGAAGACATAATGTAGTGACCGACCCCATCTCATACAAGATTCCACCCGGGATTGAGAGAAACAAAAGTCAGAGAATGCTTAAATTTTGTTTCTTTCCCCTTTTCTCTTTCTTTGGAGGGGGGGGGGGTCATAGGATGTTGTAATTTGCATTTCGCCCATATGCATGTGACACCTATGACTTAAGTCAGATACTCAAGTGTGAAGACATAATGTCAACTCAAGGGGTTGAGTTAAGTAACTCGAATTTTTCTACTCTTTTTCTTATAATCTAGTGAACAAGAATTACATTCACGATTCATTTAAGTGATCTCAATTGTCTAGGACAAGGATGCACATGAACTTTTGTTACTTAATCAATGTTGACCAGCATGTAGGTCTCAAACAAGTAATTATCCAAGTTCCTCCATACTATATAATTTAATTAGAATCTCAATTGAAAATGGACACACATAAAAGCTAGGGATTAAGCTTTTTATTAAGTTATATTGTTTGAGCAACAAATATTGAAAGTTCTCAAAAGATACCATAAGACACTAAAGTGGGTATTTGATGCAGATCAAGGCACCCTCACTAATGCTCTAGCTCACAGCCAAGGTTCTGGGAGAAAATAATGTTCCGGCGGTGACCACTTTGCATGAAACAGAATAATTTTCCCGAGTTCAGGTCATGTCAACTCATCATAGTTCAGTAACTTCAATCAATGAGACCTTTAACTACATGCAAGGTCCTAATATGTTGGACCCCTTAAGGATTCCACATAAAGTTGTTGAATCTTTTTTCCCCATGTGTTAAAGACATTTTGTTTAAATCAAACAAACTTTTTATAAGCAAACAAAAGATATATTAATAGACACACAAAGGGATGTCGCCCATTTACAAAAGGGGGCAAAAGACAAAAACTCACAAAGCCTCAAACCCTAGCCTCTCTACAGTCAACTTATAAACAAAATCCTAGAAGGCCACCTCTGCACCGTCATAAAAAATAAGGCTAAGTGAAGGTTAATAGACTGAGTGGAAAATGGAAATCTTTATCCTTGTGACATTGTCTGAATGGTTTTGGTGGTGAATGCCCTAAGTTGAGAGGTGAGCTTGTCTCTCAGACAAACTATATCCTATTATTTGCTCTTGCTCCAGCTTCATTAAATTTGTAGATTCATTGAAATCCAACTTAACCTTAACCTAATTCAAACTTAATCATTTCCATTGGTACCTTCAACTGCTCCTAAACCAGTTTATTCATATACTTCCCGTTTCCCATATAAAGCCTGCATTGACATTGATGTACCAGAACTTGTAGCAAATTTCTAGAATGCACGCCATTTTCAACTTGCAAGAAAAGCAAATTCACTAGCTACTTTAGTGCTCACGCATAATAAAATGTCCATTTGAAGAACCACATGACAAACACCTTGCGCATTGTTTTGGCAAAAGCATTCAAAAGGAATCGCCATACCAATAACATCACAAAAATCAACATCATTCCTCCGTCATATTATCTAGGACACATTGTTTGGGTGAGACCATCTCACATGGAAGTTACTATGTTCCTTCAGGTGTGAATTTTTAAGCACTCCAAGATGACCACTCACTAAATGCACAATGATTCACTTAACTTACTATGAAAATCAAAATAAAAGTATTAGTCTCATTAGACTTCTAACATGAGATAGTCACGCGCAAAACTTATGCTTAAATACAACTCCAATTGCATTCAAAAGCAAAATTTATCAAAAGCCCAAACTCCCAAAAGCCTTAATATCATTATATTACCAAGGCCAAAAGGCTGTTCTTCGTCTGGCGTATATTTAAGCAGTTGTTCATTCTACTAATATGGGAAAGATAAGAAACTAAACTGCAGATACTTGAAAACAAAGACATTCTATCCAGTTTGGAGGAGAACACCAGACCTACATAGAAGAACCGCTGTTCGCTGACTTTCTAAGGTCTAACCTTTCGGTCCTTTACTGAAAGGGGGCAAAGCCACTTTGCACCACTGATAGACTAGACTACTTAAGATTCAATTCAAAAGGCGGCTAGTGCATACACAGCAGCATCGTAGCATCAAGAGAATGTGCATAATGCATACAACAACTAATCAGCAAGATGAATATAAAGAAAGGGAATGGCATACATACGTGCAAGTGTAGAGCTTTTCATTGATCATCCTGAAATGGCCTCCAGTTAACCTGGCTTTCATCTTGGAATACCCCAGAATAAGGCCATTGCCAGTAACGTAGGCAAAAGAATAATAGAGAGAGGAGAGAGAGAGAGAGAGAGTACCTTGTCAAGAAAAGTGGATGATTTAGTGGGCTTAGATGGAGAGGGTTCATCATCTTGGTTAGTTTGCTTGTCATGAATGAGAGGTTCAGAAACAACAGGAGGGGGCTTATGAAGGGATTTTCTGCGAGTCCTTCCCTTACCTCCTCTTCTCTTGCGCTTTCTGGATTCAATCTCCATTGATGGAGTGTGTAGGGTTCCCGGTTTCGGCTTGCCTGGCTGGGGTACTCCAATGTTGTCGTCGGATTCTGAATCAGCTTTGGGATTGGGGTAGGTAATGACAATAGGGTTATTTCCGGTTGGAAAAATGGTAAGTAATCTAACCATTTGTTTAACTATTTTTAAATAGTAGGAAAAATTTTCAATCATTTTAGCAAAAGTAGTTGGAATTTTCAATCTTTTTTCCCATATAAAATTTTTGAAAAATAGTTAGAATATGAAATTGTTGCTGAAATAATTGGTTTTTCCAACCATTTTAAATTGGTTAAAAAAATGATTGGTAATACGCATATTTTTAGTTGTGAGAATAATGCGCCCATAACGACTTTGACAGGCTAACTCCATGGCGGCCCTACGTGACTAGCTTAGGAGATAAGTTGGCAAAAATGATTAAATTTTGACTGAATTATGTCATATCATCTAGTATTCTAGTCCAAATAAACAAAGATGACTTTATGTCTACACAGATTTGATCGGTTATTTCGACATGCTTCCATAACATAATTTAGTTACGATTTTTTTTTTGTCAACTCATCTCCTTAGCCTGCCACGTAAGACTATCATTAATCAGACAGTCAAGTGCCGCCAGAATCATTCCAGGTACATCGTTGTCCAACATCCCCAAAATTACAATATATTATTATCCAAGAAATAGTACATTATTGTCCAACACCCATAAAACATATCATATAAGATTAAATGGTAGGTAAACTAAGAAATATCAAAACTAATTTATTATGTTGGTAAATTAACGGCCACTTAGTTAATTATTAGTTAATTAATTAAATATGCTCAATTTATCTAGAATACAGTTTCTAGATAATAAGGAATTGTAAACAAATTAGGAATAGGACTTCCTATCTGATTAGTATTCCTACTAGGTGTTTGGGTATGTCTCTAAGAGTAACTGTAACGCCCCGGAAATTCAATTATAAAAAGGTCAAAGTCAAACTAACGTTAACAGACAAAACTTAGCGGAAAACTTCAAATTTAGTTTGGGCGTCACTGCCGTATCCCCGAAGGAATACAAGGCGAGAAAGGAAAACACAACTGTCTGCTAACGGTAACTACTAACAACTCAAAACAAACTTTAAGAATTCATAACGAAAACAATATAAAGGTTCAAGGACTTCTAGACTCGTCGTCCTCACTTCTAACTCCCGTCCCCAGCATTTAGATCTTCACCTGAAATCAAAACATTTCAGAAAATGAGGGGGAAATCTCAATAATGTCTACCCCTAACGTTTAAAACAGTTTAAGTTCATTTCAATTCATTTTGGGAGAGGATCAAGCAAACGCTTTACAAACCTTTAACCCTTAATGCTTTCCTCAACCCATCCAATCCATATTTTAATTTGCATGGGATACCAAATCCCTTAAAGTAACATCGCCTACCAAAGGCATCAAGAACATCGCCTACCAAAGGCATAAACATCACCTACCAAAGGCATCAAGAACATCGCCTACCAAAGGCATCAAAAAAAAACTATCCTATATCAGGGAAGGAAGCCCTGATCTCCTGGTCCATAACCCTGCAGGTTGTTACACCTGCACAACAGGTTATCCCCCGAAACCCGCTTAACGTTTCCACTTGAATTATTTAACAATATTCAAACTCGACTCACAACTCTCAAGTCAAACCATCCCAAGTTATCAAAACCTTTAACAAAACTTCGAATAAAAGACCATCCACTTTCTCAACTAAAATAAACCAAGATTACAATCGAAACAAAAAGACTATCAAAACAGATGGTCGTATTTCCACAAAAGTCCCCTTTCGGGATGCAATTCTCAAAATAGATTATAAAACATCAAAACACATTTAAAGAGCATCCCGGTGGGGATTAGAGCATAGACAATTACCTGATATACTTCACAGCACAGCAAAAGAAGAACACACTTGAGCTCACTAACGTCTCGCACTAACTCGGGCCTAGAATAAAAGTAATTATCTAATCAAAACGCGTTCTAACGAGGTTAGTATTATCTATCAACTACCTAACCCATCCCCTAGGAACACTTAGGTTCCTATCATTTATGAAATTACACTTAACATCTCCAAGATAACACATAACATGATCACACATTAATTTTACTCAACAATTCTTTATAAATAAAAGCAAACAGAGGACAGATTATAACATTCACATAAAACGGGTCACAACTCGACTTCCCGACATCCTATGGGTCTGGTTCTGGACTTTTCGGAAACCTCAGGATGTCTACTAAAACTTCTATGTTGATGGTTAAGCCCAACTCAGTCCCGAAGGACCTCAAAAACACCCGTCTTTCCCATTGGTCCAGATCTGACAGGTTCCGGTAAAACGGTTATAACTCGGGCTATACAAATCAAACGTTCGATCCGTAAAATTCCTACGGTTCCTAACATCTAAGGGAACCTCCAGTTCAAAGGGTTTGATCAAAAGGTAACTACACTAGCCGTGGCAACCCGATCTTTAGACACTAACAAAACTGTCCCGTTAACGGTAATCAATTAATTTGTTATTTCGGTTCTAACTTTTACCAAACGGTCTCGGGGTTCTAATTTGGACTCGAAACAGTAGCTAGGGTCTAAGATAGGAAGTCCAACTCAACTTAGGTCCAACAATCAACCTTCCCATCATAAGAACCAAACTACAACACATGAATCAACTTTAATAATTTAATCTAATCCTACAATCATGCATAAAATATCATACACTAACATGGCATACCTCATGTACATAAATTCTAAACTAACCTTGTACTAATCATGCATGAAATATTAACGTTATTCTAAACATGAATTTCTTAACCAATAAACAAGAAAAACCTTAAGAACATGTGAATAACCTATAAAGAACATATAAACATTTAAACTTCTAATCAAGAATCCTAAACAAACTAATTTCTTTTAAACAAGATTAACTCAAGAACCAAGAACTAATAAACATAAACTCAACCTAACTTATTTAGGCAAAATTAAACATGAATTAAACAAGAAAGAACCCTAAGAAATAAAAGAACATGATATTTAACTTAATGAAACAAGAACCTAACTAATTTACAAGAATCAAGAAGACTTAGGTTTCCATGTACAAGAACCATAAAGAACCTAGTAACATTAAACTATTAATCAAGAACCTAGGGTTTTAATAACAAGAATCAACCTAATTTATTTAACAAACTTTAACAAGATTAATTCCTAGGAAACAATAAAAGACTTAACGATTAACCAACTAAACATTCAAGAAAATAACCTAAGTAATAAATTTCCAAGTTCGTACACACAATAATATCGTGGTTTAACGATTCATGTAAAGAATATAACGAATATTAAAGAATCACTTTCAACCCTAATAATCAACTATTACAACCTAAATCTAATTACAATTTATAACATAAAATTACACAAAACCGTCAAGAATTTACACATAACAATTAATAACTTACAACAAGAAATAATTACAATTAATTTCCCTAATTACAACACTAACAATACAATAACTATAAAAACAGAATATTAATAACAATAATAATTACAATATAAAATCAGATTAATAATAATAAAAATAAGAAAAGAAAAAGAAAGGAAAAAGAAAAGAAAACAAAAAAAAACAAGAAATATAACAGTTAGGGTTAGGGTTAGGTTTTAGGGTTTACGTAGAGTTGGTCTCGGTGGTTCTGGGCGCGGTGGCGGTGTGCGACGGTCGGAGGGAGTGCGTCGGAGGTCAGGGCGTCATCGGGAGTCGTTGGGGATCGTCGGAGGGTTCGGCGCCGGCGTCGGCAGGGCGAGGGTCGCCTGGTGGTCGGGCAGCGACGGCGACACCCAGGGTCGCGGCGGCCGGCGATGATGGTGGCGGAACAAGCGGAGTTAGCGCAAGGAGAGGAAAGAGAGAAAAAGAGAAAGAAGAAGGAAAGGCACGGTGGTTACCGGCGAAGCGGCGGTGTCCCAGGGGCGGCGAAGACCGACGACAGGGGCGGCGGTGCGACGGTGGAGTGAAGGTGGTGGTGGCGCGGCTGGGCGGTTGAACAGAGGGAGGAAGAAAGAGAAAGGAAGAGAAAGAGAAAAGGAAGAGAGGGGGAGTTGGTTGCGGTGGTTTCCGGTGCTCCAGGCGGCGGAGCTGCGGCGGTGGCCTGGTGGTGGTGGCGCGGCTGGCCGAGAGAGAGAGATTGGGAGGAGAGGGGAGTAGCTAGGGTTTGAGGAGGGATTAGTTTAGGGTTTGAGGGAGGGAGTTAGGTGTATATATATGCTACCCATAATTAGGCCCAATTAACTCAACTAATCCTAACTCAGCCCAATTAACAAATAAAAACTGATTTTTCTAAAAAAAACTAATAATTCTAATAATAGTAATAATAATATTAATTTTAATAATCATATAATCACATAACAAATAATATTCACGTAATTATTCACATAATAATATTAACCAGCATAAATTACTAATCTACCCTTGTTAGTCCCTCAACGGTCCTACGAGCTCAAGCGTTAGCATAAATAAACACATTACGAACAACAGTAAATAACGAAGTCAACCTATTTTATTAACGACGTCACGGTCAACATCGTTGGATTTCTCGGGGTTTTACATCATTACCTTCTTAAAAGAAGTTTCGTCCTCGAAACTTAAACTTAAACTTAACCCTAACGTCCGGTAAGGAAACTAACGGTTTCTTTTCTCCTAAAACTCGAGGTTTTACAACATTACCTTCTTAAAAGAAGTTTCGTCCCCGAAACTTGACGCGCCTTAGTCTTGGAACAAGTGAGGGTACTTCTTCCTCATTTCGCCTTACATTCCTGTTGCTTACAGTGGTATGATTCGCCCATCGTACTTTTACTAAGGGAACTACTTTCCTCCTAAGCTGTTTTTCTCTACGGTCCAGTATTTCTAGTGGCTGCTCTTCATAGCTCAGATCTTCTTGCAGCTGAAGCGACTCGGGGTCAATCACATGGGTCGGGTCCGGAACATATTTCCTGAGTTGTGACACATGGAAGACATTGTGCACTCTGGGGAGTTCTCCCGGCAGTTGTAACTTGTAGGCGACTTCCCCGATGCGTTCCAAAATTGGGTATGGCCCGATAAACCTTGGTGTCAACTTCCCCGACTGGCCGAATCTCATAACTCCCTTTGTAGGTGAGACTCGCAAAAACACGTATTCCCCTACTTCAAACTCTAGAGGTCTTCTCCTTTTGTCAGCATAACTCTTTTGTCGACTTTGTGCTGCCTTCATCTTGTCTTGAATGATTCGAACCTTCTGAGTAGTGGCCTGTATTAGAACCGGTCCGATCGTTAGAGCTTCATCGATGTCTTGCCAACATAGGGGAGTTCTACATCTCCTTCCATACAAGGCTTCGAAGGGTGACATCCCTATACTAGCATGGTAACTGTTGTTATATGAGAACTCAATGAGAGTCAACTCGTCATCCCACGAGTCTTTGAAATCTAACGCGCATGCTCGCAGCATGTCTTCGAGGGTTTGGATGGTCCTCTCTGTCTGCCCATCTGTAGCTGGGTGAAAAGCGGTGCTGAACTTGAGCTTTGTGCCAAACGCTTCTTGTAACTTTTTCCAAAACTGATCAAATCGGTGTCTGCTCGAGACTATAGAACTGGGTACTCCGTGTAACCTTACAATCTCCCTTACATAGGCTTGAGCTAGCTGATCTAGGGACCAATTGTTGGCGATAGCTAGGAAATGAGCTGACTTGGTCAAACGATCCACAATCACCCATATTGCGTTGTGTTTCCGCCTGGTCCTCGGTAGACCTATCACAAAATCCATTGATATCGAATCCCATTTCCACTCAGGGACGTCTAACGGTTGCAGAAGTCCGGCTGGTCGTTGATGCTCTGCCTTGACTCGCTGGCAAGTAAGACACTTGGCCACAAAGTCTGCCACTTCTTGTTTCATATTACTCCACCAGAACATCTGTTTAAGATCTTTGTACAACTTATTTCCCCCTGGATGCACTGAATATGGCGTATTGTGTCCCTCTTCTAGAATCCTCCTTTTCAGCTCCTCCATATTGGGTACACAGATGCGGTTATGAAACCGTAATGTACCGTCTTCGTGAATCACAAAACCAGGGGCTTTCCCTTGCAACACTTCTTCCCGTATCTTGACAAGCTGTAAGTCCAGCTCTTGAGTTCTCTTGATTTCCTCCATTAGAGTAGGTTGTAATTCCATGGCATTCAATACAGCTTTCTTCCCGGGTATTACCACATTAATCTCCAATCTCCTAAACTCCTCGCACAACTCGTGCGGCATCGTCATCAAGTGGTTTATAGCAGGATACGGTCTTCTACTCAGGGCATCAGCCACTACATTTG
Source organism: Portulaca oleracea (assembly GCA_029582165.1). NCBI lineage: Eukaryota > Viridiplantae > Streptophyta > Magnoliopsida > Caryophyllales > Portulacaceae > Portulaca > Portulaca oleracea. Next base: position 36,878,661 of record CM055868.1, read on the forward strand.
CCTTCCCGGGATGATATTGGAAATTCACATCGTAATCCTTCAGAAACTCTAACCATCTTGTCTGCCTGAGATTCAGCTCCTTTTGCGTGAAAAGGTACTTCAAACTCTGATGGTCTGTGAATATCTCGCAGTGTACTCCATAAAGATAATGCCTCCAAATCTTAAGCGCAAAAACTACTGCTGCCAACTCCAAGTCATGAGTGGGGTAATTCTTCTCATGCGTCTTCAGCTGTCTGGATGCATATGCAATTACCTTCCCATCCTGCATGAGCACACAACCTAATCCACCATGTGATGCGTCACTGTAGATAACAAAACCTTCGTTCCCTTGTGGTAAGGCAAGAATAGGGGCCGAGGTAAGCCTCTTCTTCAGCTCCTGGAATGCTTGCTCACATTTTTCCGACCATGCGAACTTTATTGACTTCCGAGTCAAATTGGTCAACGGGGTGGCGATTTTCGAGAAATCTTGCACGAACTTCCTATAATACCCTGCCAAACCCAGAAAACTCCTAACCTCCGTGGCATTCTTCGGTGTCGGCCACTTGGTGATGGCCTCCACCTTTTGAGGGTCTACCGCCACTCCTTCCTTAGACACCACATGTCCTAAGAACGCCACTTGTTCCAAACGAACTCACACTTCTTGAGCCGCATAAAGCTTGTTGCTCGTAGAGTCGTCAATACTTCTCTCGGATGATTCGCATGCTCCTCCCGTGTCCCCGAGTATACCAATATGTCGTCGATGAACACCACTACAAACTTATCCAGAACGGTTCGAACACTGCTCATCAAATCCATGAAAGCGGTACGGGCATTTGTAAGCCCAAAAGGCATTACCACGAACTCATAATGACCATACCGAGTTCGAATGCGGTTTAGAGATATCTTCTTCGCGAATTCTCACCGGTGATAACTCGACCTCAGTCTATCTTAGAAAACGCGTTGTTGCTCCTCGCAATCGGGTCAAAAAGATCATCAATACGAGGTAGAGGATAACGATTTTTGATGGTAATCTTGTTCAACTCCGTGTCGATGCACAACCTCACGCTACCATCCTTCTTCTTCACGAATAGTGCAGTGCTCCCATGGTGACGTGCTGGGTCAGATATACCCCTTTTCTAACAGCTCGTCCAGCTGAGTCTTCAACTCCTTAAGCTCTGTAGGCGCCATGCGATATGGGGCTTTTGAACAGGTGCGGCCCCGGGCTCCAAACCGATGCAAAAATCTACCTTCCTGACTGGAGGCAGACCCGGGATCTCCTCCGGAAATACATCAGATACTCCCGCACTACCGGATATTCTCAATCGTGAGCTCCTCCGCCTGGTGTCGATTCGTTGCATAGAAACCCTTCACAACCTTGGCCTAACAACTTTTGAGCCTTGAGAGCGAGAGATGATCCGACACTATGAAGGTGCCTATCACTCCAATGCACTACCTTCTTTCCGTTTGGTCCCATTAAGGTCACCTTTGCTTATAACAATCTATCGGGCTCTATATTTTGCTAACCAATCCATCCCCAAAATAACGCCGAACTCCATTAGGTCAAACATATGAGGTCACCTCAAACTCCCGTCCCGCTATCACTATAGGGCATCCACCATATAACTCTCCACAACTAATGGTATCCCCGGTAGGTAGGCTACCGACATAGGCTTACTATTCTCCGAGGGTTTCATCTTAGCCTTCTACTATAGCTCGTCAACAAAAGAATGACTAGCACGAATCAAACAAAGCAGATATAGTGTAGAGGTGGAGAGAAAAGGTACCGTCTGGCAACGCCCTTCATTCTCGACCTCTTCTTTCCTCATTACGTATACTCGTCCTCCTCAGCTGCGCTTGTGTTCTTTATTGCGAGGCGGGTTCTTGGCCTCCCTTGGTTATTCTGACTTCCACCAGATCCACCTTGGTTTTGCTGTTGTGGCCTTTGGTTCCCATTATAGCCTTCCCGATTTTGATATGTTGTCTGTGGGGCTCTCCAATTCCCATTGTTCCCATTATTTCCGTTGCTTCCATTGTTCCCTCCATTTCGGCCCCCTATCGACTGCTGAGGGCACTGACGTACCTGATGTTGGAAACTTCCGCAGTTGAAACATCCTCCTCGCACGTTCCTTACTCTACAATCCCGTGGATAATGGCCTGGTCGACCACAAACCTTGCAGTATTCGACGGCCTACGCCCAAGACCGATTTCCGCCGATTGCTGGCGGAACCTCTTCTCCTGAAAATGTTGAGGTGGGTTAAAGCGGGGTGGTTCTTTCCTCTTTTGCCCTTGTATGCCTAACTGTCGTTCCATATCATGCATCACCCTCTCTACAGTGAGGGCAACGTTCAGCATATTCTGGTAAGACGTGAACTCCCGTGATGACATGCGATCCTGAATCTTACAATTCAGTCCATCCCAGAAGCGGTCCATCCTTAGCTGCTCGGTGGCTACCAAAGCAGATGCAAAACGAGATAGTTCAGTGAACTTTGCAGAGTAGGCAAGCACGCTAGTTCCCCTTGACGCAGATTCATAAATTCTTTTTCTTTTGCCTTCTGGAGGGAAATTGGGTAAAATCGATCCCTTAGCACAATCTTGAAGCGGTTCAATAAACCCGGTTCATCCTTATTTCCTTCACACTGTCCCACCACAAATCGGCCTCTTCCTTCAGGTGGTAAGCAAAGTCCACCCTTAACTCCTCAGGACAGTGTGTGGTGTCGAAAATCTTCTCAATTTCTCTAACCCAATCTTCAAAGACTTTGGTCGGCTACCTGTGTAAGTGGGCGGGTTGAAGCTGTTGAACCTTTGGAGAAGAGCGGAGGGGTCATCTTCCCTCCCTCCTCCTTGTCGATCCACTACTTTCCTCAGTAGGTCCTCGTGTTTGCCGAGCATCTCAATCATTAGCATGCTAGCAAGGTCGTTCCCCGGTGTTGCTGTATTCGACCCTGGTACTAAATGAGCCAGGCGTTGGCGCAGTTCAGTTGCAGTTTGAGGGCGCTGTTCGGCCACAGCTGGTGTACGTTCCCGAGTACCATGGTTAGGTTGAGTACCGTTCACGTCCGACATCCTGATTCAAAGGGTTGATTTAGTCCACTTAAAGAGTTTCCAAACCATAGTCTCAACAACATACTAAAGGTAGCTACTTGGTCCGATCTTCTCATAGGGTGCTAAACAATACGAAAACGTAATTCTATTTCACCAAGTAATCCCTTATGTCAACAATTTATTTCATGAATTCTCATCACATATTGAAAGGTCACACAATAGTATTTCTATGCACCAATGTAATCATGTACAATACTTCCAAAAGAACAACAAGTCAATATTCAGATTATATCACAGTTTTAACAAAATATCAACATAACGACTATACACCAACATTCAACACATAGTAGCCATCCCACTCAGATGATTCTCCTGCATCGAGGGTTCTTCCTCGCTGAGACTGGAGTCCACTCAGGATCACTCGTCTCATCCCCTGAGCCCTCCTCGGGGTCTTCTCCTGTTTCCCGGTCCACCTCATCTCCTCCTCGGGTGGAATATCATGCTCGGGCTCAACGGCGGGTGCAGCCGTGACCCTTGAGGTTACCTCGGGCTCGGGATCCTGGGTGCTGTCCTCGGCGGGGTCCTCCTCCGGATCTTCTTCAGGGTCATCCTCATGATCCTCAGCTGGTGCAGGGGCTGGGTTCACCTGGACCCTCTCTACTCGGCGCATCCCAATCCGGGCGATCTTAGAAAAGACCCCCGGGATTCGATGCTCCGACTCCACCCGGTACCTCTGACACCAACAGCACGGGTGTGGGTACCTCTCCTCCGGAAGCAGGGGTGGCAGCAATGACAGTACAGTATGGCCCCACCAGGGATCATCTCGTAAGGTGAGCAGGAAAGCGTTAGCCTGGGCTTCCTCGTTGTCACGCAAGCAGGAGTTCGGGACATCCTTGGTGTACCGTTCGATCTCATCATAAAAATTCAGCATGTGGGTTCCCAAATACCCACCAGGAGGAATGGGTGTGTAACGGTGAAAGCACGGCGTGGGGTGCTGGTGACAGTGTGTGCGTTGTGCCATCCTACAAGGTTAGAACGCATTACTCATAAAATACTGATGATATAATCAAACAACATATTCAAGGAGAGCATGGAACCATTTTCCCCCACCCTACGCTCATCACTCCGAACTTAGCTTCCTAGGGTCCATCTAAACCTAAAGGACTCTGAGGAGCTACTAGGTCGCAACCCAGAGCTCTGATACCATTCTGTAACGCCCCGGAAATTCAATTATAAAAAGGTCAAAGTCAAACTAACGTTAACAGACAAAACTTAGCGGAAAACTTCAAATTTAGTTTGGGCGTCACTGCCGTATCCCCGAAGGAATACAAGGCGAGAAAGGAAAACACAACTCGCTAACTAGAACTACTAACAACTCAAAACAAACTTTAAGAATTCATAACGAAAACAATATAAAGGTTCAAGGACTTCTAGACTCGTCGTCCTCACTTCTAACTCCCGTCCCCAGCATTTAGATCTTCACCTGAAATCAAAACATTTCAGAAAATGAGGGGGAAATCTCAATAATGTCTACCCCTAACGTTTAAAACAGTTTAAGTTCATTTCAATTCATTTTGGGGAGAGGGATCGAAGCAAACGTTTTACAAACCTTTAACCCTTAACTGTTTTCCTCAACCCATCCAATCCATATTTTAATTTGCGGGCGGGATACCAAATCCCTTAAAGTAACATCGCCTACCAAAGGCATCAAGAACATCGCCTACCAAAGGCATAAACATCACCTACCAAAGGCATCAAGAACATCGCCTACCAAAGGCATCAAAAAAAAACTATCCTATATCAGGGAAGGAAGCCCTGATCTCCTGGTCCATAACCCTGCAGGTTGTTACACCTGCACAACAGGTTATCCCCCGAAACCCGCTTAACGTTTCCACTTGAATTATTTAACAATATTCAAACTCGACTCACAACTCTCAAGTCAAACCATCCCAAGTTATCAAAACCTTTAACAAAACTTCGAATAAAAGACCATCCACTTTCTCAACTAAAATAAACCAAGATTACAATCGAAACAAAAAGACTATCAAAACAGATGGTCGTATTTCCACAAAAGTCCCCTTTCGGGATGCAATTCTCAAAATAGATTATAAAACATCAAAACACATTTAAAGAGCATCCCGGTGGGGATTAGAGCATAGACAATTACCTGATATACTTCACAAGACAAAGAAAAGAAGAACACACTTGAGCTCACTAACGTCTCGCACTAACTCGGGCCTAGAATAAAAGTAATTATCTAATCAAAACGCGTTCTAACGAGGTTAGTATTAACTATCAACTACCTAACCCATCCCCTAGGAACACTTAGGTTCCTATCATTTATGAAATTACACTTAACATCTCCAAGATAACACATAACATGATCACACATTAATTTTACTCAACAATTCTTTATAAATAAAAGCAAACAGAGGACAGATTATAACATTCACATAAAACGGGTCACAACTCGACTTCCCGACATCCTATGGGTCTGGTTCTGGACTTTTCGGAAACCTCAGGATGTCTACTAAAACTTCTATGTTGATGGTTAAGCCCAACTCAGTCCCGAAGGACCTCAAAAACACCCGTCTTTCCCATTGGTCCAGATCTGACAGGTTCCGGTAAAACGGTTATAACTCGGGCTATACAAATCAAACGTTCGATCCGTAAAATTCCTACGGTTCCTAACATCTAAGGGAACCTCCAGTTCAAAGGGTTTGATCAAAAGGTAACTACACTAGCCGTGGCAACCCGATCTTTAGACACTAACAAAACTGTCCCGTTAACGGTAATCAATTAATTTGTTATTTCGGTTCTAACTTTTACCAAACGGTCTCGGGGTTCTAATTTGGACTCGAAACAGTAGCTAGGGTCTAAGATAGGAAGTCCAACTCAACTTAGGTCCAACAACCAACCTTCCCATCATAAGAACCAAACTACAACACATGAATCAACTTTAATAATTTAATCTAATCCTACAATCATGCATAAAATATCATACACTAACATGGCATACCTCATGTACATAAATTCTAAACTAACCTTGTACTAATTATGCATGAAATATTAACGTTATTCTAAACATGAATTTCTTAACCAATAAACAAGAAAAACCTTAAGAACATGTGAATAACCTATAAAGAACATATAAACATTTAAACTTCTAATCAAGAATCCTAAACAAACTAATTTCTTTTAAACAAGATTAACTCAAGAACCAAGAACTAATAAACATAAACTCAACCTAACTTATTTAGGCAAAATTAAACATGAATTAAACAAGAAAGAACCCTAAGAAATAAAAGAACATGATATTTAACTTAATGAAACAAGAACCTAACTAATTTACAAGAATCAAGAAGACTTAGGTTTCCATGTACAAGAACCATAAAGAACCTAGTAACATTAAACTATTAATCAAGAACCTAGGGTTTTAATAACAAGAATCAACCTAATTTATTTAACAAACTTTAACAAGATTAATTCCTAGGAAACAATAAAAGACTTAACGATTAACCAACTAAACATTCAAGAAAATAACCTAAGTAATAAATTTCCAAGTTCGTACACACAATAATATCGTGGTTTAACGATTCATGTAAAGAATATAACAAATATTAAAGAATCACTTTCAACCCTAATAATCAACTATTACAACCTAAATCTAATTACAATTTATAACATAAAATTACACAAAACCGTCAAGAATTTACACATAACAATTAATAACTTACAACAAGAAATAATTACAATTAATTTCCCTAATTACAACACTAACAATACAATAATTATAAAAGCAGAATATTAATAACAATAATAATTACAAAATAAAATCAGATTAATAATAATAAAAACAAGAAAAGAAAAAAAAAGGAAAAAGAAAAGAAAACAAAAAAAACAAGAAATATAACAGTTAGGGTTAGGGTTAGGTTTTAGGGTTTACGTAGAGTTGGTCTCGGTGGTTCTGGGCGCGGTGGCGGTGTGCGGCCTCGGAGGAGTGCGTCGGAGGTCAGGGCGTCGTCGGGAGTCGTCGGGGATCGTCGGAGGGCTCGGTCGACGCAACGGCAACGACGATCGACGGTTCGGCGACGGCGGCAGGGCGAGGGTCGCCTGGTGGTCGGGCAGCGACAGCGACACCCAGGGTCGCGGCGGCCGGCGATGATGGTGGCGGAACAAGCGGAGTTAGCGCAAGGAGAGGAAAGAGAGAAAAAGAGAAAGAAGAAGGAAAGGCACGGTGGTTACCGGCGAAGCGGCGGTGTCCCAGGGGCGGCGAAGACCGACGACAGGGGTGGCGGTGCGACGGTGGAGTGAAGGTGGTGGTGGCGCGGCTGGGCGGTTGAACAGAGGGAGGAAGAAAGAGAAAGGAAGAGAAAGAGAAAAGGAAGAGAGGGGGCGTCGGTTGCGGTGGTTTCCGGTGCTCCAGGCGGCGGAGCTGCGGCGGTGGCCTGGTGGTGGTGGCGCGGCTGGCCGAGAGAGAGAGATTGGGAGGAGAGGGGAGTAGCTAGGGTTTGAGGAGGGATTAGTTTAGGGTTTGAGGGAGGGAGTTAGGTGTATATATATGCTACCCATAATTAGGCCCAATTAACTCAACTAATCCTAACTCAGCCCAATTAACAAATAAAAACTGATTTTTCTAAAAAAAAACTAATAATTCTAATAATAGTAATAATAATATTAATTTTAATAATCATATAATCACATAACAAATAATATTCACGTAATTATTCACATAATAATATTAACCAACATAAATTACTAATCTACCCTTGTTAGTCCCTCAACGGTCCTAGGAGCTCAAGCGTTAGCATAAATAAACACATTACGAACAACAGTAAATAACGAAGTCAACCTATTTTATTAACGACGTCACGGTCAACATCGTTGGATTTTTCGGGGTTTTACAGTAACCTATAAATATATACTTATGTGGTATATATCATACCCCAAGCAACAACGAATCTAATCTATTCTCTCTCGGGTAAACCACCATCGGAGGTTAGGAGATTTGGGGTGTGAATATACTGGTGACACCGTAATTGGTAGCCACCATTTCGAAGTGTTTCCCTGAAAGATTCAAGGAAGGAGATTGCAGTATTCGTGGGACAAGATTCACCGATACGATCCTAATCGCTTTTGCACTGAGGTATTTGGATTCCATACTACAGTGGTATCAAAACCTAATTGCTTGAACTTATTCTCGGATTAATCTTACCTAATCAGTTTCGGCTCAGATTCTCCAATTTAATTAAACTTGGTGTTTAATGTATCTGTTTTATTTATGTGTTCATGTTTATGTAAGATAAATATAGTGTTTATACCAATATTGAATTATACGTTCATATTCACTTTCCGACCCATTGTTTTGATCATAAGATTGTGTCCACATGAATTGTGTGTTTGTCCATGCCCAGATAATAAAGAGCTATGTATGATACATTAAATTGTGTGTTCATATATTCCTTTTATACCAAGATCAACAGAGATTGTGTTTATTTGAACTTTGTGTTCATACCCAATGAACATAACTTTTGTATAGCCCAACAACAAACTAGTTGTTTATTTAGTTTTGCCAAACTTTATGTTTGCATTCCCAATTGAGCCCTAAACATCAACGATGTGTGTCTGCCTTTTCTCTAAGACTATATGGCTTCCTTCATTTGATATTAGAGCTCAGGTTAGAGTTTGCTTGAGTTATTGTTTTTCTCAATTGTGAACTAGGGTTCATACCCATTTGAGTTTGTTGTGGAATTCAGTTACCCCCATCCCCTGTTTGCACCAAATTGGTGTTGGTATTGTTGTTGTTGCCAAAGGTCATCAAGTATTATCTTATTGTCATATTTAGGATAAATAATTGTGAACTAATGTTTATCAAGAATTATCTGAATGTCATTTAAGTTTATGGTAGGATATGATCATTAAGGTGTAGTCTATGTTGTAAAATCGGATCGACCTACGGCTCGATCGGCAACCATGAACCGCAAGTTGACCAAATCGGTGTGTTTAACTTGGCTTAATGGTTCAAACAGGAAAAAACCGGCAAAACCGGTTGAACCGCCCAGTTCACAGTTAGACCGAAATTTTGATGAATAAATTTTAAAAATTCTGGTTTTTGACTGGTTCAATCCGATTTTTGGCCAGTTCAATCCGATTTTGACCAATTCATACCGTGTTCGTGCCAGTTTAATTATTTTGGTAGCTTAATTATTCTTCAAGCATATGAAATTTTTTTAATTCGTGACCAGTTCATGTCGGTTTTGACCAATTCAACCGGTCTAATCCGGCCAAAACAGTCCGACTAGTTGAACAATTGACCCAATGGGTCAATCGATCCGATTCTGATAACATAGGGTGTAGTTGTGAAAAACGTCAGAAATTAATATTTAAGTATATGAAAAAATTTAATTTTTGATTGGTTCATGCTGATTTTGAATGGTTCAATCAGTGATCCGAGTCAAATGGGTTATTCCGGTCAAACCAGTTAAACCATTGACCCGCGGTCAACCAATCCTGACAACATAGAGTTTCATAACAAAAACAAGCCGAACCACCTCAACAAAATTGCACAACACCCAAGGTAAATATCCTTTTCTGCTTTACTAAGTTAACTGTGAGATTCATACATGTCACACATTTGACATTTTATCTTTGAGGTAACTAATGGTTCACTGGGTACAATGGCAAATATAGCCAGCTTACATTATGGACTGAAACCAATAATTCAGAAAGCATTCTTCCATTTTGCATATACAAATACAAAAATGGGGACAACTTTTATCTTTGAACTGGCCAAAGATTCAAGGGTGTAACAGATTATGTACTCAACTAGTGACTTGTGAGGAGATCATGAACCAAGAAGCTTCTTCCATCTGGCGTATCCAAGGATGAGGATAAAAACCACAAAGCAAAAGGCTGAAGAACCCCCAGCAACATAGCCAAAAATGCCATTAATATTGTATAATCTACAAGGTATGTTCATCCCAAAAATCCCTGCAATCAGAGTATCAAGGGCCACAGCAAATGATGCAATTGTCAGAGTCAGCTGCAACTGAATAAGTTCGTTCCGCTGGTTGTCAAGCTGGATGTTGACATAATCCTCTGTGTCATCAATATACTCTCTCACCTGTTCAATAAGCATGCTTAGAATATATCCAACAAAGTACAGCCATCAACATCCCTCACCCCCAGAAAAACATAAACGGCAAAAGGCAGGGAGAACATTAATCCCAGTAATCAGACATGGTTATAAACCACCCTAAGTAATATCCAGTAAATAACCAATCGCCCAGGGTCCCATCATTTTTAAAGGAAAGAGAAATCAATACCAAAGCTCCACACGAAGCAAACTAACTTTTCAGCCTTTAGATCTTTGTTGCTAAGAATTGAGGGAAGAACTACACAAGATGGGGGCATTTGATAATGGATCGGATAGAAATACATATTACTGTAATATATTTAGGAATAACAATTAGATATTTTATATGTTTTAGTTTCCTATTCATATTAGGAATATTCTAGTTCCCTAATTGTTTAGGAATATTATTCTAGTTTTCTATTTCAGTTAAGTTTAGTATTAGGTAGGTTATCTACCTATTAAATAAGGCATTTGCTAGCCTTTATGATACACTACACTAATATTGAATATTGAATTATTATGAATTCTTATTGATTATGCACGGAGATGTTATATCTTTTCTTGAATTCAGCACGGGAATGTTGAATTCTTCTCTTGAATCCAACCCAAGGATGTTGATTCTTATCTTTAGCTTTTCCTTATTTCCAGTTCTCTATCAACTTGGTATCAGAACATGTTCTCTATTCCGAATTTCACCCAAAAAAAAAAAAAAAAATCCGCTGCCAGCCACTTTTCTAAAAAACAAAAAAAGGAAAAAGCCTCATCTTACCCAGAAAACCCTAACCCCTAGCACTGCCCCTGCCTGAACCGTCAACAACCACCACCCACTGCCCATTAACCACCCCTCGTCCACCACCCAGGTTAGGCAACCCCCAGGCCGTCACCCCCACTGCCACTCGCACTGTTTAACCCCAAATTCCCAAACCCTAATCTGCGAAATTACCAATTTTCAAACACTAATACCCCAAAATCATCCTCAATTTGTCCACCCAATTCAAACTGCCTTCACCCATCAACTTCCTACTCAATTCGGCCCAAAACCCCTCAACCAATGGCACTCAACAGCCTCAGATTTCTGGGAATTGTTACTCCAATTTCAGCTAAACACTAAGTGCGTGCAATTTGCCGGTCTGATGTGTGCGGGCTGTGGGCTACTGCTCGTTCGTGTGAGTGTCTCGGTGCACGCCTGCGTACTAGGCTGCCGGAGTTTCATCAGTGCTACTGTCCAAGATGCTGTTGCTGCAGTGGACCATCGTGCTATTGTCTGCTGCTGGGTACTTCTTTCGGATGCTGCTGGGTGCCTTTACTTAAGTTGTTGCCTAACTAACTGTTTCTCGCTTCAACAAGTAGGTTCCACGATTTTGAATCCGAAGAGAGATTTCAAGAAATGGCAGATCTATTCACTCTATCAATAACCGAGCCGGATCTGGTGTATCATAAGGGATTTGCCTTTTCTATTGATTCCTACGGATTGGGTTCGTTGATAGTTCATCATTTGTTTAAATTCTTACCACTACATCCACTATGCTAGGTCTCTTTGAGAGTTAGCCTTTTGTTGCCAAGGATTTTCTGAAGCTTCTAATTCCATTAGGAGCCACCCCCTTGCTCAGAGGGTTTAATAGGAAGGAAACTGAAGAAGAAGGCAATGGTGGTTTTCTAGAGTATTTGGAGAGGAACCTAACAGCATTTGAGGGAGTTTCTATTGAAAGAAAATTTCATCAAGACCCATCACTTTAGGATAGCAAGAAGCATAACTCCTCTAATTAAGTAGCACATAAAAGAGGGCCAAATTGAAATCATGAAAGAAATGACAACCTTTACAACAGAATGATACTTACGGACAATATCTTGTTCCTAGTTCCATCCAACTGCATGAAATAGGCCTCCAGTAACATCTCAAGATCTTCAACATCATCATCCCAATAGTTGCTTGTGACCAAACTGCCACTCTTGTATGAGCTCATTCGATGAAGATAATGTGGCCCCGGTATAATCGCATTTGTTGAAGCAGGATTCAATGAACCTTCAGATTGTTGGAATTGGATCAACTTCCTTGTAAGATATAAATGAGCCATATCTTCGTTATCATCCAGCAGGTGTTCAATTTCATCACGTACCTATCAACGATAAGATTTAGAATTGGCATTCAGAGACTCTGTATAAGAAAGAGCAGCATCATTCAGTGAGCACCCCAACCTCTAACCAGGGCTAGAGAGACTAAGATTCAAACAATCATACCTCTTCAGTCTTCACAATCTATAATGTTGACAAAATATTTAGGAGATAAACATTCAACAATACAAATATTTTCATTTGAGAGCAACCAAAAGCCCAATAGTTTCCCATAATTCCAAAGCGTCAACTAGTATCCAAGACATGGCTCTTACCACATCCATTTGACGATTCTCTTAGTGCACAATAACATTGTTCATGTCACGAGATTGTAGTTATAGTACAACCAAAACACGTGCACACCCACACATACACCATCCCCTATGGATGGGCATGTGCCCACATGTATGGGTGAGTGGATAATGTGTGTGCCTATTGGGGGGATGATGGTGTGTGTGTGTGTGTGTGTGTGTGTGTGAGAGAGAGAGAGAGAGAGAGAGAGAGAGAGAGAGAGAGAGAGGAGTGGTATGTGGGTGAGTGAGTGAGTGAGGGAAAGAGTAGATGAGACACAAATGCCATAAGGCTACAACAAAACCAGAAACCTCTAGCTTTCATTTAGAGTTCAGCATGTCCAACGTGCAAAGACATCCCTACGGAACCAGATAAATCTCCCAAAATTGAGTCAATTATGATAAGTAGGATGACCACCTTTTTAACTTTACGCTTTGTCTATGTTGTTAATTTGTTCTTACCCCTTAATCAATACCTAGAAAGTGGACCAGAAAAAATCGAGTTTTTAAAAATTTATTTCCTTTGGTTTTCTTTTGGGGGGTGAAGGTGGGGTTACCCAACAGCCATTTATCAGAAAGTTGGATCTTCATCCGATTTCTACAGCTACAACACGAACACGGCCACCTGGCATGTGTCAAGCATTCATGGGAATCTTACCCAAGGACATCATATATCAAGTCAGAAAGGATGTCTGAAATGATAACTCATAATCTGCTTAACTAGAATGGTCTACATTCTGTTATTATTCTTTGAGAACCCAAATTGATTTCTCGATGCCCGCATGAGAGACAAATGCCTTTGATTTATAACAGTTTTAACTTTCTAAAGGAGGAAAAATAGTGAATCAGTAGCTGAGACCAAAACACTGGAAAGGAACTACTCTCATCTCCAATTCTCTCCCCTTTTTCTTTCGGGACCTGATGTTACTTTATTTTCAACCTTTTCTTCTTGTGAGTTACGCAATCATATTTTCCATGGCTTTCTTACTATTTGCCCCTCATTCTACATCCGTGCTCAAGTTATGTTGTGTCAAAAGAGATGCAATACATCAAAGTTTCAGATCAGAGCAACTGTGACCTCTTGTTTCTCAGGCCAGATAGTTCAATATCAGCATATGAATACTATGTAGATTATTCGATAAGAATTCCTGTGCATTTCCTCAACCACCCCTTCTACTTGCACTACCATACTGGTAGGAAAGAGGACCTTGCACCACAACAAAACACACACACACACACACACACACACACACACATATTTATACATATATATATATATATAGGAAAATTGGATTGTATTAATCCCTACTTTTGCAAATTGAATGATGGTGGTCCCTACTTTCACTTTGTATTCTGGTGGTCTAAAAAAAATAAAATTGGATTGTAATGGTACCAAATCCACCTCCACATTCTTCTTATTTTTTTCATTCCTACACTATATTGTTTTTGTTTTTTTCGTTCATGCCCCTAGAAAGTTAATGAATTGTAGTTTCTACAACATTTTTTAAATTATTTTTTTGAGACTCCGAGTAATTATTATGATTTTTTAAAAGTAATAAAAGTGAAAAAATAGTAAAAAAAAAATGAAAAACATTGGGAGAAACGCTGTAAATTCATTAAAAATCATTGTAAAGTGTTGTACTAAGTTTTGAATCAAATGCAACACAAAATCTATGATTCCCTCGAAAATATCCCACTACAATCCAATTTTTTATTTTTTTGGACCACCAGAATACAAGTGAAAGTAGGGACCACCATCATCCAATTTGCAAAAGTAGGGATTATTAGAATCCAATTTTGCTATATATATATATATATATATATATATATATATATATATACATATATATATATATATAGATATATAGAGAGAGAGAGAGAGAGAGAGAGAGAGAGTATCCACTAAGATCTAGACTCCACAAAAAGAACTATGTATATGAGCTTTAGTTTCCCATCTAAAGGCTATGTTTGTCATGTCAACCTTATTCCCTCTCCTCACAATTACAACAAACTCAATTTAGGTTTCGATTTGAACATAATTTCCACCATAAAAATGAATTATTATTAGTTTGCAACCCCCCCCCCCCCACCCAAAAAAAAAACATAATCATCGAAGATTAGAAATTACCCAATGATTAGAAATTACCCCTTCTTAATCAATCCTATCCTCTTCTCAATTATAAATTATAAATAAAATTTACACCATGAAAATACAAAAGGAAATTCCATATGGTAAGCTTGAAGTTTAAGCATTTCCAAGTTGAAAACCAAACTGTAAATTATTACATATGGCATATTGTAGGCTTATAATGACAAAATTCCACGCCTTAGGCTATCGTTAGAAATACCATTAAAGAGTCTTAGCTTACCTTAGTAGCTCCTCTCACATCTCTCTCGCCTCATCTCTTTTAGCTCACCCCTCTCACTCGACCGCTTGGGATTCGACAACCAGATGTAGTAAAGGAGCAATTTTACAGCATTTTATCAAATACCCACATCTAGAATATAGCATCTAAGCTACAAAACATTGAAACTAACACAATCTAGAAGGGGAATAAGAGGCAAATTCAAACGAGCTTGAAACGGAAAGGAGATGGAGGGGACCTGGAAACATCAACCTTTTCTTTAATCCTCTGAATTATCTCCTTGGATCTGTTGTCTCCGTACGACCATTTGAATCTCTTGCCCCTCTTCATCTTCCTGTCGCCTCTTTCACAAACAATTGGATTCAGGGCTTCAGATGTAGATAATGATGAACTGGGCAGAGGAGGCAGATAACACTTTTCGCAACCCATGGATGACACAAGTTTAAAATCAACCTCCAACCACCCCTTCTTCCTTATACGAAATAGTCCGGACAAGGGGGCTTCACTTAGACTTTTCTTAAAAATGCCACTTGATTCCTTCTCTCTCTATATTTCTATCTCATGCGTGAAAAGGGTCTAGGCCTCTGGGAGGAGCAGGGAATTTGGCAAGAAAAACAGAAGGGCACGACGACAGTTAAGGTTCCTTGGCTCAGCTCACATGAGACAGGGGAAGACAGGGGTGGTGTTTGGCAAATTCAAGAGCGGTTTTCAGCGGTTTTCTGGCTAGTATTGGCAAGTCTGAACCCCTAATCGTTGGTAATTTATGGTCAATATATGTGGTTGTGAGTGATGGACTCCACTTGGGTTGGGGATTTGGGCATTTTTCTCTGGGTTGTCTTGTTGCACTAGAGGCCAGGGGTGAGTCGAGGTGGTTTACGGTGGTGACTGGTTGCACAAAATATCCAAGAATCGCCTCAATTGAACCCCAAATACGAAGAGCTGAACCACCCCTAAACCCCTCTGATTCAAGCCACCAAGACCCACAGGCTGCATCGCCACCACCTCTGAGCAGTCGTCGCCCAAGACTTCTAACTACCCATCCACTGCAATTTCGCCCTTTGACTGACTGTCTCACCGCCAGCCAATACCTCACCTAAGCCTTGTGTGAAATAAGTTCAAGACAAGGAAGTTGGCGAAAAAAAATCTAAAAAGTTCAAGGGTGAATGAAGAGAGAAATGATGAGTTGCAGAGGAGAGCAGAATGTCCATCAACCACCATCCCAACAAGTTTGACCAAAAAAATTAAGGGTGAGCAATAGGGATGGGTGAGAGATATGAAAGAGGAACTACTGAGGGCAAAGTAACACCCCTAAACAGTGTTTCTAACGGCAGTCTAAGGCCTACAATATGGAATAATTTACAATCTGGTTGACAATTTGGAAATGCTTAAACTTTGAGCGGATATGATATGAAATCTCCCAAATAAAAACTTACTAAATTCAATTAGTGTTTCCATTTCTCCAGTCTCCCTTGGTTGTTTTTGTTAAGCATGTCAGGTATAGAAATAGCCAGGTTGTAAATGGTCCACCAGTAATTACCTCATCCTCAACCAAAACTCAACGTCTCAATCCCTTGATGAAACGACCTGCTTCATCTACAACAAAATCTCAGCATTAGTGACTTTTGTTGTTGTGGGAAAACTTCAATGAGCATTATGTGAGACATCCATAGAGCCACATCCACTTGGTGGATAATGACGGGATGAACCTATAAGCGCCTCAAACTTTCAGGTCTAAGGAGATACTGAAGAGCAGTATGGTCGATAACATGGTTGCCAGTAAGAGACAGAAGGAACTGGAAGGGTACCTTTTTCCATCTCCTAAGAAAATGGGTGCCATGTATGGGAGACAGCAAGCGAACCATGGATGAGTACACTTTTGAGATATTCATGGGAAGAAAGGACACCATTGTGATTCTGATGTATGTATGGTTAGTAAACAAAGATCAGAGTGCAATACCCAACGTACACGCATGAAAAGGATGAGATATAACAAACCAAAATCACTCGAGTTTAAAAGACATAACTGGCACCACCTAAGGTTTCCAAGTTGCTTTACAGCAAGTTTTTTGATAGCAGGTATTTGACCTTCCAACAAGCAAAGGGATATGCACTTAAGCTGCCTAGTGATTCAACAGCAACTAGAGTAGGAACATATTTACCAGGAACGGGGACCCTCAGATCGTGTAACAGGGAACCTGGACCGCCACCTTCACCCGGTACGGGAGCGCTGGGCAAATTGGCACATTTTTTCAGAGTGAACTTTGCTGTTTAGGATTGCTTATAAATTAGCTGAGGGATATTATAATCTATGAAATACCTTCTATACTGAGTACCTGTTATCTAACTTTGATAGGAATTGAAATGTTTTTTGATAAAATAATTGATAAAATAATTCCATTTATAATTTTGAGGAAAAAAAAGCCTAAATCTTAAACAAATCTGCAATTGAGTACATAGCTGAAATGTTTTTTAAACTACACCTAGTGCACCCCACACTATCATAACATCTTATAATAAAATATAAGAACTTGTTATACATTGTTATACGCAGGTAAGGCCATCTCATGCTTGGAATTGAAACCTATGCCAGTTGTATTCTCCAAACTTGGTTATCCATGCTTAACTGTGTTCTTCAAACTCGAAGATAGCATCCATTGCTACTCTATGCAAGCTAAGCTCAATTACCATACCTTTCTTCAACCAAAAAAAGCATCGATGGCCGCTAACAACATTTTCTTACTCGAGTTTCCACTTCTTTTGTTTTTTGTTTTAGATCAGCTATCTCTTGCTAGGAATTGAAACACTAATTCTCTATCTTAATCCCAAAATTTGTTCTGTGTCTCTGGAAAAAAGGGAACACGGCTAGGTTGGGCGCTTTGGTACGACAACGACCCGCGTTTTGGAGTGCATGTTCTGAAATACAATACGCTAGGGTATTGAGCCATGTCGATAACTATGGGTAGGAACGAAGACACCAAATAGGTTGCCTAGTGATTCAGCAACAACTATTCCAACAACCAAGGAGATAGTTAAAACTCAAACACTTAGGCTCGAGTAGAAGAAGACTTCAAATGTCAATGAATGCTTGTTCCGTGTATTCGTCTGTTTTAGATTCCTGATTCCAAATACTTAGAACTTGAACCTGTCTCATAGGTTCCAAGTTCCAATTCAAGATAGCATTCTAGGAACCTTACTCATACCCATCACAACGGGTCCTGAATTTTAAGAACCTTACCCTTACCCGTTGGCAGGTTCCAAGTTCCGGTTTCGGAACCACTCACCCCTAATTAAAAGAGCTATGCATGGAACCTAATGGACCATTCGAAAAAGCTAACTCAATAAGTTAAATGGTGGTGCAAGAATCAAACCTAGACACTCTTCCATTAGGAAACAAATGTAAGTGAAGAGATCATCCTTTGCATTGGCTGTTGGGACTAGTTGTGCCAGCATGTTAAGCCTTCTTGCACTATCTCAGTGCAATCCTTAATCATAGTTAGTGTGGTTGAGCTCTGTGAGGGATGGTCCCCACCAACAACACAACATTTAGCAATGACTAATAGAGAACTTCCTCTGATACCGAATTGATAGAGTATGGGAAAATAAATAAAGACTAAACATACTAATCAACATCTCCATGTTGGATTCAAGAGAAGAGTTCACCATCCCCATGCTGGATTCAAGAAAAGATTAGCAACCCTATGCATAATCAGTAATCACCAATAATTCTTAGTATTCAGCAATCAATGTAGAGTGTTCAACAAAGCAAGCAAAGCCCCTATTTAAGGGACAAATAGTTCTAATATTCTTGATTGAACTAGGAAACTATAGCATCCTAGTTATACTAGGAAACTACAAAGAAATCACAAAATATTATTATTCCCTAAATATGTTAGTATGTATTTCCATCATTAAATCGAAATGCAGTTATAATTTTAGGGACAGATAGTTCTAATGGGGGACATGCAATTCGAAACTTGAAAATCTAGATTCCTAATTCTGTTTCTGGGTCATTGCCAAGCAAAGGAGGGTACGATGGTTGTGCACGTGCGTAGTTACCAGGATCGTGGAATGCTCGGATCATGGAACAAGGTTCGCCACCTCCCCAAAAACGGAACACTAGGTAGCTTGGAATGTTTTTCCGAAACGAAATTCGTTCTTTAGGATCTCTACATGTAACTTTAAATCTTTATTTTTGCTATGTTATTCTACTGATTATTACTAATTAGTTGAAGAATATTATAATTTCTCAAATACCTTCCATATTGATACTAAATACCTTTTATTTAGCTTTAATACGAGTTAAATATTTTTTGATGAAATGGATTTTTATTAAGTTAAGTAAAAGAAATACCCAAATGTTGAACATGTTTGTTACTTTTAGCGAAGCCCAACTAAACATGGTAATAGAAGGCCCTTTTTAATAGAACGTAAAAGAACAGCATCTAGTTTCCTTAAAGAAAAAGGAAAAGCGAAAAAGGAAACCAAAGCATCTCCTCCTCGTGTGCACCCTAATTCCTATGCGCCGCTTAATTAGTTGAAGAAGAAGACGCCGACGGAGAGGATGTTAAAGATACCGGACCTTCAATTGTCTATGACAGCGTCCATAGCTGCTCCTATGAGCTCGATTAAGGTAGTTCGCACCTTTCTTCAAACACAACAAGCATCCATTGACATTTGAAGTCTTCTTCAACTTGAGCCTCCCCTCTTTTTGCTGTAGATCTGCTACCTCAGTAAGAAAGCCTGAAAGTTTTTATCTTAATCCCTAACTTTGTTCTTCCTCTTTGAAGAACATATCGCTGGGAACACCACTTTTACCATTTTGGTACGCCAATGACCCGTATTTTGGAACGCGTGTTCCAAAACACGGTACGCGGGGCGCTCGAGCGTCCCCGGTAACTATGTGCACATGTATGGTGGTTTGGGGGGGGGGGGGAGCATCGGTGATGGAAGTGGTGGTGGTCATGGTGGTTTGTGAGAGTAATAAAAGTGAGAAGAGGAAATATTGGGGTTGTGGCTGATCCTATCGTGTGTGTGTGTGTGTGTGTGTGTGTGTGCAGCACAGCTCATATGATCCATAATGAAAAATTAAATGAAAAGGAAGGTAGTAGAT
The DNA here is from genome assembly GCA_029582165.1 of Portulaca oleracea. Classification (NCBI taxonomy): domain Eukaryota; kingdom Viridiplantae; phylum Streptophyta; class Magnoliopsida; order Caryophyllales; family Portulacaceae; genus Portulaca; species Portulaca oleracea. Next base: position 36,898,695 of record CM055868.1, read on the forward strand.
AAAGGACTTAAACTAACAACTTAAACAGCAAAACAGCCAAAACATATCTTTTTCTTACTGCTTGCCTCTAATAAAGGAGTACCTACTCAGGAAGCAAGATCATGGCACTATTGTCTGCCTCTTCACAAATTTAATCACCATACACAGAAGAATCCACTAAACTCACTGCCAATCAACTAAACCATCGCATCCCCATAATCAAATCAATAAGAACTTATGATTTAACTGTTTGGCTTCCATCATTAAACTAGTGGAACTACGACCTGTAAAGCAAATTCGGCAGGGATGGGAAAATGATGCATCAAGCTCAACAAGCTATCGGGAACCTCAAGATTCCCGTTAGCAAGGATAGCGCAATGCAGGGGTGGTTCTTATGGTCAATCACCGCGGGCCATTCAGCAATCTTGTCATGTACAAAACAAGAATTTGACAGCTAAGGTGAGAGACCAGGTGATGGCAGAACATTACAAGATGACTAAGGAATACGCCAAAGCAGCACTCCAATAAGCACCATCAGTCAGTAAGGCTGCATTTTTCCCCCCTTTTGGATGGGGGAAGTGTATAGGTGATGGTATAGAATAGTTGCTTATGATCACTCCAGTGGTTGGCATAAGGCTTTCTATTACCGACAAGAAAGACACTCAAAAATAATTGAACAATAAACTCAATGTGTGGGGATCCAAAACAAAAAAAAAAAAAACAAAAACAAAAAACAAACAAAAAAAAGCATATATCGCATCTAACCCAAAAATTAAAAAATCAATAAAAAGATCATAGAGGAAACCCTCCTCGGACTAGTTTAAGAGGCCTGTAGAGTAAAAGGCACAAGAAATAAGGCATCTATAGCAAAAACTCTGACAATAGTAAACAGATTGATTGCAAAGATGCCATACATCACAATTCCCTAATGGAATCCATTTCCATGCTGATTATATGATTAATATCATCGCATAAGGCATTAGTGAAAAAAAAAAAGAAAAAAAAGACTCCAACATTTAAGAAGCAAGTAATACACAAAGACTCCAGCATTGAAGCAAGTAATACACAAAGACTCCAACATTTAAGAAACAAGTAATACACAATGTATTTGAAGCAGAGTGCCAAACATAGATGAAATAAATTATAGAAAATCCAAGGGGGTAAAAATCTCATCCAACTACCTAGAAGAACAGAAATTTCAAAACAGAAAACAGATCGCACAATTCGACAGTAATCTCACTGTGTCAAATAATCCCAGTAACAGAGTTGAAGAGCCAACCAAAGAAAAACCGAAGACTTCGAAATTAGAAATAGTAAAAGCAGAAAACTTGAGCCAATTAGAGTGCGTAAGGAAAGCTCAACGAGATACCTTCTGGACACGAGCGAGCAAGCGGGTCAGATTACTTTTTAAACTCCTCACACGCTCAAGATTCTTGGTACTGACATTCTGAGCCAACTCATCCAGCACAGGATAAGCATCTTTCTCAAGTTCACCAACATTGGAGTCCAAATATGAACACACTACCTCCAATGCAATCTCCAGCACCTGAAATTCAAATGGAAGCTCTTGTTGTGCACCATCAACAGTTTCTGAAGTATTTGCCCATTGCGCCACACTAGAATGCATTTCTTCATCCTGAGCATCAGCCGGGCATGTTTTATTCATTGTGGCTGGGTCTTTCCGAGTTAGCTGCTGCCGAAGCTGGTCAACAAAAGGAAGAACTTCCTGCCGGAGAGGATCAAGCAAAAGTGCCTCTTCAGCCGTAACAATCGCCTTTATAAACTCTAAATTGACAACCATTGCCCATTCTCTAGCTGTCAATGGACACAAAAAAATGTTGAATCCCTCACAAGTCACCATCATATGAATAAACCAAGTCAAAGACACAATGTCAAAACTAGCTTATAAGCAACAATCACAGGAGCATCTTTTCTCAGACAATTAGTCCCCTTTCAAATTCTTTGACTTTGATTACTGTGAAGTATTGATACATTATCCAATTTTCTAGCTTCTTCCAATCCAATATTAACCAAATGAAATAAATTAGGAATACCCCGTAAACAACTCAGATGTAATAGGAAACATCTGATTCAATCAGCACATACAAGGAAGGGAAGAGAGAGGAGAGGGTTAATACCAACAATATTGGAGGATTGGGAGAAAACAGGGCCAAGAATTCTCAAATCCCTAGCGGGAATTCCGACACGTTTAATGATCGCCCCTTTATCCAACTCAATCAACTCGGACTGTCCGAACCTATCAAACTTCATCCACAACCTAGCTCCAGCTATTTTTTTCTTGGCTTTACTGGAAGAAGCGGGGACGCTTCCAGTAGATGCCGGAGCATTATTGGGCGTACGAACAACCTCGACGGACGAAGTTCCAGGAGCAGGCGACTTCTTCGAATTCCGGCGACGGAGGATTGTCCGCCGAAACGAGAAGGGGTTCTTCCCCATCTGAGTTACCAGCCTTGTTTCACAAAAGCACCGCCCGAGATAGGAGGAGGAGCCAGCCGCCGGGAAGGTGTAGTTGACCCGCCAACTCGTGTTGGCCTTTGTATGCCATAAAAAAGTAACAAATGAAAAGGTTCTCTCCCAAAATCCGAATAATTTGCCGGATAATTTACACTATGTTTGATTATTAGTGGGGGAACAATATATATTAGATTGCGAGTATATTAGATTGCGAGTAAACAATCAGAGTGAACAATCATAATAATCAGAGTTAATAATGGGCGCGTCTGAAAGATACGCCTCGAAAGACTTCATGTTCAGATGGAGAAGGGGGAGGGTAGTAGCGAGGAACGAGGGAAGGGGAGGGGAGGGGAGGGGAGGTGAGGGAAATGTGGATCTATTTTTATATAGTTTCGAATGTAAGTGGATGGGATTGAGGGATAAGAAAGGTTAATTGTTATGTTTGGATTAGAAAAAGGATGGAAGGAGGGAGAAACTGGGAAAACGAAGTAGTTATCATATTAATAAAGTTATTTTCTTTTTTTTAAATGTATAATAAGTTCTTCTTCCCTCCGTTAACTCTCATATTGAGGTCATAGTTGTTAAAGTCTCGATCTTGATCTACGATCCTGCGATTTTATGATCCAAAATCCTTGGTGCGATTCTACTATCTACATCTGATCCACGATCCTACGTGGGTTAATTACGATCCTAAGTACCTCATGGATCCAAGTTAGGATCCCGATTTTAACAATCTTGATTTGGGAATGGAGGTAAATGGTTTTCCTCTTCTCCTCTCCTATTTATTTTTCCAAACAAGGGTAGAAGAGTTTATTTAATATGTTTTCTTCCCCTCCCTTCCCCTCCTATAACCTCAATCCAAACATAGTGTTAGGTAACAAATTGATAGGAAGATTTGCTCTTTATATAACCGTCTTCCTTTACATTTAGCATAAATGTTTAGCTAGACTTTATTAGTTTTAATTCCAGCATGTTTGAACCGTGTGGGGATCGGTGCACTTTTGGTTCGCCTGCGGTCACTGGCTCGCTTCAAGCTGCTCTCTCCTCTCCTCGAATCAAACTCGGTTTCAATATCCATTTTATGGTGGATACGGGTCCTTGGAGGGTCGTCATGACCATCAAGGAGAGCGGTATTCCCTACTACAAAGACCCCGGCCCATATGATGACATCTTGGGTCTTGATCAGACCATTCCTGAGCCTTCTAGGGGGCTCCAAAAGTATCGACAAGAATAACGAGGCGGAATCAACCTCGGAGGCTAGAAAAGGGCATGTAGTCACTCTTTTTATCATAACTCCTTCAATACAACTCCTATGAAACTCATATTTTGGGAGCTTAAATTACACACCGAGAGCTTTCCATCGATATATTATAGGCCTATAACAGAGTCCGGATGAAGAAATTATGCGAGCTTGAAGTACGACAGGGTCGTCGCACCCGTGGCGACTGCCGTAGCGCCCGCGAAGACACTAGGAGGAGAAAATGGAAAAGTGACTCGAAGGTCGTGCCACCCGCGACGACAGTTGTGGCACCTATGACAAATCTGGGCCAGGGTGGTCGCGCCCGCGACGAAGACGTAGCACCAACCCCGCGCAATTTTGGAATTGCCTCCTTCGCTCCCCATATTCGTCGCACCCGCGACGACTGCTGTAGCGCCCGCGACGACACTGTTTTTATGCTTTTTTTGGCTGAAATGACTGCGTTTTAAAGGGTTTATTTGCCTTGTATAAATAGACTTTTTTTCATATTTTTCTGGGGAGAATAGAGTTATTGAATGTTTTATGAAGCTTTGAAGTTAGACTCAAAAATCCTCTCAATTGGAGAGTTTGAAATTGTTGGTTTTCCAAACCCTATTGCAATGAAAACTAATCCTTTGGGCATAAATAGCTTGTGATTTCTCTTCTTTGTGAGTGGGTGTTCTACCTCCACTCTTTGTGAGATTTCTTGGTTGTTTCAAGACGCTTTGTTTGTGGGAGATCCTTTTGTAAGTGTTTGAACATCTTAGTTCAATTTGGTGAGATTTCTCTCTTTAGAATTGTCCATGTCATTTAATTTCATGTTCATCTCCATAAATCCCAAAACCCTAAAAATTAGTTTGTAGTGTTTATGAGTTCTATGGGTGGATTTCCATCATCTCATAGTTACCTAAATAGGTGTACCCCCCTCCATTCCCCGTTTCCGGATCGCCGTTCCCAATCAAAATTCGATTGCGCACCAGAACAGTGGGGATCTCGACCCAGATAGATCGATTTGGCCAACCCAAATTCTCTCACTAACATTGCCTTTTTCCTCCTTTGAATGCTGGGAAGATTTTTGAAGATGAAAACATGGATCGTCAAGGAAGCTTCAAGTAAATTGGACATAAAGATTGAAAAGAAAGAGGCGAGATGGGAGGAGGAAGAAAGAGTTTGATGCCCTGATGTGATTTCCATGTTGATTGAAAAGAAAAGGTCGTCTGCTAGCACCCTCTTTGAGAGAGGCAGGGGAAGGAGGGTGAGTGAGAAAATGAAAAAAAAAAGAAAAAAAAAAGAAAAGATGGAAGGAAATGACACGTTGGGGTGTTGAAATGATGTGGGGGGAGGGGGGGTTGGTGTTAGCAGACTTTGAGGCTTCCAAAGTACTCTATTACTATCTACTAGTAGGGTCTATGAAATAAAGATTATCATCATTGTATTTTTATTTTTATTCTATGAAATAAAATCATTTAATAATAAATAATTTAAAAACATCCTTATTTTTGTCAATAAAAACAATTACTTTAGCTTCAATTTAAAAAATATTATTTCATAAACTACTAATTTTAAGAGTAGAGATCAAATTTTTATTTATCGATCCAAAAAAAAATTTATCGGCAAATTCCGATCCCAAATACCGTTCATACTGAACCTACCCCCATCAATATGGGATTCTAAATTTATCGATTTAGATCCCGATTTCGATCCTCGACCCCTACCGATCCCCGACCCAGGAAACTATGCATCATACACATGATTTGCATAGACCCTAGGACCCATTCCACTCCAATGTATATTAGTTAAATTTGCATGTCTGACTACATGGAGAGAATCATAAATTCAATTATCACCTTGCGAGCCCCATGAATGTTGGGCCCAAACTTTGGCCCAATGCCCAATCCCTACCCAATTTGGGGCATAAAGGCCGACTAGCCTTAAACCTCTTTTTTGAGCTGGGCCTCATCTCGTGTTGGCAAGCAAGCCGAGGAGGGGTCCATTGGGCATGCCGAGATTGGGTAGCCTTGGACCATTTTTTGAGGCCTGTTGTGAGTTGGGCCTTGGCCCAGCGTTGAGTGTGAGCTTTGGCCCATCAACACATGAAGGTCAGCTAGCCCTGGGCTAGTTTTGGTTGTGGGCTTTGGCCCTCGTTGCTTGCGCAGCTGGCCCATTGGGCTCACCGAGGTCGACTAGCCTTGGGGTGGTTCTGTCTGTGGGCTTCGACCCGCGTAGTTTGCGTGGCTAGCCCATTGGGCTCACCAAGGTTGATTGGCCTTGGACTTACACTAACTATAGGCTTTGGCCCTTGTTGCTTGCGTAGCTAGCCCATTGGGCTCACCAAGATTGGCTGGGCTCAGGTTTGCCTTTTGAATTTGGGCTTCACCCCGCTAGGTCGTGTAGATAGGTTGACCTTCCTTCCTTTCGTCTTTTGGGCTTTTATTTGCTCTTAACTTAAACCCCGCTTTTCTTCCTCCAATTTTTTGAGGAAAACTCCTTGAAATCTTGCAGCAATATGAGGAAACCCATGGAGGTGGCGATGTCATTCATCGACGAATTTGGGATAATACTTTGGAAGTAGGTGAGTTTACGCCCTTTTGGGCAACCTTATTGGACTGGGAGCCCCAGACTCCTCGGATCATCGATTAAGCCATGGTCGAAAGGTTTTAGGATACCTGCTTGGGGAAATGATGGTCAGCCTAACCAACTTTGTAATAACCCACCCTAAAACATAGCTATTACAGTACTTTAAACCTGTTTAATTAGTTTTAATTCGTCATTTAATTTATTTGTACCTTGCGGTTAGCTAACGGTGACAGGTTTCGGCGGAATGGCGAAGCGGTCGGTTTACCGGTCAAACTTTTTACCGAGCTCGTTATATTTTATTTAGAACCTTATATTATGATTATTTTGGGTTCTACATTTTTATTTTAAAGTCGATTTATTTATAGATTAATTTTCCGCAACGAAACGATTTTATTTTCGGGTTACCGATTTACCGACTTTCTAAACCAACTAAATCCTTTTATAGTACCAAAATATTAATGAGTTACCCACACTTTACATTTAGTAGAGTATTAGGGTAATTATTATTAGGTGGAGTGTGGGAGGCATTGTAATGATTATTATTGTTTTATTTTTAAGTTTTAAAGGGGATATATATATGCACTAGTAAGGGAGTTAAGGGGTCTTTGTCATTTCAAATTTTATCAAATCAATTCAGCTCTTCTTTCTCCCTCACAGCACCGACGCACACCCCCAGCCCCCCCTCTATTTTTGCCGGCGACGGGCGTCTTCCGGCGGGTTCCGGCGACTTTCCGGCCAATTTTCCGGCACCAAATTGAAGCTCCCACTCTCCTCTTCATCCTTGTCCCTTTTATTCATCTTTTCAAGTGGTATATCTCAAGTATCTTTCTCCTCCATTGTCATGAATTTTGAAAGCTTTGATATTATTGTTTTACTATGATGTTTTTATATTAAATTACTACTTTCTTGCATGAAATTAGAGTATAAATTGTTGTAGTTGATTCTAGTGAATGAAAGTAAGTGTTTTGGTTCAAGTTTGTGTGAGTTATGTTGAGATTCTTGTGAATTGATGAAGATGATGGTGGACTATGGTTATGCATGTGGTGTTGGATGAGATTTTAGAGTTATACCTTCTGTTTTGTGAAGATAATTAAGTATTTATGGTCTTTTTGGATGATATACATGAGAATTGTGAAGGAAATTATGTTAGTGGTGGTGTAGTTTAAGTGCATGTAATTTGAGGTCTATGCATGGAAATTTTTGCAAGTATGAATGTTAATTTTGGAGGTAAAAATGCTGAAATTTAGTGAGGTTATGCATAGATTACATTGGGTACCTTATTGGTAAAAAGTTTGAATGAAAACAAGCATGCATGTGAGCTAAAACGAACCCGGAACCTACTGCCCATTTTGAGGTTTTTATAGGGAATGCTAAAATTGGTTTCGAGCCCAGAATTTAGTGTAAAAAGGTAGTCTAAGATGTTAGTAAACACCGGGCTTTGGAATTTCGAGTTTTCGATTTGTATAACCCAAGTTAGAGCCAAAACCGTGAAGCCGCGTAATTATATACGAATTTTGGAGACAGTGTAGTATCGGGTATTTTTCGACCAAATGGAAATTGATTCTGGAAAAGTGTTAAACATAAGAGTTTTAGAGGACTCGATGAGCTTTCCGAAAACATATGGTATGCCTTAAACCGATGACGGGAGAGTAAGTTATAGGACCCAGAAACTGAGCTGCAAAACTGAATTTTCTGGGTAAGTACCTAAGTATTCTAAGGGATCAAATGTGATTATATTGGATTTATAATGGGTTTTAGGAGTGTATAACTCGAGTCATATGACCTTTGAGATATAATACTTAAGTAAGAACTTTAGAGTTCGATATTGAAGGACCTCGAGACCCTTAAAAGCTATTTTACCGTTATCAACTTAATTTACCGAATCTTCGTAATTCTACTTAGAAGTTTTTATTGTACTTTGAAGTTTTTAAAGCCTCTTTGGTAAATTGAAAGTTTATATTTTACAAGTATTTCCTTAGTTCGTAAAGCTCTTATAAGTTTAAAGCATTTATCCAAGCCTCTTGATTTTATCTCAAACATCCGAAAAACCCCGTATTATTATTGTCGTAATTTCATCACATCGTCCGGCTCTTTTCGAGCCTTTCTCATTCTTTTTAGCCTCTGCCTGGCCATCAAACTTGTAGAGCATATTTTTTCCCTTTCCGAAAAGTACTGCATAGCGAAATCCGAGTTCTATAGCCCGAGTTACGATCAAAATATCATTGTCTTTAAAACTGAAATTCCTATACGCTTTATTGCGAAACTTTATCATGAGGTTCTACGCCTCACCTTTTCATAGCTCCTATTTTAATACCGAACTCTATTATTATAGCTCAAAGTCCCGCTGCGACCCAAGCCATTCCCACCGAGATCGCGACGGACGGCCACTCGCCTTCAGTACGCAAATTGTCCAAATTTTTATGATCTAAGTCATATTCATGGTTCATTCGATTTATGCCATGTCAAGTTTTATGGTTTACAATGTCTTTATGTTTAATAGTGGACCCGCATTCTATGCTTATATTTACAGTTATGTTTTTAGCACTCCTGATCAGAGTGCCTTGACCTGGCCAGTGTCGACTGCTTAGCAGTCAATCATTCCAAGTTTAGATCAACTTGGGCATACGCGTGTGTGAGGTGCTTGCACCGATCGTAAGGGTTCCACCTACTTTCTATCTTTATTGGTTTATGTTTATGATCATGTCACTAAAGTCCTATTTTAACCCCTTCCCCGTTTTCAAAATGAATTTAAATGCCGGCACTAAAGACCGTTTTCGAACGGTTTGACGTGTTGGAGGTTTACGTACTGAGTGTTTCCCCACTCACTTTGCGAATGTTTTTAATGTTTTGTTTTAGGCGGTCCGAGCTCCCAGGATAAAGGCGAGGTTAAGCACGAGTAAGTCGTCTGTACAGAATAGTTCTCTAAAGGCGATCGAAGATCGGTGTTCAAGGTTGCTCAAGGGCGTTAAAGGCCACTTGGTTGTGGAAACCTATGATATGTATGATAACAGGTTGTACAATGTGTGTGTACTTTAAGTTTAGCAGTTGGATTGTATGGAGTTTAGTACAGTTTTATGGTGTATTGTTATATTGTGGTTTTGTGTTTTGCCTTGTCCCGAGTAGGGACGGCGGTAATGCCTCGACCTAAGGTGTTCCGCTGCGCTAATCATGAGTTTAGGTTCCTAAAGTATAGTCTTGATCTTGTGATTAAGGTTGGGGCGTTACAGTTGTGGTATCAGAGCGGAGTTATAAGGAGGATTTAAGGGTATAGAAATTTTCAAGCAAGTGTGATATGCATTTGTGAAGTATGGACGCTAAGTATGGTGACATATGTGTCCCTTATAGGTGTATGAGTCCCTTGTGGATTGAGTTGGAATTATGTGAAATTGTTGGGATGGATGTTGAGCTTGAAGCTCTAGATGAGTATATGAAATGTAAGAGTTTCCCTTGCAGGTTTGAAGATTATGTAAAATTTGGGATAGTCCAATTTATAGGGGGAGTGCTGCCAAAATTTCTTCAGAAATTTGGAAGTTTATTAGCAAGTTTAAGAAAGCTTATCTACGAGTTGTTTTAATTTAAAGGTTTGTTATGAGCAAAGCATGTTATGTGTATAAGTGCCATTGTGGACGAAGCATGTTAAAGTAGTCCTTAAAGGAGATTTTAGTCATCCAAATAGGAATTTATAAGTCCAATTTCAAGAGGAAATGATGTAAAGCTCAAATGAGGGGCTAAAAGCCTTGCCAAGGTGTAGAGTGAAAGGATTAAAGATGTTTATATGATACAAATGCTTGGCATGATCCAAAGATAGTATGTAAGATCACAGTAATCATGAGATGGAACAAGAGTACCTTTTTAAGGTAAGTAAGGTTCAAGTTAGTTGAGTCTCGGACCTCGCCTTAATTTTCATTCGTTTAATTCTCTCAACACAGTTTTCCAATGTCAAAGTTATTAAAACTTGTTATCGATGTCACATAGAACATAGGGCATAGATGGATCACAATCGTGACCCCTTTTTCTAACCTCTTCACGATGTTGCGGGAGCCCAAGACCAATGTCCAAGTCCGTCTCAAGGAGCTGCAAAACGCCTTTGATATCCTTGGCGCGCTAATCCGCACTGAGCGTCGCAATGATGAGTGCCAAGTTTGGTGCTTATCGCCACCTTTCCCCACAAGAGTCTGTGGGATGCTGCAAGAAGCTACCCCGTCAGGAAGAATCGACCGATGCCCCTGGTGCTTCGACTACAGCTACATTGAGCGCAGAATCACACCGCATTGGAAGATGTTATCATTCAAGTTGCTTCGCTTAAGCGATCACGTGTGTGTGAGCTAGGGCTTTTCCTACACGAGACGTTATCGTTGCCCACTCCTCTAAACGCGAGTCTAACCCCTCCGCATGTTTCCCTCCCCACGACGTGGGTCATCACCGCTAGAGCACGAACCCGCGGAGGAAGAAAAATTCTGATATGGATCCCGACGAGCATAAAGTTAACCAAGGGCCTAAGAGCACTAATGATTAGAATTAAGAGGCCTCTCATCATGAGAATCTTCTTTGGTTAACTCACGTACAGGGTTAACTAGAAGCTAACCGCCGCTAAGTTACATGACCGAAGTGACCTTCGTGGTTAACCGACTCTTCTGCCCCAGAGTCATCTCTCGTAACTAGTTAATCTATGCTAAGTTTGTGGGACCTCCCCATGCCTTTGAGTAAAGGGACGCATTGGAAAGAGTTTGGGGACTTTAGAATTTGTTTAGTGTTAAAATGTAATCCGGATATGGTTGTAAAAGGGGTACCCTAAGGACAAATGGAAGGGACATTCTCATATTCTAGGATGTTTACATTAGTATCGTATGTCGAAGGTTTCTAACTAGCAAGTGCTTGTGATATCCATTAAGGGCGATAAGTTTTACGTTGTTATTGGGTCGAGGGAAATTAATTGGAGTTTCCCCTGCTATACAGACATGCTTATGGATTTTATAGCTAGGAGAGGCGAGGAAGGCCTTATGAGAATGCAATTGGCTATGAACTAAGGATACGTACAGCATAAGTTATAAAGTGATGATGACAAAAAAATTACGTTGAAAAGGATATGCTCCGTAGTAGTGTTGGAATATGTTTCAAGGATCGGGGAAATCAATTTGAAATACAAGGTCCTCAGTATAACCTGGGAATAGCTACGCCTGTGCACGATTCACCCCGCCACTAGGATAAGAGAAGTTGTTTTGGAGGATAGTTATTAACGAACAACCATCATGGGAATCAAATTTCTTCAGATAATTTTTATACTTCCAGTTCATCGCTCAAGTTTAACTTTTATACCCTGTTTTCATTGTGCATCCTCCTAATAAAGTTTACCCCCTCATTGCAATTTTAAAATCCAAGCTTCTCGTTTCCTATCCTTGTTTATTCTCCAGAGTCTTTATCAGAATCCTTGTTTATTCTCACGAATCTTTATCAGATCCTATCATTGTTACCAGTCCAGTGTGTTAAAACATTCAATGACCTACTCTTGATGGCACGTTGCCAATCCATGAACAAATTCGTCAGGACCATTACCTACTTTCGTCCATTACTGACTCGTTATGTTTCCAAAGACAAAACTTTATTAGACTCATATGACCTTTCTTATTCGTTAAGATTCATTTGTTCCCAGGTGATGGTCACGTCTTATCATGAATTTGAACATTCTTTTCAAAGCTTAGCTGCCACAAACGCTGTCCTTTGTTTAAGATCAATAGCTTATGCTCTATTATTCCAGAGAGTTATCACAAAGTATTCATACATTCCAAACTTTAATTGTTTAATTTGGTAATCAGAAGATCGATCCCGATAGCTTTCTTCTCCAATTCAAGCTCATCTCGATGTACTTATGAATTTCCTCATTCACGAAATCATTGTAATCATCATCTTTGGCAAATATGCTATTCCCTGTTGATCCCAATCTTCTTAATCGATATACATGCGTCGTTGGACTAAAGAATACCTTTATTCATCCACGTCGTTTTAAGGCTTTAAGTCTACCAGTGTAAACCTTTGCCTTGTTGCTATTCATTTTCAAAATTCATGTTCTTACCTCTTAATTGATGGCACCTCCCTATTATCATGTTTCCTCCGTGCCTGTTGGTGCCTTTCATAAGAAATAGATGCCTTGAAAGAAGTTAACAAAGGGAGAAAAGCAGAGTGGAGAAATGTTAGTTTGTATGGAATCAGATGATACCTGAGGTAAGATAGGAAAGGTAGAGAAATCGTCGTTTAAGAAAATATTAGGGACCTTTGGGTCAAGGCTTCTTACGATTAGATGTTCATGAGTTCAAGAGTATAGAACGCTTGAAGAAAGTTTGGCTCTTCTTCCAAAGGACATAAAAGCCATATGGATATATCTGAGAAAGAAAAGGTTCTTGCCATATTTTTATGATGGGAAGAGAGTGCTCAGCTAATTAACAGGGATAAAAACCCAGTGTTTTGGGCCTTGTCTTAGGAAGTGATACCAAGAGAAATGAGTTCAAAGTTGTATGAATAACCAGTGTAAGGTGCTTGCCATGATGATGACTGTAACCTTCGGATGAGATACGATATCATGGAAACATATGGAAAGAATGAACAGACGGCATACCTATGTCGATTTAATGTAATGACAAAGTCTTATACGAGCATGGTAAAGAAGATTATACGTTGACTCCGAAAGTTGAGAACGAACGAGGACAAGTACCCCTCCCAAGAATCAATGGACTGTGCGACTAACCCCAAGGGCCAAGAGTGTCACTGAGATTGGTTAAGGATAAGATACCAGCCACTCAGAGTTAGGACTGAGAATACTCCTAAAACTACCTTTAGAACAAAATGTGGGCGCTATGAGTTACGAAAACGCCTTTTGGACTTACGAATGTCCAACAGTATTTATGGATCGGATGAACTGAATGTTCAAACCTTATGTGGTTAAGTTGTAGTGGTATTTAACGATGATGTTTTGATATACTCGAGAGGCCGATAAGAATATGTGAATCAATTGAAAGTGGCGTTTCAATCATTAAGGGAGCAAGGACTGTATGTGAAAATTTTTCAAAATGTGAACTCTGGTTCAGAAAAATAGGATTTTGGGAACATATAGTGACCCATGAAGAGATCTGATTGGACTTTGACAAAGTATGCGCCATTAAAAGTTTGGCAAAACCCACTGTGGTTACCAAGGTTCGAAGTTTCTTAGTTAAGGCCGAATACTATAGGAGATTGTTCCGAATTTTTCTAAAATAGCTCTTCCATAGACTAACCTCCTCAAGAGGTCAACACGGTTTAAATGGACCGGCGAATGCAAGGAAACCTTTCAAGTATTCAAGGACAAAACTAACAACCGCCCCAATGTTATCCCTTCCCGAGGAAGGAAAGGAGTATGTAATATATACTAATGCGATTCGTTAAGGGAGAGAATATGTGCTAATATGGAACGATAAGGTAGCAGTCTATATGTCACCGCAATTAAGTCAGGTACGAGGCTTACCCAATGCATGACCTAAAGCTTGCAACAATGGTATTGCGCTAAAATATGACGGCCTTACCTTTATGGGGTCTCTAATGCCATCGCTATGGATCACAGGAGTCACAAATATATGAACACCCAGGGAGAGTTGAATCTAAGGCAACAAAGGTGGTTGAACGCATTTAAGGATTATGACTTGGATCCCAACAGCACTCCAGCAAGACAGTTTCGATAGCAACTGCTTCAAGCAAAAAGGCTTAGCATAGAGAACCGTTTTGTTTTGTAATTCGTCCATGAATGCGACAAGATCTGAACAGGGAAAGAGCATTGTCCCTACAACCGTCCATCTTGGAGGAAACCAAGATAGAATGAATAAATGCCCCAGGACCCAAGAAGACTATGATAATCTAGCCACGAAAGGAATACTTGGATTTTAGGCCATGAAAGCAAAACCCTAAGGTTTCAAAATAGTCTATGTATACTGGTAAGGGAAGCTTAAGGCTTAAGCTTTTGAAAGGAGGCCACAATTCGTTGTACTCGGTATACCCTGGAGGTACAAAAATATAGAGAGGTCTAAAAGAGCACCTTTGGTGACCTAACGTGAAGGGACGTATAGCCGGCTATGAGAATCAATGGTTGTCATGTCAAAGAGGGTCAAAGTAGAAAGTTAAAGAGCATCGAGTAAATTTAGACCCTTAGAAAGTCCCACGTGGGAGTGAGAATCAAATTCTAAGGATGCTAACATGGGAATACCCCTCACAACTTCTAGAAGAAAGAACATTTGAGTAAATTACGGATCGCCTTACCAAGTTGGCACAGTTCACTTCTATACAAGAAGGATGGAAAACAGATAAGATAACGGATATCCACACACACAAGATTGTTAAATTATATGGAGCTCCAAGAGGCAAAGTCCCCGATGGGGATACATGTTGTCATTCGTGATTCGAAGCAACTTCATTTCTACCCAGGAAGGATGGAGCACCCTACAAAGTTAGCAGGGTATTTATGAATCGCCTGACAAAGTCGGCGCACATTATTTCCATCTATGAAGGAGGAAAAGTAGATAAACTGGCTGATAATTGCATACAAAAGTCATAAGGTTGCATAGAATTCCAATAGGATACAGTATCCGAATGAAATACGCGGTTTCAATCACGAATTCCATCACGATTTTAGTACTAAGACTAATGGTAATAGCCTCTACCATCTGGAAAGCAATGGCCAGACAGAAAGAGTAAACCAAATTCTAGAAGACATGCTACGCGCCTGTGTACTAGACTTTCAAGGCAATTGGGATCAGTATCCTCCTCTCGTAGAATTCTCTTACAATACTAGTTACCATGCCACGATTCAGATGGCGCCTTTTGAAGCTTTGTACGGCAGGAAGTGTAGAACACCCCTATGTTGGGGTGAATTAGAGGAAGCATTAATCATAGGGCCAGACTTAATTCAAGAGACGACTGATAAGGTCAAACTGATCCAACCGCATATTCGGACAGCCCAAAGCAGACAGAAGAGCTATGCTGACAAGAGGCGGAGACCGCTTGAGTTCCAAATAGAAGAAGGGGTATTCCTCAAAGTTTCTCCTACAAAGGGAGTTAAACGATTTAATGTTAGGGGTAAGTTAAGCCCTCGGTACTTTGGACCTTATCCCATTGTGGGAAAGGTTAACCCATCAGCTTATCGTCTAGAGTTACCCTCCGATTTAGGACATATCCATGATGTCTTCCATATCTCCCAGCTTCAGAAGTATGTACCTGATCCAACACACGTTTTAGAGGTAGAACCTCCTCTTCTAGCCAAGGACCTCACCTGCGAACAACAACCGATCCAGATTTTGGACCTAGGATCAAGCGTCTATGTACGAAAGAAGTTCCGCTAGCCAAGGTCCTATGGGCGAACCAAGAAACCTCCGAGGCCACGTGGGAGACTGAAGATGAAATGATGAAAAAACTACCCCCATCCCTTTTAAGATGCTTCTCACCGCAAAGGTTTTATCTAACAGCAAGTTTCGGGGACGAAACTTCTTTTAAGGGGGGGAGGATGTAATAACCCACCCTAAAACATAGCTATTACAGTACTTTAAACCTGTTTAATTAGTTTTAATTAGTCATTTAATTTATTTGTACCTTGCGGTTAGCTAACGGTGACAGGTTTCGGCGGAATGGCGAAGCGGTCGGTTTACCGGTCAAACTTTTTACCGAGCTCGTTATATTTTATTTAGAACCTTATATTATGATTATTTTGGGTTCTACATTTTTATTTTAAAGTCGATTTATTTATAGATTAATTTTCCGCAACGAAACGATTTTATTTTCGGGTTACCGATTTACCGACTTTCTCAACCAACTAAATCCTTTTATAGTACCAAAATATTAATGAGTTACCCACACTTTACATTTAGTAGAGTATTAGGGTAATTATTATTAGGTGGAGTGTGGGAGGCATTGTAATGATTATTATTGTTTTATTTTTAAGTTTTAAAGGGGATATATATATGCACTAGTAAGGGAGTTAAGGGGTCTTTGTCATTTCAAATTTTATCAAATCAATTCAGCTCTTCTTTCTCCCTCACAGCACCGACGCACACCCCCAGCCCCCCCTCTGTTTTTGCCGGCGACGGGCGTCTTCCGGCGGGTTCCGGCGACTTTCCGGCCAATTTTCCGGCACCAAATTGAAGCTCCCACTCTCCTCTTCATCCTTGTCCCTTTTATTCATCTTTTCAAGTGGTATATCTCAAGTATCTTTCTCCTCCATTGTCATGAATTTTGAAAGCTTTGATATTATTGTTTTACTATGATGTTTTTATATTAAATTACTACTTTCTTGCATGAAATTAGAGTATAAATTGTTGTAGTTGATTCTAGTGAATGAAAGTAAGTGTTTTGGTTCAAGTTTGTGTGAGTTATGTTGAGATTCTTGTGAATTGATGAAGATGATGGTGGACTATGGTTATGCATGTGGTGTTGGATGAGATTTTAGAGTTATACCTTCTGTTTTGTGAAGATAATTAAGTATTTATGGTCTTTTTGGATGATATACATGAGAATTGTGAAGGAAATTATGTTAGTGGTGGTGTAGTTTAAGTGCATGTAATTTGAGGTCTATGCATGGAAATTTTTGCAAGTATGAATGTTAATTTTGGAGGTAAAAATGCTGAAATTTAGTGAGGTTATGCATAGATTACATTGGGTACCTTATTGGTAAAAAGTTTGAATGAAAACAAGCATGCATGTGAGCTAAAACGAACCCGGAACCTACTGCCCATTTTGAGGTTTTTATAGGGAATGCTAAAATTGGTTTCGAGCCCAGAATTTAGTGTAAAAAGGTAGTCTAAGATGTTAGTAAACACCGGGCTTTGGAATTTCGAGTTTTCGATTTGTATAACCCAAGTTAGAGCCAAAACCGTGAAGCCGCGTAATTATATACGAATTTTGGAGACAGTGTAGTATCGGGTATTTTTCGACCAAATGGAAATTGATTCTGGAAAAGTGTTAAACATAAGAGTTTTAGAGGACTCGATGAGCTTTCCGAAAACATATGGTATGCCTTAAACCGATGACGGGAGAGTAAGTTATAGGACCCAGAAACTGAGCTGCAAAACTGAATTTTCTGGGTAAGTACCTAAGTATTCTAAGGGATCAAATGTGATTATATTGGATTTATAATGGGTTTTAGGAGTGTATAACTCGAGTCATATGACCTTTGAGATATAATACTTAAGTAAGAACTTTAGAGTTCGATATTGAAGGACCTCGAGACCCTTAAAAGCTATTTTACCGTTATCAACTTAATTTACCGAATCTTCGTAATTCTACTTAGAAGTTTTTATTGTACTTTGAAGTTTTTAAAGCCTCTTTGGTAAATTGAAAGTTTATATTTTACAAGTATTTCCTTAGTTCGTAAAGCTCTTATAAGTTTAAAGCATTTATCCAAGCCTCTTGATTTTATCTCAAACATCCGAAAAACCCCGTTATTATTATTGTCGGTAATTTATCACATCGTCCGGCTCTTTTCGAGCCTTTCTCATTCTTTTTAGCCTCTGGCCTGGCCATCAAACTTGTAGAGCATATTTTTTTCCCTTTCCGAAAAGTACTCGCATAGCGAAATCCGAGTTCTATAGCCCGAGTTACGATCAAAATATCATTGTCTTTAAAACCTGAAATTCCTATACGTTTTATTGCCGAAACTTTATTGCGAGGTTCTACGCCCTCACCTTTTCATAGCTCCTATTTTAATACCGAACTCTATTATTATAGCTCAAAGTCCTGCGTCGACCCAAGCCATTCCCCAGCCGAGATCGCGACCGGACGGCTCACTCGCTTCAGGTACGCAAATTGTCCAGCTTTTATGATCTAAGTCATATTCATGGTTCATTCGATTTATGCCATGTCAAGTTTTATGGTTTACAATGTCTTTATGTTTAATAGTGGACCCGCATTCTATGCTTATATTTACAGTTATGTTTTTAGCACTCCTGATCAGAGTGCCTTGACCTGGCCAGTGTCGACTGCTTAGCAGTCAATCATTCCAAGTTTAGATCAACTTGGGCATACGCGTGTGTGAGGTGCTTGCACCGATCGTAAGGGTTCCACCTACTTTCTATCTTTATTGGTTTATGTTTATGATCATGTCACTAAAGTCCTATTTTAACCCCTTCCCCGTTTTCAAAATGAATTTAAATGCCGGCACTAAAGACCGTTTTCGAACGGTTTGACGTGTTGGAGGTTTACGTACTGAGTGTTTCCCCACTCACTTTGCGAATGTTTTTAATGTTTTGTTTTAGGCGGTCCGAGCTCCCAGGATAAAGGCGAGGTTAAGCACGAGTAAGTCGTCTGTACAGAATAGTTCTCTAAAGGCGATCGAAGATCGGTGTTCAAGGTTGCTCAAGGGCGTTAAAGGCCACTTGGTTGTGGAAACCTATGATATGTATGATAACAGGTTGTACAATGTGTGTGTACTTAAAGTTTAGCAGTTGGATTGTATGGAGTTTAGTACAGTTTTATGGTGTATTGTTATATTGTGGTTTTGTGTTTTGCCTTGTCCCGAGTAGGGACGGCGGTAATGCCTCGACCTAAGGTGTTCCGCTGCGCTAATCATGAGTTTAGGTTCCTAAAGTATAGTCTTGATCTTGTGATTAAGGTTGGGGCGTTACAAACTTCGCCTTGATCATCAGCCTAAGCCGGGGTGACAATGGTGTGATCTTTGACAATCATATGAATTACAATGTAGTAGCGCTACTGGAGTCTATTATTGCACGCTTGCCCCCGGGAAAGGTTTGGTTAACCTTTCTTATAGCAAGTTTGATTATTTTTGAAATTATATTTATCAATTACTTTTCAATATTTTTTTTAGGGTTTTTGGCCTCCAATAATACGTACTGAGGGGCTTGTGATTGAAAATAATCCAAAGTGACTTTTAGGCCACTGGCAGTCTATACTTTTTCAATATTTTCTCGTAGCAGTCCAGATTAGGTTTCCGGCGCCGGAAATCTGACGTGGCCACCGGAGCACGTGGTTCTTAAATGAGAAGCATGTCAACTCAGATTTTTGTATTTGTTTCTGATCTTTTTTAAAAGCCAATTAAACTGTTTCATTGTCAAGTCATAAGGATTGTTTTTTTTATTGAGAAACTAAAATGGAGGGAAGGTAGATGCATTTAATGCTCTTCACCTAACAAAAGTAATTACCAGATGGAATTCTCAAACCCCTAGTTTGTTTTCGAAACATCGGAAAATTTGGTTTTCCCAGAGTTCATCTGCTAAACCTAATTACCCCATGCATGATCGGAGAAGTTGCTAAAAAATTTGAGTTCTTGGAGTCGGAATTCAGCAAGGAAGGTTGTTTTGCGTTTGTTGGCAGTGCATGTTTGAGTTGACGGAATTGCAGGTTAGTTTCTTGGTTTGGTTAATGTTTGAATGTTTATGTTTTACTGGGATTGTGCATTGCCTTGTTTGATTATGTTTTACTGGACAAGTTTGGGTATGTATTTAGTTAAATTTAGGGTTAATTCTTGTTAATTTTGGTTGTATTTGATTAGGGTTTGATTTTGGATAAGTTTAGGGTTGCTGAAAGTATAATTTTTCTGGGTTTGTTTGGTTGTAGATTTGAATGTTGAATATTTATGGGATTTTTGGCTTTTTTGTGTACAGAACCGATGAATTACATCACATTGCACTTACATTATAGGGGGAAATTTGTGTGGGAGGGTAAAAAAATGAAGTATGTTGAGGGAGATTGTCGAATCATATACGATTTCGATGTTGACAAACTGCCCTTCATGGAGATAAAGGGAATTGGGGAAGAAGACATTGGGTTCAGAAATTTGGAGGGTGCCTTCTATGTCTTACCTGGGACAGCAATGGAGAAGGGTTTGAGGCCACTAATAACTGATGATGATTCACGCGCAACAATGACATTGGCTTCCAAAATGGAGGATTTCCATGTTTACTTGAAACACATTATTGATCAACTTGTGTTTGCAAACCCAAATGAAGTTGTTGATATACCTATCCCAGAACCACAACCATCTTCATCTATTCCATTGCCATTGCCACTGCCCAGTCCTTCCCCTACACATCCACAGCCCAAATCTCCCAAGTCCAAGCCCAAACCCTCACATTATAATCCCAAATCTCCTAGGCCCAAGTCCAAACCCCCAACACCAACACCCAAATCACCCATTCAAAAGCCTAAATCAAAACCTTCTAAGCCCAAATCTCCCACTCCCAAGGCCAAACCC
Source organism: Portulaca oleracea (assembly GCA_029582165.1). Taxonomy (NCBI): domain Eukaryota; kingdom Viridiplantae; phylum Streptophyta; class Magnoliopsida; order Caryophyllales; family Portulacaceae; genus Portulaca; species Portulaca oleracea. The sequence goes on from CM055868.1 coordinate 36,919,178, forward strand.
TCACCTTCTAAGGCTAAATCTCCTACTCCCAAGCCTTGTCAGCCCAAACTCACAACTTCTAAGCCTAAATCTCCCACTCCCAAGCCTTGTCAGCCCAATACCAAGCCCAACCCCACAACTTCTAAGCCCAAATCTCCCCCTACCAAGCCTTGTCAGCCCATTCCCAAGCCCAAATCACAAACTGCTAAGCCCAAATGTCCTCCTCCTAAGCCCAAAGGACAAAATGTTGAGCCCAAATCTCCCATTCTCAGACCCAGAGGCAAAATTGTTATCCCATGTGACATTTTGGGGGATTCTGATCTTAGTGATGATGATTCTGAGAACTCCTTATACAAACCAGATGAAGAAGTGGAGTCTCCTGAAGAAGTGGTGGGTATGAAGAGAAAAGGGAAAAGAAGAATGGATGATAAAGATGAAGAATTAGAATATTTGGCAGAAGATTATGTGGAAGAATTTTTCATTGATTCTGAAATAGACACTAGTGATGATGAAATTCATATTGCTGCCCAGAGGGTGAGAGATTGGAGTAAGCAAAAAGAAGCTGCTATTAAAAGGGTTGAAATACAGACTTCTACAAGAATGGAATTAAGGAAGAGAGATATAGTACCAACAGGGGATGCTGCCAATATGAACAGAATGCCAATGGTGGAGAGTGAGTACGAGGATTTTGATGCTGACATGGACACATCTAGCTCCAATTAGTGTGAAGAAGGACATAACAGACTGCTGAGTAGGAGGGATAAGCCATGTAAAGTTACAATTGATGAGAGGACAGGCTTCAAGACCTTTGAATGGAAGTTGGGGATGACATTTGGTACTATTCAAAATTTCAAAGATGCAATGATTAGGTATGCTTTGTTCTAAGGTAGAAACTTGAAAGTTGACATTTCGGACCATAGCTGTAACAACCCGCCCCAAAATCACGATTAATTAAGTACTAATTACCGTAATTACTTAAATTGCGTATAAATTTTTCGTTTTTACTTTTAATTATTTATTTTTCTTCGGTGCTAAGTCTCGTGCAGGAGATGGCAAAAGGGTATCAAGTTACCGGTTTAAAAATCTTGGATTTATTCATTTCACTTGTTAAGTTAAACTATTTCGGGTTTTACCGTTACGTTATTTCTTTAACCGGAAAGGGTTTAATTATTCTACTTCTTAACGTTTATATTTTATTACCCAAACCTTAATTTATTTGGGTTATATTTATTTTATTTAATCACAAGTAGTATTTATGTCCTACTTATTTAATTTTTCTAATTCAAGTCCTATTTTATTTTAATCAAATTGTTAGCAACTAATTTTATTTAGTACAAACTAATTATTTTAACCCAATGTATTTACAATTACTTAAATTAAGTTAAAGTTTCTGATTTAGTTAAGTGTAATTTACTAAGTGTTGTCTTAATTTAATTAGTTTAAGTATATATATTAGTAAGGGGGGTAGGGGGATTCATTTTACATCTTTTATTTCTCAAACACCAAACCCACTCCACCCTCTTCCCTCTTCCTCACTGCCGTGCAGCCAGCCCCCCTCTGCTGCCCTTTTCCGGCCACCGGCGCCGGAATCCACTACCAAGGTGGCCGCCGGCCACCCTCCCCTCTCTCTTGTGTTTTATCAAATTCTTCCCCAAAGGTAATCTCTCAAACCCCCAATTCAAACCCAATTAAACCCTAATCTGAAAATCATGTTCTTTTTATGTTATTCTTGTAATTTCTATCTCTTTTACTCTCTTTATTCATGAATCCAAGTATATAATTGTATTGGTTAAGTTAGGGTTAAGTTTTGAAGTACATGCATGTTGATTTCTAAGTGTTTTGTGAGGTTTAGAGTTGAATTTATGGGGGATGATGAATTAGTGTTGATGCATGTGGATTTCTTGAGAGTTTCTGAGTATTCAAGGGCTGAGTTTATGTTTTAAGATTATGAATTAAGTGTTATTATGTTTAATTTGGGTGAATTAGTGAGGTTTTGATGCAAGAATTCAAGAGTATGTCTCATATGTTGAGTTTATGTTTAATCCATGGATGCATGTGGTTTTTAAGGCCTTTGATGAGTTGATTTTCAATGTTTATATTCTGGAAATATAGTGGATTATAGCCAAAGTGAAGTTTGGTTGAGAATTAGTATGAATTAAGGGCTAAAAGTATCATTAGAGCTGAAATTAAGAGCAAAATGGTTTCTGTTTAGTTTCTGGAAATTTACAGAGGTATGAAAGTGGGGTTTTAGCCCATATTTTTATTCCATATGATAGCTCAAGGTGTTAGCTAACTATAGGCTTTGGAATTTCGAATTTCCGACATGTATAGACCGAGTTATAGCAAAAACCGTAACCTCACGTTTTTATATACGAATTCTGGATCAGTATGTTGAGGGCTGTTTTTCGTCCCTTTGGAGATCTTTCTAGTTTTTGTGGTAAACATGAAAGTTTTAGGTCATATTGCAAGCTTTCCAGAAAGGTATGGTTCGTAGTCATCCGATATCGGGAGTATGAGTTATGAGCCCGGGAAGCAGGGCTGTCCAGAATCGAGTTTCTGCCCAGATTGGATTGTGTAAAATTCCATCTTAAGGGTCTTAAATGCTTTCAATAGAGGTTTTTAAGATGTGATAAGTTATGAATATATATCATGACCTTATAGTATAAGTTTAAGAGTGAAAAGCATGGTTTGAAGACCTAAGTTTGTCCTAAGGTCTCTTTCGTAGAAGTTATAAACTATATATAAGTTCTAAATTCTCTTCTTAAGTTCTAGCAATGAAAGCTCGAGGTTTCTGATTTAACCAAGTATCTCATCTAATTTTATCAACCTCCAAGATATAAGTAGCTCTAAGGCTTTATTCTCTCACAATTCGACTCAATCTTTGTCGCTCAACCACATCCCGAAACCGACAATTTATTCACATTTCGTCATATCTCATCTCAATTGTCACGTCTTTAAGCCATCTTCGAGTTCAATGATTTCCTTTCTAATCTCTAATCATTAAGGGCCATCCTTCATCAATCTAATCCGTCAACCCAAGGTCCAAGTTCATTCACTGATTTCACCTTCCAATTTCTCCATTTCTATATCATCTCAACCCGAAAATCCTAAGTTTTCTAAACTCCAGTTTCTGTCCGGGCCCGTTTTGGAGCCCTTCCACTCATTTTTAGCCTTCGGCCCTGTTGACAAAATTAAAGATCATGATTTTCCCTATTTCGAAATGTACTCTTTTATGTCATTCCGATTTTTCTAACTCAAGTTATCCTTCAAACTCTATTTTTATATAAACCTGAAATTTTATTCCTAAAGCATTTCATTTATATTACTTAGTTTCTAAACTTATGAGTCTAATTTAGAACCTTATTCGGTTCTTCATTTCTATTTATTTTCATCTTAGTTGACAAGCTTCCAAAGCCATCTCCAAGCCGAGCTGCGCCGCCAAGATCTTTAGCGTCCCAAGGTACGCAAATTGTCCAGCTTTTACGATCTAAGTTATATTCATGATTCATTCAATTTATGACATGTCAAGTTTTATGTTTTATGATATCATTATGTTCAAAAGTGGACCCATTTTATGTATTCTATGTTTATGTTTTAGCTAGTTACGTGAAGTGCTAGCCTTTTAGATGCTCCTGATCAGAGTGTCCTAGACCTGGCCAGTGTCGACCGCGTAGCGGTCACCCAATCCAAATCTAGATCGATTTGGGCATGCGCGTGTGTGAGGTGCTTCCACCGATCATAAGGGTTCCACGTATTTTCTATATACCTCTATTCTATGTTATTCATGTTTATGTTTTATGCACATTATTGCAAGTTATCGTTTTATCCCCTTTTCCCGTTTTCAAAATGAATTTAAATGTCGCACTAAAACCGTATTCGAACGGTTTGAGGTGTTGGAGGTTTACGTACTGAGTGTTTCCCCACTCAATTTTGCGATGTTTTATGGTTTTGTATTTAGGAGGCTATAGCTCCAAAGGAAATGAAAAGTCGGTTCCAAAGTAATTCGTATCCAAGGTAGTTCTCTAAGGAAATCACCGGTTAGCAAGGGCGAGCAGGATTTTGGAAGTCGTTTAGTTGTTAAGCTATGTTTAAGTTTATGTAGTTTATCCAAAGGTTGTATAAGTTTTATATATGAAGGTTTTTAAGCTAGTAAGTTATCTTGTGGTTTTGGAAGTTTCTTTAGTGTTGTTGCCTTGTCTCTTTTGGGAGACGGCGGTGATGCCTCGACCTAAGGTGTTCCGCTGCGCTAATCACAGGTTTGGGATTTTAAGTATAGTCTTAATCTTGTGATTAAGGTTGGGGCGTTACAATAGCAGACACAAGATAAGTGTTAGATGTGTCGAAGGTTGCAAGTTTAGGATCTATGTTTCTTGGCATGAAAGGTGGGCAACATATGTCCTTAAATCTCTAAACAAGACACATACTTGTCAGAGGAACATGTCCAAGAATAGACAATTGAAGTCTAAGTGGCTTGCGAAGTATTATTTGGTGAGGTTTGTTGAAGATCCATTTTGGAAAGGGGCTGACATTAGAAAAATTTTGCAAGAAGACTTTGGAATGTGTGTGAACTACCATTTCCCCTACAAAGTAAGAAAGGCAGCTGCAAAACTATTGCACGGGAGCATGAAGGATCATTACATGAAATTTGGTAGATACTTGGAAGAGTTGAAAAGGTCTAACCCCAATAGCAAATACGAATCAGATATCATTGAGAGGCCCTTGCAATATCCTGTTTTCCATAGGTTTTTTGTATGTTTTGAGGGGTTGAAAAAGGAGTTTATTGGAGGATGTAGACCTATAATATGCATCGATGCAGGGTTCATAAAGACCTTCCTTGGTGGGACATTGATGAGTGCTGTTAGTTATGATGCAAATAACCAAATGTTTCCCATAAATTGGGCAGTAGTTGAAAGCGAGAACAACAGCAGCTGGGAGTGGTTTCTTGCCAAATTCAAGGAGTACTTTGAGCTCACTGATGGAAGTAGACTTATAATCATTTCTGATGAGCATAATGTAAGTTCAAGCTATGTTTTTTAATGTCAATATCATTTATTCTTTCTTAAGCATTCCATTACATATTTTATGGCTAACTTGCCTTCATTGACTAACAATTATTTCTTCAAGTCCATCATTCATGGTGTTAGGACAGTGTTACCAGAAGCTGAGCATAGAAATTACTCTGAGTTACCCTAATTTTTGGTGAAATGTTTTTCTGGTAGCCCAACTTTTCAAAACTAATTTTGAGGTACCCTTACTTTTTGGGTTAGTAATTATTTGGTGCTTTTTCGACCATTAATTTTATTAAGTGACCAAAATGCCCTTGTTCTTCCCTAATTGAAGAAATATCCTTGAAGAAGAAGAACGAGGGTATTTTGGTCACTTAATAAAATTAATGGCCGAAAAAGTACCAAATAATTACTAACCCAAAAAGTAAGGGTACCTCAAAATTAGTTTTGAAAAGTTGGGGTACCGAAAAATAGTTTCTCTAAATATTGGGGTACCTCCGAGTAATTTTTTTGAAATTGTGCTAGGCATATTTATGCTAATTGGCACAAGAGTCACAAAGGCGATGAGTTGAAGATGTTGTTTTGGTCAGCTGCAAAAGCCTACAATGAAGCCGATTTCAACCTTGCCATGGATAATCTTAAGAGGACCTCTCAGAAGGCAGTTGAGGACTTTTTAAGTAAAGATCCTAGAACTTTTTGCAGAGCATTCATTCGACGAGAGACTAAGTGTGAGGTCATTGTAAGTATTATGGCCGAAACTTTCAATGCATATGTAGTTAATGCTAGAGGAAAACACTTTATTGATATGCTAGAGGATATTAGGATGGCATTGATGGAAAGGGTAGCTTTGAAGAAGATGAGAATAGAAAACTCACAGGATAAAATATGCCCTAAAATTAGGAAAGCTCTTGAGAAAGAGAAGGAGAAAGCTATTACATGTTACCCAACTGTTGCTGGGAATAGGAAGTTCCAAGTGAGACATGGGATGGACCTACATGTTGTTAACTTGAATAATGCCACTTGTAGCTGTAGGAAATGGGATGTCACTGGGATCCCTTGTTGTCATGCTATAAGATGTGTTGAGTGGTTGAAGGAAGAATCTGAAAAGTATGTTAACTCATACTTCAAAAAGGAGTGTTACCTCAAGTGTTATGACCATTGTATAGCCCCATGTGTTGGTGAGAAGCAATGGCCTCAAATTGACTTCCCCCTAGACCCTCCTCCTGTTGTAATCCCATCTGGAAGACCTAGGAAGAACAGAAGAAAGCGACCACATGAAGATGAGAACCGACCTGGAAAGTTGAGTAGGCATGGTCGAATCATGCATTGTTCATCTTGCAAAGCTACGGGTCATAACAAAATAAAGTGCCCCAATGATCCTAGCAACCAACCCCAACAGAAGAGACCAAGAGGAAGGCCGAGGAAGACCCCCATTGATGAAGGAAGCAAACCAGCTGCACCTACCAGACCTAGAGGAGGAGGAGGGGCAACAAGAGGTAGAGGAAGGGGAAGGGGAAGGGGGAGGGGAAGGGGAAGCTTATCTGGGGAAGGTGACTTATAATGTGGATCCAGCAAGGTAATTCATTAAAGTTGCATACCAACCAAATTTTGTGGTCCACTTTCTTCCTTTTGTATTTATTAAAGTTGCATACCAACCAAATTCAATATACTAATTTCTTTGTACTATACAGATGGGAGCATCTTCAGTGACCATTGAGGGGCATTTGAGTCAAGTATCATCATCATCATGTGTTGGAGAACCAGCTAAGTAGATGCCAAGATTATGGATGTGGTTTTTTAGTGGATAAAAACCTTCATTTTGTGAAGCTTGTAATGCTTGGATTGATTGACTTGAATTAGGACAGTTGACAAGTAGCTGCCAAGTACTAGTTTGCATATATTTTGAAGCTTGTAATCCTTGTATCAGATCAGTTGGTAGAATGGATGTTGTGTGTTTTGTAATGCTTTGTTTTAAGCTTGTTTTTGGCAGTAATCAACGACAGTAAACAATGACAGTCGCTGCCAATTACTAGTGTCTTTTGAAGATTATGGAACCTTTGTTTTTGGCATTAAACAATGACATGGGCCTTTGTTTTTGGCATTTGAAACATTTCTTTGTTTGCTTGATTGTTTTAGACAGTAAACAATGACTGGAACAAGACTTTATCTTCCAAGTTTTGGCACATCTTCATAAATGATTGGATAATACATAGAGAAAGCAACAAAGATTTGAATAGAATTCCATTTCAAACCAAAACTAAAGTACATTAACATCATTTCATTTCAAACCAAAACAAAAGTACATTTCAAACTATTGGGAAATTTCATGGAACAACCTTTACATTTCATGGAAAACCTTCCCATTCCTTCAACATTCCCCAGACAAGTAAGTTAACCCCAAAACAAGAACCCCAACCCTTTACATTTCATGGAACAATCTTTCACCTAAACCTATCCAATATACCATGAAACAAGAACCCCAAAACAAACCATACCAATGCCACTCCCCATTTTCTTTAAATGGTGTAGTTCCTCAAGTTCTCTTTTAAGAGCAGTCTTTTTCACCTTCTGTTTTTCAATTACATGTTTCAGCCTCCCATTCTCTTCCATTAATGACTTCAACTCATTTAAAAATGCATCTCATTCCTTCAACTGCGCCCACTAGCTCCTCCATCCTTTTTTCAACACTTTGCTCTTTCTCTGGCCTCTGTTCCAACCTTTGTGCTATATATGCTTCGACATCTTCTTCCAAACAGAAAAAGCCGCAATTTTGCTTTGGGTTCTATACGAAATTCAAAAAAAATTGCCAATTAAACCCTAGATAGTAAATCGAATCAGCATATACCATAATAGATTCAAATTGAAAATTTTGCCTCATACCTTCCAAAACTTACAATCATAGAACGATTTACCATCCAAACTTTGGTAAATCGTTCTATGATTGCAAGTTTTGTTTTGGGATTAAACCCTAGACAGTAAATCGAATCAGCATCCACCATAATACAGATTCGAAACATTGCACAACTCCATCAACAATATGAACATCCTTACGCCCCACCATCGTCGAAGAGTTTAAAGACTGTCCGCATGTGGATGAAAACCTAGACATTTTCCACAAATTGGTTGAAAAATATCAATTTTTTAGAGCTATGGAGGTTTCAGGTCGAGCAATTTTTTTTTAGATATGGAGGTTTTGGATCGAGAAAGTAAGAGAGAGAATAGAAAGTCTATAAATAATGGAGAAGAAGTAGGTGGAAGCATGGTTATATTCACTTAAATTGAAAATACCTTTGCTGGCCTTTAAAAAAAACAGAAACAAATACAAAAATCTGCGTTGGCGTGCTTTTCATTTAAGGACCACGTGCTCCGGTGGCCACGTCAGATTTCCGGCGCCGGAAACCTAATCTGGACTGCTACGAGAAAATATTGAAAAAGTACAGACTGCGAGTGGCCTAAAAGTCACTTTGGATTATTTTCAGTCACAAGCCCCTTAGTACGTATTATTGCAGGCCAAAACCCCCTTTTTTTTATCTGTCATTTAAAAAAAATGAAGAAATCAATGTAAGAAAAAAATTAGGTAGAAATAAATTAAATGACCAAATATCATCAGTGATTGAAAACGTAAATGTGACAAATAATAAGGAACAAAACAAGTTAGTTAAGTGAACAAATAAAAAATGACGGAGGGAGTATATCGAAATAAATAAATTATAATACTTTTCTCATTATATAAATAGTAAACTTGTAAAAGTTAATAAAATATTTCCACCCGACAACTAACTTAATTCATCATATCCTTTCTTATTCTATATATTCTTCCCTTTCATTTTCTTTCCTCTCCTAACCTAATCTGAATCTAATATAAGTATATAACTAAAGAATAGCGTCCGAATGAATGAAAAAGGTTTTTACCACATTTATTTTTTTATAAAAAATAATTGCTTACTAAAAAATTGAGCAAAATTATAATTAGAAATAAACACAAAAAATAAAAAGGAAAAATAGGAAAAAGGAAATAGGAAAAATAAAAAGCCATCACAACACAACACAAAAGGCTTGCATACATGTCGAGGCAAGTGCCATTTCTACTTGTTTAATAATGATGTTTGAGGTTACCATCCGGCACCCAACCTTCGCATCCGTTCCATTGAATCAACGCCGCTTCATCTTCGTGGCCTATTTTATTAGGGCAACCATCTTCGCCAATCGAAGAGTGTAAACATCGGATAATGTATTGGTATTTTAGTATAATTTCTCACAAAAAATGATTAGCATACAAAGAAGAAGCTGAAACAAGACAACCTAAAGCTCATTTTTCTTAGCCCACTTCTTCCAAATCATGCTCCAAAACATAGAAAAATAGAAAAGCCTTCAGGCTCTTCTAGTTTATCTTGACCCATTTCTTTAAACCCAGCAGTTGAGAAATGCGGATAAATCAGAAAAACTTCCAGGCTTTTCTGATTTGCCTTGACCCATTTCATCCACATTTTTCACAAAGTAATCAAACTATTTCCTATTTCTATCAGAAAAGCGTCCATACTTTTCTATTTTTCCCGAATATTCAAATTTCAGTTGACATTATTTCATCCCCATTTCCCACAAAATATTCGAAATATTTCCTATTTCCATTAGAAAAGCCTCCAATTTTTTATATTTTATTACCGAATGTTCAAATTTCGGTTGACATTATTTCATCCACATTTTCCACAAAATAATCGAAATATTTCATATTTCCTTACGAAAGTCGGAAGACTTTTCTATTAAGAAAATATTATCTTCCTCCATTTAATCGCGAAAATATTTTTTGTTTCCTCTAGAAAGCCTAGAGATTTGTCTATTTAGGAAAATAATATTTTGTCTCGTTTAATTGCGAAAAATCATACCATAATCTTAATTATTTTGTTTTCCATCCACGTACAAGAAGGCCAGTTTAGCCTCCCAACAACTCGTTTCCAAACTTGTTGGCTAAATTCACACGCAACAAACACATGGTGATGTGACTCCTTATCTTTCTCACATAAAACACATCTATTGGCCAACTAAAACCCAAAATGTTGCATCTAATCCATTGTCATCAATCGCCCCAAAACACACAACCATGCAAAGAATGAGAATTTAGGCACCCGAAACTTGTTCCAAACAATATTATGGCATTCCACTTGAAGTGGCAGACCCATCAAAAAATAATACGCGGAAGAGATAACGTAATGGATGGATTGCAAAAGCGGTCGTAGATCATCCCGAACCTTTAAGATACAACGCCAATATCAACTGATGTTTTGTCGGATATCACATTCAAGGAACGGTTGTCGCTTCAAGTAAATGTGGTGCACTCATTTAACCCAAAGAGACTCCTTGTGCATCTCCAGTTCTCAAGCTAACTTACCCAAAGTCGCTGTATTACACAAATATATATATTCCGAATATTAAGACCACTATTCTTATCCAGGAGACGGCAAGCGTCCCAAGCAAGGGGGTTTTTGAATTATTGGAGGAAAGGGAGTAAACGGTATAAGAGACAATGGAAACTCACTTGGATAACGCTAAGATTCGTGGCTTCGTACTCACTTTCCTTAAGAACTATTTACTATACTGTAAATGTTCAAAGGGATAAAGCTTAGCACTTGTAACACTCAAGAATAATAGTTTCTCTCTTAAATAACTCAAGTATAGCTGCAGTCTAGACAAGAATGAGGTTGTGATTATCTTAGAATGGTGTGTCTCAAATGACTTGGAATGTCTCCTATTTATAGGAGACTTCCAACCCTAATGATATCCTTTAGTCAAAGGCTAATCAATAGCCTTAATGAGAGATTATATCCTTAATATGACCCTGACCAAGTCAAGTCGTATAGCTGTTGGAAATCCTTAATAATCGTCCTTAATATTGATATCAAAGACTAATTACATAAGATTATGTAGCCGTTAGCATTAAAAACAGTTCTGGGTTCCAACACGGTCCGTGTTGGGTGCAACACGACCCTGTTGTCTCAACACGGCCCGTGTTGAGCCCAGGACAGTTTTCTTTGCTATCTGGAGACCAACACGACTCGTGTTGGTCTCAGACTCACCCGTGTTGATCATATTCTTGATGTTTCACTTATATATGATCCTTATACTTGTTACATATAATTCCTTATGCTATATAATTAACTTATATTCTTGAAATAATTCCAATAATCCCCTGCTATTTCAAGAGTATGTAAAACCCTTGAAATAACTTTACTTAAGGAGCTTATACCCCTGCTATTTGAGATATACCTTAACTTGTAATCATCAGAGAAATCCACAAAACATATGCTTAATGAAAAGTAGATTGCTCTTTGAACTTTTCATTTAGTGTATATGAGCCAAAATTGAATACAAATCACAAAGTAGACGCAACTTTGAACTTTGGATTTATATTGACCAACTATACTCATAACACACATACATTTTAAATTTTGAGTATAGATACCTAGACACTTTTATCCGACCTTGTGTCCTTATCCTTCATAAGTGTTTCGGAACTTTAGCTCATAGTTCCTTTATGGGGCCACACATAACACTTACATAGGTAAACTTTGTAATATACCACCCCTGTAATCAGGGGCGGAGCCATCATAGTTTATTGGGGTGGGCCGTGTCTCACTAGACCTATCAATTCGGGCGGGCGGGCGGTTTCGGGTCGGGTTCGGTGCGGGTCGGGTTTCTTTTTTATGTTTTAGCTTTGGAAAACCGAGCCTAACCTTAAACTTTCGGACGGGTTTGGGTCGGTTTCCGGGTCGAGTCGATTTCTGCCAGCTCTATGTCTCACAATATGATAATTTTTATATCAAATATTTCGTGCATAAATTACAATATAAAAAGGGAAATATTAACTTATTATTGGAGCGCCAAAACAAAACCAATTACTCTAATTAATAAATATTATGAGACTAGTCCATACAATTGATATTATTTTTAAGAGAACATTTATTCATTTTTTGTTAGATAAGATAATGATTATAATTAAATTTCACTACTCTATAAAATATGTGAGAAAATATAAAACCTTTTCTAAAAATAATTAAAATCTAAAGGAGAACAGTGTTATTCAATATTTATAAAAGCACAGAGAAATATATATATATGATTAAAAATAAAAGTACTATTTGAATAAGAAAAACAGAAATAATTTGGCTAAAAACAATATAGAAACAAAAAAATATATATAAAGAGGAATTGAACCTGGGACCAAAGGGGCAAGGGCAAACACCTATACACAAGCTTGCCAATGCTAATGGGACACTGATGTTTTCATGTTCAGTTTGCACAACATTTAATAGATATCTGTAACCATAGCCTGGGCCATGGCCCCCCCCCCCCCTAGCCCCCCCTTAAATCCGCCACTGTCTGTAATTAGGCTTTCCACAAAGTCTATTAAGAGTATTACTACTCAACCTCTTGTCATTACAGATTTCTAAGCATCACTTGACCTTGGGATAAAAATGATGCTTCTTACTAATTTAGAAAACTTCGTACTTATTTGAACTTTAGAAAATGGTGGTATTCCAATTCGTAAAGTTGAGTCTTTGTTGTGATTAGTAAAACTTTGAGCTACAACCCATCCCTTTTGAAATAGCTATTATCAAATCTTTAGTCAATCCTTTGGTTAGAGAATCGGCTATGTTTTCTTTTGATTTGACATAACTTAAAGTCACTACTCCATCCCTTATAAGTTGATGTACATAAGCATGTCTTAAACCAATGTGTCTTGACTTGCCATTGTAAACATGACTATATACTACATCAAGAGTAGCCTTGTTATCACAATGAATTGTGATAGGTGCCAAATAGGTATTTCCAATAATAAGTTCCTTAACCATTCCGCTTTTTTACAAGCAGCATATAATGCTACTAATTCCGAAGACATAGTGGAGTCCGCTATATTAGCTTGTTTCTTAGATCCCCAAGAAACCGCTCCACCTTCTAATAGGAACACCCATCTACAGGTAGAAGAGAAATCCCCTTTATTTATCCAACTCGCTTCTGAGTACCCTTCTAATATCGAAGGTTCTCCCTTGTAAGTGAGTTGATAACTTTTAGTACCAGCTAAATATCTTAATACTCTCCGAATTGCAAACCAGTGCATATGACTCGGATTACTTGTAAACCTACTTAACATGCCAATTGCATAAGCAATATCTGGCCTTGTACTTGTCATAGCATACATAAGACTTCCTATCAACTTAGCATATTCAAGTTGATCAACCGGAGAACCCAAATTTTTCTCTAGTTTCTTACTTGAATCGTAAGGTGTTACTGCTGGATATATATTCTCACCTCCAAACTTGTTTAATACTTTCTCTATGTAATGCTCTTGAGATAAATTTATTCCATCATTATTTCTAATGATCTTAATACCAAGAATTACATCCGCTTCACTCATGTCCTTCATAGAGAACTTTGAGGATAGAAATTCTTTGGTCTTATTAACTTGTTCAATGGCGGTCCCAAAGATCAACATGTCATCAACGTATAGACATATAATCACCCCTTTTCCATTCTCAAACTTATAGTATATGCACTTATCAGATTCATTAATCTTGTATCCACTTGAAAGCACTACTTCATCAAACTTTTGATGCCATTGCTTAGGTGCTTGCTTAAGTCCATATAAGGACCTTATAAGTTTACAAACTTTCTTCTCTTGACCTTCAACAACAAATCCTTCGAGTTGTTCCATATACACCTCATCTTCTAGTTCTCCATGTAAGAATGTCGTTTTGACATCCATTTGATGGATTACTAGCTTATGGGTAGCAGCTAAAGCCAACAACACACGTATTGAGGCTATCCTAGCTACCGGTGCATATGTATCAAAGTAGTCAATACCATACTTTGAAGTAAAGCCCCTTACAACCAATCAGGATTTATATCTCTCAACGGTACCATCTACTTTTCTTTTTCTTTTAAAAATCCACTTAGAGGTAATTGGTTTACTCCCCGGAGGAAGGTCAACCAATATCCAAACATTGTTTTCCATTATAGAATCAATCTCATCTTGTACCGCTTCCCACAAAGAAGCATCATGAGATTGCATAGCTTCTTTAAAAGTTTTTGGATCTTCATCTATGTTGTACATACATAGGATCTCACTTTCAATTGAGTCCCTTGAACCTTCTACCAAATAAATATAGAAGTCTGAACCAAAATCCTTTGGTTTCCTTGATTTTTTACCCCTTAATTCAATACTTTCATCTTCTTCATCATGAATAACATCATGACTCAAAAGATCATCTTGTATGGATGTATCCTCATGATTTTCATCTTGAGGTTCAATTAGAGGAACAATATCTTGAGTTATATCTTTAGGTCTAAGAATTGAAGAGAACCTAGTCTCATAAAAAATTGCATATGTCGATTCCATACCGGTATTCACCGATATGTACTCATTTGGCTCAACCACCAAAAACCTATAAGCTTTGCTATCTTGAGCATAGCCTATAAAGATGCACTCAATTCCTCTTTCACCTAACTTTCTTTTCTTAGGTTCCGGAACCCTTACAATGGCCCTACGGCCCCAAATCTTAAAATAATTTAGATTTGATTTCCTTTTGTTCCATAACTCATATGGGGTGCTAGAATTCCCTTTAAATGGAACTCTATTTAAAATATAACCAGCCGTTAATACGGCTTCACCCCAAAATCCATTACTTAAACCGGAGTTAGACAACATAGAATTCACAATTTCTTTTAAAGTTCTATTTTTCCTTTCCGCAACCCCATTTTGTTGTGGTGTATACGAGGCGGTTGTCTCATGAATAATCCCCGTTTCTTGGAAAAACTTTGGATCATAAAATTCCCCTCCCCTATCGGATCTTAAAGTCTTAATCAAGGTCTCACATTGAAGTTCACTTTTCTAGTTTTGTAAACTTTAAACTTTTCAAGTGTTTCATCTTTACAAATCAAAAGATAAACTTGACAATATCTAGAATAATCAACAATGAAAGTCACATAATACTTCTTGCCACCCATAGAAGGTGAACTATGAAAATCTCCTAAATCACTATGAATCAAATCAAGCAATTTAGAAGTTCTTTTATACTTGAGAATGAACTTTTAGTGATTTTATTAAGCATGCATGTCTTACACTTTTCTATGTCATCATTCAACTTAGGAGTCAAATCAAGATTAGACATCTCCTTCAACTTAGTAAAGTTAACATGTCCTAGTCTAGCATGCTATAAAAAAGACTTATTCAAACTAGACACATGCATATAAGCGGAAATCACGCCATCTTTATTACTTTTCGCATTCAATTTAGAAATTTCTCCATAAGCATATCCTTTCCCCACAAAAGTCCCTCCCTTGGAAAGTACATAGTTATCTCCATCATAAACTTGCATAAAACCAAACTTGCTAAGAAGATAACTGGATATTAGATTCTTACAAACTTACGGAGCTAGATACACATCATTCAAAAACAAAGTTTTACCGGAAGTGAAAACAAGTTCCACTTGCCCAATGCCTTCAACTTTGACTGAATGGTTGTTGCCCATGTAAAGTTTCACATCATCATCCGCCAGTTTAAGAGTCTTGAATAAACTCTTGTCAATGCAAACATGCCTTGACGCACCCGAGTCTATATACCAATCGTTACAACCAATGGAAACCATGTTAATATGATCCTTAATCATGGCTACAAAGGAATTGAGTTCCTTCTCCTTACTCTTGCCCTTAGATGTATCTTTGTTCAAAAGACCATGCTTCTTTTTCCATTGGTAACACTATCTCTTTGTGTTCCCCGGTTTGCCACATTCCCAACAAACCTTGAAAGTTTAATTAGGCTAGTTAAATAAAATGCTGAAAATAAAGGAGAAAAGACACAGTGGTTGTTAACGATGTTCCTCCCAATGGAGTATGTCACCGCCTAGAGTTCTCAAACTCTAGGATTGAATCTCGAGCTCTTATTAGGATGAACCATAGACAATCTTAGAGCCTCCTCTACTCTCAAGATCTAACCCACCACTTAATATCACCTCTCAATTAAGTGTGGGAGAAGTCAACCTCTCAACTCCTAGTCCTCACCCTAATACTCTTGGATCAATTAATGAATAGAAATGTGATACAATATTTTTTATGATCTCACAAACAATAGTATGAAACAATAACGCTCAAGTGAGATATATGCTTGTGTGTCTTGTGTTCTTCTCTTCTTCTCTTCAGTGGCCAATGACTCCATGTATTTATAGTGCAAGTAGTCGAAGTAGTAAGGGACCAAACTTGAACAAATCTTGATCATAGTCTTCTTACAATGGATATAACATTTTGATCTTACTTTCTCCCTTCCTTTGTATCATATAATCCTTCTAACCATATATAAAAGTTTCCCTTGATTTCATGCACAATCACAATCATCATATAATTATCTTTTCCTAGGTCAATATGCACAAACGTGTACAATCATGATAGATTTGGATTGTACCTATATTGCTCATGAATGAAATATATAATTCAAATTAATAACATATTTTCTTTGCAAGAGAAATAAATATTTCAAGATCATTAATTATTTGCATAATACAACTATATTAATCTAGATAGCCATTAATCATATCTTGTATCAATGAAATATATTCTATCTGTAATTGTATAAATTTGATATTCGTTATAATCTTGAAAGGTTTAAATTATAACAATCAAATCTTGCCTTTCATTGTTTAGATAATCCTTAATTAATAATTTATTCCTTTTGTCTTACATCAAAATAATATTCATTATATACTAAAAGTAACTCAACAATCTCCCCCTTTTTGATATGAGACAAAACCCAATTATTTTGCCTTTAAATTATCAAATTTTATATTCCCCCCCCCCCCCTTTTTATATTACATCAAAAAGATAAAATTGTCAAATAATATTGCAAGTTATCATAAGATGACCAAGAAGTTTTCTCCCCCTTTAAAAAATGTTGAAAAAGAGTTGAATATTAAAAAATAAACCATATTAAAGATCATAAAAGTAACTCAAGTGATTCAACAATCGGGGAGGGTTAAGACTTAATAGCTTAACAAACAAATAAGAGTTAAAACATGAAGCTTGATTATTGGATTAAATAATTTAGACATCCAACCTTAGCCTTCTTTTTGTCTGTCTTTGATTTAAGTTTTCGGTATTCTTCCAACTTTTGAAGTAATGGGCAATCTTTTATCATATGCCCTGACATACTACATCCATAACAAGAAACGGTATTAGTGTCATTTTTATTAAAGTTAGAGGACTTACCTTTAGGAGCTCTTTCACTTCTCGTTGATGAGGATCCCTTGTCTTTTTCTCTCAGATTGTGTTTCTTCATCGGGGCCATCTTTTGGAGACAACGAACTAGCGATGCAAAGGGATTATCATCGTCTCCGTTTTCTTCTTCTTCTTCTTCTTCTTCTTCTTCTTCTTCAGATGAGTCATCATTCTCTTTGGCGGCCTTTAGGGCAATGCCCTTCTTAGTGGATACTTCTTTTTCTTCTTCGGTAAGATATATCTCATGGGTAAGAAGTTTTCCCAAAAGATCATCTAGTTCAAGTTTCTTGAGATCTTGTGCTTCCTCTATAGCGGTAACTTTAGGACCCCATTTATTTGTGGGAAGGCACCGAAGCACTTTTCTCACCATTTCTTCATTCGAGTATACTTTGCCAAGGGATTTTAGGTAGCGGTGGCAAAAAATCAGATTCGGGTCAAACCGGGTTCGGACAATTCGGACATTCGGACAAAAACCCCAAACCCGGACCCTGTTCGAATTTCAAATTCGGACAGTTTTTGGTGTCCGAACCCGAACCCGAATTGTCCGAATTTGTCCAAACCCGGATTTGTCCGAATATAACTAAGCCCGAATTTACACTAAATATATACATAATTCCAATATTTTGTCAGAATTATAGTATTCAGACACTGTCCGAATGCGTCCGAATTTGTACGAACCCGAATTTGACACAAAATTCGGACGTCCAAATTTCTTCCCCCAAACCCGAACCCGATTTGTGAATCGGACATGACCGAATTTTCCGAATTTAATTTGATGACCAAACCCGGTTTAATTTGGGTCGGACAAATTCGGGTATTCGGGTCGGACTAAATTTTGCCAGCGCTAATTTTGATGCCACTGAAGCGTGTGAACATGTCGTTAATTGACTCACTAGGCTCCATCTTGAACAACTCATATTGATGCACGTACATGTTTAACTTGGTTTCTCTTACTTAACTTGTACCTTCATAGGTCACCACCAACTTGTTCCAAATCTCCTGAGTTGTATCACATGCATAAATACGATTATATTCATTAGCATCCAAACCACAATAAAGAATATGTTTTGCCCTAGAATTTTTTGAGAGTTTTTCCCATTCAACATTAGTATATTCCTCTTCGGGTTTATCTACTAATTCATTTTTGTCATTTCTAATCTTCGGGACAACATAACGGCCTTTTTCAACAATCTTCCAAAGTTCCATATCATTAGATTGAATAAATACACGCATGACATTTTTCCAATAACCAAAATCTTTTCCGCAAAATAGAGGTGGTCTAATAGTTGATCTACCCTCCATATTTGTGATAGAGAAAGCCATGATCGTTCCTATAGACGGTTAAGTCACACAAATACGTTAGGCTTTGATACCAATTGAAAGTTTAATTAGGCTAGTTAAATAAAATGTGGAAAATAAAGGAGAAAATACACGGTGGTTGTTAACGATATTCCTCCCAATGGAGTACGTCACCGCCTAGAATTCTCTAATAATAATAATCTCAACAACTCAACTCAATAAATAATAGCTTAATACTATTATAGTAATCTCACACTCAATAATAGTAAGAAAGAATAATGCTCAAGTGAGATATATGCTTGTGTGTCTTGTGTTCTTCTCTTCTCTTCAATGGCCAATGACCCCATGTATTTATAGTGCAAGTAGTCGAAGTAGCAAGGGACCAAACTTGAACAAATCTTGATCATAATCTTCTTACAATGGATATAACATTTTGATCTTACTTTCTCCCTTCCTTTGTATCATATAATCCTTCTAACCATTTATAAAAGTTTCCCTTGATTTGTTACGTCAAACATGCACAATCACAATCATCATATAATTATCTTTTCCTAGGTCAATATGCACAAACGTGTACAATCATGATAGATTTGGCTTGTACCTATATTGCTCATGAAGGAACTAATATAATTCAAATTAATAACACATTTCCTTTGCAAGAGATATAAAATTTTCAAGATCATTAATTATTTGCATAATATAACTATATTACTCTAGATAGCCATTAATCATATCTTGCATCAATCAAATATATTGTATCTATAATTGTATAGATTTGATATTCATTATAATCTTGAATGGTTTCAATTATAACAATCAAATCTTGCCTTTCATGATTTAGATAATCCTTAATTAATAATTTATTCCTTTTGTCTTACATCAAAATAATATTCATTATATACTAAAAGCAACTCAACAAACTTGCTTAGGCTTTTGAATTCCCTTGCTTGATTTGTTGTGGCTCTTGTTCTTATTCTTGTTTCCCTTATTTTCTTGCACCACATGGACCTTAGATTGCTCTTTGGTACCATCTTGTAGGCGTAACTCCTCTTCGATCCGAAGATGGTTAGCCAAACCTTCAAGAGACATAGCCTATTTCCGGCGCATGAGTGTCCTTTTAGTCTCATTTCAAGAAGAAGGTAACTTGTCAATAATAGAGGATATGATTATAGATGCATCCATGTTCCAATTGTGTTGCTTGAAGTTACTCAAAATACGTTGAATCTCATGAAATTGATCTAGAATTTTCCTATTGTCATCCATCTTAAACTTCATGGATTGACTATCAAGAAAATTCTTACTTGACGCATCTTCCGACATGTACTTAGCTTCAAGCATCTCCCAAAGCTTATTTGCCGTCTCCACATGTTGATAGACATCGAAGAGAGTGTCACTCATCCCGTTGAGAATACATCCTCTACAAATTTAGTCGTCATTCTCCATCTTGAGCCTTTGCCGAGTAGCCTCTGCATCTTCCAAGGGCGTCTTATCCTTTCCTTGTTCCTTGCCTCCATCACCCGTGGAAATCTTGCCGGTTGCGTCCTCCTTAGGAGACTCCTCGGTCGTCACCTTCTAGGTCGAAGGGTCTTGATTCACCTTGGGAGAAATCTCAATGTTAAGTACATAGGCCACATTGAGAATCGTTAGCAAGAAATGCATCTTGCTTTGCCACCGTCGGACATCCAATCCTTCAAAGCGATCTAGCTTTTGGAAATTGCTAGACATATCACGAAGCGAGGCCATTACTAAATAGTTCTTAAGATTGTTGCAGGAAAGGGACTAAACGGTATAAGAGACAATGGAAACTCGTTTTGATAGCGCTAAGAGTCGGACTTCGTACTCTCTTTCCTTAAGAACTATTTACTATACCGTAAATGTTCAAAGAGATAAAGCTTAGCACTTGTAACACTCAAGAATAATAGTTTCTCTCTTGAATCACTCAAGTATAGCTGTAGTCTAGACAAGAATGAGGTTGTGATTATCTTAGAATGGTGTGTCTAAAATGACTTGGAATGTCTCCTATTCATAGGAGACTTCCAACCCTAATGATATCCTTTAGTCAAAGGATAATCAATAGTCTTAATGAGAGATTACATCCTTAATATGACTTTGACCAAGTCAAGTCATATAGCTGTTGGAAATCCTTAATAATCGTCCTTAATATTGATATCAAAGACTAATTACACAAGATTATATAGTCGTTAACATTAAAAACAGTTCTGGGTTCCAACACGGTCCGTGTTGGGTGTAACACGACCCGTGTTGAGCCCAGGACAGTTTTCTTTGCTCTTTGGAGACCAACACAACCCGTGTTGGTCTCAAACTCACCCGTGCTGATCATATTCTTGATGTTTCACTTATATATGATCATTATACTTGTTGCATATAATTCCTTATGCTATATAATTAACTTATACTCTTGAAATAATTCCAACATGAATTACCCCACAAAAAGTGGAGACACAACCGGACAATCGCATCAAGCACACTTTGAGGAAATATAAAAATTTGCGCCCAATACATGTGTATTGCCAATAGATCATTATTAATAAGTTCCACCTAACCCGCATATGTGAACCGCTTTACTGCCCATCCTCAAAGTCTATTACTCATCTTGTCAATCATAATCTGAAAGTCATTCTTGTTAAGCCGAGTTGGCTTAGTTGAGAACCCCGAAATACATGAAAGGTAGCCACCCCTCCTGAAATTTTGTACATTGGATCAATTCATCCTTGAGTTGTAGGGAAACACGAGCCAAAATGATGGATGATTTACTTTCATTGGATCGTAGACCCAAACAGTCCGAAAAGTGCTAGACGGCTACCATAATTAGCTGGACACTTTTAATATCACCCCGACAAAATAAAAGTAGGCCATCGGCAAAACATAAATGAGTCAAATCCAAATCCCGACACATTTGATTACGTAGGAAATCCGGATGTTGAGATGCTTCATGAATAGCACACCCCTAAGCAATCCATAATGATCACAAATAATAGTGGGGACATCGGATCCCCTTGTCGGAGACACCTCCCACTTTTGAAGTAACTAAAGGATTCACCATTTATTTCCGTCAAGAACTTCGCACTCGAAACACAAGTCATGATCTAATTAACAAAATTCCCATGAAATCCCAATGTAACTAATAACTCTTAAAAAAAAAAAAAAACTCCAATCCATCATGACATAGGCTTTTTGAATGTCAATTTTAAGTAAGCAACTTGGTTGGACTCCCTTCCGATTATAAAACGTCACAATATCTTCTACAATGAGGATGTCTTGCATTATCAATCTATTGACAATGAAAGTTGTCTGATTTTTATCCACCAACACATTCAAGACTGACTTCAACCGAGAACATAACAATTTGGTTATGGCTTTATACAGAACATTATAGCACAAAATAGGGCAAAATTCTAAAATTGTCTCAAGATTAGAAACTTTGGAAATTAAAGAAAGTAAGGTAGCATTCAATTCACCAAGCATATGACCAGATTCAAAAAAAGAGAGAACAGCAAATGTTACCTCCTCCCTAATAATCTCCCATGAAGCCTTGAAGAACATGGCATTAACGCCATCCGAATATATGTCCATCAAGCGTGTTTGTGCGCGCGCGTATATATATACTTTTCAATTGATTTTTGTATAATATTTTGATTACAATTATTTTCCCTAAGAGGTTTGTATTTTGTTAACAGTTGCAATATTATACTTTTACAATAGTATTTTTCATTATGAATCTAATAATAATTTTATATAACAAATCATTGTATATATTGAGAAACTTATAATCAAAATTTCTAAGATTTGACTACACAATTTTAAGAAACAAAGATGGCTATGGAACGGGAGAATACATAAAGAATCTACCTACACTCAATAGGATTGGTGTACTTAGCAGTATAAATGAGATCTACTGTATTAGCAAGAACACAAAGGTCTGACAAAATATCAAGGAGAATCCCACAAGTAAACGGGTAGCGATCTACAGTACTACCAAACAGAGTACATCAATCAATTAACAAAACCTGAAAGTTGTTCCGCGCTGAATTCGTCGGTGGTGATTGATGTAATGGCACTGGCAGGCATGAACACATCATCATACAAAAAGATTAGAACAATAAACCGCCATTGGGCTTAAAACCAGTCTGTCCAGCAGCCAACACGCTAACACGCATAGGGATGATAGCGGCCATTTGCAGCACCCCCTCCAAAACCCCCTCTACTAGCACTGCCACTACCATACATAGATCCACTACTACTGCCTCCACCTCCATAGCCCCCTCCAAGGGCAGACTCATAGCCTCCACCATACCCACTACCACCAGCAGCTCCGCTTCCGTATCCAGCAGCCCCACCGTACCCGCTTCCCATGTCATACCCTCGGCTGTAGCCAGCTCTACCCCCATAGCCTGCAGAATATCCATATCCATAGGAGAGATCCCCCCTATATGCTCCCCCCATGGAGCCATAACCTCCGTAGCCCCCAAAGTCACCTGCACCATACCCACCAGCATATGCAGCAGCTTTACCCCCATAGCCTGCAGCACCACCTCGATAAGAAGCAGCACCCCCATATCCACCACCTCCGTATCCACCACCATATGCATCTCCAAACCCACCACCATAAGATGACCGAGAATCATTATAACGTTTGGAGGTCGACGGAGGAGGATTTGGCTTCTTTGGCTCCGCTTTTTTTACCTCTACCTGAAAATGACAAAGTTACAAGTCTTACATATCAAAGCATCCAAATTTCTCTAAAGCAATTAGGCCAATGGAGTTAGTAAGCCCCAGACGCATACGCCTCAGAAACGTGTTGTTGCTAGTGTATAGATACTGTTCTAAGTGTACGGAAACTGTTCCTGCATAAGAAATACATAATATACCACTCCACAGTAATGACCCCATGTTTTACTATGATTCACCATCAACAGAATAATGGACCGAATGATAAGGTAATAGTGTCAGTTTTATCATGCCTAGAAAATAACTTAAATCTATCGTAGCAAATGAATTTTGTTTTCACGGGCTAACAGCCAAATGTGAGATTATTTTGGGCCAAAATGGATCCAGCAGGTTCATGTTTCTCTGTATATTGTGTTCAAAGTCATATATGTATCATCTTCCCATGCCATGCCGGCTACCAAAGCACATCATGGAGTGTTAAATTGCGCAACTATAAGACTACAAGGATAGAGGAAAAACTCTCAAACTCACTAAACCTCACACTATCTTGCAACAGAAAGTTCACCTTGGTTCCAGCGAATTCGATCTTATTTCCTTTTGACAAGAGATCATCAACAGCTTCTTCGGACTCAAAAGTAATAAATCCAAAGCCACGAGAACGATTAGAGGAATGGTCCCGCATGATTTGGTGCTCTTTTATCTCCCCAAATTTGGAAAAGAAATCTTTGAATTCATCTGCAGTTTGTGAACATATAGCAGAGCATCAATATCAGATGTCCACCAACAAACAACTTAGGAGCTGGAGAAGAAAGGCAGATAACTTATCTGACCTTCATTCACAGATGTAGGAATTCCACCAACAAAAACTTTTTTGGTCTTGAAATCCTTGGAACTAACAGCACCCTTTGGTATTGTCCGCTTAATTTCAACCTAATAATATCAAAAATGTACCATAAGCATTAGCCATCATATTCCAGACCAGGAACTCTCATATCCTTAACCCCACCCCCACCCCCACCCCACACCCCCTCTCTCTCTTTCAATGACCTTTTTTACTCATGTACATTGCCCTCAATCATCCAAGGTACAATAAAATGTTCTTTGGTTGGCGTAATGCAATCAAATACATAATGTAATCAACTATGCAATAAAACAGAAAGGTGATTGAATTACAATGATTGGTTACTTAAAACAGATAATGTGGATGTAATTATTTATACGTATGTGTGACTGAGTGAAATTGTGAATGTGTGTGGGAACAAAATGTGTGTTTAGGAGAGAGAAAGGGTGGAAAAAGAATCAGTGTGTTGGAGTCTTTGAGATGGAACAGAGAAATTAGTGCAGTAGTGAAAGAGAGAAAGAGAGAGAAATGAGTGTACATAAGAGGAAAAAAAAAAGAATTGGCATGTTTGTGTGTGTGCGTGGGGGGGGGGGGAGCTTATTAAAATGTTTGCATGAAAGAGATATAAAATTGGTGTGTAAAAAATATTAAAATAGGTGCCAAAGAGAGAAAGATAGAGGGAAAATGGGTGCTAGAGAAAGTACAATAGGTGCGGGAGATATATGAGAGAGAAAGATAGAGAAAGAAAGATTAAAATGGGAAAAGAGAGAAAAAAATGTGTAAGGGGGGGGGGGGGAGCTTTTGAGAAAGAAGAAAAATAATTGAAGGTGAGATATTACATCAATATCTAAGTTAATGCATGTATTTTCAACATTAAAATCAAAGTAAGGGTGTTTTACCACAATTACATTACTAGAAGTTATTTTGTTTACAATGCTCAAAATCCAATCAAAGCAATAATCATAGTAGCGCCTATGTATTTACAAACCTGTTTGCCGTTGATGATATGAGAATCCTGAATGACACTGTCGACCACAGAGGGATCAGCATAAGTGATGAAACCAAATCCACGAGGTTGACCAGTTCTCCGATCTTTCATTATGACAGAATCAACGATTTCTCCATACTTCCCAAAATGCTTGACAAATTGGGCTACACAATGTTTCATCAGAAATCATTCATGTTAGAAAACCTTGATTTCCATCAATCATTACAAAAAAAATCACAAATGACAAAGAACTAACCAGAAGTTGTCTCCCTAGCTAAACCTCCTATGAAAATCTTTCTGCAGTTGCATGTTCACTGGATCAAAAGCTAGCAATAACATATAAAAACAAAAACCTAGGAAGTGCAGAACAGAGTCAACCTTTCCTACTGTTAGCATTAAGAACAAAAATGGCCAAGGGGAAGTAATACTAGAAGACACTACAAGAAAAGAAAGGCTTCATATGAAATCGTTTCAGAAAGAAAACCAATAGATATTCACTGCTACATAAAAAGAAATTCAGGGTAATCATGACACGTCTTATAACAGAGATACTCAGGCACTGTTCTCTATACGGTGCAGTGCAGTACCACAACTCACTATATTACTCAATATTCTTCCACACATCACCACACTTTACCACAATCATTACCAATATATCTCCTCACATTTTTCCTCTACTTTTCATATTCTCTCTCCTCACCTACCTCATCAAACACACTTTCCAGAAATTTTACCATACCATTTCACACTTTACCGCACTTTCCACAATTTCACCACAACACACCGATCTCAAATAGAAGATGCATATTGGATAAAACCTAAAAGCAATAGCAATCTAAGTACCCCCAACAATAATACAGTGCACGCAATGTGTTATGAAACAAAAAAGACCCAACAAGTAGCTAATGAGGAAAAGGCAATCACTTTATTGCTAGGGCAACAAATGTTCACAACTCAAAGTTACACAGTTCCGAGGAACTCATCAGAAATAGCTAATAAGCTAACAAACTAGCAAGCACAAATCTTTACAACTTAAGGGCCGACATAGAACACACTAAAGCGTGTGTCCACCTAATAAATAAGCTAACAAACAAGCACACGCTCAAATGAAAAAAGGGCACAGTAAGTAAACTGTGGGATGAATACTTAAGAGAAATCATACGAATCCAGGATCTGGTACAAACTTTGAAATATTCCACTAGCAATGAAACCCTAAATCCCTTAAATAAAAAAAAAACCTAAAACAAGCAAAAGAACGGCAATTATACCAGGAATATTTACGAGAAGCAAAAGCATGAAAGGAATTAGTAGTTGAAATGAAGATAATGAGAGGAGAGATAAAGAAAAGTACTAACCCAGGACTAGCACCATCGCCAGTAAGGGGCTGAGAGCGATCATCATCTTCATTGTGGGAAGAGGGGTTATCATGAAGGTCGTGGGTGGGCTCTTCGTAGTTGGATTCGGGTTCTCTTGACTCCATCGCTGAAGAATGAAGATGAACGGAGAGGTCGTGAGAGGGGGATACTTGCTGTTGCTGGGGGTTCTTTATTGATTGATTGATTTTATTTATGGTTTTGAGAACAAAAGCGGGTGGGAGGAGGCTGAGGCTCTGAGGCTCTGGAGTAGGAAAGGTGGGTCTGGTTCAGGGTCTAAAACCCTAGATAGATCCGGCTCAACTTGATAAAGGAATCGACGGTCCTCGTCGGTTTTCGTCAAACGCCAATTTGGGGATCATATAATATTCATTCAAACAAAACAAAGGGAGATTTGACTTAAAAGGCCCACGAGTGTTTGGATAAAGATACCCTTGGGGTCTGTTTGGACCTTGAAAAATAACATGGAAAAAAAAATTATTTTGGAAAATGAAATTTTTTTCTTTATTTGGATTGAAGAAAAAGGAATGAAAAAAAAATAGTTAGAAAATTTGGAGTAACAATGAATAAAAAATTTTCCCTTAAAAAATGAAAGGAAAGTTGGGAGAAAATTTTTGGATCAAAGCCAACCTTTCTTTTCATCCTCTCTATAACTCGTCTTTCTCTCTCTCTAACTCGTTGCTCTCTCTCTCTCTCCCTCTCTCTCTAAGTCTCTTCTCTCTCTCTCTCTCTCTCTAACTTTCTTCTCTCTCTCTCTCTCTCTCATCTCTTCCTTCTTTCTCTCGCGCACTCTCTCTTCTCTCTCTCTAAGTCTCTCTTTCTTTTCATGCTCACCATCTGTCTCTCTAACGTTCTCTCTCTCTCTCGCTCTCTCTAAGTCTCTTTTCTCTCTCTCTCTCTCTCCCTCTCCCTCTCTCTCTCTATCGCTCTCTCTCTCTCTAACTCTCTTTTCTCTCTCTTTGTCACTCTGTCTATCTCTTTAATTCTCTCTCTCTCTCTCTTTAATTCTCTCTCTCTCTCTCTCTAACTCTCTCTCTTTCTCTCCCAAATCACATCATATGATCTAAAAAATGAAACTTGATATTTACAAGTTTTATTGCAAATTTTATTTTTCCATATATTTTTCCTCAAACCAAACAAGGAAAAGAAAATTGAATAAAAAATCAATTTTTTTCTTCAAAATTTACTTAAATCAAACAAGAGAAAGAAATTTACTTTACCCAAAAAAAAATTTCCTCCTAATTTTTTTTCCACGAGATTTTTTTTCCATCCTATTTTCCTAGGTCCAAACAGACCCTTAAGGTCTGTTTAGAGAGATTTCAGAAATAAAATGGGTATGGGATTATAAATTTGAAGAGTTTTTTTTTTTTTTGAAACCCAACAACAGCTACTTCATTAATTCAAATGTAAAGAATCTGCCAATAATACATCCATCAAGAAAGGAGGGCGAGGAAGTCCAGAATTGTTCTCCATTACACGTGAAACACCATTTTGCTATTCGATGCGCCACCTCATTATCTGTCCTCCCTACCCATAACACATCTCCACATCTGCTTTGTTGCTTCATTTCCATGGCTTCTTCATAGATCAGAGCAAAAGGTCCTTTGTCTATTTTCCCAGAATTCAACTTCGTCACCACTCCCCGAGCATCCGATTCCAGTACCCCTCTCAAGCCTCCAACTTCACCCCATTTCTTCAGGGCATATATGATGGCTTTCAACTCAGCCAGTTCCGCCTCCCACACTCCCTTTACATTGGTTCCTGCTGCCCAAAGGAGATGGCCTTTGTCGTCCCGAGCTACACACCCAAAAGCCACCCATCCAGTCTCTTTATCCATAGCCGCATCGCAATTGATTTTCACATGATTCATCTTGCCAGACCATCTCCCCCCCTCCCTCTTGCAACCTTGGGATGTTCATCCTTCTCTAAAAATTCTAGATAGTTTTGGCATTCTGTCCACGCCCTCTTCGCCACTAAATCCGGGTCTAGTCTCCGATTCCTGAAGACAACATCAATACGAGCCCACCAAATGCTCCACATTCCGTACCAATAGACTGTCACTGTTTTATCATCCAACGCATGTGACAAATTACAAATCCAATCTAATGCATCCACACCAGTCACCCCTTCTATCTCCATTAATCCCAGGATTTCCCACACCCTCGAGACCCATTCACATTGGAAGAACACGTGACGTTGGTCTTCTTCTGATGACTTACAGATTTCACACCTTGCTTCTCTGATGCAATGGCATTTCAGGAGGTTAGCCTTTGTAGCTAAGGTTCCCGTCACAAATCTCCACATGAAGTTCTTAATTCCGGGGTGGGTCGGAGTGCTCCACAACCCCTCCCAGATGTGATGAGAGCTGTTGGTGGATGATCATGTGACAGCCGCTTCACGAACAAGGTGATATCCACTTTTCACAATAAACTCACCATTTCTAGTGAATAACCATCGCACTCTATCAGGTCTTATATCCATCGGTAGGGGGATGGATGTGATTGCCTTTGTAACTTCATCACCAAACAACTACGATATTAATTCAATATTCCATTGAGGTTGGTGCTCTCCGGTCATCAGTTTGCTGACGTGCCAGTTTTGTTTATCATCCGGTGCAACCCCAATGAAGTAGCACCCCTCATGAAGAACCCATTTGTCGCTCTATATCTTCACTGACTCACCATCTCCGATCGCCCATCCAATCCTTCGAGCTAACACATCTCGACCCTCCAAAATACTCTTCCATACAAAACTAGGTTGAAAACCCTGTTGTGATGTAAGAATATTCCTTCGCAGGAAATACCTCGCCTTCAAAAGTGCTTCCGCAAGAGACCCAGGATTCACAAACAAGCGCAACGCTTGCTTGGCAAGCATTGCAAGATTGAAGCTATCAAGGTCCCGAAATCCCATGCCTCCTTCCTTCTTCGCTGTACACAGGTGCTCCCAGCTGACCCAGTGTAGTCCTCTCTTCTCCGTGTCTCCACTCCACCAAAACCTACTCATCATTCCACGCATCTCATCCAGAAATGATTTAGGAAGTCTGAAGAGGCTCATGGCGTACGTCGGGATAGCTTGCAGAACCGCTTTAATAAGCGTCTCTCTTCCTGCTTGTGACAACATCTTTTCCTTCCATCCATTCACCCTAGCCCACACCTTCTTCTTCAAACCTTCAAAAATGAGTTTCTTGGATCGACCTATCAATATTGGTTGACCCAAATATGTTTTCTTCTCTTGCATCTCCTGCATTCCCATGGCTTGTAGAAGGTTAATTTTTTTATCCGATGCTACATTCCTGCTAAAGAATAATTCGGATTTTTCAAAATTTATTTTCTATCCCGAGAGGCTCTCATATCTCTGAAGAATGCTTTTTAATACCTCCACTTCTCGTGTGTTTGCTCGTAGAAGAAAATACTATCATCCGCGAACAAGAGATGTGTTATCGGGGGGCATTTCGACATATTTTCAAACCAGAGATTTCCCCATCCCTACAATGCTTCGTCATCATCGCATTCAACCCCTCTGTAACAAGTAAAAAGAGGTAGGGGGAGAGTGGGTCACCTTGCCGGAGACCCCGTTCCGGGATGACTGCTCCCACTCGCTGTCCATTCACACAAAATGAGTACTTCACCGTCTCCACACAAGTCATGATGAGTTTGATCCATTGTTCCGGGAACCCCATTTCATGCAAAATAAGCTTCAAAAAACCCCATTCCACCCGATCATATGCCTTGCTCATATCAAGCTTGGCTGCCATCCATCCCTTCTTACTTGTACGTTTTTTCTTTAAATAATAGAAAGCTTCAAAAGCTACAATGGTCTTATCCGAGATGAGGCGGCCCGACACAAACGCTGATTGTCTTTCATCTATGATATTCGGCAAGATCGTCTTGAGTCGGTTTGCTGCCACTTTCGCAATCAGTTTATAAACCACATTACTGAGAGCAATAGAACGATAGTCTTTTAGAGACTCTGGTCGCTTCACCTTGGGGATGAGTGTAATCATCGTGTCATTTAGCCCCTCCGGCATTTCCTCCCCATTGAGAACTCTCAAAACCACGTCACAAACTCCATCCTTCACATACCCCTAGTATTTTTGAAAAAATAACGCACAGAAACCATCAGGTCCCGGGGCCTTCAACGAACCCATTTGTGATAAAGCCGTCTCCACCTCACCCCTAGAAAAAGGCAAAAGTAGAGACCTTTTCATTGTATCCGTAATGCGCCCTTGTAATTCTGGGAAGGTGATGTTGCTCAAGTCCGGATTTGTTGATGAAAATAGATTCGTATAGAACTGAACAATAACTCCTTGAATGGCAACCTCGTCCGTATGAACCACCCCCTCCGAGTCCATCAACTGTTTGATCGCATTCTTCCTCCACCGTTGTTTAACCCGTGCGTGAAAATTTGATGTGTTTCGATCACCTTCCTTAATCGCCTGATGATGTGCCTTATGCACCCAAAATTTCTCATTTAGCTCCTCCGTGTGCATGAGCTGTTGTTCTACATCCCGTAACTGTTCTAAATTTTGAGCTGAGGCGGGGGCCTTACAGAGAGCCTGAAATTTCCTACGCAACTGCTGGGCCTTGCTCGCCAGCCCACCAAACTTAGCCCGCCCCCATTCAGCAAATGCCTCCCCACAATTCACCAGCCTTTCTGAGATGGAATTAAAAGCCCCATCCGTTTCAGCCCATTTCTTCTCTACAACTTCCTCAAAATCCGTCTTCGTCGTCCAAATGGACTCAAATCTATGGACTCGAGGCCCACTCGCGTATCTGGGATTTCTTGGAGATGTATCTAAGAGGATCGGTAAGTGATTCGATCCTTCCCAGATTATATTGCAGGCCTTTTCATTGGACCATTTCTCAATCCACTTATCATTACCCAAAAACCGATCAAGCCTTTCTTCTACATGATTTTCATTCCATCTCCGGTTGCTCCATGTGAACGGATATTCCATTGCCCCTATATCATTCAGGCCCTGACGTTCCGTTACACCCATGAACGCTCTTGCTTCATTATAATCAAATTCTCGACCTCCTTGTTTCTCGCATGGGAACAAAATCCCGTTAAAATCTCTTAAACAAGTCCAAGCCAAATCAAGTTGCCCACCCAGATGGTTAAGAAGTTCCCATGAATTTTTCTTTAACGCACGTTCACACTAGCCATAGAACCCAATTATTCTACATAACTCATCATCACCTTCAACACACCATCGATATGGTGGTCTGAGAAAGATCGTAGGGAGAATTCTACTTCACTGCTCCATAACATCGCCAAACCACCTGCTCGTCCCCTCGGAGGGACCACAAAACAACCATCCATACCGCACCTATGCCGCACCATTGCCATCTCCTTTGCAGACCTCTTGTTTTCCATCAAAAAAATTACCTCCGGGGAGTTTTTCCACACCAGTCGACGGAGGGATGCAACTGCCTCGAGACTCCCCAGCCCGCGACAGTTGTAGCTTAGGATTGTCATGGTGTCCGGCAAGGGAGACCCTCAGTACCCCCCCCCCCCGCGTCGATCGAGTTGCTTCAATCATCTCCACATCTTGGATGCGCCCCCTCTTCTCCCTAATCTCTACGTCCATCAGTTGCATGTCCTCCATATCGGGAATTACATCACTCTTCCGTTTCCCCCTTCCGCTCACTCGAGTGCCATTGTTACTTGTCGCTTTTTGGGCGGTCGTGCTTTTTATCCTCTTCCATGATCCCCTACTTCTTGATAGTATCTCACTGTTTCTTCGGTTTTCTCCATTACTCTCCCCAGTATGTTCACCCTCCCTTCTCTGTTCCTCATTTGCACACGGTTTATGAATCCGTGTAGCATGTGATTCCTCCGAACAATCGACAACCTCCTTGTTTCTCCCACTGTTTCCCGCTGCCTTCCCCCTTCCCCTCTGTGAGAAGTCACCTTCTTATCGCCTCTTTCAGGCTCCGCTTTAGACCCATTATACTCCCCTTCGCTCCGACGGTTGGCTGCTTCTAACACCTCTTTAAGTGATCTCCTAGCCGCCGATGGTTTACTCGTTTTGTCTCCCTCTTGGTGAGCCACTTTCGATTCCCCTATTCCTTCCGACTACGTCCAGTTCCTCCCGTCTCGTCCTCCTCCTCCCCATCCTTTGGTTCTTGGAGAACTTGACCGGTGATGCCCGAAGCCAATCCCCATATTTCCCTTTTACCTCCTCATCTTCCTGTCGATCACAATCATCTTCTACATGTCCTAGTCATCCATACTGATAGCAGAAATTGGGTAACTTTTCATATTTGAAGGGGACCCATCTAGTTCTCGCCGCTCCAAAACGTGTAATGGCCCCTCTAGGTAGCGGGTCTTCAATGGTAACCTTGACTTTGAATGTCACGTACCTGCTCCAACCCAGATCATCCTCCTCCCTATATTCAATTAGTCCTCCAAAATTATCCGCTAGGGCAGCCGCCGTTTCCTTTGATATTTTTCCAAACGGTATGTCATAGCCACGAACCCAGAAACTCGCATATCTGAATTGTACTTCCGACGGTGTCAAGTTTTCCTCCACCTCCGTCAAAAGTATTAGTTGCCTATCAAAAATCCAAGGGCCTCCCTGCTGAACCCTAAGTTTATCCTCCATTGTAAAGAATTGGAAAATATATAAGTTGTCACATATCTCCCTGATTCCAAAACTTTTTTTAACTTTCCATGCCTGTCTAAGAAAAGCAAGCAGGCCGGAAACCCGATAGGGTTTATCAGTCATCACCTTCCCCACCAACGCCATCGCTACCCTACTCGCAAAGTCCGCAGCTTCTATGTTTGCACAATCCACGATCTTCTCTTCATCCTCTGTGAGCCTTAATTCCTTCCATCTATTTAGTAAAGGGGAATCCATGTCGGATTATTCCGGCAGAATAACGAATCAGATTCTATGGTGTGTTCTCGTCCCAAGACAGACAAAAGAAAACGCTACACCCTAACCCTAGAGAGAGAACGACGCTCACCCTAATAGAGAGAGAGGGTATATTAAAACATAAATGTGAAGAGTTGGGTGTGGAATTAGAACCCAAAATAGAAATTGTTTGGAGAGAAATTGAAATTGAATTAAATTCCATTTTTATTATTTGGTGAGAAATTATGGAATGGAATCAAATCTTTTCTAATTTTAAAATATCACACATATATATATTATAATATTTATTTTTTTAATTTATCATTTATTGACTTTATATAGCTATCGCATTTTTCATAAAAAATCATTTAATTATAACTAATTTTTTTTGCTACTAGCTATCGATGATAATATTTATATTTATAATATAGTATATTCTATCCAAGCACCATACTTGAGTAGGCTTTTTTTTTTTGGTGCAAACGAGGGAGTAGTTTTCTAGAATTCTTCTCCTTAAAAAAAGAAAAAGAAAAAGAGGTAGATTGAACTGCTTCTACAACCATTGATCTAGCAAGGAGAAAAGGAAGAAATAAAGTAACAATTTTGCCAACTCAAAGCATAATTCTTCATCAGCAAGCAGTGTTCTTCAAAAAGGAAGATTTTGATGCCTTATCCTTTTCCCTAATCCTATTTTCTTCATTCAAATAAGCTCTTTTTTTCTTTCTCATTCAAAATTTGGAGTCACTGTTCTTCAAAAAGAAATAAAGCCCCAATTTATAATTTTAGATCTAAATTGAATTTGGAAATAATAAATAGGAAGAAGATGGGCTTGGAGTTTTCCATGACCGTCCTCCGATCAAGGAGTCAGTGGTTTGGTGCAGCGGTGGCGATGGTTTTGATGGTTATGGCAAATCTAGTTGTGGTTCTCTCTCTACCCTTTTGGCAGTGGTGACAATGGGGATAGGTGTTTGTCTCTCTACCCTTCTCTCTCTTAGGATATGGAGATGGTTGCAAGTATGGGGATGGATGCTGAGTAGAGGTGACTGATGATTGACGATGAGTTTGGCAATAAATGAAGTTGATTTTTTTTTAAAAAAATAAATTAATATGGCATCTATCCCTCAGGGATAGAATCCATTCCTCCCAAAATTGAGAGGTATCTAATTCCCCTCATTTGGGAGGAATATGAAATCTCATGGAATTGGGATTCCATACAAAAACATGCTCTCCAAACAAAAATAAAAGGAATTAGAATCCATTCCATATGTATTCCATTCCTGTTTGGCTCACCAAATAGGGGCTTAGGCCCTGTTCGACAACAACGTTTTGGATTAGCGTTTAGCGTTTTGTTGGTCTAAATGTTATTATACTAAATTTTAACTGTTCGGTAAAATAAGATTTTGTACCAGCTTATAGCATCAGAACGCATTACCGCTAAAATCTTTGACGTTGGTATTGTTAACGTCAAGATTTGGGAGCAACTTTTAGAATTTTGTATTCCAAATATACCCCATGCTCCCTCATATTACACCCATGCCAAAACCGTCATATTTCAAATAGAGTGAGAAAATTGCAAATGTTAGTGATTAAAAGTGTGAGAGAGAGAATGCGAGGCTGCCCAATTCAAGGTATCTCCGTATTCTATTCATTCTAATTTTTTAAAAGTGCATGTCTGATGTTCATTTGTTGTGAAAAAAATATTTTGGGGAATGAACTTGGTGAACCAACTAATTGATTCATTGTTTGCATGATGATGATGATGATGATGATGATAATAATAATAATAATAATAATAATAATAATAATCGTGTCCTTTAATAAATAATCTTGTCATTTTTAGTCACTTGACATGGATCAACTACTCGAACCTCTAATTGTACCGAACATGATAAGTGTATATTTTATAGTATTTAGTAGGTCTTTAACTTATATTTTAGCTAATTATATAATATAATTTGATATTTATATCAAATTCTATGATTTCTTCACTTGGTTTGGAGATTGATATGTTTTGCAGGATTTTTGGAAAATCCGTATAAAACCAAGAAAGTAAAGAAGAATATGAAGGAAAGAAGAGGAAAAGAGGAGATGGGCCAAGGGAAGAAGAAATGGAGGTAGCCCATGCCACGCCAAGGCCCAAACCAAGAGGCGGACAACTCCAACAAAGTACCCCCCACCAGCGCCTATGCACCCCCTGGCAGCGTCTTGCCCAGTGGAGGAATTTCACGTGAAAACTGGAGACCCTGGTGGCGCCTCTTTACCCCCCACCAGCGCTTCCTACCACCTTATAAAAGAAAAGTCACCGCATTAGGTCAAGAAGTTATTATTCCATCTAGACCTGTCAATTTGGTCGGGTGGACGGGTTTTGGGTCGGTCGTATATCGGGTTTGGGTAAATACAGGTCGGGTGTATTTCAGGTTCGAGTAAATACGGGCGGTATATTTCGATTACGGGTCAACCCAACGGGTTATGATTGCAATCTTTTTCCGTTTTTTCTTTTTAAAAAATGGTCTTTAAATATTACTTTTTGTACAATATATATAATAAAATATGATTATCTTCTAGTAATGATAGATTACTGTAACTATTTTGATTTAAATTAAAGAAATAACAAATAAATAAGTTGCGCCTATAGTTTAACGTTGAAAATTACAAAGAAAAATCACAAATTCTAATAAAGTTGAACTTAAAAAATTAATTTTTCGGGTCAAACGGGTGGGTTTGACCCGCTAATTTTTGGGTTCGATATACTTCGGGTTTAGTTCAGAAAATCGTGTTCAAAACCCAAAAATTTTGGGCGGGTTGTCGGGTCGGTCAGAAACTGCCAGGTCCATAGTTATTATTATTCACGCTCTGGTATTAGTTTTCTTTGTATTTTCCTCCCTTCGGGGAGCCGTCTAGTAGATTAGGAATAGAAGAGGGGAGAAGGAGATCAATTTGGGTGACACGAATATGTTTAATCTTCGTCGACTCGGATATTCGATTTATTTTCTATTTTCATTATGTTTCACAATTCAGACTTCATATTTGTTTTCCTAGGTTTTATCGAGTAGTTAGTTTCATTGTTTAGAGGATAAACTCGATGTTTTTTGATTGATTTATGGTGTGTGATTTCGATTTTAGGTTTTAATACAATCGTTTAATCTTCGTGTTTCATATGTCATAGTAATTGATTGATCACCTCTTACTTGGTTTAGATTCTTAATATTGGATCGAAAGATTGTTATTTTGAATTGGATAGACAAAGATTGAATAGACATAGAACACAGTTAGAAATAATGGGTTCATGCTTTGGGTCGTGTTATAATCTATTCTTATCTTTGATTGAATTAAATAGCCATGAGAATAGGTGTTTAGTTTTGTCACTGCAACTCACCTCAGATCGAAAGATTGTTGTGATAGGTCTTAGAATGATTATAGACCCCGACGTTATCAATATTACCTTGCACTGGAATTAGCTCCTAATTGATTGATTAACTAGAGTGGACTCCCCTATACTCCCTTAATTATTTGTTAGAACTCTAAAAGTTTATAGCTTTTCTTATTTAGTTTAAATTCTTATAAACGCATAAACACTTTGGACGACCTAGCATCCTTTGTATGAATAGTTTAGTGCGTAGTTGAACAAGTCTCTGAGAGAACGACCTTAATATTCTACATTGTACACCGTGCACTTGCGACCATATCAAGTTTTTGACGTCGTTGTCGTGGATTTGTTTTCCCAGCTGCCATTAAACGAAGACACTCTAGTTGACTAGGTTTTTATTGCTTTCCTATAAACTAAAAAAAGCAAATAAAAATTAAAAATTTCAAAAATCTAAAAATATGACACTTCTTGATTTTCCTCAATTCGAACATGAATGATTTTAGCTTTATTTCGAATGATTATATGATATTCTTGTTCCATGTGATATCATGTTAGGAAAACCTGCAGTTCTTGATATTGTTTTTGAAGGTGTGAATATAGAAACTCGTAATCATTTGAACTGTTTGTGTTTTTATGAAAAAATCTATTGATGAAGCTTAGGAATTACTTGAATGGCTTGCACGTGATACATATGATTTTTGAAAATTCTAATTGTGCATCCGAGTACTTTAATCTTTGTGCATCTCATGCTAGTCGTATATTCAATTTCATGATTCAGTTACTTGCCCTAATAATGATATACTTGAATTTTTCATGAAGGCAATGTTAGAAAAACAAACCGAGACAGTTGACTTGATGCGAGGGTGTGACTTGTTGCATGATATTGACCAAAGCTCTAATTCTTCCTATTTTCATGATGGAATATGTGATGATAGTGAGTCCACCGCCCCTTTAGAAGCTAGTCTAGATGAAACCTTGGACCTTCCTGAAGAATCTTGACCAATTGTTGATCCTTCTTGTCCTAGTTTACCTAAAAACACTATTGATGGTGGTTTTGATTTTCATGATACTCCCTTACATTTTTCTAAGTCGACGGGGTTTGAGGGGAGTGAAACTTATGGGTTAGATGCTAGGTATGCAGATGGTTTTTATCATGATTCAGTTGATATTATTTATGAAGAACCAAGCGAGAAGGTTGGTAATGAATTAAATTTTTCGAATAAGGACCCTGATACCATTGTACTCTTTGATCCCAATGATTTATTTCATACTTCTATTCCTTTTTCATCACCTTCAGTTTCACCAAAAAAACCCTGAGGAACCTATACCTTGTGAAAAAACCTTTGATGTTCAAGTTAATATAGGATATGAGGTTAATTCTTGTGTTTTAATTGATGAAACCAACAATATTTTTAAGGAGTTGTTCTTAGGTAAATTGAGAAGTTATTGCCCCTCCCTTTATCCACATCATATATACCTAGAGGACTATCCTAGAAAAATCATGTGGACTAAATATTTCGATTTTTTTATTTTTCTAGTGAATTTGATCTGTTGCTGAGAGCATTACTAACGTTTTATTTTATAAACTGATCCAAAGGTTCATAATCCAACTGAAGATACTCAAGCAAAGGGCATGATAAAAAAAGTCCTAAGTCCAAGCGCCCTATTGTTCACAAAGAAGAAGGGAACCAACAATCTCAAATACATGGTTCCTAGAGTTGGATATTCGAAGAGTGGGTGCAACATGGTTCAAATTCAAGAAGGGACTACTGCTATCAAAACCAAAGGAAGTCTCCATGTATGGTTAGTCACACCTTATGGCCTAACCAATGTTCTCTTTACTGTTATGAGACTTATGAATCAGGTTTTGAAGTCCCTCGTCAACAAGTATGTCGATGACACATTCATGCATAGCAAGAGTGAGAAAGATCGAATCTTTTAATCTGCTGAAGAGATCCTAATTCACGTGAAGGTCCTGATTCACGTGAAGATCACAGTTGGGCCAATTGAAGTTATTGCAAAGGATGATCCTCCAAGTTTGACGACAAACTTCCTTCAACAAGAGGGGAATGATGTAAATCAGCCCACGCCTACTTCCCCAAGCCCAATCAAGAAGGCCCAAGTGAAGCACAAGGATAAAGATAGGGTCCTTTAAGAAAGAAGTCTATCTAGTCCAGGCCCAATAAAGGAGATTCAGTTCAATTAC
Source organism: Portulaca oleracea (assembly GCA_029582165.1). Lineage (NCBI taxonomy): Eukaryota > Viridiplantae > Streptophyta > Magnoliopsida > Caryophyllales > Portulacaceae > Portulaca > Portulaca oleracea. Next base: position 36,958,043 of record CM055868.1, read on the forward strand.
AAAGAGGTGAAAAGGGCCAAAGAAGAAGAGTTCAAAGAAGGGGCCCAAAGGCCGATCCATATCACTTGCTCCTTGTTCCAAGAGGATGTCCAAACATCCTAAAGTGGATCCAAGCCCACAAACTCATCCAAAAGGAGCCCAGTCACGTCAAAAGTGCAAAACCGCAGAAGCAAAATCCAAATTGAATTTCACAGTTTTAGCCTTTTGGATTTAAAGTTTACATTTTTTACATTTAGTTATTATTAGTGTAATTTATATTATAGTTTTATTATTTTGAGTCATGTAAGATACTAAGTAATATCTATAAACTTGGGCATTAAGTCATAGGAGTCTAGAATAGTCTAGAATGTTCTAGAATGTTCTAGGAGTGTGTGATGTGTGTGTGTGGCATGGGATATAGTTGTTTAGGCGCCAAGAGTAGTTATAATCCTAGATAAGGTTGACTAATTCCCTACTTTCAAGCAATCATCTTTCCCTCTCTCTCCAAGGCCTCACGCCAAGAATACTCTCCCCTCTCTCACTTTACTCCCTCTCTAACCTTCCAAGAATCAATCTTTCTCATTCCTTTCTCCCACAAAAGACCTCACGTCAAAAACAGCTTCCATAGATCCTGGATTTCACGTGAGTCACCCCATCTCTCTTCTAGATTCACGTGAAGCATCCCTAGTTCTTAGATTGGTTGCATGTGTCATTGATGTGTAATCGATCAAAATCCAATCTTTGATCCCATTATACATTTGATGTCTTGTTGAATATAAAGCATGATAATTGTTCAATTAAGTTTATCATGATTATTTGTTTATAAGGCATTATCAATTTCTTGTTAATTGATGGAATGACAAGCATGAATGTTTTAAGTAGTCATATATGTACATGTGCAAGGATGTATGTCAATCTTTTGATTCACATGTTTAAGTTTATGTACATGACTAGTGTTATTCTCCGCTAGAGATACAAGCATGCTCAAGTTAAGACAATGTTTATTCATGAAAGTTCTTGTATATATGTTTTTGAGATATATACTTGTGTTGTCTTGTTTGGTTCATGTCTTGTTAAGCATACATAATATGAATAAGGTGCAAGTGTTCATGAAATGTATGAGATTGACATGGAAATTTATAAGTTGTGAGAATATGGATTCGTGGTAATTTGTCTCAAGATTAATTCATGTGATTAATTCTTATTTATTTGATTATGCAAAGAAGGTTTATATGTTTGCGCATATGTCTCAAGTCTTTGCATGTTTCTCTCAAAGTTCAAGTTGATTGTCTAATGTGAGTTTATTATGCTTAAAGTTTTGACAATCATACGTTTATAAGTGCTTGAAAGTTTTCATGATTATAAGTTGTTTAAATATATATGTCTTTATATATATTTTGATTAGCACTTATGCAAGTTTGCATTGATAAATTGTCCTGATTGATCTAAGTTTCAAGTATGCTAGTATGCATGTCAAGTTAGAAATCAATCATGGTATATTCTTTTTATGTTTAAGGCATGACAAGTTCAAAAGTAGTCATATGATGCTGATTAAGTGCTTGTGTTAACTTTGCTTAAAGTATGAGATCAAGTTAATTCATATGATTGTAGTGCGCGAATAAGTTGGTCATGACATGGTTTTTCCTATTTTTTAAGATATGAATAAGATATTTTGTTCATATGAGTACAAATAGAAATGTATATTTCTTGTTTTGTCATGATAAGTTTCATGCATAAAAATGTTTCAATAGCATAGCCAAATAAAAAATAATGTCGGTTCATGTGATTATTATAAGCATAATGGCTATAGGTGTGTCATAAGTAACATAGACACAAATTTATTTATAAGTGCAAGCTTCTCATGCTCAATGATCTTGTTATTATCAAGATGATTTTGTTGTTAAGTGTTTACTTTGTCATATATGATGTTTCTTCATGAGATAAAGTAAATGTTTATGAGAAGGTTCATACTTTGTATGGTTCTTATGCTAATATATGTGGCTTACATATTAAGGCATATGGTTAAGGCTTGTTAAACATATGATTATGTAAGATGTAAGGATAATCATGGGTTCTATGTATTCATGTGTTTAAGTTGAATACATGTACTTGGCTTTACCGCCATTTAATGAGATTATAAGTGTTCATCATGTATGAATGTAAGTAGTATGTATCTACTATAAGATAAGTTGCATAAATGTATGCATGTTGGACTATATGCATGATCATTTATTTTGAACGCATGATGTTTACCTAAGTTCATGTGTTATAAAATTGGATGATCATTACTTACATTTGTTAATAGTCTATTAATTAAAAATTTGCATGTTTGATATGTAGAATCCATTCAAGTTTGATACAAAGGGAAATGCATATGGTTCTCATATACCTTTGGTTGATCCATCCTTAAGTGGTTTATGGATTAATATTATGAGTAAGATTGGCATACGAGACGAATGGTTATGAGTTCCACTGTCTAATATTTAAGAAGTGGATCTAATCATGTATAAGGAAACATGACTCTAATTAGAATGACGTTGATCATATAAGTAAAGGTCATATAATTATAAAATAAGATATATGATATTCAAGCTTTGTAGCAAATGGTTGAAAGTGTAATGTTTTAAGTTACACATAAGATGGAATCTAATTTCCATGAAACTTAAGAGTTTCTTCAAGTTTATGTTGGAAGAGTTTTCTTCCATGGAAAATCAAATACCATTTTGATTTATAAAAGCTATAACTATGAAATCCATAGTTATTTGGAAATAGTTATGCGAAGAACATGGAAAATCAAATGTTAATTTGATTTATAAGGTTGTTCTAAGGTATAAGTAGTGGCTATGTAATCCAAGGTACTTGAATAAAGACATAGTGATAAGGAAAAGAATGCGAAATATCAAAAGAAATTTTGATCTTGTAAGCATTTCTTTCAAGGTAACTGTACAAGTAGTCCAACATCTTGACATTACAAAAGAATGTATAGTCCAAAAGTTTGTCGCCTACTAAAGCATTCGTTTTGTAAGTTCAAATATGAACTCAATATTTAAAGTTTACCAAAGCTTATAATGCGATGGTTGAGTCGTACTATGATAAGTGGTAAAGTATTTCTTACCTAATCCTATAGTGTGATGGTGTAATAAGAACTATGATGAAGGAAGAAATGTTAAGTCTGAGATATGATCATGATAAGTACGGTCATGGAAAGATATGTATATATCTAGTGATCTTAGGGCGCTCAAAAGTAACATGATCAAATTCTTGCAAGGTCATAAGATCATCTAGTGATCCTTGATAAGGGGATGGGAGTAAAGCCCATTTATAAATTGTCATCAACAGAGCTCCAACTCACGCTTGACACCTCTTGTCAAGCCTTGAGTTCAATGGTCAACAACGTTGAATGATAATGGGAGCATCAATTTTTCAAGTTAAATCATCCCAAGGACAAGATGATGCTCAAGAACCATAATGTTCAAGAGGTTTGAGTTTATAATTCATTAACAGACTTTGAATCGATGAGATGGGGAGGTCTATTACGGGGCGTAAAAGTCTGCCTATGCGAGGACGTGAAGTGAGCCGCTTCAGATAGCCTAGGGCTGGGCTTGATTGTTCTCGCGGAGGGTATGGGACACATGGCCGGTTGTAAAATAGTGTCTTTATTTTTAAGCAAGGTTTTGGGTTGTGTGTGTGATATGTATCTAATTAGTTAATTAAGGATGTAAAGTTCAAAGACTTGTCTACTTATACATTCAAACTAATTGAAATTATGCACACTAAGTGTAAGTTCAAGTCGAAGGCACTTTCATGACGCATAACAACTCCTCGATTTCTCGGGTGTTGAATCTTTCTAGAAGGTGCCATGTATGGCGGGGGTAACTTTTACCCAAGTGAGAGATCCCGGGCTATTTCAAGTGGTATTCTTGAAATGGCGGGGGATTGTTGGAGTATTTCAAGAGTTAAGAGGCATAAAGTATAAGTTATAAGCATAGGATCGACTAGAAGGTCGAATATTAGCTTAACAAAGAAAAAGGGACTCAACACGGAACGTGTTCAGTATGACATGACCCGTGTTGACGCCCGCAGAGCAAAGAAAGTGTGCAGGATCCACGCAGTCCGTGTTGATCCAACGCGGGTCGTGTTGAGCACTGCTAGGATTGGTTTTGAAATCCCTTGATTTATGCCTCGTGGTCAATTGATATTAATCATGTTTATGGATAATATTGACTGAGAAATCAGTCATGATTTCTCATTAATATTATTCAACCCAATCCCTTGGATTATACTTGATTCAATTGGCAAGTTTGACTCCCTTTTGGCTCCAAAAGTTCTCTATATAAGGTGGATGAATTGCACATTCATCCACACCCTCAATCTTCTTCTATTCTATTCTAGAGAGTTTCAACACACTCCTAAGGTGTCGAACTGCAGCAACATTCTTGAGTGTTCATGAGAAATCTTGAACTTTGCTTACAAGAAGTTAGGTTTTACCCTTGAGTCTTTTCACGGTCTAGTGAATAAGTCTTAAGGGGAAACGGGCTTGTCCTCGACTCCTAACCACCCAAGTGATCCCCCATCTTCCATGTGACCGTGTTTCTCCATCTTATTGTTTTTCCCAACAAGCAATTTCAATTGCTTCCTTCTTCTTTTCCTAATGTCAAGCAACCATACAAAATTAGGATTGTTAAACCCAAACCACCAAGTATACCAATTAAAGTTGAAAATTAAAATTGAAAATTGAATTAAGAAAAACTAAAGAGAAATCAAGATTTCAAAAAAAAATTAATAAACTATCATAAAAAAATATAAGAACTCTAATTATCAAAGAGAAAATTAAAATTGAAAATGAGGTTTAGAAAAAATCAAAGGGAAATTAGGAACTCTAAAAATTAAAATAAACTCAACTGAAAGGTTAGGAATGGGGTATTCGTTCTGGATGCCGTCAACGCTCTTAGTAGCTTGTCAAATTCTTCTTCATGCGGTCTGCAAGCTAGCAAATAAGAAAGCAACTTCCTTCCTCCCTCTTCTTTCTTCCTCTTCTACTTCTCTTCTTGTTCTTCTAAACTTCTTCTGAACTCCCCCGCATAGTCTCCGTCGCCCAAATATCATAGATTTACCCATTCAAAATGTCCAAATCTGAAAATTTCATTCACATTTTCACTTGCGATTTCTACTTCTACTTGTGTTCAAGCAACTCTAAGGTGTGATTCTTTCTTGTTTTTCAACTTCATTGTTACTTGCTTGTGTTTTTTGGTGTATTTATGCAATTTCATGAATTATACTTGAATATTTCGCTCAAAATTCACCATTGTTCATGCTCATAGCTTGGTGCACCTTACTTGAGTAATTTTTGATGCTAGCTAGTATATTTAGGTTGTTTAATTTGAAAAGTTTGGTATCCTTGTTGTTGTTATGCATAATTAGAGTAGTGTTCTTGTAATTGGAGTGGAATGTGATGATTTTTGGAGTTGGATATGTTGAACCTCTGTTTTGGAAGTGTATAGTTGGTTATACTCTGTTCTTGAGTGGTAGAGTTGAGTGTTTAAGGTGGAAATTTTGAATCTTGCAGATTAGTTAAGTATTGTGCAAGCATGGGGGAGTTTTGATGGTTATAAACTGTTCGGTCTCGTTCCGAGCCGAATTTTTATCTTTTATAGGGTATTTTTGCTTGTTATGGCCCCTTAATTATATGTTAGATATGATAATTTTGTGTTTTGTAGGAAAATAAAGAGTTAGAAGGAAATTGGGCTTAATTGAGGCTTTCTAGGGAATCTCGACTGATTTCCGAGCCGACCCGAGTCAACCCGAGCGAAGACCCGAAGTGGAACCAGACCGGGTACTCTTTCTCCATCACTTCAATCAGGACAGTCGGGCGTCGCATCCGAGTCACATAGGGTCGCGTTCGTGATTCTGTTCTGCCGCGCCGATGCATCGGCCAAGACAGGGGAAGGAGACTGCCGAGCAGAGTTCTGTCGCCCCCGTGACCACAACGTCGCACCCGCTACGCGCTGCTGAGAGAAACATTGCAAGGTGGACAGACAAAGGTCACACCCGCTAAAGATCATGTCGCACCCGCGACAGTGTGTAGTAACGCCCACGACAGTCTAGTCGCACCCGCGACCTGTCGACGATCTGCGGAAACTGCGCGCGTGTGGTTGAGTTAATTCTAGGGTGTTTGGCTTGTTTTCTTTCCTTCTATAAATACCCACATACATTCAACACTATTATCATAATTAGGAAGCTAGTTTTAGGAGCATGATTAGAGTAGAATTAGGTTTAATTGATTTCCTTTATCTTGCTTTAATCTTTTATTAATCCTTTAGTGTTCTTCAAGCTTTCTCTACTTTTCTTGCAAATTTTGTATTCAACTTTCTTTCCAAGCAATTTCCATTGAAGCAACTTTACAAGCTCTCTCTCTCTCTCTCTCTCTCTCTCTCTCTCTCTCTCTTTGGTTTCCATTGATGCTTTGATTTCAAGCTTTCTAGTGCTAGCCACCACAAATCCAACTTTTAGTGAGGAGGAGGGCTAAGGGTCACAAATTCTACTCTCAAGTGAGGATTTGGGGATTCTTAGTAATCCAATTCACAATTTTCTTGTTTGTTTGGGGGAAAATCCAATTGGAAGTTGAAGATTCAAGTGAAGATTTAGTGCTTTGGAGGTATAATTTCTTGTTCCCAATTTCATTGTTCATTCTAGTTTTCTCATTTATTGCTTTCTAATTGTTTCCTTCTTTTATGTTTCTTGATTATTATGAATCCATGTCTAGATTAGTTTAATCATTTTCTTTACATAATTTACAACTTTCCGCATTGAAAAACCCTTACGCAAACCATTTCCCTTGTCAAGCCTAACACCCATCCCTGTGGATTCGACAACCCTTACTTCTAGAAAAAACCCAAAAATACGCAACCGAACTTAAACTTGTTGTAAATTCGCTATGAATTAGTTGTACATTGTTAAAAATTTTCATTTTACCACTCATTGTCATATCACTAGTGTTTGTAGTGTTAATATGCATAAATCCTAAAGTTAATTGTTGAATTTTCTTGATACACCACTGTTCTTGCTCAAGGATATCACGACACTTTCTTGAGTTTTTTATTTTTTTTTATGCTAGTGGTTTGTCTAGGTTGAGTGAACTTGATTATAGATCACATCTTTGTTGCTTTGGTGCATGAATTTTGTGACATTGATTAGTAATGAGCATAATTTGATGAGATTTGGGTTCAATTTGGAGTTATATATGGTTGGTGATTGAGTAAGCCTACTATGCTTTGTTTTAGTGCTTTGCTTGAGCTTGATTTTGTACCCTCTAAATATCAAGCAAGCATGGAGGCATTTTCCATGTGTGCAATTATTATGCTTGAACGCTCACATTTGATTGATGTTTAGATGGTACGAACGAAAAATGCTAGCTTCGCGGCCGGTGATCCTGGTGATGACTGAGCTGGTGGTGGCAAAAAACGGAAGGCCACGACCGCCGAAAAGGGAAAATCAAAGGTGGCAGCTTTAAGGGACACTAGGCAAAGCAACCCATTCAACTTTGAAGGGGCTACTAAAGAAAGATATGACTCCCTAGCCAAACGCGACATCATCCCCGCTAGATACTTACATGATGGATTTTTACGTGATTGTGGTATGTTGGATGATGTCATATGGCTTGTGAACCATGCCCAAATGTCTTGGGTAGCTTGTCTTAACGAGCTCACCTTTAAGTCTCTAACCCTAGAATTCATGAGCACCATTAAGGTCACCCTCGAGGGTCGGAACGGGTTGATCAGATTTCAATTGTTAGGGGAAGTTCGCCAAATGACCTTAAATGAGTTCGCTAGCATATTTGGCCTTCCTGAAATGACCAAACGTACTTGGTCCACCATTCCTCGCAAATGGGACGGGGTGGGATTCTTTAGGGACATATCGGGTTTTGACCAATGGGACCCTAGTAACACTCCTTCCGCCTTTATTCGCAACCCCGCGTTGAGATATGCACACCACATTCTCTCTTGCAGCATCTTTGGGAGATTGGGTCGTTCGAACAAGGCCACTAAGGTCGATTGCTATATGTTGCATGCTATGCTTAATGGCGATAATACCGCAGACCTAGCCGCCCTATTCGCCTCCCATATCTCCCGCATCCCGAACTCCACCGCAGGGATTGCCATAGGTGGTTACATTACCCATCTCGCCCGTCATTTTGGTTTTCAACCTAACTTCACATCCCCGGACTGTATTCGGGGTAACATATACCTTAGCAGCGAGCAACTTCATTCCTTCAGGATGTGTGTGTCTGATAGTGAGCACTGATATTTGTCGATTTACCCCAATAATGCTTGGTATCCCCTACCGCACGACCACCTCTCCGTCTGGGACCAACCTAACCTTTTTTGGCTCCCTCCCATTGTTCTCGCCCCCGTTGACCCGTATCCTAGCAACCTAACCAACCCCAGCGCCCACCCTTCGATGTCGAGGCGCGTTACAACGCCCTCCATGACTACTGTCGCGACCTTAAACTAGCGGTCACTAGCGAGATGTAATTGGAGAAATATCGGTTTGTAATTATCAGTTTGGTGCTAAAATTCAGAGACTTTAAGTATGATTTATAGAGATTTATTCTTACTTCTAGAAGTACTAGGATGATTTGCTGTCAAATTTTTGTAAATACATACTGCCACTTAGCACCATAGTTTGAAAAGGTAGCCATTGGTAAGGTCAAAAAGCTCAAAAGGACATAGAAAAATGGGGGAGGGGCGGTAAAGAAGAAGAAGGAACTGGGGAGTAGGGACGGTGGGAAGAAAAAAAAAGAAGAGAAATAGAGACGCTGAGATTGAATTTTTGATTGTCTATCATTGTGATACCAAAAGAGTCATGCTAAAAATTATCATTATAATTATTTTGTTAACAAAATAAATTTGAATCTGAATTGTAACAAAAATAATTTTCGGGAAGCTATTTGGTGCGATTCGATATGTGAAATTTGACTATTCATACTTGACCGGATGACACAATAGTTAATAAAAACACTTACGAAAATAATTTAGATTATTCAAAATCATTAAAATCTTGGTTGTTACATCCTTCCCCCCTTAAAATAAATTTCATCCTCGAAACTTGAATGCAACAATTTACCTTAAAACAGATATGGATATTTGTCCTTCATGTCTTCCTTAGTTTCCCATGTGGCTTCCGAGGTTTTATGGTTGGCCAAAAGAACCTTAACAAGTGGTATGGTTTTGTTTTGGAGTTGCTTGACACGACGGTCAAGAATTTGAACCGGTTGCTCTTCATGGGTCAAATTCTCCTTAAGATTTTATGGGCTTATAAGGTAAAATGTGGCTAGAATCAGGGATGTATCTTCTCAATTGTGAGACATGAAAGATGTCATGGATATTTTCAAGGTCAGGTGGTATGGCTAAGTGATACGTTGTTGAGCCAATCCTCTCAATAATTTCATAGGGTCCCACATACCTAGGACTTAGCTTTCCTCGAACATTGAATCTTCTCATACCCTTAGTTGGAGATACTTTAAGAAATAAGTTCTCACCTACCTGGAATTCAACGTGTTTCCTTTTTAGGTCAGCATAACTTTTCTGTCTATTTTGAGCTGTTACCATATGTTTTCTGATGAGGTGAATCTTTTCTGATGCCTCCTGCACTAACTTGGGACCGACAATGATTGGTCCGGGACTTTCATCCCAATATAATGGGGTTCTATACTTCCTTCCATATAAAGCTTCAAATGGTGACACCCTAATTGTGGCTTGGTAACTATTATTATAGGAGAATTCTATCAATGGTAAAAACTCATCCTATTTACCTTGAAAATCTAGGACACAAGCTTTAAACATGTCTTCTAATATTTGGTTTACCCTCTCGGTCTGTCCATCAGTCTTAGGGTGGTAAGCAGTACCCATGCATAACTTAGTACCAAAAGCTTCTTGTAAGGATTTCCAAAACCTAGATTGAAATCTAGGGTCACGATCTGATGCTATGTCTTTTGGTACACCATGTAACCTTACTATTTCCCTTATGTATATTTGTGCCAACTTGTCTACCCCCCCAAGTGTCATGAATGGCTATGAAATGCATGGACTTAGTGAGTCGGTCAACTGTAACCCAAATAGCATTTTTCTTCCCAACGGTGGCTGGTAAACCAATGAAAAAGTCCATTGAAATAGACTCCCATTTCCAAGTAGGGACTTCCAAGGGTTGCAATTCTCCTCCTGGTTTACTATGGTCAAACTTAACCTTTTGACAAATTAGACACTTACTAACATATTCTATTATTTCCTTCTTCATGTTATACCACCAAAATTTATGCTTTAAATCCGCAAACATTTTATCTCGACCAGGATGTACGGAAAACAAAGAACTATGAGCTTCTTCCATGATATTTTTCTTTAACTCCTCATTGTTGGCTACACAAATACAACCTTTAAAATCTTAAAGATCCATCTTTGTATATTTCAAAACCAGGTGATTTCCCAATCGTGATATTATTTCTCAACTTCTCTAGGTACGGCTCATTTCTTTGGATGACTCCAATTTCATCCAGTAAGGTTGACTTAATTTCTAATGCCATGCAACAACCGCTTCTTTCTTTATGGACAGTCTCAAGATCAAGACTTCTAAGGTCTGCTAGAAGCATAAGTTGGGTGGTAATCAAGGTATTGAGATTATGGTGAGTTTTGCTACTAAGAGCATCTGCTACAACATTGGCCTTGCCTGGGTGATACTGAATATCTAAATCATAATCCTTAAGAAGTTCTATCCAACAACGTTGTCTCATGTTTAATTCTTTTTGGGTGAAAATACGCTTAAGACTCTTATGATATGTAAATATACGACAAGGAACGCCATATAGATAATGTCTCCAAATTTTTAATGCAAAGACCACTGCAGCTAATTCCAAATCATGAGTAGGATAATTCTTTTCATAAGGTTTGAGTTGCCTAGAGGCATGTTCGGCCTCGTTCCGAGCCAAAATTTTTCTCTTTTATAGGGTATATTTGCTTGTTTTAACCCCTATTTATATATTAGATATAATGATTTGGTGTTTTGTAGGAAAATAAGGAGTTAGAAGAAGTTTGGGCTTAATTGAAGGTTTTTAGGGAATCCCGAGCTATTTCCCGAGTCAAACCAAGTCAACCCAAGCCGAGACCTGAGTCAAACCAAGTCAACCCGAGCCGAGAGCTGAGGCGAAACCGAAGCCGGAAATTCCATATCAAGATTGGCGCAAAACAGGGGAACGGTACAAACTCAAAGGTTTGAAATACGTGTGCCTTCACCCTTTGGGTCATAACTCCTTCGTTACAACTCCGATTGGTCTGAAATTTTGGGAGCTTAAAGTACACACCGAGAGCTTACCATCGATATCTTACGGGCCAAAAACGAAGTTCGGATGAAGAAGTTATGAGCGTTTGAAGTCGGCAGGGAAAAGCTGCCCAGAACAGTGGCTCGCCCGAGCCATCTGCTGGCTCGCCCGAGCCAGGCTTCTGGGGCAACAAAGACAAGCCAGGAGAGCTGGACAGAATGCTTGCTCGCCCGAGCCACTTTGTCTGCAGACGCGCGTGCTGCGATTTGTTCTAGGGTTTTGGGTTGTATTTTTCCTTCTTCTATAAATACCCACTTGTATTAATCCAACAAAAAAATCAAAAGCCTAGGTAGTTTAGGAGTAGAATTAGATTTAATTGCTTTCCTTTATTTGCTTTAATCTCTCTTAATTGTTCTTCAAGTTTTCAATTATTCTTCATTGTTCTTCAAGCTTTCATTGATTTCTAGCATTTGTATTCAAACTTTCTCAAGCTTTCTCAATTCAAGCAAGTTTCCATTGAAGTTTTACAACCTTTCTCTCTCTTCTCTCTCTCTCTCTCTCTCTCTAATTTCCATTGTTGACTTGATTTCAAAGCTTTCTAGGGTTAGCCACATCAAATCCATCTTTTAGTGGGGAGGACGGTCAAGGAATTCCAATTCTACTTCCTAGTGAGAATTTGGGAGATCCTTGGTAATCCAATCCACATTTTCTTGTTTGTTCGGGGGAAATTGCAAAGGTAGATTGAAGGTTAGAAGATTTTGGTCATCAAAGGTATAATTTCTTGTCTCTAATTTCATTGTTCATTCTAGATTTCCATTCCTTGCTTTAATTGCTTTATTTGATTTCATGCTTTTAATTGCTTTCTTTGATTCATGCCTAGGTTAGATTTATTGCTTCCCTTTACATTATTTATTGCTTTCCGCATTGAGAAAAACCCCTCTACACAAACCGATTATACCTTAATCAAGCCTCACACCCATCCCTGTGGACCGACAACCTTAACTCATAAAACCACAAAAATTACAACCGAACAAGGCATGGACTTTGACTCAATCATTTTGCATAAGTACACATCCTAAACCATTCTTGGATGCATCACTATAAACAGTAAATTCTCCATCTTCAGAAGGAAGGGAAAGTACAGGAGCAGAGGTGAGATGAGTTTTGATTTCCTGAAAGGCTTGATCACACTTGGAATCCCATTCAAATTTGGTGATCTTTTTCAAGAGATTGGTAAGAGGTTGTGCAATTTTAGATAAATTTTTACAAACCTACGGTAGTATCCAGCTAATCCAAGGAAGCTCCTAGCCTCAGTAATATTAGTGGGTATAGGCCAATCAATGATAGATTGAATCTTTTGTGGGTCCACTCTAACTCCTTCCTTAGATATCACGTGTCCCAAAAAGTTCACTTCCTCTAGCCAAAACTCACACTTCTTGAATTTAGCAAACAATTTTTGGTCTCTCAAGGTTTGCAACACTATCCGCAAATGATTCTCATGCTCCTCCTTAGTTCTAGAATATATCAAAATATCATCAATGAACACGACCACAAACTTATCAAGGTAAGGTTAAAAAATTACATTCATTTGATCCATAAATATAGCTGGTGCATTAGTAAGTCCAAAAGGCATAACCACAAATTCATAATGACCATAACAAGTTCTAAAAGCAGGTTTTGGAATATCCTCAGGTTCGATTCTAAGTTGGTGATACCTTGATTGAAGATCAATTTTTTTAAAAGACACTAGCCCCCTGAAGTTGGTCAAAGAGATCATCGATTCTAGGTAAAGGATATTTATTCTAAATGGTGACCTTATTGAGATCCCGATAATCTATACAAAGTCGAAGACTTCCATCCTTTTTCTTAACAAAAAGAACTGGCGCACCCCAAAGAGAGACACTTGGTCTGATAAACCCCTTTTTAAGCAACTCCTCTAGTTGAACCTTAAGTTCTTTTAATTTAGGCGGGGCCATTCGGTAAGGCGATTTGGATATAGGATGAGTCCCTGGTACTAATTGGATCTCAAAATCAATATCCCGCTTGGGTGGTAAACCTGGCAGCTCACTAGGAAAAACATCGATGGATTCGCACACAATAGGTATGTCTTGGGGTTTCAATTCGGACTTAGATTCTCCATCACACAACACATATATGCTTCACACCCTTTCCTCATTAACTTCCTAGCTTTCATCAAAGATATGGTATGACACTCTAATTGGGCATTCTCCCCATGAAATAGGATTTTCCCCCTTTACTACCTTTTAAAGTAACAACCTTAAACTTGCAATCTATACGAGCATTATACTTTGATAACCAATCCATACCTAAAATGAGGTCAAACTCAGCAAGACCAAATTGGATAAGGTTTTCTAAGAAGGTCTCACTACTGAAGGTAATCGGGAAATTTTTGTAAATGGTCGTGTACATAACCGTTTCTCCAGAGGGAAGACAAATGGATTGTTTTGTTTGACTTTTATGAGATTCTAAACCCAATTTATCAATCACATATTTCGAAATAAACAATACGACGCACCAGAATTAAATAATGCATGTAAGGGATTAGAATTTAAAGTAAGGGTTCCCGAGACGACTGTACCCGAATCATTTGCTTCTTTACGATCCATGCCAAAAGCTTTCCCCGCAGTGCCAACTCTAGGGGGTGGAGATGTTGTTTGATTTTGACGTAGGGGTCTTACACGACCTTGGGCTACAACTGACGACCTTCGTGGACATTCGAGCACTAGGTGATGCGGGCTCCCACACCAGGTACACACATTTTGGCCTTCTCTGCAGTTGGCAGTCACATGCTTGGTACGACCACATTTCCTACAAGGCTCGATGGGTTTTGGGGGACCATGGTGGGGCTTTTTAAAAGGTTGGTTGGAGCTTGACTGACCTCTCCTATCATCCCATTTCTTCTTTGTTCGGTCTCGTTCCGAGCCGAATTTCTTCTCTTTTATAGGATATTTTTGCTTGTCCTTAATAATTATTTTAGTAGTTTTATTATGTTTTTACTCTTTTATTAGATTTTATAGCATTTTATTATTTTTGTTATTATGATTGTTAAATATGAAACAAAAATATAAGAATTAGAAAATAAAATAAAAACTTAAGTTCTAATTCATTCAACCCAGCCCAAATTCCCTCCTCCTGTTTTCCCTCTAATCGGCCCAACTCTAAAACCCAACCCATGACCCACCTAATACCATAACCGCCCCACTTACCCAAACCCTAATTCCCATTTAACCCAACCTGTTTCCCTCTCTTCTCCCCAGCCGAATATAACCCCAAAACCCTAATCTATTTCATTTCCCCCTTTTCCCCCTTTCTTCCTTTTCGTCCCTCATCTCTCTCACTGTCTCATCTTTCTCTCTGTTCTCTTTGCGCAGACAAACCACCGAAGCTCCCACCTCTATAACTAATCTCCTTCTCTCTTCTTCTCTTATCTCTTATCTCTTTCTCGCATCTCCCTCTCTCTTCTCTTCTCTATTTCTCACTCATTTTCTCGTTTTGTAACAGATTTGGTTGAATTCGCAGAGGAGAAGTACCATTTGACGCATCCACCATCACCATCTTCACCTTCAACCATTTAACGCATCCAAACCGTCCACAAGGAAGAAGATCGACGGCTCAGATTGGAAGAGGAGATCGAGATCGACTATAAAAGGGGAAGAAGAGAGCCGATTGAAGAAATGAATGGTAGATTCTGGGAGTGACGTCCCAAGAGCCTCCATTTAGGGTTAGGGTTTATTTTAGGTTTATTCATGTTTTATTTCAAGCTTTGAATTCTGTTTTGAATCTCTATTTTCTATTTTCGCCTTCCTTTGTAATCGATTATGGGATTCTGAGTTTTGATGTTTTGTTCCATTTAAAATTGTTGTGATTTTCGAATTGTTAATGTTCTGGGTTTGAAGGTATTCGGCGTTTGGTTTGATTAGTTTGAATCTGAGTTTTTCTTTGGTCGAATTTGTGGTAGTATGATCTTTGGTATTCAATTACTCTGTTTACTCGTCGTTTTCGCTCTGTCTCTATTCGTCTCTTCTCTCTCTTGTCTCCCTTTTGCTTCGGTCAAGTCCAGTAGGTATTAGGATAGGTTTTCTTTCCTTTGTTCTGTTTCTCTTGGTTAATAGAGATTAGGCAGTAGTCTGGGTTATGTTTTCGTCAGTTCTAGGGTTTTAATAGGGTTAGATTAATGAAGGTTTATTAGGGTTTGTCTTTTATTTCTGGTCAGTTTAGTTAGGGTTTAGGTCAGATTAGGGTTAGAATTAGGGTTCTTGGTCTTGATTAGTTTATTAGGTCAGTTTAATGTTTAGCTTCCTTCAAAGTTCTATTAGATTAGCCACAAACAATCCAACTTTTAGTGAGGAGGAGGGTTAAGGGTCAGAAATTCCACTCTCAAGTGGGGATTTGGGGATTCTTAGTAATCCAATTCACAATTTTCTTATTTTGTTCGGGAGAAAATTCGAGTAAAGGATTCAAGTGAAGTTTAGTTCATCAAAGGTATAATTTCTCGTTCCCAATTTCATTATTGGTTGTAGTTTTATAGCTTTCCTATTTCTTGCTTTATAATTGCTTTCATGCTTTATTGCTTTCTTGATTATTATCATGTCTAGGTTAGTTTATTGCTTTATTTACATAATTTACCGCTTTCCGCATTGAGAAAATCCCTCTACACAAATCGATTACCTTAATCAAGCCTCACACCCATCCCTGAGATCGACAATCCTTACTTAAAACCACAAAAATTACAACCGAACATTCTTATTCTTTTCTGAGTTGGCACGCCTAATGTCCCTTTTAACCCTTTCCACATTGGTGGCCTTCTCATAAAGTTCTTGGTAGGTGCTAACATGTTGTCCTGCTAAATGGTCACGGATATACTGAGCTAGCCCCCTATAGAACTTGGTCTTCTTCATCTTATCACTAGCTACATACTCGGGACAGAAACGGGACAACTCCAAGAACTTATCGGCATACCTATAGTACAAACATATTGCCCTGGGATAGTGTTAGGAATTCTTCTTCCTTCTGTTTTTGGATGGCTATAGGGTGAAACTGCTCTCTTAAGTCTTCAACAAATTTCCCCCAATTGTACCCTGGCTCATGTTGTTTATATTTGACGGTATTCCACCAAATGTCAACTTTACCCTTCAAGTATGTTGGGATTCACTCATGAGTAAAATGTCCCACATTGGAAAAGTAAAGAGAAAGGACATGGTATATAAGTCAAGTGGGCTACTCCTCTTAACACCAATTGATTTTAAGATGGAACCTCACTTAACTTGTGTACCATGGGCCTTGGTTGAAATGGGCTCCCGCCTTGAATCTCTCCAAAAAGTAAAATGTCCCAATATTGACTTTCCTATGTTCGGGGACTTGGATGGCCTCAAAGATTTTCTCCATGGATCTAATCCAGTCCTCTAATTCAACAGGGTCGACTCTACCCCCGTAGGTATTAGGGTTTTGCCTAGCTACCCGATCAAACATCTTACCATCCTCCTCCACCGTACTACTAGACTGATTACCCACCTTCCTTACCAACTCAACTAGTAGCTGGCCCATAACACTAGGATTAATTTCCGCAGGGTTGACATTAGGAGGGGTTGGAGCATTAGGGATTTCATGGTGGTGAGGTGGGGTTTGGTTATTGTTTTGTGGGTCATATACCACATAGTTAAGGTCATTGACATCACTCTCCAGATCCGACATCTGCGCACAAAGGAATACGTAGGTCTTAGGGTAGGGATCTAGTTTCTAGACACTTGTAATGATGCATGCATAATGTCATGTAAAAACTTTATTGTTAGCAGAAAATATTTTTCATAAGCATGTTATATGCAAAAATACAACAGTTAGGTAAACGTAAGCATGGATAGTGCATAATAATAAACAACCCTTACCCCAATTCATTTATTAATCACTCCTATGTCTATTCATTTTAATTATAGTATTTTACTTTCAAATTTTAGTACCCAAAGGCTCGAACACGCTCTGATACCATCAGTAACAGCCCCGGCCATAATTAAGGAGTTACCCATATTTTATCTTAATTAATCTGGATTTAGTAGAAGCCTATAAGCCGGGGGCATTATCGCCGCTTCTCCGTAATGGAAAAGCAAGGCTTAAACTAATATGATTCTAACATAATATAGAAACTGAACGAGCAATTAAAAACAAAACACATAAATTTATTTTTTTTTAAAAAAATAATTTGATTAGGGAATACAGATCCATAAACATGCATAGTAATAAAATGAGGTTTTTACATTTTAGAAAATAGCTCTTATAGTCATTCAAAAATATTTCAAGGCAACTTTTCACATATGAAGAAACATAATATTAGCATGCTAATTTAAGTAAAATGCAAATCATACATATATATTTAACTATATTAAACGTCAACTTAATACAACCTAATTTAAAACTACAGAACATAGCCATGAGTTTAACGTACATAAAACACACAACTAAATCAAGTCAACTATATGAGTTTATCAAACGATAATTAAGCTAATAAATTACTAGGTGGTGGAAGTTATGCTTGTGATGGTTGATTTCTCTTTCCCTTGGTACCTAAAACAAAACATGAAAACACAGGAGGAAAAATGAGTTGTGGAACTCAATATAATCGACACTGTAACGTAAATATATTTTATAAAAATCATGGAGCTCATTTTAAATAAAGCATATGCAAGAACTCATTTTTCTTTTAAAATTCATTTTATTTATAAATCGGGAGAAAGGAGGTATAACAAATTTGATACGATAATATATATATATATATATATATATATATATATTTATATATATATATATATACACATATACATATATATATATATATGTATATATATATATATGTATAGATATATGTATATATGTATGTATGTATATATATATATATATATATATATATATATATATATATATATATATACATATATATATATATATATATATATATATACCCCAAAATGAAGTGGTCATGGGGGGTGTGACCCAAAATGAAGCTACTGTACTCATCGCAGAATGAAGTGGTCATGGGGGGTGTGACCCAAAATGAAGCTACTGTACTCATCGCAGAAACTGGATTCCAAGTAGGAGTGCTTCCCTTCAAATACCTGGGGATCCCTATCTCCTCGTGTAACCTCACCAAAAATGATACCAACATTCTTGTGGAGAAGATCCTTTCGCGAATCAAAACATGGGAAAGTCGGCACATCTCTTACGCGGGGAGAGTCACACTCATAAACTTAGTCCTGATGGGGATTTATAGTTTCTGGGCAAGAATTCTCATCACTCCTAAGCATGCCATAGAAGAAATTAATCGGTTTTGCCGCAACTTTCTCTGGGGATCATCCTCACATTATAGTAAAGCCCCTATGGTTGCTTGGGGGTCGTATGCAGACCAAAGAAGTTGGGTGGTCTTGGGCTCCGAGATCTGACATCCTGGAATAATGCCACCATTGCCAGATTGGTGTGGGCGATTCAGAAGAAAAAGGATAACTTATGGGTCAAATGGATACATGTAAAATACATTCGAGGGTCACCCTGGCGGGACTACCAACCCCCGTATGACGTATGCACTTACTTCAAGCACCTTTACCATATAAAAGATTGCTTCAAATAGGGTTCTGAACCCGGTCATAGATGGCACTGGGAAGGTGGAGGGTCTACAGCCGATGGAGATTACAATGTGACGGAGGGGTATATATGGAACCTTGGAACCATGAACGAGGTTGGATGGGTCTCGATCATTTGGAACCCACTTTCAATCCCGCGACATGCCTTCATCAGTTGGGTCCTCTTACACGGCAGGCTTCCTGTAAGAGCAAGGACAGTGCGTTGGAAGCCGGGAGGAGAATCCAATTGCCCCTTATGCAATTTGGAGGCTGAAACAATCGACCACCTTTTCCTTGATTGCTCTTTTGGGAAGGAGGTGAGGCAAGAAATAAGAGCCTGGGGGCTTAGACATATATCCACCACTCAGGAATGGAGAAACCAATTGGGCGAGCTTCGGAAAACCAGCAAAGAAGCTCAGCTGAATTGTGCTTTCCTCACTGCGTATGTCTACCACATCTGGATCGAAAGAAACAACCGTGTCCGTAAAAAGAATGGAGCTACGCCACAGGTGATTTCAAAAAACGTGAAAAATGATGTAATCAACAAAGTCCTACTGGTAGCAAATTCTAGGAAAAAGTACAAGAGTCTTGTAGACAAGGTGCTTAGTATGTGATCTCGCGGGATCCCCCCCTACCCTATTGTACGCTACACTTGTTTGTTTAATATAACCTGTTTTTCCTGTGCAATATGTATATATATATATATATATATATATATATATATATATATATATATATATATATATTTGTTGTTGTCGGCTATAACCATAAGATCCAGTCTTCCACTACGCGCATAGCTGAGTCGGTTAGTACCGGGAATGCTATAGGGGCCCACTTTTAAAAATCATAAAACTATACATGTAACCAATAAATGGTAAATATTGCATAAATATTGTATAAGTAATAAACATTGATAGTTTATAGTGTAAAGGTACAGTCATCGAATTATACCTGATTCTTCCCGAAGAATAAAAATCGGCTTTTCGTCTGGATTATTAAATAAATAGGAGTTGAAATAATATTAGAATAAACCTTAGGTATATGAGAAAATTCCTAGTCAAAATTTAAGATTTAAGGAAATACCTATAATTTGGCCCAAATTGAATAACTTTGACGAGTGTTGCGATAAAAATGCCACTAAAAATTCCCAAAAAGTCAAATTTGTCATTAATATTTCCAAATTGTCAAATCTACCATTACAATTTCTAAATTTGTCAAATTTGTCACTGCTCCTCAAATTGACTTGCTACAGCCGGTTAACTTGTCAAACAAAAAAAGAAAAAACCCAACCCATTATTCATACCCCTAAAAATTTGCCACTGCTCCTCAAATTGACCTGCTAAAGCAATGGACGACTCGCCGGAACAGCTAGAACAGCTACCCGAAGCTGGACTCCGACCACCACCTCCTCGAGATTCCTCCGACGCCGCCGAGCGACGCCCGTAGCTCCGCCTCCTCCTACGGCGGCGCGTCGCTGGTGACCGCCGGGCCGGGATTGTCGGCTCGTGGTATGCCTCCAACATCGGAGTCCTCCTCCTGAACATGTACCTACTCTCGATCTACGGCTATCATTGCCCGATCTTCCTGACGACGCTCCACATGCTCGCCTGCGCCGCGTACTCCTCCGCCGCGGTCCACTGGCTCCGCCTTGTTCCGGCGCAGCACATCCACTCCCGCCGATAGTTCCTCAAGATTCTCGCACTTTCCGACATCTTCTGCTTCTCCGTCGTCTGCTGAAACTCATCGCTCAAGTATATACCGGTGTCGTTTAACCAGGCCATTGGCGCCACCACGCCGTTCTTCACCGCCGTGTTCTTCGTCGTCATTACCTGCCGAAAAGAATCGTCGATCGTCTACCTGTCGCTCGTCCTCGTCGTACTTGGCATCGTCATCGCCTCCAATTCCGAGCCGCTCTTCCACCTCCTAGGTACGTTAATCTTCGATCATTTCGACAAAATTGATCGTAATCTTACTGGAATCGTACTAAATTCTGCGATTGTCGCACAACATTCTTAATCGATCAGCTCGATTAAGTTAAGCTTGCAATCTTTCTGTAATCATGCTGAATTCTGCGATTTTGTTAATCCGATTGAGAATAAACACGATTGCATTAAACTTGTAATCTTGCTAGAATCGTACTAAATTCTGCTATTGTCGCACAGGATTCTTAATCGATATGAATTCAATTAAGCTCATAATCTTACTGGAATCATGCTAAAGGTAACCGACAACAACAGGTCAATTTGAGGAGCAGTGACAAATTTGACAAATTTGGAAATTGTAGTGGTAGATTTGACAATTTGGAAATATTAATGGCAAATTTGACTTTTTGCGAATTTTTAGTGGCATTTTTTTCGCAGCACTCCATTTTTTTCGTAGCACTCTTACTTTGACTGTGGGAGTCAAAAATTGAAAAGAGGAGTAACCCTCCCCCTCCTTTCTCTCTCTACCGTAAAATAGAGAAAGAGGAAAAGGGGAGGTGGGTTTGCCCGCGCTCGCGGTGGGCGGCGGTCATGAGGACACCGGAAGGAGGCAGAAGAGCCGTGTCGGTCCAGATGTCGTCGGAGGGCGGCGGAGATGCTCGGCTCGCAGACCGAGGCTCGAAACAGCGGGCCTAAAACAGAGGTGAAGAGGGGTGTTTGTGGTGGTTTTGGGGTGGATTTTGGGTGGCTAATTCAGTATTTTCCGCCGAGAGTTCAGGTGTTGGATGATGAATGGGTGGTAGTGAAGATTGTGGTAGGATTT
The DNA here is from genome assembly GCA_029582165.1 of Portulaca oleracea. NCBI lineage: Eukaryota > Viridiplantae > Streptophyta > Magnoliopsida > Caryophyllales > Portulacaceae > Portulaca > Portulaca oleracea. The sequence goes on from CM055868.1 coordinate 36,979,700, forward strand.
TTGGTGTGAATTTGGTTTAAATCTGAGGGGGAAATGGTGAGGGAATTTGGTTGTGTTTTGTTATTGATTCCTCAAAAGGTGGAGATGGAGCGGTTGTTGGTGGTTGCGCCGACCTCTGGTGGTTCAAGGGTGGTCAAGGTGGGGTTATGGTGGTGGCAGTGGCGGGAGAAAGGAGGTCGGAGGAGAAAAAAGGCAATGGTGGTGGTGTTTGAGAAAGGATCGAAAATACAGGTAATTGGAGAAATATCGATTTGTAATTATCAGTTTGGTGCTAAAATTCGGAGACTTTGAGTCTGATTTATGGAGATTTATTCTAACTTCTAGAAGTACTAGGATGATTTGCTATCAAATTGTGGTAAATACATACTGCCACTTAACACCATAGTTTGAAAAGGAAGCTATTGGTAAGGTCAAAAAGCTCAAAAGGAGATAGAAAAATGGGGGAGGGGCAGTAAAGAAGAAGAAGGAACTGGGGAATAGGGACGGTAGGAAAGAAAAACAAAAGAAGAAGAGAAATAGAGACGATGAGATTGAATTTCGGGAAATTGGATTCTAATAATACAAATTTTTGGCCATATAAGACTTAATAATACAAACTTTCGGTTCAATGATGAATAATACGAACTTTGACCGCCTGTTACCCCTAATAACACGCCACCAAGTTAAGATTAACTTGACTCGGCGGCGGTTTGACGTGGCGCCGGAGGCACGCGCCTTGTTGTTTTGACTTTGCCATGTCATCCACGTTGACTTAAAAAAATAATACGAACTTTTACCTATGTTGCTCTGAATAATACGAACTTTTTTTCACTCTAGAAATCCCAGATCCCATTTTTACTTCTTCTATCTTTTTCAATCCTCACCCTCTCTCTCCTCCTCCATCGGAATATGTAATAACCCGAAGAAAAACCTTCCCTTAATACGTATTAATTAGTTTAATTGATCAAGGTTAATAATAAATCACGAATAATTACAAGCACGTGTTCTTTTTTTCCTAACTCAGTTTATGTTTTGTAGGACTTGAACAGTGCAACGATCATCAACGATTCAGTTTAATTTTCTTTTCTTGGAAAAAAAATAAAACCGCTACCGATAATTTTTACGGTGATCCTGATCGTACATGAATTCTTTTACCGAGAACGATGTACTGGGTCCTTCTTTATCCAAATTAATTTAGGATTATAAGTATGAGAAATTTCATGGAGGTGCACAAGTATATTTATTTGGGTTACCGATAGTATTTTTTTATGGTTTAATAAATTTAAGCAATTTGGGAATTAGGGAGATATAGTATAAGAGGAAGGAATCAAAATTGATGGAATTAACTCTTTTGGGCCTTATTCCAGCCGGCCAAGGGGAAAAGAAGAGGGCTTTCGGGACTCTTGTCATTATATAATTGCAAGACTTATTTAATCTACTAATTGGTATTTGATTCATTTCACACCCAAACATTCAAGCTCCCTCTCACTCTTGCTCCCTCTCTTGCCCAACCACCAGCCGTGCCATCCCTTACTGTCGCCTCTGCATTTTCCGCCACCCGGCCGTCGCGTCGCTCCATCACACCACCACCATCTCATCTCTTCTTCTTTCTTCCATTCTCAAGTGAAATAAATCAAGAATCTTAAGGTCTTCAAGTGGAGATTTCTAGGAGCTAAGAAAATCAAGTTGGAGTTTGGTCCCTCCAAGAGATTGTTGCACCACTGTTCAAATCCCTGCTCGTTCCTTACGTGTTCTTAAATCTTCAGGTACGTATATTGTCTGACCTTTTATTAATAATATCATGAATTAATCATTTATGTTAAGTTCTAAACTTATTTTTATATTATCCATGTTTACATGTAAAGTATCATGATTTATGTTCAAAATACATGCAAGTTCTAATGGATTTGTAAATAATTCAGGTTGATTTATCAGGATAGTTTTACAGTTATTTCTAAGTATTCATGAGGCATACCCTTTATGTTAGAAACTTTTACGATAATTTTATGCTTTGACTGGTTGAGTCATTTAATGAATAAATTTCCCTTTTCTAATACAAGTCTTATTCAAGGAGATTACAAAATTATATCTTTAAGTTATGATTGGAAAAAGGTAGTTTAAGGAACTAGTTTCATTAAGAATCCAAGGTCAAGGTATAAAGGTTTAAGTTTTCAAGTTTTAGAAATTAATAAAGGCCCCGCCCATGTTAATGGTGCCTTAGTGCACACCATGTTTATGGTGCCTTAGTGCACACCAAGGAAAAACATGCTATATGCCTTTGTGCACCCCAAGTTAATTATATACACGCCTTAGTGCATGCAAGGAAAATATAACTGAAGTGCCTTAGTTGCACACCATGGAAACCTGGCCAGTATAGGATAACTATCCATCATCCGGATCTCCCGATCCGTCTGGGTATGCGCATACGGAGGCTTAGCCGATGATCGCAAGTAGGGGACCTTCAGGATAATAACACGGTAACTAAGTTTTAAGTAACTAAGTACTTCAAGGACTTAAGTTAAGGGTTTAAGTCTTATAGGACTTGTTTATGGTTTTTAAGTATATTTTACAACATGTTATAAGTCACACTTTATGATTGGTTTGAAGTAACAGTTATACTATATGTTGGGTATACGTTTTAACTCATGTTTTATGACGTAATTTACTTGTCGCTTTCTAAGTCATGTGTTCCAAGTACGGTTTGTGTCACGCATTAAGTGGTAGGATATATCAAGTTGTATGAACCTTAAGTTTTCCAAATTACTAGGATCGAGGTAAAACTGTTTCAGTTACTTACCAAGGATTATAAATTTTGTTTTATGGAAGTTTAAGTCATGTTTATGGAAAGGATTTATGTGTGTGTCTATGTCAATTCATGCATGATTTAAGTTGTTTTCAAACAAGTTTATGGTTATTCAGTTAATCAGTTACCTTTAAAAGGAAGAACTCATAAGTATTTTCATTTAAGTTGTTATTTAAGTACAGGTTTAGTTATATTTCTTCATGTTCAGGTTAAGTTATGGTCAAGCTATGTAAGTTATTCTACTCTTATTGTTAAACTATTATTTCATAGTTTTTAATGATTTTGGAACCGCGCTAAAGAACTATAACGAATTACAAAAAAATTCTTACATGGTAGGGGTATACGTACTGAGTATAACTCACTGTTCGAAGTTTTATGTTTTCGCTTTAGGAATCTCGGCAAAGGAGAATGGAAAAGCCCCGGGAGGATGAAACCCTAGAGCACCCTAAGGAATCTGAAGGTGGTTAGAGGCTATCCATGAAGGATTTGAAAGAAATTGTGATTTAGTGGCTTGTATAATTTCTTTTGGGTTGTTTTATGTTGTTTTGAGGTGGTTTAAGTTAGGCTAATGATGCATGATTGAAGTTGATTTATGGTTTATTGCTTTTGTTCGGTTTAGTCTTAGCCTTGTCCACCTCTGTGGACGGCGGTAATTCTCTCAGGTGTTTATCCGCTGCTAATCATTGGGTTAGGTGAATCATTAGCTTAATCTAGTGGTTGGTAAACTGGGGGTGTTACAGAATCAAACCCAGAAAACCCAGGTCCCACGCTGCTCTCAAACATCATCTTCATCAATTTCTACGACTCTTTTACTGGTTATTATTTGAATTGCAAAACCCAAAAAACAATCAACCAATACTTATCTTCTCCACTCTCCACTCGAATTGCAAAACTCAGAAAACAATCAAACAATCTTCATCAATTTTCTTGCTTTTGTTACTGGGTTTCAGTCCAATTCCAATACCCAAAAAACAATTTCCCCCAATTCCTCCTTCTTCCAAAACCAGTCAGTAGCGCCGATTCCGTATAAGCTGAGGAGCGAACTCAGGGTAAATACAAGACGATCCGAGGAAGAGAAGCTTCTTGATGCCATGGACGAAGGATGAGTGAATTACGTTGGTTTGGATCTGGAGATTGATGGCGATGAAATCAGCAGGGTAGGTGTTGTCGGTGGGATTCCTCCGACCTTGGCGGCGGCGAGGACGACGATCTTCGGCTTCTCGGCGGCGAAGAAGGCGTCGACAGCGGTTTGGACAGTGAGATCGAGCTCGGAATGGGTGCGGAGGAGGTTGGAGAACCCTAGGGATTTTAGCTTCTGGACTATGGCGGAGCCGACGACGCCGCGGTGGCCGCCGACGAAGATCTTGGCGGATTTGTCAGCGAGGAAGTCGCCGGCGCCAGCGGTGGAGTCGGAATCTGGCATTGTCGGTGAGACTGAGAGTGAAAAGGAGGGAGGAGGTAGAAATCTAGATCGAACTTTTTTTTTCTAGGTTTGATTTCAAGGAGGATGAGAGAGAAAGGGTGAGGATTGAAGAAGATAGAAAAAGTAAAAATGGGATCTGGGATTTTTATAGAGAAAAAAAAGTTCGTATTATTCAGAGCAACATAGGTAAAAGTTGGTATTATTTTTTTAAGTCAACGTGGATGACGTGACAAAGTCAAAACAACAAGGCGCGTGCCTCCGGCGTCACGTCAGACCGCTGTTGAGTCAAGTTAATCTTAACTCGGTGGCATGTTATTGGGGGCAACAGGGGGTCAAAGTTCGTATTATTCATCACTGAATCGAAAGTTCGTATTATTAAGTCTTATATGGCCAAAAGTTCGTATTATTAGAATCCAATTTCCCTTAAATTTTTTACTGTCTATCATTGTGATACCAAAAGAGTCATGCTAAAAATTATCATTATTATTATTTTATTAACAAAATAAATTTGAATCTGAATTGTAACAGAAATAATTTTCGGGAAGCTATTTGGTGTGATTCGAGATGTGAAATTTGACTGTTCATACTTGACCGGATGACACAATAGTTAATAAAAATACTTACGAAAATAATTTAGATTATTCAAAATCATTAAAATCTTGGCTGTTACAGAATAACTCCAAGCATGGCTCTATTAGCTCCTCACACCCAAATATTACAAGTCCTTTCCCTTTAACCTAAGTCTCATTACAACCCTAAAAAGTCATCTTGATTGTCACTTGTGTATTGCATACTAGCAGTGGAGAGTGAGATTCTTACCAAGCCTATGGTAGGTCGCTACTTCTGGTCTGAGTGAGTGAACCCACTTGCATGAAAAAAATTTGAGAGTTAGAGTGTTCTACTTTACCCTAAAGTGAGGTTTGCTTATCGATTGGCCTACGTCCATAACCAATCGTGCATATTTGCATTCATCTTAAGACTGTTGGTGGATTTTCGCATTCGAAGTGCTTGTTCTCTTTCAAGGTTTTGAAAACTTCCCTACCTCTATTTTGCACTGTTTTGTTCTCTTTCAGATTGTTCTTGGTTTTAGCTTGGTGGATTGATGTGTTCTAGTTGGTTAGCCTCAGGAGGTGTATAATGGTATTTGTAACCCTAATGCTAACCCTCCTTAGTTTATTTTCTTCTTTTTCCTTTTTCCATCTTGAATCTTTTCCTTTTAGTTTGAGTCTTTCTTCTCTCCCTATTGTTCTTGTGTCAAACTTGCTTGAGGGCAAGCAAGAGCTAAGCATGAGGGCTTTGATAAGTGTATATTTTAAAGTATTTAGTAGGTCTCTAACTCGTATATTTTAGCTAATTATATAATATAATCTTATATTTTTATATCAAATTCTGTGATTTCTTCGCTTGGTTTGGAGATCTGTATGTTTTGCATATTTGTTGGAAAATCCATATAAAACCAAGAAAAGTGAAGAAGAATATAAAGAAAAGAAGAGGAAAGGAGGAGAAAAAGGAGATGGGCCAAGGGAAGAAGAAATGGAGGCAGCCCATACCATGCCAAGGCCCAAACCAAGAGGTGGAAAACTCCAACAAAGTACCACCCCACCAGCGCCTATGCACCCCCTAGCAGCATCTTCCCTAGTGGAGGAATTTCACGTGAAACTGGAGACACTGGTGGCGCTTCTTTACCCCCCGTTAGCGCCTCATACCACCTTATAAAAGAAAAGTCACCGCATTAGGTCAAGAAGCTATTATTCCATCAGTTATTATTATTCACGCTCTAGTATTAGTTTTCTTTGTATTTTTCCTCCTTTTGGGGAGCCGTCTAGTAGATTAAGAATAGAAGAGGATGAGAAGGAGATCAATTTGGGTGACACGAAGAGATCGAATTCGACGACTCCGATATTTGGTTTTGTTAAGGAGATCCAAGGCGGGAGCCCACTTCATTCGAGACCCGTGGTACACAAGCTAAGTGAGGTTCCATCTTAAAATCAATTGGTATTAAGAGGAGTAGCCCACTTGACTTATATACCATGTCCTTTCTCTTTACTTTTTTGATGTGAGACATTTTTACTCATGGGTGAATCTCAACAATCTCCCCCCTTCACACATGAGTTTCTCCCCCTTAATCGGAAGCCTCTTTTTACCAAGGTTTCAAGTCACTATCAGGAGCCCATCATAGCCGTACTTTACTCTACAGAGCCGCACCGTACTCCACCTGAGTCTCATGCCACTACTTTGTGCATTCAAGAGACCCAGCCGCGCACGCGCTATGGTCCATGCTCCTGTCTATGGTGATCTTCCCACACCTTGCGCGCGCCCAACTGAATGAACCATCAGTTCTGATTGGGGGATCCAAGGCGGGAGCCCACTTCAACCGAGGCCCATGGTACACAAATTAAGTGAGGTTCCATCTTAAAACCAATTTGTGTTAAGAGGAGTAGCCCATTTGACTTATATACCATATCCTTTCTACTTTACTTTTTCGATGTTGGACATTTTTACTCATGGGTGAATCCCAACAGATTTATTTTCTATTTTTATTATGTTTCGCAATTCAAACTTTGTATTTGTTTTCCTAGGTTTTATTATCATGAATAGTTAGTTTCATTGTTTAGGGGATAAACTCGATGTTTCTTGATTGATTTATGGTGTGTGATTCGATCGTAGGTTTTAATACAGTTGTTTAATCTTCGTGTTTCACATGCCATAGTAATTGATTGATCACCACTTACTTGGTTTAGATTCTTAATATCGGATCGAAAGATTGTTATTTTGAATTGGATAGACGAAGATTGAATAGGCATAGAACACAGTTAAAAATAATGGATTAATGCTTAGGGTCGTGTTATAATTCGTTCTTATCTTTGATTGAATTAAATAGCCATGAGAGTAGGTGTTTAGTTTAGTCACTGCAACTCACTTCGGATCGAAAAATTGCTGTGATAGGCCTTAGAATGATTATAGACCCCAATGCTATCAATATTATTGTAAACACAAATTTCCGGGTAAAATAAATAAACACAAGAAATTAGTGAACAAATATAATATATTAAATTCAAAGGATTTTGGGTACAATCTCTGTGTATTTGTTACAAAATAAAATGTAACTCCTCCGATTCGATCTCCTTGAATGAACTTGAACGAGTCTTGAATGAATATGGTTTTGGATTAATGTGATCTTGGATGAATATATTCTTGGATGAATGTGGTCTTGAACGAGGGTCGTAGAGACTTGATCCTGATCAAGAGGAAGTGGTTTGATCTCCCACGAATAGACGACACGAGCTTAAGCTTTGTTGTGCTTCTTGTCTTCGAGAGCGAGAATGAGAGCTTTTGAGTCTTCCTTTGATGTATTTCACGTGGCGAGTCTTGGCCGAATTAAAATTATTTAATTTATAATTAAATGATCCACCATTTAATTTTGACACATGGCGGATTGTAATTGGCCGAATTAAAATTATTTTAATTTCCACGTGGCGAGTCTTGATTGGCTGATAAATTTTTGCCTCCTACAAATGCCCCCTCGAGATTTGATCGCGCTTACGACTTGGTAGTACTGCTGCGGTCGGGTCTGGAAACTTGAGCATGCCATTTGCACACTTGACGTTGTATGCGACAGGGCAGTAAAAATTCTCTTCAAGTCTTTGGGTTTCATAAAATCAAATAAGCTTATGAATAAATAGAAATTTGACTTCATTGGCCTTTTAATCTTTGTATTTGCTCCATTGATTAGAATAAGCTTTGGAAACACTTGTCAACGCAAGTTTCCTTCCAAGTTTGTGAGTCATCAATTCATAACTTGGTATAGCAAGTGCTCTCACTGATTTGGAAATATATATTATCATGATATGGTAATATAATTTCTTAACATAATTTGGCAATATTCCCAAAGAATGGAAATATGAATCAAGTTAGGCCTTTTATCAATCAATCAACCTAACCTTCAATTACCTCCCATTAACGCACAGAGGTAGCCACAAGTTTGTCCTATTGTCTCCTTTTTTTTCATTGGGATCTAGAATATCAACATAGCTCTACAATATAAATACACTAACAGCAGCATTAGGAACTTCACACTTGGGTACCCTAACTTCTCTAGGTAACCCAATTCAAGATCTTGTGCCCCAAAGTGTTGGTGACATCCAGGCTAAAAGGCACAACATTATCAAGGTGGAAGTTCTTGATCTCCATCAGAAATTCACCATCAATATTTATGTGGAAGAACATGTTATGACTACAATATTTCGTCAAGTGCGGCATGTATGGTGGTCTGATGGCGATGTTTCCCGGCTCTTTCTTCCTCTTCCATGACTGAAGGTTCAAACCCTTATCAATGGAGGACATCAGAGCCACAGCAGTCCCTGTAGCTTCATTGGATTTTAAATCATGTCTAAGTGCTATATCCGCATCATGCGGTGAATCCTTGCCAATAATAACTAAACGGTCACTCCGATCCACTTTATCAAGCGGTAGAGCACCAGCACCAACATTCTGCTTCTGAGTCTCAACCCAAGTCGCCCCTTCATTGATTCAGCCAGCACATCTATGGTCACCGATGCTTTTCCAGAAACTCCACCGTTCTTTTTTCTTTTTCTGTCATGGCCAACGTCCATACCAACATCTCTACTGTGAGGAACCTGCTGGGAAAAGAGTGACGGTTGGAAGCATCAGAGTGTAAACACCATCACTCAATCAGAATTCAGAACCATTGATTTACAGCTCATCACCATCAATACTGGACATCTTCTTCAGCAATGACTTGGGATCCGTATAAAAAGGCAATCTACTTACACTTCATTAAGCATCAGGGCCATCATGTTTGTAGTCTGTACCGGTCTCATCATTCAACAGATATTGATTAGGCATAATCCTCATGTACAAATCAAGAATAAAGGAATTGGAATACAAGTACTTTGATTGGCTCATCAAAGGCTAACCAACCAATGCTTGAAGAGCACCATCATATTATCAGTGACTATTAACAATCAACATGCATATGTTGCCTTTTGCCGTGAAGTCAATCCATGGATAATAGCACTTTCACTTCCACTCCATTTTTTTTATTTCTAAATCACTTTATTTTATTACACCGTTTATTTTCTTCCTCCTTCTTCTTCTTCTTCTTCTTCTTTTTTTTTTTGGTGCATGTTTACACTTTTTGTCAAAGAAGACTTCAATATATGGACCAAAGTGATAATAATTTAAGTGGCCTGGTACCAAATTTGCAAACCTGGACATCAAGAATAATTTTCGAAGGCGACATCTGCAAACTTCGAAGTCGGGCAAACTTTAATAAATCCATCTCGAAGATGATAATCGGAAAACAAGCGGTGACCTTTGATTGTCCTCCTCAGTTGGGGACATCAATTCGGCCCGACTTGAGCATGTATTGGTGACCAGGAGACAAGCGGTGACCTTTGATTGTCCTCCTCAGTTGTGGACATCAACTCGGCCCGTCTTGGATTATATCACTGATAATCGGAAGACAACTTATCCGCATGAGTGTGCATCACGCATTTGAACACTTGATCCTCTTGATCTTTGATGCCTCGAACGTCTATACCTTGGAAATTCAACATTCTTTGATGACTTGAATCTTGGACTTTGTTGACTTGGGAGTCTCAAACTAGAAAATCTTGAATTTTGACTTCGGAGTATTTAACTTGGATGACTTGAGAACCTTTGATTTGAAAGTCTTTAATTTTGACTTGAAAGTCTTTAATTTTGCTGACTTGTGAGTCTTTGACTTTAAAGTCTTGAATTTGGACTTGTGAGTTTTTGGTGTTGAAGACTTGGGAGTCTTTGATTTCGACTTGGGAGTCTTTAAATTGATGACTTGAGAGCCTTTGATTTGAAAATTTTGAATTTGGACTTGTAAGTCTTGATTTAAATGACTTGAAAGTCTTGAACTTCGTTTTGAGAGTTTTCAATTTGGATGACTTGAAAGTCTTGATTTTGGATTTGTGAGTTTTTTTTTTTTTTTTTTTTTTTGTGGATGACTTGGAAGTCTTGAGTTTTGACTTGTTAGTCTTGATTTGGATGACTTGAAAGTCTTGAATTTTTTTTTTACTTGTGAGTCTTGATTTGGATGACTTGGAAGTCTTGAATTCTTGACTTGAGAATCTTTTTTTTAACTTGACTTGAAAACTTGCAATGAGTTCAATCAGATTCATCGCTTTCGCCATCATCGAACACAACCTTGCCTTCATTTTTAAGCCTCATCACAAGCTCCTTAAAAGTTAAACACTTCTCCAATGGATGACTAATGATCCTATAGTACTTGCAGTATTTGGGGTCATTGATTCTTCCAACTTCATTTGGACGCTTCGACTCTGGAAGTTTAATAATACCTTTTTCAAGAAGTTTATCAAGTATTTCGGGTGTAGCATCGTCGGAAAAAGGATATTCTTTCTCTTCAAAAATCATGGATGAAGGAATTCCTTTTGACGTGCCCCCGAGTGAAGTTTGCTTTTCCTTGATACTTGGTCTGCTTGCATCATGCTTGAAATTGTGAGCTCCATGTCATGTGGTCATGTTGCTAAGTCTTGAAAAGTTGTTGGCTTACTCATATGTAAAACATAAAGTAGATCCCATTTCATGCCTTGTATACACATCTCGACAGCGGAGGCTTCGGACAATCGATCTTTGCACTCAAGGCTGAGTGACCTCCAACGATTGATATAGTCCAAGACTGGCTCCCGGTACCATTGCTTCGTGTTTGTCAACTCCGTCATGCTAACGGTGCGTTGAGTGCTGTAAAACCGATTAAGGAACTCTTGTTCCATTTCTCCCCAATTGTCGATGGACTCTGGCTCCATGTCCGTATACCAATCAAAGGCGATTCCTTTAAGGGTTCTAACGAACTGCTTGACAAGTCGATCTCCCTCAGTCCCAGCATTATTGCAAGTCTCAATGAAATGAGCTATATGCTGCTTAGGATTCCCTTTACCATCGAAGTGAGTGAATTTCGGCGGTTGGTAGCTGTAAGGCATGCGAAGTGCATCAATCCTCTTTGAGTAAGATTTCATGTACAATTGAGTTTTATAAGAGCCTCCCTCGATCTGAGCTTATATCACATCGGCTACTAGTTTTTGGATCTGCTCCATAGACAATGAGCCCGAGCCAGAACCTCTTTCATATTTCTCTTCTTCGTCGGAGTCTTCGTGATTGGATCCTCGGTCGGAATCTTCATCTCCCGAACCTTCGTCGAATTTACTAGCGGGTCACTTTTTTAATTTCTTTGTCAATTTCTTGATCCGCTGATCTTGTCTCTTAATATGCTCAGTCTTTTCCTCGCTTTCTTTCTCAAGTCTTGCCAGTGTGGCCTTCATAGTCTTGAATTCTTCTTTATAGTTACTAGTATATGTGACCATAACAGGCACAATAATGGTGTCGACAGAGTCACTATCAGAATCGGAGGAGAGCGAATCCCTTGGAGATTTTGGCATTTCCTCTCCATCTTCATAGTCTTCATCCTCTTCACTCAATGGTTGATGTAGATTTCATACATCCATTGAGCGACTATCTTCTTCGAATCAGCGACTTGATTGGAAGTAGTTTGGATTGCCCCCGGCGAGTTGGAGCCAAAGATTTGCAATGGGGCACTCACATCAACTTGTTTCTTGGCCTTAATAGCAGTGATCTTGGTCATCCTTCTAGTGATTACTCCACATGATGCCATACTAGTTGTTGATCCTTGTGACTTGGATTGAGCAACTTTGTTTGAAGCACAAGAGATATTGTTCTTGGGCGCCATCTTCTCTGGATGAGGAGAACTTCGTTCTTGGAGAAAGAGATGAGAGGTAGAGATGTCCCACCGGGCGTGCCAAAATTTGTAAACACAAATTTCCGGGTAAAATAAATAAACACAAGAAATTAGTAAACAAATATAATATATTAAATTCAATGGATTTTGGGTACAATCTCTGTGTATTTGTTACAAAATAAAATGTAACTCCTCCGATTCGATCTCCTTGAATGAACTTGAATGAGTCTTGAATGAATATGGTTTTGGATGAATGTGATCTTGGATGAATATAGTCTTGGATGAATGTGGTCTTGAACGAGGGTCGTAGAGACTTGACCCCGATCAAGAGGAAGTGGTTTGATCTCCCACGAATAGACGACACGAGCTTAAGCTTTGTTGTGCTTCTTGTCTTCGAGAGCGAGAATGAGAGCTTTTGAGTCTTCCTTTGATGTTTTTCCAACTCCTCTAAAATGAAGGAAGAGACTCCCTATTTATAGAGAATCTGGGCCAACATTTAGGCCCGTTTAATTCCTTTTAAAAAAGGATCAATATTTATGTGTCATCCATGACATGTGGCGCAATTTAATTGGCCAAAATATAATATCATTTAATTTATAATTAAATGATCCACCATTTAATTTTGACTCATGGCGGATTATAATTGGCCGAATTAAAATTATTTTAATTTCCACGTGGCGAGTCTTGATTGGCTGATAAATTTTTGCCTCCTACAATTACCTTGCACTGGAATTAGCTCCTAATTGATTGATTAACTAGAGTGGACTCCCCTAAACTCCCTTAATTATCTGTTAGAACTCTAAAAGTTTATAAATTTTCTCATTTAGTTTAAAATCTTATAAACACATAAACACTTTGGACGACCTAGCATCATTTGTAGCGAAATAGTTTAGTGTGTAGTTGAACAAGTCGCTGAGAGAACGACCTTGATATACTAAATTGTAGTACACCGTGCACTTGCGGCCGTTTCAGAACACATTATTTATAAATAGCTATTTTAATCGCTATCATCTACCCGCTAATTATACAGATCAACTATCCGCTAGCCCAACAGCTATCCGCTATTCAAACCACTCTTTTTGTCGAACAAAGCCTTAAACTTTTCAATTTAGTCAAAAATGTTATTGGATTCTTGATCAAGATGAAAAGTTAAATGGCAATTTTAAGTGTTTTAAAATTCCAGTGGCATTTTTTACTAAGGGTGTGTTTGGTTGGGATGAAAAACATTTTCTAGAAAAGTGTTTTAAAATGATTTTCCCATTTTCCTGTGTTTGGTGAAAAGTTAAATGACAATTTTAAGTGTTTTAAATTTAAACATGGAAAGAAAAAGAAAGAAAAACAGGAAACGAGCTTTTTTTTCAGCCCACAAACTTTAGGGTCTTTTTTTTTCAACCTTCAAACTTTAGGGTCCAAAAATTAAAGTTGAAACCAAATGGTTCAGAAAATAAATATCCTAAAGTCTAGGGTCCAAAATGCAAAAAACCTCATTTTTATCCAAGCACTCAAAGGCCCTCTTTCTGTTGCTTAAATAATGTAGTTCTACAAAGCTGTTTCGCTCTTTGTTATCAATTTCAATATAATATATAGCAAATTTTTATGATGACATATTTTTTTCGACTATTAACACCCAAAGAGAGTAGATAGTCAATCCCAGTGCAAAAGTTACTCAAAATATTAATTACATATAAGGGTGGGCAATGGGTCGGGGACCCATAGGGTCAAGAGGGTCGAACCCTAAAAAATAAGGGTCGGTGAAAGGTCGAGTCATTAACAAGTCGACCCGTTTCACAATGTTAAAGGGTCGATTAATCAACGAACTAGGTTGACCGATCAATAACTTAAAATAAATAGTTTTTCATATTATTTTAAATGCTAACCTTACTTAAATAGATTATTAATACTCTACATTAAATAATAATTAGCATAATTACTTTTTTGGTACAAATACATTTAATTTAACTTTAGGTTCAAACGTGTCGGCCCATGGTCGACCCTAATTTTTCTTAGAAAGCTCTGACCTGGCCTATTACTACAAAGGGTCAACCTTGACCCGGCTTGACCCTATATGACTAATGGGTCGACCTTGACCCAGTCCGACCCAACCAGTTGCCCACCCCTAAATTTACACCCATGTCTAACAAGATACCACTACAAAGGAAAGAAAATAAGAAAATCCCAAAAATATAAATCCAACATAGTAGCATATTCACAAGTTTCCTTTGTTTTCATTATCTTTTGCCCATGCTTTCCTCTTGTTTGTTTCAGAGTAGTCCCTTTTCCTTCATCTCTTTCTTCCTTGCTATCATATTCACACGTTTCCTAGCACCTCCATTCTTGCACTGATGATCCCGAAGAGTAATCCTCCAAATTTGATCAATTAAACCCCTTAAACATCTCTTATTCCACAAATCTATCTTTTCTTGGTAGTTGGTACATATATTGGGTACAAAACTCATCCAATATTGTCTTGAGTAAAAATCCTTCAATTAAAATACACCTATAGCATTTTCTTTTCTGCTTTAATCTCAAACTCTTTTGTAGACCATAATATAATTTGTTTCCAAATATCCCACCTAATCGATTATCAATGCATCCAACATCTTTATGGCCCCCATCATTTCCAAATTCTCAACAGTTGAATTCATTGGAACCAATAGAGAGAACCGCAGTGTACATTCAAATCCTCTCTTCCCTTGAACCCCATCAGTCAAGCCACTTCAAACATATGTACTCTCCACCAACCCCAACAATAGTCCAATTCCTGTTGATTTAGATCCTAGTCTTATATCTTAGTTATTCTCTGGAATTGAACTCCTTTTGTCTCTCTTGTCCCTCCTTTTCTTGCTTTTTTATTCTTTTTCCAGCTTCTTTTCATTGTGAGATATTAATCTCAAAGACTTTATTGATGTCTTTCCAACTTTCTTTAAACTTTTTCCTGTCTTCAAAGGCTTTTCTACTTCCCTCTTGTTTCCATGAGCTTTATCCTGCTTCTTATGTTCCTTGACTTCTTCTAGAAGATATTGTCTTGAATAAAAATCCTTCAATTAAAATACACCTCTAGCATCTTCTATTATGCTTCAATCTCAAACTCTTCTGTAGACCATAATATAATTTGTTTCCGGATATCTCACCTGATCGATTATCAATGCATTCAACATCTTCATGACCCCCAATCATTTCCAATATCCCAGCGGTTGAATTGATTCGAACCAATCGAGAGAACCGCAGTGTACACTAAAATCCTCTCTTCCCTTGAACCCCATCAGTCAAGCCACTTCAAACATTTGCACTCTCCACCACCCCAACAACAGTCCAATTCCTGTTGATTTAGATCCCAATCTTATATTTTCCTGAGTTATTCTCTGGAATTGAACTCCTTTTGTCTCTCTTCTCCCTCCTTTTCTTGCTTTTTTATTCTTTTTCAAGCTTCTTTTCAATGTGAGATATTAATCTCAAAGACTTTATTGATGTCTTTGCACCTTTCTTTAAACCTTTTCCTGTCTCAAAGACCTCTCTACTTCCCTCTTTTTTCCATGAACTATATCCTGCTTCTTTTGTTCCTTGATATCTTCTAGAATATATTCTATAGCAACATCCTTGTTTCCCAATGTTTTTACACCCAATAGGTTTCCCATCTCAATTGTTCATCTACCTCATTTTGTAAGGACATTTCTAGTTTAGAAGAATCCTCATATTGTAGAAAAATCATGCTTAACTAAGTGTTTGGCACTTTCTAAATATTTTTAGTAGCCCTTCTGATTTCCTTAGCATAACTATCATATAGTGTCTTGCATGAGCTATTTGTCTACCCAAGTTTGCATTAACTCTAGTGTCATTTGCTTCTATGACTTCTTCATCTTCTATGGGAGAACTCGTCAACCATTATATATATATATATATATATATATATATATATATATATAGGATAATTGGATTCTAATAATCCCTATTTTCACCAATTGGACAATGGTGAACCGTACTTTCACTTTGTATTCTAGTGGTCCAAAAAAAAAATTGGATTGTGGTGGTACCACATCCACCTCCACACTCTTCTTATCTTTTTCATTCCTACACTATATTGTTTTTGTTTTTTTCGTTCCTGCCCCTAAAAAGTTAATGAATTGTAGTTTCTAAAACATTTTTTAAATTATTTTTTTGAGACTTCGAATAATTATTATGACTTTTTAAAAATAATAAAATTGAAAAAATCGTAAAAAATAGTAAAAATTGAAAAAAATTGGGAGAAACGCTGTAAATTCATTAAAAATCATTGTAAAGTGTTATACTAAGTTTTGAATCAAATGCAACACAAAATCTATGATTCCCTCGAAAATATCCCACTACAATCCAATTTTATTTTTTTTTGGACCACTAGAATACAAAGTGAAAGTACTTTACACCATTTTACAATATGTGAAAGTAGGGATTATTAGAATCCAATTATCATATATATATATATATATATATATATATATATATATATATATATATGGGGATGGATAGAATGAGAAGGGCAATTATGTGAGAAAGTGAGAAGGGTCATTATGGACCCTTGGATCTTGATCCAAGGGCTTTTATTATTTCAAGATTTTCAATTATTTTTTTGATTGAAAATTAAAGAGGGGCACATGAATCTAAATGGAAAGAAAAAAGAAAAACAGTAAAACAATTAATTGCTGCCTAGAAAATAGTTATGCGTGATATTTTCAAGGAGTTGCATTTATTATGTATTCTCTATGTTGATGCATGCTTGTCGACCAAACAGATATTCATTTGCTATAACTTTGATGTCCATGTGTTCCCTATTTGATATTCATATATTGATTATTTGGCGTCCTTGTCTATATTACTTGATATCCATATGTTTATCACTAGATGTTCATTTGGTTTGAACATGATGCCATGTTAATTTGGATACAATCGATTTGTTTTGACCTGATATTCATTTGGTATACACGTGATGTCTATTTCGTTTGAACATGATGTTTCGTCTGGTCTAATCATAATATCCATTTCAGTTGATCATAATGTCTATTTGGTTTGAACATGTTCGATCTTAAAATTTAAAAATTTTGATGGTCATCACAATTAATAAACACATGGACATAAAGTGATCAACATATGAACATCAAGTACTGAACACATGGACATCAAAGTGATCAACATATGAACATCAAGTACTGAACAAATGGACATCAGCACGGCCTGTGTGATGGACAAGTATGCATCAACATAGAAAATACATAATAAATGCAACTCCTTGAAAATATCATGCCTGATTATTTCCTAGGCAACAATTAATTGTTTTATTGTTTTTTTTTTTACTTAGATTCATGTGCCCCTCTTTAATTCTCAACCAAAAAAATAATTAAAAACCTTGAAATAATAAGAGCCGTTGGATCAAGATCTAAGAGTCCATAATGACCCTTCTCACCTTCTCACATAATTACTCTTCTCATTCTATCCATCCCCTATATATATATATATATATATATATATATATATAAAAGGGAACAAATATGGAAATTTTTAGCTATGTTTGGAGCACTGCCAGCTTATAGAACTACAATGTCATAGAGCCAATTATACATGGACCAATGGTCACATCCAGTCAAAAATTGATAGAATTTTCTATAATGGAGATTGGATCCTGACCAATGATTTTGTGAAGGACGCGTATCTATATCAATATCTTTATGATCATAAACCTATCCAGCTAGAGCTGCTTAAAAGACCTCGTCCGAAACCTAGTTTCAAGTACTGTGACATATTGGCCTTAGACCCAGATTTTGAAGGATATGTTCAGGATGTTGTAAATAGAAGAAGGTCTGGCCTGGCCATGCACTCATTGTTCCATCTTATTAAGGCGCTTTGAGGCAATCTTAAAGAGCTGAATAGAAGCAAATTTCAGGACATTTACTTTCAATGCATCACTGCCAGAAAGAACCTCGAAGATATTTAGGAGCAGCTAAATGCAAATCCAACTGACAGACAATTACTTGATTAGGAACATGTTGCAAAGGACCACTATCAAAAAATTCTCAGCTCTTCTATGGCAATCATATCACAACAAAGCAAAATGGAGTACTCAGTTTATGGGGATAACTGCTCCAAAATAGTCTCCAA
This sequence comes from Portulaca oleracea, assembly GCA_029582165.1. NCBI lineage: Eukaryota > Viridiplantae > Streptophyta > Magnoliopsida > Caryophyllales > Portulacaceae > Portulaca > Portulaca oleracea. The sequence continues at coordinate 36,997,796 of CM055868.1, forward strand.
GGTCTAGGATGACAGTGCGACCACTAAGGAAGAAAGGGGGATATTTATAGATTTCTCCATGCATGCACTCGACCACCTTGAGCACCAAGCTTGCATAAGAGTCTCCAAGGTCTTGGACGGCAACGCGGCCACCAAGGGAGACATGTGATGTTTGCTGGTCGGTGGGGTCAGTGGAGGGGGGCTTCCATCTCGCGAATTTTGCATGACTATCAGCAACACGTGGTTTGGACGATTTTGGATTGTGAAGTGAGGGACAAATTCGAACCCCTGAACTTGTTGTAGTCCGCGCGACCATCACCGTTGCAAGGGTTTGCATGGCTAGGGTTTTGCATTTGGGGTTTTTTTTTGGTACACAGCTTGCAGGCTTGGCTAGGCTTTCCCAGTTCCTTTTTTTTCCTATTCCTAAAAATAAAGAATAAGAAAAATACAAAATATTACAAAAGTACAGTAAAATACATACAAAAATCCTGGTATGTACAGTTACCTCTTGGCATTTGTGAAAATTTCACAATGTTTTGTTGAAATTTTAGCTTTGCTGAGATGTCCAAATTACTATTATTATTTCTTCATGGGTTGTGTTAGAATTTGTGAAATCAGTAGGGGTATTTTCGAAATTTATTCTCCATCAGATTTCCCAACAAGCTATGCAAAATATTTCCTTTACTCTTCCCCTCTCCCGTAAAATTTTCCTTGAGGAAAGGTGGAAAATTGTGGGTCCACTGTAATATTTTTTTTTCCTAAACCTAAATGCGACAAAACATGGTGAATTGACCAACTTGATAAAGTAAAATTGAGCTATACAGTTGAAAGAAGGGTTTATTACTCTCTAGTGTTGGGCTTAAGATTTGCTAACCAAAGTTGCATTTTTTTACTCTCTAGTGTTGCCATCAATCAGCCCACTTTGACCAGGAAATTAATTTTGATTTAAATTTTTTAAAAGTTAGTAGGGTTGCTGTAGTTGATTGACATGTCTGATGTAATATTATTTAGTTTTTTTTTTTTTGTAAATGAGGTCCAAACGCTCTACTTTATTTTCTCACTCCATTCGTTTCATCTTCTTCAACAATCTCTCTGTCCCTCTTCTTCATATCATATGCCGTCATAAGAGTTGAATAGAGAGAGATCACGAAGTACTGCTCTCTCTCAAAAAAAAAAAATCTTTGTATCCCTCTTCGCCAATAGGGCCACCACCTGCACAGCCGGCCGTCGCTCCATCCGTCGCTCCGACCGCATCACCAGCATCGTTTTCCCACTTCCTCTGCTCTCTGTGCGTCGGTCAATTTCCCTGCACTAATGTTGCCACGGATCGCATCACCAGCATCGTTTTTGTCCACGGCCGCCGGAAACGGCTGTTGCCGGCCTCCGTGTCACCATAGGCGCCGCCAGTTTGATCACTGCTCCCCTGCACTGTTTCTCCCTCCTTTCCCCTCTTGGTAAACCCTAACTCCCCCAAATCAGATTTTTGAATTTTAATTCCAAAATTTGTTGTTTTTCTTTGATAATTTTAGTTTACAAGTATAATTTGGTGTTAGGTTATCAATTAGGGTTGTGTTGGTTGTTTTTAAACATGAATTGGTGATACAATTTGTGAACTTTGTTAATTTTTAAAAATTGAAGGTAGATTGCTAGATTATGATGCATGTGGCGTTATTTTATTGAGTGTAAATGTCGAAAATGAGGTACAAAGGATGAGTAAATGTAATTTACCCTACATGAGATTTCAAATTTAATTTCTGAATCTATGTTTAACAATGGCTGCACCATTCATGATCTCCTTATTATCAATATGTATAGTGTGGGATATTGCATATCTAGGGTTGTTAAATGATAAGGCATAGATACATTACTACTCATGGACTGTGGGAATATTCAGAGTAGGGCTGAAATAGATGTGGGTTGGATTCGGAGGCTTACAGATTACAATGGGAAAGATCATGTAATTCTTAGAACGTTTACTTAACGTTAGTTTCCTAGTCTTGTTAGATTGAGATCTATAAGGCGGTTTATGCGTTGTTGTGTTAACCTTACTTGACTCTAGGCTCTAGCTGGATGAGCTAACTACAATACTGGTCAATATAGCCTTTGAGTAGAATTCAGATTTCATTAAGTTTTGGAGGTCTGTGCTACTGTCTCAATGTCAATGGTTTCATCATTGTCATGGGCCTTGAATGTTTACTTGTATTCTTGATTTTCTGACGTGGAATGGATTCATGGTAATTGCACTATGTATGGGTGCCTTATTATGTCATATAAGTACCAATAGATAGCATAATTGATGCACATTGATTGGCCATTGAGCTGATTCATGAGTGTTTGTCAAGGATGCTTCTCTATTTAAGGTTTTTTTTTTCTTTTGTTTGTGGGTTGGAGGGGGGGGGGGTAGATTTTCTATATTTCATAAATGTCATTCCCAATGATGTCTTTTCACTCCTAAATCAATGTCGTAACTCTAGCAAGTAATGTGTTACACTTATACTAGCTTTGATTGATAGACTTTTTGGCTGCTGTGAGAGGGACGATTGACTTTGCAAGCTGAAGTTGTGTGTTCTCTGGATGTTACTGATGCAACCAACAAGGATGCTCTTTGTACGAAGAACAAAGTATTCCTTGTGGGTTCGGGATTGCCATTATCTTGCTTATCGATGATTCAACAATGATCATGCTGGGGATGGCGACACTAAAGTCGCTCCCTTTGGAGGACAGGCCAATGATCCTTAATACACTGAGTTGCCGGAGCCTCGCAAGAGCAAGTCCGAGAGGAAGCCTTTCCCAACTCCCATGAAAACCCTAATAAGGAAAGCCAAGGAAGACAAAGAAATAAGGAAGTCCAACCTTTGTTGAATTCTTGAGCATCCTCCAGACAATGGCCTCCTTGTTTCGGAGCTTGTCCCCGTGTCTCGTCAGGTGTATTGGGCGAGAGAATCACTTATGATTGGCATCTCCTAGCTCTTTCCATTCATAGCTGTTTTAAAGTGCAGGTCAGCCAGCCTTTCTCTCTATTCCTGATCTTGCTTGGCTTTTATGTTTTATTCCTTTGTTTTGTTTAAGATTTATTCGTATGTGAAGATCTGAACCTTTCTGTTTTTAGAATAGAAAATGACGACAAGTCATATCTTGGTCACATATCTACATATAGCTTAACATTCTAAATTTTTAAGTGATATGTAGTTGTTACTGAATGACTGTACCTAGCCTCAGATAGCTCAAGTTATTGCTCTGTGAACTCCTAATCCAAAATTTTGTGACATACTGAGTCATTGATGATTGGTAGCTTACTTCATTCGGTACACGGTACCCCCCTCCCCCCAACGCGCCTTTTGGCATTAATGGAGCTAAAATTTAAGTTATGGTAGTGAAATGTACAATGATTGGATCCCAGGAACTTGGGCTTCTCTGCTCACTGCTAAGTGGCACAAATTCAACAATCTCCTTGTTCTTCCATTCAACTCATTATTAGCTTGTGTTTATTACCATTGTATATAATAGATGTTGATTTAGGGTCCTTTTGTACTCCTAGGTTATGCCCTGAGGTTCACATTGGCTCTGTTGGTCATGAGATACGCACATGCACTGGAGCGAGAAGTGGTTTTCATAGTGCCATTCATGATTGGAAAGAAGGAGGCCTAAATGATGTAGTCTATTTCCCCAAATGCTTGCATCTATTTGACCGTGTTGGGAAACCTCGAGTCACCCACGATGAGCAATTTTGTGTTCCACGCTTGCCTGCAATTTTGGAGCTTTGTATACAAGCCAGTGTCAATCTTGAGAAGTACCCCGCAAGGAGAAGAACGAAGCCTGTTTATTCCATTGAAGGAAGGGTTGCGGACTTTGATGCACCAAGTGATGAATATGATGGTGATCATGACGATGATCATAGTAACAAGACGCCTCATATGGGTCCTAGTTGCTGGACAGAATTAGATGTGGTTCCTCCTGATGTTGATGAAGTGGATCTTGTAGCATGATGTTCAATTTCGAACAAGATGTTTGTGATTGTAAATAATCGTACTGGAGTTGATGTGTTAAAGCAGAGGTTGTGCGGTTGTTATTATCTTATTGTTACTGAAATGCTCTGAGAGAGCTTGTAAAGATCAGCCATAGGGCGCAGAAATGGAGCAATCACAAACTCGTCAATCAGGCCTAAAGCTTGTTTTGCTGAAGTGCAGACATTACATAGGACAACTGCCTATTCTTTTGAATTCATGTTGATCATCAGGTCAGTATTCATCTTTTCATTATCCCCTGCATAGAATATTATGAGGGGCCTGTTATCTTGTTATAGGATTTTGAAAATTAGTCGTTGTTGAGAATGGGATTAATGTAATATATGGTTAGTGGTTTCCCCATTATACAATCAAGACACCCTGAACTCCAATTAAAAAGCTTATGATTAGACTCTGCAAAGATGATTTGAATTCTGGTCTAAGTCCTACATGGTTCCTTCATCTGTTGGATCGAAATGCCTGCCTGATGAATCTTGTATCCTCTAAAAATCGGGGCCGAACTCTAATCCTAGATAACATGGGGAGGTACTCACATCGTGCAAGCAGGTGAGCATGGTGAAATGAAGATAGCTACTGTGACTGTGAAACAAATTACAACCATCTACTTTAGTTGGTGGGTTCTGCTTTTTTTTAGAATCTCTGGGGGTATTTGAAATCTATGGGCATGTGTCATGTAGAAATTGACATGTTTACATGTATAGTTAAAAGTTTATCTATGCTAGATTAGTGCACGTACCTCTGTGATGGCTTTAATGAATGATCAAGGCCTTTTCTGAATTTCTTTATGAAGTTTCTTTATGATTAAGGCCCTCTTTTCTGAAAAAATTTTGTTCAAAACCCAAAAATTTCCAATAAAAAAGTTCCAATGAAAAGTCACAAATTTTAATAAATTTGAACTTAAAAAGTTAATTTTTCGAGTTAAACGGGTGGGCCGGGTTTGACCCACTAATTTTCGGGTTCGGTGTATTTCGGGTTTATCTGAAAAAATTGTGTTCAAAATCCAAAAATTTTGGGTGGGCTCGGGTTGGGTCAGAAATTGTCAGGTCTAGCATCTAGATAACTTAAGTTTCTTTGTGGTAGGGAACTAGGGATGGTAGTGCGATGAACGGAAAATGAAGTTCATAGACAACTTCGCCTTGATGGATCTAATGAGGTCAGAGAGGATGACATTTGTTCAATTGATTATACCGATCGAGACTACTCACTGTGCCATCTCCTACCTTAGTGAGCTTGACCTTCTTCAATTCTGCGATGCGTTCCATTTTTTTGTAATACACTGGTAACTATTAATTTAGTTCATATCAATTTGTTGTGTATGTAAGCTGAATGAATGTCCTTTGATAAAATTGTATTGCAATTTGGATTTTGTTGTGTATGTAAGCTGAATGAATGTCCTTTGATAAAATTGTATTGCAATTTGGATTTCCTTATGATTCTGTGCTTCAATAGAATGTGTTCATTGTTTGTACAGTGTCCTCATATTGTTTCTGCAGTCCAATGATTTGTTTTGAGTATCCAGTCGCACATTATTGTTCTTGAAAATAGGAAAAGGAGATGGAGAAACAAAATTGTAATGTAATTTGGGCACTTCTGAATCTGACTTGGGGAGAAATGGATCTGTTAGGATATGACCTATTCTTTCATGTGTTAATTACTACCATATACAAAGGTATTATCCCTTTTTGATGGCAGTAATGACTAAAGATCACAAAGAAAAGAAGTAAGATGAGAAAATAGGAAAAGGAGATAGAGAAACAAATTTGCAATTTAGCACTACCCAAGAAAGAAACTCCAAATATAGAACAAAATGGAAGTATGCCAAAATCAACCTGGCTGGCAGCACTGTTACACTTGCCGCAATCTACAATAATATTCCTCAGCTGGCTTAAGCTCTACCTTATGTATAACCACTGGACTACTTATGTACTAAGTACTAACCCACCGATGTGTGTGTGTGTGTGTGTGTATGTAGTACTATGTACAACCACTACTACACTTGCTGCAATCTGCAACAATAAATTTTTGGGTTATTGTTGAATGTTGAACCCATTGGTATTCCAAGTATTCCAAATGCATATCAGCAGGCGTGGCCAAAGGAACACTAGGTAGCTGTAGCCTTTAGTTGCTTCAGCTTAATCTCATTTGGCCAAACCCGACATATAACAATAAAGGTGCTCTAAAAGCTACTCGTTCACATGCTTAGAGAATTTGGGTAATTTTATCTGTTTTTTCTATAAAAGCTACTCGCTCACATGTCATTGAGTTGTTGGTTCTAACCAACATGTATCTAACTAAGCAATTCATTTCCGTAACATTTTACAAGTATTAATTATGGTTGAGCCATGTGAAGTAATTCACTAAAAAAAGGAACTCGTGGTAAATGGACGACATTAACGGTGGTTTATTTGAGACATTAAAAGTTAAATTGAAATGGAAACATGTAGTTAAGTTGTTGGTCATGGTTTACCCAGGAAAATAATGTGGTTAACCCAATAAGTACTGGGTTAACCAGAATAGTTTGTGGGTTAACCATCTAGGGTTTGCATGGACAATGATTTTGTGACCATTCTAGGGCATAGGGGATAGATTGTTGACCAATCCTAATCCCTTGACGCACCTTGGAAAATGTTAAATTGAGATGGAAACATGTAGTTAAGTTATTGGTCATGGTTAACCCAAGAAAATAATGTGGTTAACCCAACAAGTACTAGGTTAACCTGAACAGTTTGTGGGTTAACCATGCAGGATTTGCATGGACAATGATTTTGTGACCATCCTAGGGCATAGGGGATAGATTGTTGACCAACCATAATCCCTTGACGCACCCTGCAAAAGGTTAAATTGAGATGGAAATATGTAGTTAAGTTACATGGTTAACCCAAGAAAATAATGTGGATAACTCAGCAAGTACTGGGTTAACCTGAACAGTTTGTTGGTTAACCATGTAGGAATTAGCATGGACAATGATTTTGTAAACCATCCTAGGGCATAGGGGATAGATTGTTGACCAACCTTAACCCCTTGACGCACCCTAGAAAAGGTTAAATTGAGATGGAAACCACTCACTCACCCTAAGCTATAATGTTCGGGATCACGCACATTCTGATATAAATTTTGATGAATCAGATTGTGACAAAGACACTAAATGGAAGAAGAACCTTGGAGCGATCCTCCCTTATATCATGCACCATCAAATGCGAAACCAGCCACTCACCCTAAGCTTCCAGATTAAGATGTCCTCGCTGCTTGCTTTGAAGCTCTCAAGTATCAGAAAACATAAGTTACTGGGAAACTATGCACCTTGCACATCTTAAAGTAGAGAAAGGCTTGATAATATATTCCTTGAAGACAATGCATATTTGTTTGTCATTTGTAATATAGAGATTACACTGCACTGTCTGTTTCTTTCCATGAAATTAGCTAGATGGTATATTCTGTTACGCTTATATCACTTCCCCTGGTTTTGGGTATAACTATTCTCCATGCAAATCCTGGATGGTTAAGGTTAACCCAATATTTGTTGGATTAACCACATTAATTTCGTGGGTTAACTATGACCAACAACTTTGCTCTCTACCCTGTTATGCACTAGACACACAGAGAATCTAGTATACAGGACAAGACACAAATTGCTCCACACTAGATAATTGACAATTCAGGGGTTGTGCTACTTGTAACATGGTTAAGTCTCAAAAATTCCTTATGCCCTGCCCTGATAGGCACTAGACACACTCAGATAGAACCTAGTATCAACAAGTCAACACAAGTTTCCTGCCACATCAGTCAAAATCAAGCACTTGTCCATCTACTGTCAGTAGGGGTGGGCACCATAAACCTAAACCGCAAATTGAACCGCAAAACTGCATAAACCAAATCGCAAAATGCGGTTAACCAAATTGATTTTTGCATAACAGCGGTTTAGGTTAACCAAACCGCTATGAGCGGTTTAGGTTTAGGTTTCGGATTTTCATGAAACGGTTAGCCGCGGTTAACCGCTCTCAATTAAGTGTGGAAATTTGGATGTATGGTTGATGACTTGTTGGTCATTTGACATTCACTGTTTTTTCAAAGGCGAGCGCAGATCGCCATCGCGCAAAGTACCGTGGCGGTGTGCGGCATATGCGTATCGTCGTATCGGAATATGAATTTATTAGTAATATGATTGCATTTATTTGGATAAATGTTATTGTAAATTTCCAGGAAATCGGTAAATCATAAACCGTGTATGTTAACCGAGCAAATTTTCAGATTTTAAAAGTCGTTAATCGGCACCGCTTCTAAATTGCGGTTTCGAGGTTTGGTTTAGGTTTTCAGATTTCAAAAGCGGTTAGCCGCAAAGCGGTTAACCGCATATTGCGGTTGCAGTTTAGGTTTTCAAAATCCAAAAACCTCAAAAGCGGTTAACCGCACCTGTTATGCCCACCCCTAACTGTCAGTGCTTTACCCCCCCCCCCCCCAAAAAAAAAAAACAATAGACAATTTTCAATGACTTGCACTTACCCATATACTACTTGGATTAAGTCATTCACTAAAAAGAGGAAGTCGTGGTAAATGGATGGCATTAACAGTGGTCTATTTAAGACATTAATTAAAGTTAAATTGAGATAGAAATATGTAATTAAGTTGTTGGTCACGGTTAACTCGAGAAATAATGTGGTTAACCCAATAAGTACTGGGTTAACCTGAACACTTTGTGGGTTAACCATCAAGGATTTGCATAGACAATGATTTTGTCACCATCCTAGGGTATGGGGGATAGATTGTTAACCGAGCCTAATCCCTTGACGCACCCTGGAAAAGGTTAGATTGAGATGGAAACTTGTAGTTAAGTTGTTGGCCATGGTTAACCCGAAAAATAATGTGGTTAATCCAACAAGTACTGGGTTAACCTGAACAGTTTATGGGTTAACCATCCGAGATTTACATGGACAATGATTTTGTGACCATCCTAGGGTATGGTGGATAGATTGTTGACCAACGCTAATCCCTTGACGCACACTGAAAAATGTGAAATTGAGATGGAAACTTGTAGTTAAGTTGTTGGTCATGGTTAACCCAGGAAAATAATGTGGTTAACCCAACAAGGACTAGGTTAACCGGAACAGTTTGTTGGTTAACCATCCAGGATTTACATGGACAATGATTTTGTGACCATCCTAGGGTATGGAGGATATATTGTTGATCAACGCTAATCCCTTGACGCACACTGAAAAAGATGAAATTGAGATGGAAACTTGCAGTTAAGTTGTTGGTCATGGTTAACCCAGGATAATAATGTGGTTAACCCAACAAGTACTGAGTTAACTTGAACAGTTTGTGGGTTAACCATCCAGAATTTACATGGACAATGATTTTGTGACCATCGTAAGGTATGGGGGATAGATTGTAACCAATTACATACCTGCTCATAAACATATAAAACAATATATTCAAAGCACAAATTCTTCCAAAATAAAACTTGATTTCTCATTAAAAAAAAAAAAAGTTGTAGTTATAAGTTATGTAATGAGTCATATAAATCACATATACAATCAACTATATATAGAAGACCAATTCAATGTTTCAACTTGAACCTACAGAATAAATCTAAATTCTATCTTTACTAGCCTGACATCCTGAGTCTAGGCAAATCTGATTGCGGCAACTTTACTCATCAAAAACTTCCTTTTGGCAAAAACTGCACAAATTAGAACTAAAGCTTACATCAAGATCAATTTTACCATTGAGTCTAGGTAATAACTAGTGATAACTGATAACCAATGTTCCTGAGGTCATGTGGGACGAGGCCTCTTGTACACCTATAACAGCACTCATGTTGCTTAATTCTGCACCAAAGTCTGATTTGCCAACAACAAAAGGTGACATACTGAAGTAGAGGACACTTTGTCATACCCTTAGGGAGGGGCCAGCAAATTCCAATCCAAGTTTCTACCAAATTAACTGAACCCAGATCACGTTCTCATCCTTCATAAGCAGATTGATTAATTGACTGTGTTTATGTCATTGTTAATGTTACCAAATGAGGAGCAATCAAAGAGATGGAAGACCAAAACGGCAATAAGTCAGATTTAACAGCAGCTGCATTTGCAGTTTGGGTGCTCTTGTAGTCACCAATTGCATCCTAGTAACGTTTCTTGTCAGCCCGAGCTTTTGCTTCGTATGGTTCTTTTTCTTCAGCTGCACGATTCCACCAAGTATTTAGATGTTTGGACCCAGAAAAAGACAACCAATTATTAGATATCACACCATTGTATTACCTGACATATTCCTCTATTTCTTCCCCAATGTCTTTCCTATGTCCACAAATGTTTTCTTTCTTTGTATTCTGCGTAAAAATTGCCAAAAAAACAAAAGAACAGAACTAAAACACCCATCAAGAGAAGCAATGAGCTAACAAGTTGCCACAATGAAACACTCCATGACAACGTGATTGAATGTAATCAGTTCAGACATCAATACCTCCTGTTCAGCTTGCGAGAAGAACATAAAGCCATACATAGCCATATTCAGACATAGCACTATACAGTGAGAACAGGGCATTGCCACCTCCACTTCAAATATATCCAGTAACCAGGGATACATAACGTATTTTTATCTTCAATCCAGTAACCAGGGACACATAACCTATTTTTTTATCTGACAAATGAATTTTCAGTAAACTTTATGAACTATAATCAATCTGAAATTAGCCACAACAGGGAATGATAACAAATATCGACAACACATAATTTTCAATTTCATTCACTATAGTAACTAACACTACCCAATTCTTCATTTGCTGCTACCAAGAATTAGTAAAAGAAAAACAAGGAAAATCAGCCAAATAACTCCCAACATTATCAATCTGGATTTCATAGAAGGTAGGGATGCCAATTTCAATAGCAACACTGACAACACCCACTGAAATTGCAACTACCTGCAAAACAAACTCAAAATCCCATCAAAATGGATGATATAAACCCAAGAAAGTTTGATTTTGTAAGGAAAAAAACCTCTTACATAGTTTTCACACTTTCAACAAGTGAGTGTAGATCTATATTCTCAAAATGCTCCCCCCACAATTGCTCCGGCCTTGGTTACAACTGCAATATCAATCGTGTTAAACCCTTTAATAGCTTATAAATTAAAGAAGATAGGAAAGTACAAACACTTGTCCAAGAAGTTAAGTTCATTGGAATCCAAGGCTTTGACACTGGAGCAGAAGCTTGGTGAACTGTTGTCCAACAAGCACCACTGGAAGGATTGCCTGAGATGGCTGATTGAATGGAGATACGATGCGAGTGAGATTCTAGATGAAGTTAAGCTGCCTGAAATGGTAGCACAATGCAAAAAAAGACATGGCAGTGTTGCTATGTATACACATCAAGTTCTGGTCAAAGTATGTATACCTGAATCATTTCTATTTCAAGATGGAACATCAGAAGCTGACTACCATAACATGACATGGAATTGAAACTCAAAAGCTCTCAAGCAATTAATCAAATCAACTTACATCATTCTAGTTAAATCTACTTCCATATATAAATACACAAATGAACACAAGACTTTACCTTCATTCTCTTCAAATCAGATTTACGAACGATGGGGGAAGCGAGGACTCACATCTAAGGAAGTATCATAATCAAACAAGGTGAACAAATCACTCGGTATCCAGTTATATAACTGATTTCAGTCATCGTAAATTCATAATCAGTAAAGAATAAAGAAGCGAACAACTAAGAAAGTAAATCAGCAATGAAAAGCAAAACTTGAATTCGTAACTAAAGCACCAAACAAGACGAACAAAAATTAACTTCAACTTGAGCTCTAATTGAAAGTGAATTACAGCAAATGAGATTGATAGTATCGGCCTGAGCTTCAAATCAGGAACAAAATCTGATGAAGAAAAACCCAAATTTAGAATTCGTTAAGAGGAAAACAAAATTGGAAGAGAAAATTGAGCATTGAGCACCATGGTTGAGGCGATGAGAGACAATCCAATGCATCATCAGATCATTTTGATCATCAAAATCAAAAAGCTCCAGATCAGAGGGCCTAGTTTCACGGTCACCTTCATTTGCAGAATACCATAGCTTAAACAATAGAAGGTGATAAGAGAGAAATTGGGATGAGGGAGGGAGTCGGGATATTTATGTGTGAGTTTGTAGTTTTGGGATTAGAGGTTTGGGCCATCAGCTCCGCGCGCGTATAACAACAATCTCATATATCATGGTTGAAATATAGAGCAAGACTCATATAGGTAAATCAAATCCCATACTCTGAAGGTCCAAAAAGACATAAAGAATGAATGAAAATATCAATTTATGCAAATTTATGTCACTGGATACGGTAGAAGTCAACCGAATCTCACAATTGAATCCTTTAGATGTCCCCATCAACCAAGCTTTCCACATATGATATGCACATATGTGTTCTCATGATGGCAGTATTCGCTTGTCTCTAGCATTTTACAACAAACTTGAATCCCTTTTGCACTAGAACATATTGACATATTGTGAGGGAGTTCGGGATAGCTATGAAAGTATGAATTCACATTCCCGCCAAAAAGTTAAGGAGGTTCCAAAATTCACTCAATGACTAAGGAATTTAGTAGAGATAAAGCAAATATTTAACTAGCAGCAAACAGGTGTAAAATATACCAGGAATACATGGATCAGTGTATATTTCAAAAATGTGATAAAACAAGCAACACCAAGAACAACATATATACCAATAAACTCAGAAGAGAGAGGACACAATGTAGTACCGATTGATTTGCAATGTACACTGATGAAAATCAGTCTATAACCGATGCAAATCGGAGCAAATGGAGAAAAGAAATGCCAGAATACCTGAGAACTTTAGTGGACAAACCAAATTCACCTTCATTTCCCACACTAGGAAATATAGATGCCTCCTTCTAGCAACTTAAAACAGAGGGCTTACATACAGGCTTAGGCTCAGTTCAGTTAAGCATTTCATCGAACATTTCGTATGTGTTAACAAAAACAAGCATACACCAGCAAAAATCAGTGAAATTCAGTCAAGCATTTTGTCAGACAGACCCATCAAATGATTTTTAATAATAAAACAACTGCGTTATTGTTTTATACTTTTATGGTCTGTGGGACCTGACATGCATAGATTAGAACTCTAGCTATTTTTAATCAACCTTTATGCAGTAAAAACTGAAAAATATTAGCTAAAGACAATGGAAAACAACAACAGTTTAGCTCAATTATAAAACGGGAGATTTGCTGTAGTTATCAAATGCACAAACAACCTAGAAAATGCTAACCTAAAAAAGCCACAAAAGCTCCAGCAATAAGCAGCACTAATTAAACTTTGGCCTAAACAGTAAAACATTTTCCCAATAAACCCTAATAAACCTGAGTCTAAATTAACTTCACTCAAGAACCAAAATTTCCACTAATCAAGCACAAATTCAATCGTTATAGATGAGTTGAACATTATAAACTTACAGAAGAACTTAAATTTTGATTGGAAAACAGATTTACCTCAAAGATTGTTCACATTTTGGGGTAGATATTACACGGTTAGGGTTTAGCAAAGATCAAGACGGACACTCAATACATGGATGAAAAAAAAAGATTGACTTAACCAAATTAAAATCAATCACAAGATATGACATGAATCGAAATCGAAATTAGGTTTACCTTAAACCTTGCTGCAGTTGGAGTCGAATTGCTGGTGGTGAGGCGGTTGGCGGCAACGGTGAGATCGACCGTGTGTGTTACAAATGCAGTTCTTCAATTCAACATCAACAGAAAGCTCAATAACTTCCACTCGAACACAACTAGACAAGCAGCAAACTACTACCACCAGAAGAAGCACGACATCCTCCAGAGATTCGGGGCTAGAAGGACGTTCGATCAAGGCTCATCTTCTTTTGTGTGATCAGTTTATTTAGGTCCAAAATTATCCATTGCCCATTTAAATCCAACAGTATAATACTATCTCCTGAAGAAATTGGACAATTAAGCACCCAGAAACCATGGAGTGGCAAACGGTGAAACAACGAATAAAGCAACATCAACCAAACAAAGAAGATAAACCCTAAATTGTGACATGAAAGAGAGAAAGAAGAATACTTGGAATTGGTTACATCGGAGAATAGTGAGAGAGAAAGAGTGCCTGCTCCAACGTCGAACATCTTCATCTTCAACAGAGCTTTTCGCAAAGTGTGACTCCGGCGTTGTTGGAGTATCAGTGAAGTGAAGGTGAAGGTAGTTGGAGTTGGATTGAGTTCTGAAAACCCTAAATATGGATTGAATGGGAAAGAAATAGTAAGATCGAGACGAACAAATATGGATTGAGAAACGTATGATCAATTTGTGTGAAAGCAAAAGGGGTGAAAAATAACTGAAAAGAGAAGCAGGCAGCCCTTTTGAGCTCAAAACCGGAACACAAGGAGATGGAGATGAGGACTTAATTTTGCAGAGAAGGAAAGTCATAAATTTTTTATAAATGGAGGAAAAATTAATGAGAGAATTAAAAAATTCAACTCAATTTAATTTTAATTGTTAAATATTAATTTGCCATCATTACATCTATGTATATAGGTTGGGCCTTACTAAATAACACCTAGCTGAAATTGTTTTTCTGGTCAAAGCTCATTTTGATTGATTTTGATTGATGGCAACACTAGAGAGTAAATAAAGTACCAAATTGTAAATAAATCTTAAGCCCAACACTAGAGAGTAACAAACCCTTGAAAGAAAGGGAACTAAAAGAAAGAAGTAAAATTTAATAAAAATGTACTTGTACATGTGTGTGTGTGAGAGAGAGAGAGAGAGTTTTAGTATATTTTTTAAAAAGTTAAATAAATTTAATTATAAATAACTACTTTTTCATGTTGACAATTGCATCCCTAAATCTAAGTTGAAAGAAAGGCAAACTTGTCCAAATCTCATTTGGACGGTTGGACCCGACTTTTGCCAAGACTCGAAATAATTGTGAAGGGTACTCTATAATATTGAGCAAATAGGTGCAGCCTTTTAGAAAAGGGAAATTGGACGGAAATTACCGACCTTTATAGGTGTTGAATAGCAATATACCGGCCTTCACTTTTGGACAGTGTGAAATAATGGACTTGAGTCCAATTCAACCCCAAAAGCTAACTTAGGAGGTTGAGGCACCCAAGCCATTATAAACACCACAATATGGGTGTCAAAGGCCGATGTGGGACAACTCAACACGCCCCCCTCACCACGAGGCGCAGACAACTGCGGGCGCGGCCCCAACATCAATGACCCTGGCTCTGATACCATGTAAAATAATGGACTTGAGCCCAATTCAACCCCAAAAGCTAGCTTAAGAGGTTGAGGCACCCAAGCCATTATAAACACCACAATATGGGTGTCAAAGGCCGATGTGGGACAACTCAACAGACAGCAATATCACTGACTTTTATAGTTTGGTGACATTAATATACCTTCAAGGATTTTCTAAGCAACAAACCGGTTGACGGTCTGACGTGGCAGGCGGTGCAAAGAAAACCGATGCCATTTTTAGGTATTTTTAGGGGTGTTGAATGTTTGTATTCGGTATTTTTAGGATTGGGGGGTTAATTTTGTTGTTAATTTTTAGGGTGTAAATCCTTGAAGGTACATTAATGTCACCAAACTATAAAGGTCAGTGATATTACTGTCCAAAAGTGAAGGTCGATATATTGCTATTCAACACCCCTAAAGGTCGGTATATACCGTCCAATTTCCCTTTAGAAAAAGCAAAAATATAACAATATAAGTAATTGATATTTATGGAATCAAAATAGTTTAGTGAGTAATTTATTATGTAGATGCAAATGGTTGAGATATCCATTGTGTAATTAGAAATTGCTCCGAAATTCTGCAATACAGTGAAGCGGTTATGGAACTGCAAAAAGGGACGAACAGTTAATTTTTATGGAAAAAGATAATTAGAAGTCAAAGCCCTTAAATTAAGAGATAGCAGTCAAAATGATTTTTTCTTTCATTGAAGTAAAATTCACACACACGTGCGTGCGCGCGCGCGTGTGCACACACACACATATCCTCTATATAATAAACGAGACAATCTAACAAAAAATGTTTGAACCAACTGCTAGCTTCTATTGATGCTTCAACGACTTATCTTGCAGCTCGTGTACACACACAAATTTATTCTTTTTCCCTTGCGTATAATAATCGGGAACCTACATTGAAACTTCAACAACTTGCCTTGTAGCTTGTGTTTGCTCTAGAATTTTCGCTTTACCCTTGAATACAATAACTATAATAGCTAAGGATCCTAGCATCAATTTGGGAGGCGAGTTAAATACAAGTCGGGTGTATATCTAGATAAGATAAATATGAGTTGGGTATATTTCAAGTTTAGGTAAATTTGACAATGTTGTATATAATAAAAGAGGCAATCGAATGAAAAATATTTTTACCAGCTGCTAGCTTGCCTTGCTGCTTTAGTAACTTACCTTATAGCTTGTGTTCACACACGAATTCACCCTTTTGTCCTCGAGTGTAATAATCTGTAATATACCTTGTAACTTCAACAACTTGCATTATAGTTTGTGTTCACACTAGAATTTACTCTTTACCCTCAAACACAATAACTACAATAACTAACGAGCATAGCACCAATTCGGGAGGCGGTTAAATACAAGTCGCTTGTATAACTAGATAAGGTAAATATGAGTTGGTTATATTTCATGTTGGGGTAAATATGACATTAAAAACACGACTTAGGTGTATTTGTTGTTCAACTAAATATAGGTCAAGTATATTTCAGATTCAGGTTAATACGGACCAGGTAAATTTCATATTTGGGTAAATATGGGTTGAACATTTTTTAACAATAGAAACACTAAGAGTCTTAAGATAGGTCACTTTTTAAAGTGTCATAATTTATATGAGTACAAAAACTAAGGCCCCTTTCTTTTATGCGATAACTTGTAGTGCGGTACCGCACCACACCACACTACTCAATATTTTACCACACTTCGCCACACTCCACCACATTTTACCACAATCATTACCAAAATATCTTTTTACTTTTCTCTCTCATCACTTTTCTCCTTTACTTTTTACATTCTCTCTCCTCACATACCCCACCTACCACAACTTCCACCACAACTCACCACACTTCATCACATCTCTTCAAATTCCACCGCACCGCACCATTACCACATCGCGCGACACCGTACAAAAGAACGATGCCTATATTAGAGTGCATTGTATTTAAAAGTGAATATAAAATTATATATAATTGTATTATTGTTTGTAATATTTTATACTTATTAAAATTCAATCTAATGTAAATTGAAATATACTTAATATAATGGGTTTTTGCATGCTAATACATTATACTTTGAGAGTGTTGGACAATAATGTTATGAACTTTTTTTTTTGGACAATAATATACTGTACTTTGGGGGTGTTGGATAATAATGCACCTGAAACGTTTCCAATGGTGACTAACTTGGTGACAATCTTGCGTGGTAGAACAAAAAAAAATATTTAGTAAATTGATGTCATGTAAGAAACAAAGTGCAAATAAGCAAAGATGAATTCTACTTTATTGCAAACGAAAAACACATTTACGCTAGCATAAATATGGAGTAATGAAGTGTTATTTGAAAAAAATAATTAAATTTCATTTGCGCCTGTTGATAATTCCTGATATGACATTAATTTAGTAAATATTTTAATTTTTTTGCGCCTCAGGTCACCACGTAAGACCGTGATCGAGTTAGCCACCACCATAATCGTTTTACATGCATTATTGTGCAACGCTCCAAAGTACAATATATTATTGTCGAAGGAAAAAATTCAGTGCATTATTATCTAACACATCAGAGTTAGCGTCCAATAATCTTACTATAATGTATTGTACACTATTATACCAAATAATCAATGGCATCCCGGTGCACAAAGCGTCCCCGCAAGCGGGGTTCCAGGGACGGGTCCCACCGTAAAGGTGTAATGTATGCAGACCTTACCTTGCATTTCTACAATAGGCTGTTTCCAGGATTCGAACCCGTGACCTCACGATCACAAGGCAACAACTCAACTGTTGCGCCAAGGATCCCTTCTATACCAAATAATCAATAATCAAATCAAATCATATACTCTATATTAAAAGAGTTGAACATGTGTGTTGTATCGCTCTTTTTTTTTTGTTTTGCTGCCTGTGTCTTTTGCAGACAGTGCAGGCAGTGCAGCCAACTTGCTTGATTATTGGGCCGACCCAATTTTGCTTCGTACAATATGGTGTGTGACTCATCATGTTAAGTTTTTCAGTCATTGACATGTGTATGAGAATATAGCTCCTATTATACAATTATTCCATTCCATGTATCTGAAATTCGCTGCCCCCTTTTGTTTCCTCTGTTCCAGTTCTACTTCCCCAGTTCTACATTAGCATACACTTGGTGAACAAATATGTAGAGTAGTATATCATAATCGTAAAATTTCCCTATATTTAAGGCCCTGTAAATTTCATAAGTATCTTAGGGTAAGGTAATTGATTACCGATAGTTACCGAAAGTTACTAGAAGTTACCGAAAGTTATCGAAATTTACCAAAAAAAATTAACATTTTCACTTTAAACATTTTAGATTTTTTTTACCTAAATTAACATTTTCACTTTAAAAAAAATTACCGAAATTTACCTAAAAAATTAACATTTTCACTTTTAAAAAAAAGTTACCAAAATTTACAAAAAAAATAAAGTATTTACCAAAAGTTACCAAAAATTATCAAAAATTACCAAAATTCAACATTTACCATACCACAACTTACCTACCAAATTTACAGGCGTCATAAACAATAGTCTCCCATTTCTTTTTAAGGTTCTTTTAGAAGTAGTGGATGAAAATAATAAATATCACAATAGAGTAGTTACTAAAACCTAATTAATTATGCTAAGAAAAGCAAACCATTTTGTCTACTGGCCATGTTCTTTTATACAGCTGAATGCGGTGTGGTGCGGTGCGGTGTGGAGGAATTGCGGTTGTTTGTGGTGGGTTGTGGTGAATTGTGGTGGATTGTGGTGGGTTGTGGAAAACTGCGGTGGATTGTAGAAAGTTGTGGTGGGTTTTGGTTTTAATAATTGTAAATGTGTTGGGAAAGGTATTGATACATGAAGTTTAACTTTTAATAAAAAGATAAATTAAAATTGAAAAAAGTAAATTGTGGTGGGTTATGGTAAATTGTGGTGGGTTGTGGTGGAATATGGAAAATTGTGGTGCGGTGTGGCACCGCAGCCAGCCAACCGTATAAAAGAACAAAGAATTAAAGAGGTAAATTAGTTCATATTAAATTACATAAAATCAACTTTAATGACATAATTTACCATGGTGAAGCAAACATTGTCAGTAAATCCTTAAATATTAAAAACCATGGATGCACATTTACTATTCCAATTGCATTTTGGTAATTTTACTAAACTTTAGGGGTTATATTCTAGGCTTTTTATTATTTTATTTTCATTTTATTTAATCATCAAATATAAAAAAATTTACTTGCACTTTTACTATTCAAAATATAATAGGTATTATCAAAATGACTTTTACTATCAAGTTAAGAGTTTATTTTATGGTTTAATTATTTTATCTATTTATCGTTTATTTTAGTTTTCTAATTACAAAGCTATTACTTTGCATTTACCTTGTTTCAAACGTTGTTATGAGTATTATTCATATGCCATTTAATAAATTTACCCACTTGAAAATCTATTCTAAACTCTTATTAATTATTTTATTTAGTTTGTTCTTTGGAGGGTTGATTTACATTTAATGATTTTTGTCAAATATTGAAAATTTTGCAAAACATGTAATAAATACATGTATTACACATTATTTAAATTACCAAAAACTTTTCAAAATTCTACACTTTTTTAGATTAAAGTTTATGCATGACTACTTTCTTTTTCTTTATTACCTTTCTCTAATAATGCTTTATCACATAATATATGTACTTACGCGCGCAACACGCGCTTTCTTCTGACTAGTAAGAAGGAAAAATATTTATACATGGATAAAATGCTAGAATTGGAAAGCTAGAGAAATAGTTAAAGATATTCAAAATCTAACCAACTTTTAAAGATTATAAACTTTTAAAATTTGATTTATATTAAAATAAGACATAAAATTAGAAAATGAAGTAATACTTGAGACATCAAAAATTTCAGTGACAGGTTTTTTTTTCCCATTCTTTATGGAAACAATATAGATCACAAATATTGTCTTATAGAGACATTTGAACTTAAAATCTTACTTCCTCTGTTACATATTATTTTTCTTTTTGTTGACTATCACAATATTCAATGCCACTTGTTGGTTGATAATTTCTTATATAATATTTCATTAACAATTGCAATATTATATTTTTATAATAGTATTTTTCATCACTAATCCAATGATAGTAATTTTATTTAACAAATCATCATATATATTGGAAAACTAACAATCAAAATTCTATAAATTGAACTGCATAATTTTCAAGGTGGACAAATAATATGAAACAAAGATAATTTTTAAGAGCAATGTGATTGCCCCGTGCAAATTCTAACTAGTATATATAATAAAACTAGTCCTTAGATCCGTGCGTTGCACGGGACGCAAGTGAACCCTACCTATTGTTAAAAATTTATCGAGGATTTGTTTAAAAAAATAAAGAAAATAAATAATAATGAAAAATAAAAAGAATAGTTTTCTTATTTAAAAGAATAAAGAAAAAAAATAGTGCATATGAAAAAAAAGAGAAGAGTCATCAATGCAAATATATATACCCATTCGCACAATAATATTACGTGATTTTTTTAAAAAAAAATTACATAAAATCAATTATAGATTTCCCAAAATGTCTTTGTTAAAATCTATACATAAATCACATGCAGTGAATCATTGCTTATGTTACATGCAAAGTGATTGAATTAATTTTCTAGCATTTTGAGTAAAATAAATATGGAGGGAAAGTAAATCACATGTATGATTTCCTAAAAAAAAAAAAAAAAATCAGATATATGTTTAATCCTTCCTTATACTATATATGTGTAAAATGATTGTATGCATAAATTTTATAATATTTGGTCTAAAGAAGGGGGGAATGAACTTAATTTGACAGTAAAATTTACTTCTTCCGTCCCTTTTTTAATGTCAAATAAACTAACTTTACAAAATCATTGTATCTTGGAAACAGGGTGAAAAAATTATGTATGGACAAATATACCCCTCATTAAGGGAAAAGATGAATAAAAGAGAATTTTAAAAGGTAAAATAAAATTTGATTCATTAATTAAAGGTAATACAGGTATTTTAATTATTGAAAATGTAAATTTGACAAATGAAAAGGGACAAGGTAGTTAAGAAAATTGACACTCATTAAGAGACGGAGGTAGTATAATATTCAAATGAAGTTATGTTGTTAATACTTTTTCAAGATATTTACATGTATACTTTATTCATAAATAGTTACAATATTTATTTTCTGAACAAACTACCAATCTACATGGATGAATTGAGATATCTAACAACTACAATATTTACATAACATAAAATGTACAACATTCTTAACATTTGTTAAATCAATCTATATAATAAGCATATATTATTAACTTTTCCATTAAATAAATAATTATGTTACGAATCTATTTAAAAATTTATATATATATTTTTTTTATAGATTAAAGAGATCGACAAACTCTACCATATCAAAAATAATTTTAAAAAATATGGCACAATCATATATGCATTATTAGGAAAATCTTCAGAATTTAAAACTTTAAAAATAAATAATTTTAAAATAATTTTAAAAATAATTTTAAGAATAAATACCCATTAAAACCAATATAATTGTACACTTTGATGGGTTGAGTGATTATTAGAAAAATCTTCAGAATTAAAAACTTATTATCTTTTTGTAAAGACTAATCAAATGAATCACTACAATGGAATTAAGTTTATAATTTTTATAAGAAGCAATCACAAATTTTATCCCACTAAAAATATTATAAGAAAATTATCAATTTAAAAATACCATCATACATAATAATTTTTCATATTTTAGCATGTATGGTTTAAAGGTAGCAATAAATGACTTTTTGAATTCCCCTTTTTATTCAATGTTATAGTGATGAATATGGTGCGAGCTAACTTTGGTAGTCTTCTAAACATTTTGGATGGAGCTTATCAAAAGTAAGTCATGTGTTGAAGATAATGCATAAAACAAATTAAAAGACATCAAAGAAAGATCATATAAATAATTGATTGTAGTTGAAGTCAAATCCTTAGATATAGTACCATCAACAGATAAATTTATGAATTCGTATGTAATGATACGTGAGAAGTTTTGATTGGTAGAATTTTATTAAAAATTCATTCTCAATTGTTGGTGACATATAGTATCATAATAGCACAATTTTATATTAACAAATAGTTAAAACATCACACATACTTGTATATTAGACTATGTTAACCAAATGCAATTGGATAAAATAAATCTAAATTTATATCCAAAGTAAAAATAACAAATAAACAAATTCAAATTCACTATCTGAGACCAATATACACAACCAATAAAGCGTACTTGTTCATTAAAATATGTTAACCAAATGAAATCGGATAAAACAAATCTAAATTTAATTCATATCCAAAATAAAACATAACAAACAACAATTTCAAATTCAAGAGACCAATATATACAACCAAATATATTTTAATTTGGAATTGAAACAGAAGAGAAAAATAATATAATGTATGATAAAAGTTAACATATGCATGGATATTTTTTTTTTGGTACATGATGGTTGTCATGGTCGACAATCACTATAAATTTTTTTATAACAACCGGTCTATGTGCACAAACTAATTTGACACAAACTCTGCCACAAACTACTCCACGTCATATCAAGTTTTGTCCCTTTTTTAAAATTAACAAAATATCAAATATTTTAATAATATAATATTGGCGACAAATATGTTAGAATATAATTATATTGCCGGCAAATTAGGGTATTAACTACTCAATTACCACAGGTTGCGCGCTGAAAGTTCATTGAAGTTTTCCTCTGCCCCTGCTCCACTTTAACTCCAAAACCCCATAACAAGAGGTAAATATTTCAAAGTTCATAGCATTATTACAGTTTTTTGTCGGTTACTAATTATTTTCAAATTTCAATACATGCCAATACTCCATCTATTTCATATTAATTGTCATAATTTTAACTTTCATGATCTCCAATATTATTGTTCATTGATAATTTCTTACAAAAGATATTTTTTAACCATTGCAATATTACACTTTTATGATAGTATTTTCCGTTACCAATCGTTATATATATTGAGAAATTTATGATCAAAATTTTTTAAATTTGACTGCACAATTTCTAAAGACGACAATTAATATGAAACGGATGGAGTATTTTAATTGATAGCCCCATTGACTTAGAATACATACATAGTGTATATTGATTGACATAGACGTCTAATCTTTAAAGCTTATTTAGGGGTCCTAAATTTAAAAAATTATGTTGAGCTATCAATCACCATGACTAATATTTTTCTTTTAGATACCATTATCAAAGTCACGGGTCTTTAATTTGATCAGATTTTACATGTCACTTATATCAATTTCCTAAAATTGTAGTATAAATTGAGCTTTCACACTTCAATCTTGATTTGTAAAATTAACCTATAAATCTAATATATTATATAGTTTTATATTTTACAAATTTTTACTATATAGAAACTTTGTATGCAGAATGGAAGCTTATCAGAACGAAGACAATGTGGACCAGTTACAAAATCTTGAGGAAGACTGCAACGTTAATTCAAGATCCATGGACACACCATTGCGGATGGCACAAGCATAGAAGAAACTGACAAAGATAGACCAAGATCAACAACCATTGAGAGTGACAAGAAAATTCCAAGTCCGGAAATTGGAATGGAGTTTGAAACCATTGATGAGCTTATCAATTATTACAAAAGTTATGCAAAGCAAGAAGGTTTTGGTGTTGCTACGAGGTCATCAACAAAAAAGAGATCCGAGACATCAAGATATCAAACTATTGCATGTAATAAAGTCGGGTTGCCACACTCGAGAGGAAAAAATATTCTCAAACCACGGCCAATATCAAAAACAAATTGCAAAGTTAGAATCAATATTGTCGCTTGTGCTTTTGGAGGGTGGAAGATAAGTAGTGTGGAGCTTGATCACAATCACAACATGAGTCCAAGTAAAGCAAGATTTTTCTCTTACCATGGAAAGATTAGCACACCTGCAAGAAGATGACTTGAGCTTAATGATGATGCTGGTATTCGCTTCAACAAAAGTTACAATACTTTTGTACATGAAGCAAGTGGGCATGAAAATGTGCCATTTTTAGAGAAAGATGCTCGAAATTATATTCAAAAGTGGAGGCAGCTACAACTTCAGGAAGGAGATGCTGAAGCAATGCGCAAATACTTCGTTAGAATGCAAGCAAGCAATTCAAATTTTTTCTATGTCATAGATCATGGTGAAGATGGTAGATTAAGAAATGTGTTTTGGGATGATGCTAGAAGTAGGGCAGCATATGAGGAATTCGGAGATGTTGTGACTTTTGACACGACATATCTAGTAGATAAATATGACATGCCATTTGCCCCTTTTGTTGGGGTAAATCACCATGGTCAATCAATATTATTTGGGTGTGGTCTAATATGCTCTGAGGATACGAAGACCTTTGTTCGAGTCATGGCTAGCATGCATGAATGGGCGTGCTCCTAATGGAATCTTGGATAATTGTAAGCTTCGTTATCAATAATCTTGGATAATTGTATTTTTGTTGGAAAATTATTGAATAAATATTTTTATTTAAATTTTACAGGACACAAATCCTGTTCTTTATTCAAATGTACAGGATACTTCACTGTTTTCACAGATATAAATGATCTTTTTTTTATGTTGATTTGATTTTGTACATCATATATCTCACAATTATCTAATTTAATTGTGTTTTTATGATCAATTCGATGTATTGAATAGTATTATATAACCAATCAAAGTGCTTGGAATGAAGTAGTGCCTACTCTAAGTAATTCCACTCCAGGGGATATGACTTCAAATGCTCTGCCCCCTCAATCAATTTATGCAATTTCCAGTTATGCAGTTTACTGAGTTTCCTCCAACACAGTTTGATGGTGCAAGTGGCACTTCAAATTCTTCCTTCAGGTAGCAGTATATCTAAATTATTAGATTCATGTCATTTTAGTCAAAACCATATATTTAATCATAATTCTTGTATTTATTACATGTTCTCTTAACGATGATGAGGGAAGGGAACCCAAAAGGAGAAGCTTCTTTTTATTCTTATAGCCTATATGTAGTCTCCTCTAAATGCTTACAAGACTCAGTGAGAATACTTGAGTTTTTCTTCTTCTTTTTTTAATGGAACAAGTGATTTTGAAGTGGGTGGAATTTGGTTTGCATTCTGAAAAAAAATACCAGTGTTACAGTTTCAGACATTATTGAATATGAAGTTTATGAACCATGCTTCCAAGGGCATATACTTTTGCTAAATGGGTTGCTTCTATTTGCTTAACATTTTTCTAGTCTTGACAAAAATAGTGCTTTAACAGTTCATTGATCTTAAATTTGGTCAAATTTTGTGCTGTTAATATTAATATGCAGACATTATGAACATCAATTTGTAGTTAAAGGTTAAAAATGGATGGTCAAGAAGCAGCCAAATTTTTCTTTTTAAAAAAATCATATTTCAAAGCTATGAGTTAACAACATAAGAAAAGGCTTACCTGAGAGCAATTTGACTCTAATTCCCTAACCAGCTCCATGGAACCAATTAACTCCCTGATAGTGTGCCTAAGAATTGCCCCTTCCAACAAATGAAACAAGGAGCAAATTAAAAGATGAAGCAGAGACAGATAGTCTGGCTCTTAGATTGGTATTTGCAAGCCTTCTGCCAAAGCTTGACACCTCAAAACTCATGAGTAACATCCTGGTTCTCCCCCCAATCTTGTACTTTGATCACTGCACCTTTGTCATCGAAATCTACGCTCGATCATGGATCCAAGACACCCTAGTCGGGTTTGTCACCATCCCGTCACACCAAATAGTCCCAGCAAACCACCTAGAAGGCATAAGCACCGAGCCGTGGCCCTCCAGATCCGAAGGCTGTCGGGTCAGCCGCAAGGGATCCTGAACATCGCAGTCCAAGGGCAAGGCCAAGGGCGGCCCAGGAACTGATCTCCGGTATACTCTTCGAACACGACTTCAGTGTAAGGAGAGAGTTACCACCGGTAATTGATGATTTACAGGCAAAAGATCAAATATGGATCGACGATTGAAGATTTACTAGCAGAATAATGGTCTCTTGCATGTTTACCCAGCACAACCAAGCTTGACGAAGAAAGAACATTTTAATGGACTTGAATACTGAGTACAGTATTAATCTGATGAAATTACAATGACTTTTTCCATGTGCAGAGTAAAAAGGGAATGCAAAAGGTCCACTTTTTCTGACAAATAAATATAAATTTTATTATTTTTAATTTTTAATGACTTATTAAAAAATAAAATAAAAAGATATTGTAGTTGGTGACACAACTAGTGTCAAAGGAGTAAGTGCGCCTAGAATTAAATAGATTGACTTGACGAAAGCATATTGAGATTCTCGCTCTTACCATATATTTGAATGATAAATATGAATACAGATCCTACATTGTACTCCCGTGGGAGTACAAAACGCGTGTCTAATCCCGCTATTTAATATTTGTACATATACTTTCTTGCGAGAATCATGTGAATGGCAGCAGCGTTAGTTTGGTGGCTTGGTAGCTAACAATTGAGTGTGAATGTCCTAGGTTTGAACCCTACTGGATTCTTTTTTTATTTTCTTCATTCTTTCAATTATTAATTCTCTTCCTTCTTCTAATTATTTCTTTTTTCCATGTGAAATATTTTTCTTTACATACACTAGTAAAAAAAATTATTAAATTTAAAATGTATGAACTCTAAATATTGTACTAGTACACACTAATCATTATACCTTTTTTTAAAAAAAACGTTGTGTATAAATATTAGTTTTAGTTTCTTCAAAACACAAATATTAATTTTAGTGTGCGTTAGTATTATTTTTCAATGTATCTCTTATATATTTTCAATTAATTGTTTAGTAATTATAACAATAACCTAGGAAGAAAAAAAAACCTAAAACACCCTTATATATATATATATATGAGTACAATTAAAGTATTGGTGTGTAAATGTGTATCTATTAGGGTGTAAAGGAGTTTGAGCTTGTGTGCAAATGAGTTTGTATTAGTAGATAAAGGAGTCTGTCCTAGTGTGCAAATGTCTGTGTGTTAGTGTGTAAAATGTATGTGTTAGTGTGCAAAGGTCTATGTGTTGGTGTGCAAACGTGTGTGCGTGTTAATGTGCAACAAATGTGTTTGTTAGTGTGCAAATGTATATGTATTAGTTAGTGTGTGTTAGTGCGTAAAGTGTGTGTGTTAGTGTGCAAAGGTCTATGTGTTGGTGTGCAAACGTGTGTGTGTGTGTTAGTGTGCAACAAATGTGTATGTTAGTGTGCAAATGTGTGTGTATTGGTGAGTGTTAGTGCATAAAAGGAGTGTGTGTTGTGCAAAGGTCTATGTGTGTGGTGTGTAAAAGTATGTGTGTTAATGTGCAAATGTGTATGTGTTAGTATATGTTAGTGTGCAAAAGTGTACGAATGATTACTAAACCAACTTTTGAATTAAATGCAATATATTACAATTTTAAAGGAGTAAAAAGAATCTCATTAGACATTGTAAAAGAGCGGGTACGTAGCAAATTTACAAGAAAACTAAAATTTAAAAATAGTCAAAAAGCATGAGTAATAAAAGAGAATATTTGATTGATACATAGAAAATACGTAGCAAATTTACAAAAAAAAAAATTTTAAAAATAGTAAAAAACATGAGCAATAAAAAAGAATATTTGATTGATAAATAAAAAATACTTAGCAACAAAGCTTGAAAATATTTGACTGATATATAGAAAAATATATGAAAAATTCATAAAACCTTGAAAATATACAAAAAAAAAGTAAAAAAACAACAAAGCATGCAAATGTGAGACTTGAACCATTGACATTTGCAATGAAAGGACCCTGACATAACCAATCACCCACAGTCACACTCTTGAACCTTAATTGCACGCGTCATATATAAAGTAAACTGAACAGTAGCGGGAGTAGGGAGGAGATGTATACTCCCACGGGAGTATCTAATATTTTTCGATATGAATATTATACTCCCTCAATAAGATGATTCATGGTGCTCTGACTGCTCTCCAACTACAACCAAAACAATAAAACACAACATCACAATGTATAATGTTGAAATGTAAGTGTAAAATTTGAAAACATAAAATGCTACAAATTAAAAAAGATAGCTCACAAACATAAGGAATCATATATTATATCTTAACAATCTTGTTAAAGGGTTCAATGCCTAATTGAAATGCAATATAGTAATGTAGATTTTATAGTATTGTAAGTCATTTACAACTTAGACGTATTATAATTACTATTGTAATTATATAATTAATAAGTAAATAATTGTTCGGTTATAGGATAATAATGGACCAAAATAAATCAAATAATTAATTCATGTAACTGCTACATTACCTCATTAATTATTAATATTCCATTTTGATAATATTATACTCAGTCATGAAAATGTTTTGACAATCAAAATGCTTTGTAACAGATACAACAAAATGAATTTGTAAAAAAAATATAAAAAATTGAAGCCTAATACGTTAAAGTTGATAAAAAATATAAAAGGTATAGTGCAATTAAGATACTTCCAAAAAGATATATGAAATTAGTATGTACTCCCTCTGTTCGGTTTTATATGTCGTTCCACGTGCATTCACAGATACCAATATTCTCAAATAGGATGAGTTAGTTACAAATTAAAATTACTGAAATGCCCTTAACCTATTTTACAATTTACCATTTCAGCCACAGCTTATTAAAGGCTCATCCTTCTTTTCAAGGCACGCCATTTTGCAATTATTAAAGGTATGCCCTTCTTCCATTGATGATAAAGGTCCACCCTTCTTTTCAAGGCACGCCATTTTGCAATTATTAAAGGCATGCCCTTCTTCCGTTGTTGATAAACTGATTTTCAAGCTCAACCTTTTATATTTTGAGCTTAACTTCCCCTAAAATTTTGCATTTTCCGCCAAATTTTTCCCAGCAAAAATGGGTTGTTTTCCCTCCAATTTTTTTATATAAATGGTATCAAGCCTCCTGTATTAGGGATGAAATTAGAGAGAATTTTCCAAACACACACTATCAAAATATGGAATGTGTAGTTGGTGAAATAGACTTGAATATGGAGCCAACACAATCAAATGAAGTCAATTTAGAAGAGTCACAAGAGATTGCTGAGGTCCCAAATCTCAATTTGGACGGGGGATTGATAATTGACTTGAATTTGCCACCAACAGAGCCAGAGATACCTTGGGAAGAAGAGGTTGAACTAGAAGATGGAGGTGAAGAAGAAAGCTTGGACAGAGGAGAAGAAGGGTTGGACATAGGAAGAGAAAGCCAAACTCCAGGTAATTTTCATGCACTGCTTTATTTGGTTCACAATAGTTTTTTTTTTATACTTCCATCTCAATTTGGATGGGGAGTACTCAGATTATGATCTCTGTTAGTTTCAAATTTTTTTTTTATTCACAGTAATAAGATTATGATGTTTAAAATTATTTTTATAGTAAAAATGCTTCGTCCCTGATTTTTAGTACTTTAATCAGTACTTCTTCACCAATTTTAGTTTAGTCCCTGATTATGATCTTTACTTTTATCTTCTAGTTTTAATGTGATAAAAATATTCTTTTTTACAATCAGTAATAGATTATGATGTTTAAATTCTATTCATAGAAAATTCTTTTTTGCTTCCATCTCAACTTGAGTAATCAGATTATAGTAATGTAATCAGATTATGATGTTTAAAAAATGTTTGTCTCTGATTTTAATTTCACTGCTCCAATTTTGGCCAATTTTATGTGTCAGTGGCTCTTGATCTCTGTTAGTTTCAGTAATCAAATTATAGTACATTATGTTAGCTTCCATCTCAAGTACTTATCTGATTACTCCAATGAAAAGAGTAGTGAATTACCAAACATAATAAAATGGCCAATTTTATGATTTGTGAATGGTGTTACTTTGTAGAGGGAAACAATGAATATGTTGGAAGGCCACCCAGAAATTCGCGAATGCTAACGAACAATGAACATTTGGAAATATATCATGCTCTATTAATGGCAAGCTGTAATGGTCAGTTAGGGAAAAATGTCACTGGGCTGGTTGCAACTCAGTTTTCCACTTCTACCTGCATTGTGCAACGAATTTGGCAACGGGTGAAGGAGACCGGTAGTACTTCTCATAGAAAGACCGGTAATTGCGGTCGTAAGAAGTTTGCCGTTGATGTTGATCTCATTCGTCAAATCCCTTTGCATAAACGGAAAACTCTTCGTGGAGTAGCCGCTTATGTTGGATGTAGTGTATTCACTGCCTACAAAATGCAACATGAGGGAGTCATAAGGCGACATTCCAATCCTATGAAGCCTCATTTGACCGAGCATGTAATACCCCGAGTATGTGGTTAAGTATGGCTTAAAGGAATTGAAATGACTACTCATATCACCAAGGTGCACCTTCTTTTATGGTAGGTCATCCGTTGGGAACTCCTCAGTTAAGCGTGCTTCGCTGGGAGTAGTCAAAGGATGGGTGACCTCCTGGGAAGTTTTCCCGAGCGTGTGGCGAGGGACGGCGCACGGAAAGACTCGTGGTGATTTGTGGGGCCAGTCAGCAATCCTTGAAGCAGTTATCGGTAATATCCGTGGCCCGGGAGGGGGCCAGGGCGTTACAGAGCAAAACAAAATATCGCGCTTGAGATTTTGTTTGAGAATGATAGATGTGGGTAGTGTGCCACATGGTCCAGTATTTGTTGGCATGTACAACGTCTTACATATTGATGAGAAGTGGTTCTACTTGAAAAGAGGGACTCAAAACTACTACCTTGTACCCGGTGAGGAAGAACCATACCGGTCTTGCAAGAACAAGAATTTTATTGTTAAGGTTATGTTCTTGGCAGTTGTAGCATGACCAAGGTTTGACGAAGAAGGAAATGAAACATTTTCTGGGAAAATTGGAGTGTTTCCATTTGTTACGCAAGAGCCGACAAGAAGAAAGAGCGTCAACAAACCCGCGGGGACATTAGAAACAAAAGCAATGACATCCGTAAACAAAGAAATCATCAGGTCATTCTTGATAGAGAAGGTCATCTCTGCTATCAAAGACAAGGGGCCGGCAGAGGATGCCCATCTTCCGATTTTCATTCAGCAAGATAATGCTAGAACCCACATCAGTAATGATGATCCGTTGTTCCGCCAAGTAGAGATGGAAGATGGTTTTGATATTCACTTATTTAATCAACCTGCAAATTCTCCTGATTTGAATGTGTTAGACCTAGGTTTTTGTCGTGCTATTCAGTCATTGCAGTACAAAGAGTGCCCAAGAAATATTGACGAGCTAGTAACTGGAGTAGAGAAGACTTTTTATGCCTTCCCGACAAATAGAGCAAATCATGTGTTTCTATCTTTGCAACAATGTATGATAGAAATTATACGGGTTTTTGGTTCCAACAACTACAAGATTCCTCATATGAACAAACTGGGGTTAGAGAGGCTTAATCAGTTGCCTACTAAGTTAAGATGTGATCCAGTGTTGGTGCAAAATGCGCTTAGTTATTTGGGTTAGATTTATATTTAAATTGGGTATGTGGTCTTATCTTGGTGCATATTGTGTAAACTCATATGTGTTTGTTTAAATTTCATTAATTTGACATCCAGAACTATTCTAACGAAACTTTCCAAGCAAGACTCATAGAAGATTTGCTGGACTCAGAGAATTTCATGGTTGTCGATGACTCTCTAGATGGGGAATGGGTAGTAGAAGATTTTATGGTTGATGAAGACTCAGAGATTGACAACAATTCTATGGAAGGAGAAGAAAAAATTAAGCAAACCATTACAGTTATGTTAGGAATTTATATCCCCGCTTTGCATTACCAACAGTAATTTATCCTTTTATACTTCATAGTCTTTGGGTTTGGGGTTTGTAGCTTTCCAGTTATGTTCGTTGTTATGTTATGGATTCATAGTGGTAGCAATTTCCAGTTTTGAACAGTTGTGGTTTTGATTTTACTGTTGAACAAGCCTTCTGTTGAACAAGCACACGTTGAACTTGTGTTTGATTTATTATGCTTTTGGTTTGTTTAGTGTACAAATGGTTAGAACCATGGGGTTTGATTTATTCTGCTTTTGGTTTGATTAATGTTGATGCATCAACAGTTACTCCCAATTTACCGATGCTTAGCAAACAATTACTCTCAGTGCTTAGTACAATGTTTCCAGGCCACTACTCATGTAACACCCTGGAAAATCTATTGTAACAACAAGATAAAGAAATAAAGACTACAGCGGAAACTTCATATATTTTACCAAGGTGTCACTGCCGTACCTCCTAGGAGGCACAAGGCAAGGAGAAACAAGATTAAAACTAAAACAAGATTACTTAAACAATCCAACTTTTACTAAAACTTGTTCAACGATAAAGATTATTACTCCAAGTTAAACTATGGCTAACTACAAGGGTTCTTGTTTAGGTTCCTCTCTCAAATCAGCCCACCCACTTTAACGGCCATCACCTGAAAACAAAACATTTTAAAAGCGAGGGGGGAAAACCTCAATAATACTACTCCTACGCATTTATAAACATTTATACAACCATTTGAACACATTTTATAGGGAAGGGGTTACAATTCGAAAACTCGTGAGAAAATAGAATAACTCCTTTCCATTCATATTTTAATAGCGGGCGGGGTCTCCACACTACCCCTCGGAGTCAAAGACTCGCAGAACATACTTCGGAGTCCCAAGACTCGCATAAACATATCTCAATACTTTTCTTTTCTTTTCTTTTCTTCGGAGTCCCACGGACTCGCATAAACAATTCCATTCGACTGATCTGCGCATAACTCACAACCACATTACCAGGCATTTCCTGATCTCTTGACAGTCCCCTTCACTGGTTCCACCTGGCCTAAGGGAAAAAATGCCCGAACCCGCTTTTAACTCATATCCATTAATTTAAACCGGATATTAGGATCCAACTCTTTTCATGTCAAAACCACACTTTCAAATCAAAAACTCTCAGTAAAAACCATCAATCAACCACATTCCAAAAAAT
Source organism: Portulaca oleracea (assembly GCA_029582165.1). Lineage (NCBI taxonomy): Eukaryota > Viridiplantae > Streptophyta > Magnoliopsida > Caryophyllales > Portulacaceae > Portulaca > Portulaca oleracea. The sequence goes on from CM055868.1 coordinate 37,031,086, forward strand.
AGTGCCAAAACAACCAAAGAACTCAAATTTCCAATAACTGAACATTTTTCAACACAACAGGTTTAGCACCTTATTAAAGTCCCTTCAAGGAATGCAGCTCATAAAATAAAGCGCTTAAGAGCATCCACAGGGAATAGGATATAGTATTACCTGCTAAAACAACTGCGTCCGAACAAGGAAGACACGGAGCTCTAAATCGATATCCTCGCTCAACCTAGTAAAAGGTTCTATAATCAACACATGCTCTAAAAATTTCTTAACAGCGTAACTACCCTTCCCAAATTACAACATAATTCATTTAATCACGTACCACATAATTTCTAATATAGAATCTAAACAAGAGTTTACACTTAACTACACAATATCAATATTAACTAAAGAACTTTATTTTATATCTTGCATGGCACTATTCACTATATTTACCAACATGCCACTAGACATGCATTACACTACAATAGGCCACGATTTTCATATTTAATTAGTTACCACACATATTTAGGGTTCCTAAACATGTTTCTAGGTCTAATGAGACAATCCTAAAAAAAATACTTTACATGTGACATAATAAATATAGCATTCCAAGACATAGAACTTCAAGTCCACACACACTTATCACTATGTAATGAGTTTGATACAATAAAGAACTCTTCTAGTAAATAATTTGATAATAGCAGGTAGTATAACTTAATAATCTCTTAGTCATAAAACAAGTTTCCATATATCACAATATTAAACTTTACATCAAAATTCGCTAATATTCTAACTTATACTTATCATATAAAAAGACAATATAAATTATTGGATTACCCCAAGACTTGTAATGTAAAGAGGTAACTTTAATACTTGTAATAAAAACTAAGTTTCGAACCTTGTAAATTTAACTTCCAAAATAACAATAAACTTAGTAAAATCATATGTAATAAGATAATATTGGGATTTAATAGTAATACCTCAAAATATAAAGTTCAAACTTTACCAAGGGCCTAATAACATATATTTAACTTAGTATTAACGTAATAATAACTTTTAAATAAGATACTAACAATACTTAATGGTATTATATACCAACCTACTTTAAAAAAAAAAAAAAACTATTACCATCTAATACTAAACTTCAAAATAACCATACACTTAGTAAAATACCAAACATAAGAGCAGTAAAACAAAATGAACTATATTTTATAAAAATATTATTATTTGTAATATTGAAATAACAATAACTTAGTATTATAATAAACATGAGAAATATAATATAATGTACTAAACTTTGTAATAATCACAACATAGAATATAATATGCTTCTTGACAAAACCTAACTCAACAATATTACACTAACATTCATACATGAATAATAATATTAACATGGATAACCAACACATACAAACATCAAGGTTTCAACATAAACATTTAAATTTGAAGTATTAACTTATAAAGTTAAACTAATCATACCCTCATACTACACTTAATATTCTAACATGTATTTATCCATTATTAACAATATATACACAAGTTTATCTACTCTAATAACACATTAGTAATATAATTGCATGAATAAACTAACCCTAACACAAATACACCCATTAATCCACTCCTAATCATCAAGTTCTAAAACATCAATGTAATCTTTCATAATACTATCATTAAACAACTCTTAATAACATATTAACTAACCCAAAACAGTGACTTAAGCTAACAAAATATATAGAGAGAAAATAAGAGTTTTAAGGTACAAACAATGGGTCCAAGCTAGAAGAGGTGGGACCGGGGTGGTGCTCAGGGTCGGCTGGATGATCGGCGGTCACGGCGGCGGGGTCCCGGTGGTCGTCGGTGCTGCGGTGGTCGTCGGAAAACAACGGGGCGGCGACAGCTCCAGCTAGGGCACGAGGAGGAAGAAGGGTGGTGTTTGGAGGTGCTCGGGGTGGGGGTTTTGGGGTGTCTTGGGCGGCGTTCTGCAGTGCGGCGGAACGGGGCGGCGATGGCGAGGTAGTGGTTGTGGTGCCGAGAGGGGTGGTCGGAGGTGGGGCGTCGGGTGGTGTTTGTGTAGGGTTTTTGGGGGTCGGGTACAAGAACAGAAAAGGAAGGAGCAGGAGGAGGAAGGAAGATGAGGAAGGAAAAGAGGAAGAAGAAGAAAAATGGAGGAAGAGGGAGGAAGAAAAAATGGAGGGACTTGGGCTTGCGTCGGGTACAGAGGGAGGAGGAAGAAGGAGGATGAGGGGGGGGGGATTGTATCGCAGCAGCAGCAGCAACAACAGTACATATTTGTACTGAATTACGTAGAGAGAGAGAGAGAGAGAGAGAGAGAGAGAGAGGGAGAGGGAGGGAGGGTGACACGTGTCTGGTGGGGATTGGGTAGCAGAATGTATACCCAGGTAGTGGGTTTTGCAAATTGGAAGAAAACGGTTACTGAATTTGGATAGAAACAATTTAGAAAACTGATGAAAATTACCTGGTGATGTCATTTATGTGACATCATCAACACCCAACAAAAAAGGAAAACAAAATCTAAAATTAATAATATACCCATGGAAAATAATAATAATAAAAATAGATAAAAAATCTCCCCCAACTGATAAAATAATTTCTACCCGTAATCCAAAAATTTCCTAACTGATATTTTTAAGATTCTAAAAATTATAACGAAAACACTCGCGGTCCTAAAAGTTCCGTGTGATCAACAGGTAGTCATATAATAAATAAAGTCAGGTTTTTACCATTTTAACGGTATTTCTACTGATATTTTTCTGGGGTTTTACAATTCAATTTTGAGCTTTTAAGTTTTACTATATGAAAGATAAAGTAAGTTAGGTAGGAATAATAAAGTAAGTTGATAATTATGAGAAAAAGTAAATTTTTTAAGGTAAAATAAATAGATAAGTAATTAATGTGTTTTATTGGAAATGTAAGATGACAGATAATTTGAAATATGGAAAGTTAGTTAAAGTGACAAGTAAAAAAGAACGGAGGGAGTATATAATAATTTTCAAAAATAGTAAATGATTGATTGTACATTTTTAATAATGCCCTTTCTAAAACACATAAATTCCAAACTTCGCCCTTTGCACACACACACACACACACACACACACACACACACATATATATATATATATATATATATATATATATATATATATATATGTATATATGTATTTGGCAGAAAATGGAACTTTTCATTATCAAAGATAGCAAAACTCAGTTCTAGGGAGTACAAACATCACTCAGAAAAAACAAACAGGAAACCCTATTGTAGTAGAAGGTCTATACAACGACTATATTTTGGACTTTTCTTGGCAAGAAGCAAGAATCTATGTAAAATAGTATAATAAATCTTTTGAGACACTTGCTCTACAGATAAAGCTTTGTGCCACCCAGGGAACTTCTTGTAATTCCGTGCTTCCCATACAATTGCAATGGTGGAACTTGCTAGAATTGCCAGAAGTAATTTCAAATACCCTTTCCTTCTCATGTTTTTCCAATTAGAGAGCCATTGAAGGAGAGAGTTGAAGTTGAAACTGAATTTCCATTTGCTGGAGAAAAAATGCATTACCTGGTTAGTAAAAGGGCATGTGGAGAACAGGTGATCCACAGTTTCTTCTCTTTGATTACATAGACAGCAAGTACTATCTATGGCATACCCATGTGCTGCTAGGCGTGTTGCTACAGGTAATTTGTAGTGAGCAGCGACCCAGGCCAAAAATAAGTGACGCGGTGGGGAGCCACCATTCCAAATTATATGGTATAGAGGCCATTTTTCTTTGTTTGGAAGCAGTGATTCATAACACTTGGAGACATAAAAGTTGTCATTATCAGCACCCCTCCATCCCCATTCTCTCTGATTTCCAAGTTTGATTTTACAGACTTGTTTCCAACTCCACGAACTGGTGGTCGGTGGCTCATAAAGCCACCAATTTTGATCCTTGATATATCTTTCATGTACCCAGCGGACCCAGAGATTGTCTTTCTTTTTCGCCACATCCCAAACCTGCTTGCCCTTAGTGGCAATATTCCAGATGCGTGGATTACGCAAACCAACACCACCAAACTTCTTCGGGGAACAAAGTGTATCCCATCCAATCGTAGGGATTTTTTGGGGATTACAGCTACCAAACCAAATGAAATTATGACAATGTTTGACAATCTGCTCAATAACATTTATTGGAAGGACAAAGATGTTTGTCCAATATCCCACAATACTCAATAGAACATAATTGACAAGTTGAATACGAGCTGCATATGAGAGATGTCTAGAGGACCAAGTGTGGATTTTTGCAGTAATTTTCTCCACCAAGCAGAGGCAGTCAAATTTCTTAATCCGTCCCGTAGTAATTGGAACACCCAGATATTTGAGAGGAAATACACCTCTTGAAAAACCCAGCAAATCGGCTAGTTCTTGAGCATGTTGCTCGATACAGCCAGCGAAGACTATGGTAGATTTATTTTGATTTGCTTGTAGTCCTGTGCATTCAGCAAAGTGTTCTAAAACATTTGCAATGCAACTGACAGAATCCCTTTTGGCCGCACAAAAAATCACCAAGTCATCCGCAAATAGGAGATGATTAATTTTAAGATTTTTACATCCCGGGTGGAAGGTGAATTTAGGATCATATTGCAGGTTTTGCAGTAAGTGGGATAGATATTCCATGACAATCACAAAAAGTAGAGGGGATAAGGGATCACCTTGCCGGAGACCTCGCCCGCCTTTAAATTTGCCGTGATGTTTTGCATTTATATTAATACAGTAGGAGGGAGAAGATACACACATCATAATCCATTGAATGAATCTCGGTGGAAATTGGAAAGCTACTAGGGCCTCTTTAATACATTCCCAGTATATTGAGTCGTAGGCTTTCCTCAAGTCTATCTTCATGATGCATCTTGGCGATAAGTTTTGCCTGTTATAACCCTGTGCAATCTCTTGGCATAATAGGATGTTCTGGACAATCTCCCTTCCTTTAACGAACGCACCCTGGCTCTGATTTATAATATCCGGCAGAACTGCTTTATTGCGATTACAAAGCACCTTAGATAGGCATTTGTAAGACACATTGCAGCACGAGATAGGGCGGAAGTCAGTAGGACTCTCCGGGTTGATTTTCTTGGGGATCAACGAGATCACAGTTTCATTAATACTCGCCAAAATAGAGCACGTATCCAGACATTCTATTATAGCCTCATAGAACGAATCTCCAATAAGTTCCCAATTATATTGATAGAAAGCACTGCTAAACCCATCAAGCCCCAGGGCTTTAATATGAGGTATAGAGAAAATTATGTCCCGAATTTCAGCTTTGGTTACTGGAGTTAGAAGCTTCATCTGCTGTGCCAGTTGTAAAACATTTCCTTGGGAGATTTCAGCTCTGACTGGCACTCTATAGTAGTGTTGTATGCCCAACAGCTTCTCGAAGTACTGCAGGACAACTCCAGCAACATCCTCAAAACCTCTAACCAACTCCCCATTTTCACTCGTCAAGGAAAAGACATAGGAGCCAATTTGTCTTTTCCTCATTTTCTCAAAGAAAACATGAGATGGACAGTCACCAAAATTCAACCATGTGAGTTTGGATTGCTGCTGAATAAGTGACTGGGCAGAATTCAACATAGTCAGGTAATGCTTCCTTTTCTCCTTCTCCATATTGCTGAGTTCCCCGTTGCTTTTATCTTGCATTACATTGACTTGGATCTCCTCCAATTCAGTCCTGCATTTTTCCACCTGTTTATGTAGGTCATAGAATTGATCTCTATGAAGCTGTTTGAGAGGCATTCGCAGTGACAGTAGTATTTGATGGAACTGGAACATCTTATACCCTTGTCTAGACTTTGAACAAATCCCTTCAACAATGCCTTTATACAGGCTGGAGTTTGCCACATTATGCAGTATTTAAACAAATATTTCTACTGTGGAGTGCCAGGGAATGTCAGTAGAATAGGTGTGTGATCAGATAGGCCAAAAGGAAGGAACACAGTGTGGACAAATCTGGCTTGAAGTAACCATTCATCATTGGCAAAGGCCCGGTCAATTTTAGACCAGACATGAGAGTTGGTCCAGGTAAAATAATCTCCATTAAAGCTCAATTCATGGAGGTTATTTTACTGGATGCAATTCTGGAAATCAGTAACCTCAAAAAATTCAACTTGAGTACCCCCAATCCTGTCTTCAGCTGTCAGGACAGAGTTAAAATCACCGAGTACGAGCCAAGCATCCTCCATGTCATTTGCTAGATTTGATAGCTTATCCCAAAGGCTTCTCCTTTCATGGAGGTTATTAGAACCATAAACGAATGTAATCTGGAATTTGCGGCTATCAGCAAGGTGAGTAACACCGAGATGGATCCATTGGGATTGGATATCCAAAGTTTCAATATTGTAAATATGTGGCTTGCATGCAACAAGAATTCTACATTTGCCACCAATTTCGGCATTATGCACCGTTTGCCAACCGTTGAACATATGTGAAATCGCTTTGCCATTTTTTCATTTTTTGTTTTAACTTCAAGTAAACCAACAAGGCTCACTTGATGTTTGTGCAAAAATTGACGAATGTCAACTTGCTTATTGACTCTACCACACCCTCTAACATTCCAGCTCATGATGTTAACCATGACCCTTTGAGATAGACCCACTTGCCTTTTGGAAAGATTTCAGAACCTCACCAGCTTGGATAGTGTGAGGTCTATGGGATGCTGGAGGCAAGCCTTTAGAGGGTACAGAAGGTGTTGAGATTGTGCGACTGTTGTTGCTGGGCATTGGAGAGGAGGGATTTAGGCTTGTTGATGGAGTTTCAGAAACTATATCTGCAACTTCTTTCACTGTCATTGCTTCTTCAGTGTGAGTTTTGTCCAAATTTTTCTTGGTTTTCAGCTGACATTCCTCAACATTATGTCCAAAATTCTTACAATATGAGCATTTGGTGGGTTTCCAGTCATACACCACCTTTTGAGAGATAATTATACCATTATCCGCAAAGTGTATAGTTTCAGGGAAATTACCATCAATATTCATCTCTACCATCAGTCTCGCTGCTGTGAGATATGTTTTGTCCCTCGTTCTCGAGCATGTTTTGATCGGTATTCCCAGAGTGCTCCCAATTTTGCTGAATCCATTTGAGTTCCAGTATTTCACATCCAATTTTGGGAGAATTATCCAGATCGGCAATGATGATATAGACTTTGTATCAATGTTTAGTTCCTCGTTCCAATCTTTTACTAGCATAGGTTTGTTTCCATAATAAAAAATCCCTTTCTCCATCACCATGTTTTTATATTGCTCATCCTGGAACTTAACAACGAATACTCCTCTTCTGGCTTTACAGATTTTCTCGATCCCCATATTCTTCCAAATCAAACCCAGGAAGTCTTTCATCTCATGGAATGGCAGATTTATACCCAAAATTTTGCAGAGTACTGAGTTATCCCATGTCTCCATAACAATATCCTCCTCACTGATTTCAGCGTATAAATTTCCATCAATCGTTTTTGGTTGGACAAATCTGAGACTCATATCCCTCTCCCCTATCAATGAGTTGAAATGTGAAACCACATTTGTTACATTTGCAGCTGCCATTTCTTGAAAAACCAGAAGCACGCACCAGGCAGTGCAACTTTATAATTCGATTTCACCCTCCAGGAAAGAATCAAGGAGCACAAATACAAATAACTCACAATCCAGGATACAACTCTAAATCGAATATCATATGCAGTAGCTGAATCCTAACTCGAAACACCAAAGAAAGGCACCAAATAAACCCAGAAATTCGTAATTTCTAAATCGAAATCCAGAAAAATCCAAGGTTGAGGAGCACGAAACTAGAAGCAGAATATCATTGAAGATTGAAACACTTCATAGTTCCGAGCAACTCAGATCGTTGGGTTTAAACCCAGAAATTTAAACCCAGAAAAGCTTCAAGGCATACTATCGTTGAACACTGACCTTTAGTTCGTATATAGATATGAGGAACGAACGACGAGTTGTTCGACCATCCCAGATTTGGATTCCTCCCTCAGATCAAGAACCAAACCCTTTAGATCGAGCTTCTTTTGTTCGCAGCCCAGAATCAATGTGATGAGCAACACAAATCTCAATTAACTCGTAGCCCAGAAGGTTGAAATTCGTAACGAGCCCAGTAGGTTTAAACCCAGAAATTTAAACTCAGAAAAACTTCAAAGCATGTTATCGTTGAACACTGACCTTTAGTTCGAATGTAGATTTAAGGAACGAACGACAGCCCAGATTTGGATTCCTCCCTCAGAGCAAGAACCAAACCCTTTAGATCGAGCATCTTCTTTTGTTCGCAGCCCAGAATCAATGTAACGAACCAAGTACACGCAGTATACAATTCACTCAATTCACTCAGTTCATAAGCAAGGAGCAAGGATTACTCATAAATTCACTCTATCGAGCAGTTCAGATCACTCAATACGCAATTTCCTCCCTCAGAAGCCAAAAGGCAGAGAAGCACCTCCAAATCGTAGAGAGAGATGCTCTCCTAGAGAGAGAAAACGAGACAAATTATACACACACACACACACACACACACACACACACACACACACACACACACATATATATATATATATGTATACACACACACACACACACACATATATGTGTGTGTGTGTACACACACACACACACACACACACACACACACACACACACACACACACATATATATATATATGTGTGTGTGTATACACACACACACACACACACACACATATATATATATATAGGGAAATTGGATTCTAATAATCCCTACTTTTACGAATTGTATAGCAATAATCCCTACTTTCATTTTGTATTCTGGTGGTCCAAAAAAAATTAAAATTGTATTTTGGTGGAACGACACCAAGTCAAGTGATGGTGACTCGGTGGTTTGCTGACGTGTACTGGCGAGAGTGTACACTATACATATAGGATAATTGGATTCTAATAATCCCTACTTTCACCATGGTGAACCGTACTTTCACTTTGTATTCTGGTGGTCCAAAAAAAAAAAGGATTGTAGTGGTACCAAATCCACCTCCACATTCTTCTTATTTTTTCATTCCTATACTATATTGTTTTTGTTTTTTTCGTTCCTGCCCCTAGAAAGTTAATGAATTGTAGTTTCTAAAACATTTTTTAAATTATTTTTTCGAGACTCCGAATAATTATTATGATTATTTAAAAATAATAAAAGTGAAAAAATCGTAAAAAATAGTAAAAAAATGAAAAAAAGATTGGGAGGAACGCTGTAAATTCATTAAAAATCATTGTAAAGTGTTATACTAAGTTTTGAATCAAATGCAACACAAAATCTATGATTTCCATGAAAATATCCCACTACAATCCAATTTTATTTTTTTTTGGACCACCAGAATACAAAGTGAAAGTACGGTCCACCATTGTCCAATTGGTGAAAGTAGGGATTATTAGAATCCAACTATCCTATATATATATATATATATATATATATATATATGTGGGAACGGATCCAGTGAGAAGTAAATTAAGGTGAGAAGCTAGGAAGGAAAGATCGCAACCGTCTAAATCTATCCAACGCACCAGATTAATTATGCACACATGTACCAAAAAACCGGAAACCACCCATGTATTTTTAAGAAAACAACTAGTGGTTTTCTGAAAAATAAAGGAAAAAACAACAAAATCCGAAAAACAGCAAATAAAATAAAATAAAATCTGTTTGTTAGCTAAGAAAAAGGAAACGATTAAGGTGATTGATAAATCTGATTTTTTATAGCAAAAAATAGCAGATAACATATTTTCAAGATTTGTTATTGCTAAATTCAATCACAGTCAACACGTTTACAATTCATTGAGGGAGATTAATGACGTCTAACTGGTATGATCGTTTATCGTTTTTTATTACATGTCAATAGTAAGCAATACTAGAAACGTATTTTCAAAGAATGTTGAACAATCCATGTGCATTAGGCATGTCGATAATTTATGAAGGGGAAGTGGAGAATGGTTGTTCAGTTAAATTTAATTTTGGTATATATATCATACAAAAGTGGATATTGAGAATTATGATTCATGTTAAAGTGACAAAATTACATAGTCGATCACATTGTGTATATTTTATATATATATTGACAAATTCGTGGTTAGTTTAGTTCATTGATCACACACGTTATAAGTGTGGACCATACGGTGTATGACCACAATCAGTATGTGTGTGACCACAGTCAGTATGTAAGTGGAGATTGGTTGTCCAATCAAATCTAATTATATTGTTGCATATCATGCAAAAGTGGATACTGAGAATTATGATTCATGTTAAAGTGACAAAATTACATAGTCGATCACATTGTGTATATTGACAAATTCGTGGTTAGTTTAAGTTCATTGGCAACACACACATTATAAGTATGGACCGTACGGTGTATGACCATAGTCAGTATGTGTGTAACCACAGTCAATATATGTTAGGCCACATCATGTATACTTTGTACACGTTAACCTCACACCTTATAAGTATGTGTATGATTACAATCAGTATGTGTCCGACCACATTATGCATAGTTGGTACACGTTGAACACACACCTTATTAGTGTGTACATCGGTGGACCACAAATCATCATGTACACAGGCAGCATGTATATGACCACACAAATATACACGACCACAGTCAGATTGTGTATGACCACAGTCAGTAAACGTATGAACACAATCATGTCCATTGGTGGACCACAACCGTTATGAGTAGGTGTATTCCTACATGAAACATGTACATTTGTAATGATTCATATTTACTGCGATACATGCGACATGTTATAGGGTACTGTGACTATTGTTTATCTTTGCATAATGCAGCGCAATGGGGTGTAGCCAGCACAGCTACGTGGTGCCACCACTGGTACCGGACAGCGACGAGACGAGCATGACGATCTAATGGCCCAGGTGTGACGACAAAACAATCGTACCAACCATGGGGAAGTGGTTCAACACGTTGGGTGATGCCAAAATGTTTTACGAGAAGTATGCCATAGGGCCGATCGATGAATGGGCTGCTTGACGATGTGCTGGCCAAGGTAAGCGTCGGTCTAGATGGATGTGGTGGCAGGAGGGTAGCGGACAATGTTGAAATTTGCTTTGGAGTCCCGATCCTCGGCGAGGCATCTATAAAACCACCTCCTGCGTCAAACCCAAAAGGGCGTGTAAAGCGGAAAAAGAGCGACATCAAGGTTGCGGTGCAGCAAAAGGCGTCAGCCATGAGATGCCATTTTTTGTGACCAAATAGTCAACCATGAGAGCAGGACTTGCCTTGAGCGCTTCCAATGAGGTTTGAAGTATGCTGCAGATAGATATTTTGGATTATGTGTTCATTCAGTTTGTCTTTACTGTGGTTTGACAATCACAACTTGTTCGACTATGAATTAATGTCTATGGATTCATGTTTGTTATTGTATTGAACCCGACATTTTAATAATATTGGAAAATGATCGCTCTATTTGTGCATTTCGTTGGATTATACTTGCATTTTGTTGTTAGATAAATGCACATGTTAAGTAACAACAATTAGTATAAGCCCCCATTTTTTACTTGTTTGTTGGATTATTCTTGATATTCTGATTAAATATAGTGCACGAGTTAAGTAACAATTATTAATATAATTCTCCAATCGATTACACGTGGTCATTGCGTATACTACGCACATTTTAACACAAGGCCGTGATTGAGGACATGCGGCCACTGCATAGATGGTAACTGCGTGTTGGAGTTATGTCTCTTTGCACATCGTATTTTCATCAAAGTGTTCGACGATTGATTACATATGCAACTGGTTTGGGTTGGGGGATCTGACCTTAATCACATTCAATAAGATTGAGATCATGTCCAATGTGAATTTCAACATGTACCATGGCTTTCCATTGAGAGAATGAACATCAGTGTGCGCGTGTGTATTTTCATTACATTGTGATCACAGTCAGTTAAAGTGTGATGACATTCCACAAAATTAAAATTTGTGTTGGGTTGGAGTTTTATTTTGGTCACAGTCCACTAAAGTCTGATCGGCATATTTATAAGGAACGGATGCACATATATATATTTGTTTGGTTGTTGATCACAGTTTAGTATACTGTGGACGGGTTTTTTGCTTTTTGGACCCTGTATTTTGGGGGTATTTACATTATGGACCCCCATGTTTCAAGGTTTGCAATTTGAACCCTGTATAATATGGGCCAAAAAAATTTAGCCCAAACTTAAGTTGAGCTCCGATTTGCCTAGTGAACTGACCGATTTGCCCTTATGCCATTTATTCATTTCTCTCTCTTGTTTCCTTTTCCTTTTCCTTCTTCTTCCCCGTCTCCCTCCTCTTTCTCTCTCTATCTCTCTGATTCTTTCTCTTTCTCCTTCTTCTTCTTCTTCTTCTTCTTCTTCTTCTTCTTCTGCTACTCTTTCTCCTTCTTCTTCCATATCAAAATAAGCAACGGATATCAAATCAATCAAACAAACTCGATGAACCAAAAGGACAATCCAAAAACAAACGCAATCCCACACGGAACCCTAACAATGGCTTCCGCAACAATCTTCATCAATCGGAACCAAATTGAGCTCGTAATCGCCCAAAAAACAAATAAAATACATTGCATAAAATCATCGAAGCGGCTAAATGTGCAAAGATCAAATCAAAAGGAGAAAGGAAGAATCGAGAATAAGAGGAGGTAATGTGGCGACGAGGAGTAGACGAAGCGGCGAAGAGAGAGATCAAGGCATGCGTCCCATTTTGCGTCGAGGTCGTAATCCTTCGGAATCGGAGTTGCTCGATTGTTATCCCCCATTGTCAGATTTCAGAGCTTCTTCTTCTGGAGATTCTTTTGGTTACTTTGATTTGAATCTTCGTTTGAGTAATTTCCAGAAATTTGCCGCGATTCGATGATTCTACTTCGTTCCTCCGCTCAATTTCTTCGGATTTCTTCAGAACCAGAGAATTACACGATTCTTCTCTCTCCTGAAAAGTGGCAGTTGGGTTGAGGGCCAAATTACATGTGCAAGGCAGGCAGGAGGAGGATACTCATTCAGGTTTTGTAGCACCCAAAATGAGTTTTGCCTAGCTTCCACCATATTTGTTGCCAATGGTGTTACACAATCATCCATGTCTTTGGGTTCATGTTTTATGTGTTGGTTCTTTTGGAATGTGATCAATTTTTCCCTCAACTCGAGTATCGGTTTCAGTAGTTGCTTAAGTTTTGGGGCTTGGCGCTCATCAATCAAGGGTAACCACCAAGAGATTGAGTCTTTCTTGGTGTTGGCCTTCCTGGAATTGATGAGTTCCTCATGGAATTTCCTCTCCGTTTCGAGCTGACTGTTGAGGAGGGTGATTTGCTGGTTGGCCTTTAACAGAGCTTCGTCCGAATCATCATGGTCTAAGGGCTGAGTCTCGTCATCGTTTGCTACAGAAAGATTAGCACCCAAGTAACGGTTTATTAGGGCATCAATCGAAGGGTGGCCAAAAGAGAAAGCCTTTTTCCTAGGAGAAAAGACAACAATCACAGCATCTGCACCGGTTAACTTCATATTGAAGGGTAACTTCGGCAGTTCAAAAATAATCTAGGGGCAATTTTGGAAAGAAAAATCGTTCAAACTATAATAAGGGCCTCTTTTGGCCGGACCCCTCTAGTTATGTCCAAAGTGTTGCCGGAATCAAAGTACAGGGTTCAAATTGCAAACCTTGAAACATGGGGGTCCATAATGTAAATACCCCCAAAATACAGGGTCCAAAAAGCAAAAAACCCTATCATTTATTGAGTTTTGAATTTTGTAATGGGTTTGCAGTGAACAATCGAATAATTTATCAGTTTGTACAAATTAATTTGTGTTCACACCATGAAAAAATGGTTGTGTGTGTTTTGTTTAATATATTATGGTTGATCACAGTTTAATACATTGTGGATATGTCATCTATATGCTCAGTAAAAACAAAAGGATGAAATATAAAAAAACTATATAAATATGTGATGATTTAATGTTCATATACACTGGCATGTGATCATACACATCACACCAATCTTTTATTGTGCTTGTATTGATACAATATGTTATAGTAACGTTGAATGACCACAGTATAATGACTTGTGATCATACGTATGTAATTTATTATCAATTAGTACTAATTATAATCACAACCTTGTGTAGTGTGGACATGTCATGCATGTGTGTCTCAAGCCTCATTATGTGTTGGTCAAAGTTGCAGTGTGCATACTTATATCTTATGGTCAAAGTCGTAGTATGAACGACCACATTATAATGACTTGTGATCATACACAATTTATTATCAATTAGTACAAATTACAATCACAACCTTATGTAGTGTGGACAAGTTCATCAGTACAGGATATGTAGGCATTAAAACACGGCAATGCTTGATGTCTGATCCAATTGAATAACAATACTATTGTCTTATCACATAACACTAACATGTGACCCTTGCAAAATCATATACTAACATAACATGTGACCAAAAAAAATATTGTGTGATCACATAACAATAACGTGTCTCAGATTGTAACGCGCATATCACGACGAACAAATATTAACAACAAAACAAACTCCCCCTCTCCCCAACACCAATTAAACTGCTTCTAACAAAATCATACACCACTTCCGCTCAACAATATATTTGTTTGGTTGTTGATCACAGTTTAGTATACTGTGGACGTGTCTATGTCGCCACTTTCGCTCAGTGACTTCAGGATCCCAGCAACCACATGTGTGCACAAGTTGGCGTCCGCAACGGGATGCCTGTAAAGCACAAATACACAAATTTAATGCACACTAATACTTTTGTGTGCACAATTGATGGTCAATAAACATAATTTGTGGTTCAGACTATCACAATTTGTATCACTATGGTCAAACGGGTTTATATTTGGGGTCATATCATCACATCGATCACATTTGTATCAATGTGGCCAAATCATCACATGGCCACAGACCCATGAATCACAATCACACATCTGATACCGGTGGTGGCACCACATAACTGTTCTTGCTACAACCAGCTGCACAGCATTTTGCACGTTTAAACATTAGTTAAATATCACTATAAATCATCTAATTAATGTAATACATTGAACCATAAGTGTTACATATATACACGTTTCAAATATAAATGAACTCACACGTAGTGGTTGTCGTGGAACTATATACGTAATTGAGATCATTGATTTACTTAATGTGGTCACAAATTGGGTATTTGTGTTCATAAATAGATGTGCGGTTCCACACTGCTGTTTGTTTTCCACAGCTGATATGCCTCAGATTAATGTGACCACAACATGGTTAAATGACCAATATGTGTGATCACAGTGTGTAAACGACCACAGAACCTCACGTAGTCCACATTTGTCGCACATGTGATTTGTCTGATCAAATTTTTAGTCAATGATCAATATGTGTCTTCTACGTGTGCAAATGAACAAACAACAATCATGTACTACATAGTCCAACTAGGCAAGCATTCTATAAAAAATATTTTAATGTGATCACACTACAATTAATGTGGATAAACTTCATACAGTACACAACTAATTGTAGATGTGTTTGCTTGGTTTACAGTATTCACTAAATAGTAATTATACAGAATAAACAGACATAATATGCGCGACTATGCACATCCGCCCACAATAACATGAATCATCAATATCAATGTTCTTTGTTAACAAATTCTCTAAAATCCACTCCATAAATAATCGACAAACAGAATGCTTATACTATTGAATGATGAATCAATACAAAAATAAAAAAGCAATGAAAAACGAACATACCTATTAGAAGCCATTGATTTCCCTCAACATTAATGTGTTGATGTTTGATGAATCTGGGTGTATTGTGTTGAACGTGATTGTATTAAGCAATAGAAAATCTTGAGAATATGTTGACTATTATTTTTGGATACAATAAATCAGATTTATTAATCACATTAATTGTTTCCTTAATTTTAGTTAACAATCAGATTTGTTTTTTTTTTCTATTGATTTTCGAATTTTATTCATTTTAGCTTTCTTTTTTTATTAAAACCACTAGCTGTTTTGTTTTATATTCAAAAGTGATTTTTGGTTTTATGCAACATGTGTGAAGAATGAATCTTGGGCGTTGGATTAATATGGACGGCCATGATCTTTCCTTCCTACCTTCTCACCTTAATTTACTTCTCACTTGATCCGTTCCCTATATATATATATATTGGATGACAATATGGTGACCTTTGGAGGTATTGGATTGTAATATACCGACCTTTACTATTGGACAACAATATCCATGACCTTTATACTTAGGTGAGATTATTATACCAACAGTGATTAAGGAGGTGGTAACTAGTTAATTGGTGTCGATTCTGATGTGACAAGGGGAAGAAAAATAATCGGTCATTGCCCAATAATCTCGTTAACCCCTTCGTTTTTCTCATTAATCCACGTTAAAAAAGATAAGCTCTAACACAGTGATTAACGGGGTGGTAAACCGGTCTTCATACTGACGTGAAACACAACCAACCAATGTCTTGTAATGTGAGTCAGTGAGAAAAGCTAAAGGGTTAATGAAGTTATTGATTTGGGACCGTTTTTTTCCCTTCGTCAACCATGTTAGCGCGCATGGAGAGCTGTTCATCACCACCTTAGTTACTATTGGTATAATAATGTCACTCAGGTATAAAGTTCAGGGATATTACCATCCAATAATAAAGGTTGGTATATTACGATTCAACACCCACAAAGATTGATATATTATCATCCAAAAACACACACACACACACACACACACACACATATATATATATATATATATATATATATATATATATATATATATATATATATATGATTGTAACCCGTGCCTGGTAGGGAGACGGGAGATCAAAAGTGTCGAGCACACGCCGAAGAACCGCAAATTTGCCGGATAGCGAGCAACAACTACAAAATTTCTGAAACATTCCCCGAATAAACCCAAAAGAATCCAGTTTGACCTGTCGAGTTTGAGTCAAAATTTGATCGTTGTAATAAGTTTCTATTGCCCCTTGAATTCCAGTTCCCTCCTTTTTTTTGATGGCAAACAGTGCGTCAGTAATTGGGGCGAAACTGCGAGAGATGCTAAAACAAGGATCACTTCTCTGGTTAATTGGTTTCAGGGAAGCATGTTGTCTTCACAGGGTTGTCATCTTGTGTTACAGGTTGCCTCATCTCTTCATTTTGTTGTTGATCTGCTTATATCAATCTTTTTTGTCATTATAATTATAAATTTTCTCTGGTTTTATAGGTCCAAGAGCCTTCTACGCCGGACAGGCCAATGTTTTTTGTTCAATGGTTTCATCTTTCTGGGCAGGTGAATTTCCCCTTATATTGTTCACTTCAAATTAACTATTCAAGGTTTGCCACTTGGAAAAATATGGGATTGATTAGGGCTTTCAGGCCTGATTGAATCACTGTCTTCAACACAAGATTTTCCCCTCATGCAAATTCAAGTCTAGAGAATACAACAAAGCTTCCTGGATTGATTATTTTATTTTATAGTTGACAATTGTTATGCAATTAACAGAAAATGGATAGGATAACAATTATGAAAACTGTCAGTAGCTATCGATTAAACTGCTAATTTTAATAACAAAATTAACTACTGAAAATAAAAATAAAATGAAAACTGTTAGTAACCATCCATTAAACTGTTAATTGCAATAGCAGAATTAACTGCTGAAAATAAAAATAAAAGGCCAGATTATAAGTATTGCTCCAAGTGCGCCTAATAAGTGCCTCTATCGCCGTACAATCCACATCACGTGTGAGTGCGGTTCAATGCTTCACGTTGCATTCGTTAGCCCAGTCAATGACTCATCTATTTGTAAGCCCCTAGTATGCTTTAACTTATAAAGAGCTAGAAACTACATACTTCTATCTATGTGGGACATTTGTTTGTAGCAACATTTATTTCCCTCACTAACTATTCGACATTGCCTACTTTTAAATCTTAGGTAGCTGGGAGTTTACAATTGCAGCCCACAATATGTGAACTTTTGAATAACAGGCTGTTTATTCAAGGCATATTTTACCAAGACTTATGATGAAGTGTCCATCTTGTGATGGGTTTTGTGTCATTTATATGAGAGAATGACTTACTATAGATGGTAACAAGGAATTTCATTCCAAGGAGGTTCTCAGTAAGAGAGTCATCATCCCTCTTTTTGTGAGCATAACTAACAGAGTGAGAAGCACTGAGGCTTCAAATCTAAACTTAATTGTTATTCTTCCCTATTTCCTATCCAAGCAATGCTCGAAATAATGACAATTTTATATGCATATGTCGTCTGACTGTGAGCTTGCCCCTGAAGTTAGGTTGAAGATTAGCAACCTTGGGTTCTTGATTTTCAGTGTGTATATTCAACCTTGGGTGGTTGTGGGAGACCTGTATTGTGTGATCTATACAGGAGCAGTAAAATCGTTTGGTTTGAGTCCAAATATGGAAAAATGAACTGAAGGTAGATGCCCACCAAGTGTTTGACAAAATGCTTAAGAGAGATGCACTCATGACTTTGGATTTAGATTTTGGAGGCAAAACAGATATCCTGCCCACATGCCAATCACTTCAGTAGGACAATTGGGTTAGCTCAACACCCTCTAATAATATTTGAAATGCTCGAACATATTTGGCTTGAAAGTTCCGTCTATAGGTTCATTGGATTGATCCAACCAAAAGGGCTCCTTCTTTGGATGGCTTTGTGTTTGGATATGAAGTAGTTTGAAGGCTCAAATGGCATTGTATTTGACTAAGGTCTGGTTTTGTTTGGTCCTGGTGAGCGTAGAGAAAGTACTTTCGAGAGCCTCACTGATGCTTCTACAATTCATGAGCCTGAGGCTATGAATATTGTCTTTATACTAGAAAGTTGTTCCTTTATATGGAGGAATTGATACAATATTAACTAGCCAAAGTAATCTTGAGAAAGAATCAAATGTTACGTTAGACCTGTGGCTCATCGGACATCATGTCACATACAAACTTGGTTGGTTTTAATTTTATAGCACAAAGTCACAAGAAGTAAATTTACGTTTGCTAACAGTTTTTGGGAGGACTCTATGCATAATCAAGTCGGGTAAATTTACGTTTGCTAAACGTTTCTGCAACTTTAGTTGAGGCTATGGGCAAAAGATCGTGATTATATTTTTTTATGACATTCAAGTTTTATGATATGAAATTCTTGCCTCACTGTAAGGTACTATCCAATTGCAAAAGTGCTTTCACAACATCCATTGGGGAATGATTTAGCATTGAGGTCGCAAATGTGAACATGAAGATGAGATGAAGTCAAGTTGTTTAAATAATTCAAGATATAAGCCTTTAGGACAAGGCTATTTTGAAGGGGAGGATTTGATATGAGGGAATTCAGTCTTTTTACTTTCTTTTATGCAATTTCTATTAGAATTATATTTATTTATTTGGTCTCAGTTGATTAAAGAGTAGCTGAGGGAAAAAGACATTGTATTGCCTATAAAGGCATATTAGGACAAATTAATAGTCATAAAAAATGATTTGTTGAAACAAATTTCCTTTAGCCCTCTCTCTCTCTAGTTAAATTCCATCAAAATATGAATTGTATCAGAAGCTATTAAAACCCCTTTCCGAATTTTTGGATATTTATTTGGAGCGATATCAAATATGAGCTCATCTGAGTTGCTAAGTAATCAGATGGTGTTTGGTCTTTATTCTTCACAATGAAAGGGAACTAGTTTCTAATTACGGTTTTGTTAATAACTTCCTTTTGGACCTTTGGCCTAGCTAATGTCTTAAATCCTATTTAGTTTTATTTATCTATTTATTGATGGTAAAGCTTGTCTGCTAATTCCCACTTGGTAACAAGACTCTGTTATGGTAGTACTTTCTCGTCAATCATTTTGGTCGCCTTTCGTTTGGAATTAAGCTCTCAGTTTAGATGGCTTTCAGTACAGATGTTCAAAATACTGCTTGCTGTCTAACGTACTAATTGTTATTAATCTCATGTTCCTTTATCAGTGAAGATTTTCCCTTTGCCTGGTGCAGTGTGTCTATGTTGAATTCATTTGTCATTCCAACATTGCAATGGATATTGCCAGATCATTGCCCTTCTATTGTTTATGAAGAGATTTGCAGACATGGAGCAATATTTAACCTCTATTTGGCAATGCGCAAAGTTCTGATACAACTCTTCTATGTGAGTATTTATTTGTTTAGACATCTTTTACTATAATTATAGGTTTATCCATCCTAATTGCTTGGTCCGAACCTTCCTCCTTATGAAGAGGAAAAACAAAAAGTTCTATTTTGTCCAAATAGGTACATGTGAGCACTACGGGCATCACACATGATTGCAAAAAAAGCATATATGCATGACATTAAGTAGCGATTTTGCCACTAAAGTTTTGTTTTCGTGCTTGTGCATCCACCAAAGAAATCTGCTGATGACATGCTTAAAGGAAAAGCTTTGTGATGGCAAGTAGGTGCTCTTTGTGGGGGTGGGTGGGTGGGTGGGGGGGGGGGTGGGGTTGAAGAAGAGTCCATTAACCACCTATATTCATTGTTGTTGGGCGTGCACCCTTCGGGTTTGACTCTTACATTGTTGGGGGTTAGTTGGTGCAACCCATATTTACCACGAACGTAGAATGGTCGGATCACAGAATAGGGAACGGTGGTTGCCATCTACCCATAAAAAAGAACACTAGGAAATTCGTAATGCTTTTTTGGGACGAAGTTTGTTCTTTCATAATGCTACTTCTAAGTTTATTGAATGATATAACACAAAATGTCATAAACTCTATTAGCTCCTATGTTTGACAAGAAGGCAAGGCTAAATGCCAAAAAAAAGGGGAAAATTAGAATTGATATACGTATCAAATCATGAACAACCATTAGGCATGATGATCTACCCTTCATGCATATACATCCATAAGTTCAAGAGATAGCAATTTGTATTTAAAATGTAGGCATCAATATACCCTTGTTTGCAAATTATAATAGACAACAAGTATTCATCAACACCAACCATAGATCGTTTACAAAAGTTATAAAATATAAAATATAATAGGCAACAAGTATGAGCCAACAACTAGCCATAGGCCATTTACAAAAGTTACAAACTACAATAGGCCATAATTTAAATCCAAAGCTAAGTATGAAAGAAGCAAAATGGAACCAAGGGCATCGATATGTAACCTTCTCCTTGCCCTTGGCTAGTGCCCTTGAAGTATCGGCTTCGTCCTCACCATCTAGACACTCCCATCTCAAGTCCAATCTTGCTACTGAATCATTAAAATGACTACTTTGTGCCTTAATGTCCCACTTTTTGTATCAACCTTCCTTATAATAATAGTCATCAAAACAAGACAAAAGACAAATATTTGGGTGGATAGACACAAGTTTTTCCGCCCTTACCCCATTGAGCCTATTCCTCTTCACACTATGGATATAGCTATAGGTACTCTAGTTTCTCTCAGGAGAAGAACTACGGATAGGTTGTGAGATAAAACCTTTTTAACAACTTTATTAATTTTGGAGTTTTGAGTCATGAGTAAACCACCACTTACTGGCATCCATGGTGGCAGCAACAACTTTCTTCGGAAAGAATCCTTTCTTCGTTGTAAAAGCAACAAATTGTTTGCTCAAAGTTTGTGCTCTGTTGGACCTTCACAAATTCTTCTGAAAGAGTTCATTACTCCCTCGATAAACTCTTTTGTCTACATTAGGAGCCTTTCTAGGTGAACCTCTTTGCGGGGGACTCAAGAAAATATGAGTCATAACATTGAGGGCAAAGTGTATATGCCAAACAAGATGGATGCTCATTATTTCCCATCTTTCCAACATAATGTGCTCAATACGAGGGTAATGAAACTTATGTATATTATTTCTCATAATATCCTTTATTTGGCCTGGCCCACCATAGAGTCCATCTTCTCATAAATCTCTCCCATCTTAGGACCCTGGCAGTCGGCAAATTTGATCACGTAATACATAGGCTTTAGGATAACAGTTGCATTTCCCACACCAACCCAAACCCAAAACCCATCATCATCACAGTTTCCACAACTTTTCTAGCCAATTCTTTGGTAGCTACATCTGTATGTTTCACCCATTCTTTCCAAGACTTAAGTACTAAGCAAGGTTGTTAGGATCGGGATTCTAGTTAGGATCGACGAGGGCTTCCGAGGATCGGATCGAAGGATCGGATCGAGGATCGTAAGAGTCTACGTACAAAGCTATTTTACCATATATAAATTCTTTTTCACACTTAAAAAGGTCTAAATCAACATAATTTTAGCAGATTCGTCAATAAATAGCCTCACTTTCAGCGTCATAAGCATCTACCCTTTACTTCCGTCGATAATCCTGATCATTACATGCTACTTAGTTTACCAAGATACAAAGTTAAACATAAATGAGAATTTGTTTTCAAAGTTACTGAAACATAACATCATGTAAAGACTAAAGATAACAATAGTACTAAGTTTTTTATGTCATGTGAACACCATGGTCATCTGAATTATAGCCGAAGTTGCTATCGCCATTATCGTCTGTGCCGACAATGTTGTTTCTATCTATTTCATCATCAAACTCGTCTCCAACATCTTCAAAGTCACCATCATCTTCACCTTCTCCATCAACTCCGTGAGATAAGGTAGCATCCACATCATTTGAAGCAGCACAAGCTGAGGCTGGGTTTGTACCATCCACCACTTGAACATCATCATCATCATTATCATCACTCACCTCATATGCTTCCACCGCACCTAGACCAAAAATATTTTTCATTAATATACTGTATTGCTAGTTTCTAACATATAAGGCACCATATTTATATAAATAATTCAAAAGGAAAATCAACTCACATGCATTTCTTATGTCTTCAACATTCACTCTCCCAGAACCTTCATCCTCATATGCTTCTCTAGCTTCTCTACGAGCTGCTCTATCAAGCACACCAAGCCATTCTGAATCAGTTGGTAAAGTAGGTGGTTCTTGTTCAGTGATCCACTCATCATCGATGCCATATCATCTAAACTAATAGGAGGCTCAGTGGATTTGGATCTCTTTGCATTTCTTTGTTGTAGCTTCAAATTATACATAACAAAAACAAGATCGTTCATCTTTTCTTGATGAAGACGGTTTCTACGCTTTGAATGCACCTAGTAGAAAAAAAAACTCATATTAGTTCTTATTAAAACAAGTAATCTTTGACATTAATAAAATGAGAAAGATAATTTAATTTACCATCTCAAATGCACTCCAATTTCGTTCGCATCCAGATGAACTACAAGTTAGGCTCAAGATTCTTATAGCGAACCTCTGCAACTCAGGACATTCATCCCCATATGAATCCCACCAATCAGCTGCATGTTATTAATTAAACATATAATAATAAGTAACGATAGTGAGAAACAAGCATATATAAATGGGGCAAACCAACTAAATATAACTAACTCACCTGGGCTTTTTTTACCCCTTGTTTGTACTGCTATTGGCATTCCAAAAAGACCCTTAGAATTCTTAAAGGCATCCATTTGCAAGTCAATCTTCAACCTCTCTTCAAAGATCGGAACCATTCGATGAAGACAACTGTATAGTCCTATTTTAATATCTGCATTAGCCTTAAAATTTGGACTATAATGGAACTGGGGGTTCAAGTAATAGGCTGCAGCATGTAAGGGCCTATGTAATTGAGCTTCCCAACGGTCATCAATTATCTTCCACACAGGCTCGTAGCTTCATGAAAACATGAGTACATGACACAATTCAATAAGTAAAGACACTAAGTTGAGAATGTGACTTCAAGAGGAATGTGAGACTTGAGAGTTAGAGAATAAACTTACAGTCGTTGCACACTCCTAAAGTTCTCTTTAATTTGATCCTTTGCTCTATCCATAGCTTCATAAATAAACCCCATGGGTGGGTTTGTTTCTGAATCTACCATACGAAGAACTTTCACAAGAGGAAGTGCTCCCTTCAAACATGTAACAACATTTGGCCAAAAGCCACGAGTGTCAAGTACTATCCTTGCAATAGCTTTTCCATCCCTGGTTTTCCCAAACTTACTCTCTCTCCACTTGTTAGAAGAGAACATTAATAACAAAGGGCCCTTTTGCTCATTTAGGCATCTTAATGTCAAGTAAGAAGTTGCAAAACGAGTAATCGCTGGCCTTATAAGTTCTCTACCTTTAGTGAATTCCCTCATCCAAGTAAGAACCATGGTCCTTGAATAAATATAAGTGGTTACCCTTTTTGCCTTTGCAATGGTATCACCATAAACCTTAATCTTTTTGTCTAAATCTTCCAACATTAAATCAATACAATGAGCAACACAAGGAGTCCAAAACAATTGTTTTCTCTTTTCCATTAGTTTTTCTCCCGCTGCTTTATAATTGGAAGCATTATCTGTCACAACTTGAACATGTTCTTCACCAACTTTCTCTACAATAGCATCAAGCATTTCAAACACCTTATCAGCAGTTTTTGAAATTTCTGATGTATCTACCGAGGATAAAAAAACAGTTCCCCTTGGACTATTGACCATGAAGTTGCATATGGAACGCCTTTTTCTATCAGACCAACCATGAGACATTATAGTGCAACCGGTTTTCTTCCATTCCAATTTATACTCCTCAAGCAATTCTAAAGTATTTACTACTTCTTTCTTCAAGAAAGTAACCCTAAGCTCATGATAAGATGGGGGTTTCAATCTTGGCCCATATCGTGCTACTCTATCCAGCATAGTAGCAAACTCAGGGTTATTAACCACATTAAAAGGAATGGCACTAGTGTAAAAGAATCGAGCAATTTGTTGACAAACATCATCTCTTTCACCCCTCTTATAACAACGATTAAGTGTCACTTGTTCACCATTTTTCATATAAGTATCCATAGGACCTTTACCCCTCCCTTTTTTCCGAATTTGAACTTCTTCAATTGACTCATCATCTATGCCAAACATTCTCCTTTTTTTCAATTGAGACTCTTGTGTTTTGATTTCCAATAGTTTTAGAAATTTCTCTTGAACATCCTTAGGAACTTGTAAACATGGCTCAACATTATTATGAGTGCCAACAAGATGATGTTTGAATCTAGATATACCTCCAAATCGAGTAACATTACAATACCGACACTTGACCTGCTTTGGATCATTGTTCATCTCATCACCATGTTCCCAACCGGGATCTGTCCTTTGACCATATGCTGTTTTACTCTTCCTCTTAGTCTTCTTAGAATCAGAACAAGAAGCCATACCTGACCAAACAAACAAAATCATATTACCAATTTACTATACATATTTATTATTCATTTTATTCAAACGGGATACATAAAGCATCAAGTAATCACGAGCTCAAGTAATCAAGTAATCAAGCATCACAAATCACAAATCACAGGATCACATCATCACAGTATCAGTGTATCACACGATCACATTATTATTCTTTTAACTAATAATAATCTACAATCTGCAACTATGAACTATCACAGCATCACACATTCACACTATCAGAATTCACACATTTCATTTTCATTCAACTTCTAAAAAAATGACACAATCTGCAACTTTTACAAATTTACAATAACATTCAAATAATAATCTTACCCATAAAAACCTACAATCTGCAAGAATCTAGTTAAGTAATTGATTCAAAAAACTTACTTTGTACTGCTGAAACTGGGAGTCACGAGCATGGGCCAGGGAAGCAGAGAAGCAGCGAGCAACAAAGCAAGCAGGGAGCAGCGAGCAGCACCGAGCAGCAGGCAACGCCAGCAACACCAAGCAGCGACCGGCAACCACCAGCGACCAGAAGCGACCAACGACAAGCAGCAGCGAGCAAGGAGTACCAGTGACCAGTGACCAGTGACCAGCGAGCAGCAGGCCAGCAGCAACGACGAAGCAGACAGCAGCGATAGCGAGCGAGCACCCAGTGCGTGGGTGAGTACTGAGCAATTGGTACTGAGTAAGCAATGCGAGCAGCCTGAGGATGAGAGGAGGAGTGAAGAGTGAGTCTGGAAGAGCAGGAGATGCGTGAGAACTGAGAAGAATGAAACACTGGAGTGAAAGTGAAACCCTAAAAATCGAGCAAACATGTCCTGATGTCCATTCTTTGATTTCTTTCATTAATTATTCATTCTCAATGCTTTTTTTAAAAAAAACAAAATAAAACTAAGTTAGTGGCCTACTGGGTTGGGCACCTTGGGCTGTTGGAGAAAGCCCACCCACCCATTTCCAAAACCCAGCCAAAAACAGCAAAAGTCCACTCGTTTTAAGCACAAAAGCAAGGATCGGTTGGATCGTTTAGGATCGTACGATCCTACGAGTTTGTACGATCCTGTAACGATCCTGATCCGAGTCTAACTGGTGAGCGATCCTAATGCGATCTGGATCGTGGGGGTCAATTTGGATCGTAGGATCGTACGATCCACCGATCCGGATCGCGATTTTAACAACATTGGTACTAAGAGGCTGCAAGCGCACAGGGTATGGTTGTAGCACGTCAAGGTCGATCCCACGGGGACTCAATCTTGCAATGCATTGAACTAGCCTTTTGCTTGATTGCTAAGTTAGTCGATTTTTGAGTTGGTTTGTTAAACTTGCTAATTCTTGCTAATTAAACAAGAAAAATGAGTCTAGGAATTAATCAATGGATAAAGACATCTTGGGATTTGCTTTCCTAACAATGTGTTTGATTGTTAAAACCTAGTTTGTACAATCATTCTTTTGTTCGAATCAAGAATCGATAACCATATGAATTCTACAACTCTTTTGATGCTTAATAGAATTGCTCTAATTAACCTAACAAACAATTTTTGCATGCTTATCAAATTAATCAAAGTTAAATATCTCAAATTATCAAAGTGGAGAAGATTGGTGACGTCATTGCTTAAATATCTCAACTTTTGCATGCTTATCAAATTAATCTAATTTTCCACAATGAGTTTGTGATTATTACGTATGCTCAAGATTTTTCTAAAATAGAGAAGATTGGTGACGTCATTGCTTACTTTCTATTGAAAGCTTTTGATGAAATTAGCTCTTCAAATGTGCTTGAAGTG
Organism: Portulaca oleracea; assembly: GCA_029582165.1. Taxonomy (NCBI): domain Eukaryota; kingdom Viridiplantae; phylum Streptophyta; class Magnoliopsida; order Caryophyllales; family Portulacaceae; genus Portulaca; species Portulaca oleracea. The sequence goes on from CM055868.1 coordinate 37,058,126, forward strand.
GTAACTAACAATGCAAGCAATTGTAATGCTACCAGGAAAGAGGTTGAAAATATACATCTACACATTTTTGATCTGCGTATATTTTTCATAGTCTGAATTTATTTATTACAAGTTTTGCAAAAGAAATGACATAATTAAATTCAGTGTATGAGAAACACAGATTAAAAGAGCGCAAAAAAGTTCACAGGCTCATGGCATGAGCTTCGAATTGCAGGTGTAGGCTTTTCGCATCAGGGCGCGACATTAGAATCTTAGAAAAAAAATTAGAGATGGAAGTTCAGATATTTATTACCCAAAAAAAAAGGAAAGAAAAGAAAAGAAGACAAGGGTGGTTAATGAAGAATTCCAGAGGAAGAAAAATAGGAGAAAGGAACTGGGAAGAAGAAGAATAAATAGAGGGAGAGGAAGCTAACAAGAAGTTAGAAGAGGGAGAGTAAGGAGGAAAAGAGCAAAGGAGAAAGAATAGAAAAATATCAATAGGAAAGCTAGTTCTTTTGTGAAGGGGGTAGTGACCTTATTGATTGGGATCATCTCTTTCATTTTTTTCGTTTTATTTTGTTTTTGATTCTTTTTTGATGTCCATAATCTAGTTCAAAAAGATTATTTTTTTCAACTTAGAATGTAATGGACTAAAATAAAATTCCTCATTAAACCACTTCTGCTACTTTTCCATGTGTGGACGATTTGTGCACCGAGATACCCTTTTAGTAGGCAGCGAAGAATTTCTAAATCTTTGGCCAATTGGAACTAATCTCTGATTACGAAATTTAGGGACAAGACTGCTACATTTGACCCCTTCATACCTCGCCTAGCGGGATTTTGGAGTATTGGTTTTGGTTTTGTTTTGTTTTGTTTTTGGTTTTGAATGGACGATAAATTGCCTTGTTTAAAATAATGCAACTTTTTTCTGAGGTCTATCTAGGATCGCCCAAGCCCTAGTTTGGTGTAATGCTCCATGTGTGATTGATATTCTTTCTGTCAATCATCTAGTTTTTATTAAAGAAAACAATTATCCTGATGATTAACTACAACTCAAAAGTTCTTATATATTTTATATTGATGCAGGTATTTTGGTTCTACCCCTTATATGTATTCAGCATCATAGTCAGCACTATTTGGTAATTTTTATTCTATAGTTTTCATGTCTTTTGAATGATAAAACCCATTTGTATTTGTGTGGACTGTCTTTCACTCAAAACATTAATATTCAAATACAATACGATGAATTATCCTTATTTCTTTTATTTTTATTTTAAAACTTATAGAAGTGCAGTAATATTATTAAAGTACTAGTAGTTGACTTTGAGTATGATCAATGATTTGTGTCTTTATTATTTAACGAGTGTAAATGGTTGCTTTCAGCTATGGTGGATCTTTCTTGGGAGTTTATTTGATGAACAATAAGAAAGGAAGAATTCCTTGCCGCGTCCCTTAACTTTTGTAGATTCGAATTTGGAACACAATTAACTAGACTATTATGATAATTCGAAATGGTTAGCTTCATTGTTAAAGTTTTAATACCTATAGTATTTTTGCGAAGATGTCCTAACTCCTAACTCATAATTAAAAGAAAATGAAAGAAAAGTCTTCCAGTTTCGTGCTACCAATGTCTTATGGGTTTCCTCATCCTTTGTTGGAGAAAAGCCTTAATCTGACTGCTATCCTATCTCTATCTATCCATCCCCGCTACCATTTTAGCCATATCATCACCCTAGAACTTGGTGGCGACAGGTTATGGATGCAAAGCCCCTATGTTCCCTTTTGTAAATGGGTGACACCCCTTGGTGCCTTTGTCTTTGGTTAGTTGTCGAAAACGAAAAAGAAAAGAATCCCCTTGTTGTGTAAAGCTTTGTGCGCAACTTGTCCCCCTATCCCTTTATTTGTTATGCTATCCACCAACCCTTAACGCGTGAATTAATCAGACATCGTCATGATTTGCAGTAGATCTTATTTCTGGTGCAAGGTGAAGGCCTATCAGGTTTCACAGACTAAAAAGCAAGTGTCACCAAACTCTAGCTAAGAATAGTCATCTTCTGTGGGTCGCTATCATGAATCTCTCATTGATGCTTTCTCCGAGTAATAGCATTGAAGCTTCAACTTGGAGTTGGCTAGATCTATTATTCCCTCAACAATTGGTAATGGTGATGCTTTGATAGGGAAAAAAAACTTGTGTATGGCGTAATTAATAAAAGCAGTAAGGAGGTAGATAAGGAGGAGTTAGGGAAGTTTAGAAATAAAATGTGGGGCTAGTTCTTTGGAATAAAGAAGGGAGAGAGAAGTTGGGATTTTTTAAATTACTGAATTTAATGCTTTAAGAGAAGTGGAGAAATGTGACAAATTGCTTCTTTGCTTTCTACTCTCCCCTTCTCTCTCAAGGGTATTGTGCGAGAATTGTGGGCAATTATGTGAATAACAAATGCGGGGATGACAATTACATAATGGTAATAACGAGATTGATTGGCTCCATGCCTCTAAAAGCTCCTATACTATTAGTAGCTTTTGTAACACACAACTTGGGTTCTTGAATGGTGTTGATCTCCTTATAAAATCCTTTTGGAATTCTAGGGCTCTCGCTAAATCTTGTTTCTTAGTTTGGGCAACCATTAAAGTTAATATTCCTACTAAGAACGTGCTTAAATGAAGTTTAAGTGGTCCTAGCTTGTTTCTTTGTCTGGAAGAAAAATGGATGGATCATCTTCTTGTGCATTGTTCATTGGCCTTTTTGCTTTGGCCCGTTGACTTGCGACCCAATCATTGATGGAGATTTCGTGGGTCCAAGCATTTCGTGAAGGATGTGTTGGTGGCTTGGATGAGAGGGTTGTCGAAATGGTGTTTTGTGGAGTTTGGAGTTTGGTTCCTTTAACTATTTTATGGCCACTTGGGTGTAGAGAAATAGACAAATGTTTGCGGACTGAATTGTCTCAGCATTTCGAGCTATACTCTTTGAGGGTGTTGCATAGTTGAAGTAAGATACTTAAGGGTGAGAAATTTGTTCTTTTTGGATTTTATTGATATATAGTGACGATAGCCCGTGGGCATAATGGTTTTGTATTTGCTCTTCCTGAATTGCTAGTGGAGACACTAGCTTAGTGTGCACTAATAGTTGACCAATTGGTGTTTTGTCTTCGCCAAAATGCTAAACATTCACGTGTTAGTGTCGAACACCGTTTTGTCTAATGATGAAAGCAGTGGTTTCCGTTGGGTTAGCTGGAAGAATTTGTTCCTCTAAGTGACAGTGGTGCGCGGGGGGGGGGGGGGGTTGTCTTGCCACAAGATCTCTTAAGCATGTGATGAAGCCCTTAAAGCCAAGTGGCTTTGACATTTTGCAACAAGCAAATGCTCTTTGGAAGCATATGATCATTGAAAAATATGGGGTAGATAACCTTGGTTGGTTGGTTAAGAAGAGTTGTTACCATCATGGAGTGGTTGTTGGAAGCCTATTTTACAAGGTTTGGAATGTTTCAAGTTCTTAGTGCATTCTACAGAGAAAAACGGGTTAAGGGTGCTTTGTTGGCATGATGTTGGGTTTGAAGATAAACCTCTTTAAACTCAATTTCCTACCTCTTTACGGTGGTGTTTCTTGAAGATGCTATGGTGCAAGAAATAGTCACTTTGAATGGTGTTCAAAGTCATTGGAACATCACTTTTTCCAGAATTCCCAGTGATTTGGAACAAGAGAGCGTGTGTGAATTTTTGGCATTATTGGCTAAAATGAAAGTTTCGTGTGAGGTTGCTGATAGAATTATGCAACCTTTGGTGAAAGAGCTTTCTCTGTTAAGAATTTATGTCGTAGTTTTTGATGACATCTCTTTTTCTTGCCAATGCAATTTGGATTTCTAAAGAACCTACGAAAGTGTGTTTTTATTTTGTTTGGGATGCTATTAAAGGAATAGTTCTCACATATGATATGTTAGCAGCCTTAGTAGGTTATGCCATGAGGAGGAAGAGTCAATAAATCATCTCTTGTTCATTGCAATTGGGTTATGTCTCTTTGCATTGATCTCTTCCCTAGATGGGTGTTGGTTTGGTTCAATCTTCTGACTGATGTAGTGGTAGCTTGGAGGATGGTGAAGATTGCTATTTGCTAGGTTAAAGGTGCTTTTGGATATGCTTCCTTTGGTAATTTGGTAGCGTATTTGGAAGGAGAGGCATTGTTGGATCTATGAGGATAAGGCCTTGTCCATTCATAATTTCAAGCTCTATTTTTTGAGTATTTTGTATAGTTGGAGCATAATGTTTCATTGTGGAAGTAGCTTGAGTTTTATGGGTTTTGTAGATAATAATTTAGGGGCGAGAAAAAAAAAACGGGTACCTGGATCCAGATCCAGATCCGGTTGGATCCAGTGGATCCGGTTCCGGATCTTAGCTATCTAGATTCAGGACTAGATCCTAAAGTTAGGATCCATTCGGTTATTCAATATAAAAACTAATTTAAATCAACTCTTCAGTCAGCGCACAGTCTGCTAAAGGTCTAAAGCCCATTAAGAAACCCTAATTTTTCTAATACTTAAATTTCCCTAAACTCTTACTGCCTCTCACTTTCAAATCATAGCCCTTACCCGCTCAGTTTGATAGTCTCTCACCGAAACCCTAATTCAGTAACTCCCTCAGTCCCACTCACTACCTCACTCTCTCGCACAGTCGCAGCGGCCCCTCATCAAAACCCCAACTCCCTCTCAGGCTCTCACTATTCGAATGCTAACAACACCGTTCGAAAACCCCAATTTCATATTTCAATATTTAAGGCAATTATAAAAACTTGGACAACTATCATGTGCTTTCAAACTGGGTACCCGGATCCAGATCCAGATCCAGTGGATCCGGGACTGGATCTTGATTTTAGGATCCAGTTTGAAATGGATCCGGGACTGGATCCTGATTATAGGATCCATTTCGAAATGGATCCGGGACTGGATCCTTGAATTTTTAGCGGGTACCCGGTATTGCTCACCCCTAGATAATATCATACATGAGAGTTTAAGTGCGTGGTGATTTCTGTTCTTGTCCTTTTTGTAAACTGGTGCCCCTCTGTGCATCTACTTCAATCTTTTGTTCACCCATCGAAACATTTCCCTTTCTTTTGCTTATCATAGCCAGCTGAAAGCGGGAGGGGAGAAAAAAGGATGAAAGCTCTGGTAGGAACTTTTGTCTCCTTGATGGCTTTGACCAAAAAGGTCTGCAGTGTTTGACCCTTCCATAAGTCTATGATGAGACCTCGTAACAGTGGAAGATCCTAAATGACCACGAGGGAGGGGCCAAACAATCACTCTGTGGCGTTAGTGCACGGCCTTATATTGGATAGTAAAGTTGATAAACTAAAAATTCGTTACTTATCTTAATCATTCGGATATCTAGCTGGCCATTGGTCACTTTTCAAGAAATCACCTTGTTTTTTTTTTCCACGGACAATCATACTGTTTTTTAAAATGCTTGGCTTCATTCAAATGGCTCAATCCTTGGAAGCTTATGTTCTAGTTACTCATCCTTGATGTACACTCCTTTCGTTCGTTTGTTTGTATTTTTAAAATTTTTTTTAACTTTGGGGATTTTGGACACTAATATACTGTACTTTGTGGGTGTTGGACAATAATGCACCAAACATTTTCGTGGACAATAACATAATGTACTTTAGGATGTATTAGACACTAATGCACCTGTAACTGATTCTGACGGTGGATGATTCGGTGGTGGTCTTACGTAGGGGTAAGCAAAAATTTAGGGAATCCTGGTCCCGTCCCGCTCGCGTCAAGTCCTTGTCCCAAAATCCCGCTCCCGGGTGGGAGTGGGACCAATAAGTCCCGGTCAACAACGGGACCGGGAGGGGGACTTAACTTCATTTCCCGCTCCCGGTCCCAATTCTAAATAAGCAAAGAGTCTAAATAAGCAAAGATGAATTATATTTATTTTTTAGAAAAAAAATAACATTGTTAGGTTAGGGAGAATGTGGAGAAATGATGTGCTATTTTGTGTTTAAAAAAATAATAATTCATTTGGACTTGCAGATATGATATTAATTTAATCAAGAGATTTAATTATTTTTCCACGTAGGACCACCAATGAGTCATCCATTGCTAGAATCAATTCTAGGTGAATTAATTTCCAACTCCCCCAAAGTATAGTTCATTATTGTTCAAGAAAAAGGTCTATGAATTGTTGTCCAACAGCCCCAACATACAGTATGTAAGCGTCCAAAGACCCTTTATTTTTTATATAAGGTATATACCCTCCAGTTGCAAATGTACAATGTGGGTGCGCTCTCATTTTATTGGTATGCCTTTCTTGGAGCTTGTACTGTTGCAGAAAACCGTACGGACTATTCCGTTTGGAAATAAGGATGGTGATAAGCTGTTGTTGGGAGGCTAAGATATGGGTAACAGTGCTAACATAACAGCGAAATTGAATTGAGTTCTCTCCCACAAGCTTATAGCATTTTTTTTTTTGGGGGGGGGGGGGGGGTGAACTGTGGCACATTTTGGGGGTTGTATACTCTGGTCTTGGTGCCCCTCAAATAGAGGCAGAAGGGGGATCCCTATAACTTCGATTTAGAGGTCTATATGATCAGTATTTGGTGAAGTATTGGCACTCAATTTTTAATTGGGCACAGTTGGCTTGTACTGCATTGTATTGTTTTATGTTGTAGGACATTATGCTTTATATATTCAGTTGTTTGACTTATATTAGCTGTAACCAGCTTTATTTATGTTGCTGAAATGTTAGTACCTTCTCAGGCTTCAACAAGAGATTGCTGAATTTTGAGCAAGAAATGCAAACAGACTCATTTTTTCTGTTCTTTTTGCCCTTCAAAATTTAAATATGTTGTGGTTGTCTTAGAATGTTTTGATACATGTCCTTCATCTAAAATTCAGGTACAATGACATAGCACAACAGGGGTTTATTGCAATGGGAGAACACAAGCCTTCTACTCCACAGAACACAACTAAAGAAAACATATCAGCTGGGGAGAATGCTGTTTCAGATAAGCCTGCTGGCATTGGAGGGTACAATTGTTTTGCCCTTTCCTATACATCTAATTTGGTTGGCTATGTGATACACATATATTTTTTGTGTTGGTTGTCCATTTTAGGGCGTTTTTCTTATACCGTGTTAGCGAAGAATTCATCAATAGCTCTTTTTCTTTATTGCTATTGGGGAAAATCAATTGAGTCTTACACACTTAGGACCAGCCAAGATTTCTCGAGCAGCTCTTGTTTCTTGTACTTGATCTCTGTCCATCTGTCCATCTGCTAGATATCTGATGTCTAGTACTAGACTTAGCAAAAATTTAACTTAATTGAAAATTCCGGGTTGTGGACATGATTTTCTAAACCCGAACCCAGAATAAACCGAACCCGAAAAAACCCATAAATTAATAAGTTGGCTACTGATCTGAATCAGAAACTAAAACCGCCTGACCTCCTGGCTTAAGGCCACAAAAATGATGTTTTTGCACCTTTGTTTATATTTTGGACTTTGTGTCTCCTAATAATAGCTATTGCCTATTGTCCACCAACCTGTACCATATTGAGAGACATTATTCTTTTACCTTATCCTCATCGATATTAGCAGGAGATAACTAGAGAAGTATTTTGAGCAATGAAGAAGCTGAATAGAGTACCAAAAAGGATTGAAAAGTTGAGTTATGCCTTGTAATTTGTTACTGTAATTGGTTTTGGAGTGGCCATAAGTAGTTATGCTCGTGAAATTGGCATTTGAAGGAGACATAGGGTTTTTTGGTAGAATAGCTTTTCAGGGTTAATTTTTTTTTTTTGGAGCCAATTAGCTATTTTGACATGGTCAAAATAACTAATTGGGTGTCTGGTAAACAGCTGTCTGAGGTAGTTGTTTGGCCCCAGACACCCTTTCTCAAAAATCTTTTGGATGAGCTTTTTAGGAAGAGCTTTTTGTTGAATTACCGATTTGCCCAAGAGATTATAAAATTTACAATAATACCATTATACTCCACTTGGTATCTTGCACTAATTATAATCTAAACATCAAAAGGATCGATTGTATTTTGTTCAATATTTATGTCTGATTTAAAAAAGAATACAATTCAATATTCATTGTCCTACTACATTAATATTTTATTGATTGAAAGTAAATATTTAATATAAAATCTAAAACTTGTCCTTTTTTAACATTGGGTTTGAAACAAATGAACCATAATTTTTAAGTTCTTAGGCTGAGAAGTGTAGTTGACTCAAAGCATTTGAAGAGACTTAATTGTGTTGATTATATACAATAATATTAAGAGAAACTTTTATGGATAGAATTATTTTGAATATTTGAGACAAGTTTAATAATTCTTGAAAAATACTAAATAAGTATAAAGTACATACCTATGTTCAATTAAAATTGATTAAGCTTACGGGCACATATGGAATGTTAACACATTAGTGTGACGCTACTAGTTTTGCCAAATAGGGCTATAGTGGGGAATGGTAAGATAGGTGGAAGTCGTTTAGTGAAACCAATCAAGTTCTCAAAAAAAGGCCGATCCTTGTTTTCTCACAATCTCACTAACATCACTGATACAGATAGGTCTCACAAATGGCTTTGAGATTGATGAATGTGTGATGTTATCTATATGATTGTGGGATTATAGACGGAATCGATGTCTCGCCGTGTTTTGGCATTGGGGTTAAACTTTTTGTATGATTTTCCTCTTAACGTTAATAAAATTTTTTAAGCCAAATTAGACCTGTTCAACGGGCCGGGGACTCGCCCGGCCCAACCCGAAAAAATGCGGGTTAAGGTCACAATTTTAGAAGGTAACCCGGCCCGGCCCGACCTGAAAAAGTCAGGGCCTCGAAGTATTGTCTGGTCGGGCTCGGGCCGGGGGTCGGTGACCCGATCCGGCCCAACGACCCGACTAAATACAATTTTTTTTAAAAAGAAAATCTTAGATTAAGTTTTAGTTTTTCTGACCCGACCCGTCGACCCGACTAAATACAATTTTTTAAAAAGAAATCTTAGATTAAGTTTTGGTTTTCTGTGACCCGACCCGACGACCGACTAAATACATAAATAAAATACGTAATTTTTTAGGCTTTGTTAATAAAAAAATCCATTTTATATATTTGTCGGCCCGATGACCCGGCCCGTGGTCTGTAGGTACGTGGCCCGAAGCTCGGGCCGACGGGTCATAAATTTCCGACCCGATCCGACCCGTGAACAGGTCTAAGCCAAATATATGATTTGTCCCTCCAAAATTCAAAGGAAAACTGGATTCTAATAATCCCTACTTTGGCCAATTGTATTTTAATAATCCCTACTTTCTTTTTGTTTATTATTTTAATGTTTCAAAAACATCAAAATTGTATTTTAGTGGTATCAAATCTATCTCAACATCTTTCTAATTTTTGTATTCCTGTCCAAAAAAGGTTATGAAGTGTAGTTCCTAAAAGAATTTTAATTTTTTTTTAGAATTTGAGCACTTATTATGATTTTTTAAGGAATAAAAGGGGAAATCATGAAAATTAGTAAAAAATTGAAACAAATTCGGACAAACATTGTAATTTTAATAAAAATCATGAGGAAGTGTTGTGCTAAGTTTTAGGGCAAGCGCTAGTCATAATCCACGATATTTAGGGTATACACTCATTGGTGGTACCACTAAAATACAATTTTTATTTTTTTGGGATCAGTGGAATACAAAAGAAAATAGGGATTATTAGAATACAATTGGCCAAAGTAGAGATTATTAGAATCCAATTTTCCAAATTCAGAATTAGTAAAAATAAGTAGATAAGAGCATGGTGCAGCTCTAATCCTATATATTATTTTTTTGGGAAAAATTGGTGAGATCATCTATTAACAAAACAACTATATATAGTATACTCTTGGCATACCAAGAGGGGCAACACAACTCAGAACTTGCCCAAGTTTTGCCACCGACATTTATATAAAAAACACAAAACAGACAACCAAAACATAATTGATCAATGCTCTACCAATTTACATTAAACATCAGAACGTGTGAGCAAGATTAGGAGCAGACTGAGACTTGTGTTGATAGGTCCAGAGTTTCCGCTCAAACCAAATATGATTAATCAAAGTTGTGACAATGAATGAAAATTTGAAACAGTCTTTCTTTGAGAGTCTCCACACATCAGCCGAGTGCAGCTAATTACCCCAATCGGGCATCTTGTTGAAAACTTGATCAAAGGCCTCCTCCCCTACCACACAACTATAAGGACATTCGAACCACATACAAGCACTTGACTCTTTGGCAGACAAGTAGAGGCAACATCTATTAGCTAAAGAGTAGCCAAAAGGCTATACTCTATCTGAAGTAACCAGACGTCTATGAAAGTAAATCTAAGAGATCATAGAGAATTGGGGACTTTTACCTTGTTCCACACTGTAGTAAACCAAGGGACTGGATTCATGCCCGACTTGATCTTTCTATATATGTCTGAAATACTGTAAGAATTCAAGTTGCCAATAAGATTATGTAGCTCATCCTGGATTCGCAGGAACCTTAACAAGTACCAGCTATTGTTTTGACGAGCTGGACAGTCCCAAACATTATTCCTCTTGAGAAATATATGATAAATCCATCTAACCCGAAGTGTATCTTGTCCCGTAGCAATCTGCCGGAGCAGCTTCCCAAGCGCAACCTTGTTCCAAAGATTAATGTCCCGCAAGCTTAAACCTCCATGCTTCTTGTAAAGACAGCAAGTATCCCAGGAAGTAGGTGGTGTTTTAGACTCCCCTAAAGAAAAGAGCGACAAATTTTGATAATCGCATCAATTATACTTTGAGGGAGAATAAAGATTTACATCCAATATGAGTGGAGAGCGATCAAAATGCTATTGACCAACTAGACTCGACCAACATAAGTGAGGCATTCAAACAGCCCAACCTTGAATTCTTCTCCACCTCTTGTCAATAATAATCGCACAGTCATGTCTATTAAGGCGCGAAGGTTTAACGAGGATAACGGAAGGGGACTGTACCTTCATAGAAGCCAGTAAAATCCAGTACCTCCTGCTATAAAGAATCAGAGACACCCACCATAATAATATTTGACTTACTCCGGTTGGCAAGTAATCCAGTGATATTCGAGAAGTGTTGCTAGGCAGAGCTCAATAGGGAGATGCTATGTGAATCACCTTTACAAAAGACAAGGTCATCGACAAAGCATAGGTAGGCAAGGTTCACCTCTTTGATCATTCGGTGGTATTGAAAGCTAGGTTGAAAAGTAGCATCTCGAGTGGCTCCACCCAAGTAATCCATCACCAATACAAAAAGTGAAGGAGAGATGAGGTCTCCTTGTCGAAGACCATGACCACTAGGGAAATACCCGTAAGATGAACCATTCAGCCCAACAGAAAACTTAGCGGACCGAACACATACCATCACCCAGTATACAAATCTCTTCGGCAGTTGATAGGCAAGGGGTAAATTTTCCAGAAAAACCCAATCAACAGTGTCAGAGGCCTTTTGGATGTCAATTTTGATCAAGCAACAAGGCTTAACAGACCTTCGATTGTAAAACCTTACCAAGTTTTCCACAATGAATATGTTATTCATGATGGATCTTCCCTCTATAAAAGCTGGTTGATTCTCTCCAACTAGGATAGGTAAAGCCTTCTTTAATCGAGCACAGAGCAACTTAGTAATTGATTTGTAAAGCAAATTGCCACAGGAAATAGGTGTAAGATCTCCCATAACGTCCGGATGATCAACTTTAGGAATCAAAGGAAGCAAAGTTGCTTCCAATTCACCAAGGAGTTTACCAGAGTTGAAATCCAAAATAGCATTTGTTACGTCTACTCCAATTATCGGCCAAGCTCTCTTGAAGAAGGTAGCATTATAACCATTCGAGAGGACTTTTTGAACCATCTATAGCAAAAAATGTCTTCTTGATTTCATCTGGCGGACTGTTTCCAGCAAGCTTTGTCTCATCCCCGGAGGAAGAATGGGACCTTGCATCAGTGTAGACCATCGAATCTTCCCAATACACAACTCCTTTTAGAGAAAAACTTTTCGAAGTGAGAGGCAAGGATGTGTCCGATCTCCTCAAGTTGGTCTAAGCATAGAACCCTCATTTGTCTTTGATGGACTCAATCCAATTCTTGTATTTCTGGGATTTCACAAGAAAATAAAAGAGTGCTAAAGCCAGGATTCCTTGGTTTTTTGCTTCAAGAAATTTCCAACTGCCTCCAATTGCTCATAGTAAAGTGACTAGGGACAACTTCCTTGTCAATCAGTGGCTGATCTTTTGTGAAGGCATATTGTTGATTTTGTATGGCAATGAGCTCTTGATAGGCGCTTTGTGATTTAGAGATGATATGTCCATATTGAGGTCTATGAAGATGTGAAAGAGGCTTTTTCAATCTCTTCAGCTTTGTGACCAGTTGGAACATGGGAGATCCTTGAAGAATAGTCTGATTCTAGATGCCCTGCACAATATCATGAAACAAAGGAGAATATGCCCACATATTACAGAAGAGAAATCGTTTCTTAGGAGGGGCAGGACACTCATTCAACTGAATTAAAAGAGGGCAATGATCAGAAATACCCTCACCCTGTAAAAGATTGTGTCATAAATGTCAACAGATTCAACAATTCATGAGGACACTGTCAATCTTGGAAAAAATTTATTTTTTTATGTTATGTGAAACGGAGACCCTTGGACCTCATCTCAATTATCTGTGATTGTAGAAGGAAGTTTTGACAGTCAACTATCTCCTCGTAAGTCACTTCATTCCCACCAATTCTATCCTCACAAGTCAATATGGTTGAAATCACCCGTAACAATCCAAGGGATATCAACATTCTCATCAATCTCATGAATTTGAGACCATAGCTCCTTGCGCCTCCCCATATCATTGTCTCCATACACTAGCATAAATAGACAAGAATGATGCCAAACTCCACTCGACAATGGATAAATTGATCATGAATAATCAAGCTAGTTACAGTGACGTCACATAGGTTCCAGAGAAGCCAGTTCCTACTGTGAACATTTGCCTTTCCATTATGAAGGAGTGCCCAGTGAGGACACATGGACTCCTTAATAGAATCACACATTTTAGATTTAACTTTAGTCTCAACCAAACCAAACAACTTGAATTTATTCAAAAACAAGAAGTGTGTTTTCCTAAAAAAAAAATAAAAAAAATCAAGAAGTGTTTTACTCCCTCTTTTTTTTTTTTTTTTTTTTTTTTGGGCCAATAAGACCCCGGATCTTCCAAGTAAGGATACTATCCATGATCCACCAAGGTAGAAGCCTTGGAGCCATCATCCTCAAGTTCATCCACTTCTTTAATAATCAGAGTGAGAGTCACAGGCGATGACCCAATCATCACATCACGATTGGCTATTAGAGTATCGGGACTCTTGGATGATGAAGCTACATTTTTAGAGGTTGTAGTAGTCTGTTGTGTTGTAGATAGGAGGATTTGTGAACCCATTTCTTATTCTCTTGCTTCCGTCTGTATTTCTTCCCTGTATGACCAAACATACGACGTTCTGAACAGATAATCGACTTCCATTTATATTCAACTTGTTGCACATAAACACTGCCATTCTCATCAATGAAGGTTATTCACTTAGGAAACGAACTACTCAGAGTCATATTAACCAGGATTCTAGCAAAATTCATCAGACTTATCCTTAGTGAATAGGTCAGCCTCCAAAGGTTCCCCCAATAAGCTACCAATCTTACTCAATCTGGGAGTGCTCCAGTAATGCCAATCTAGATCCCGCAATTTGATACGAATTGGAACAACATTAATAGCATATGGTTTAGTAGGTTGCCCTAATTCCTAAGCCCGGAGAATTAATGGTTTCAGATCAAAGGATGCTACCTTCTTAGCCAAAATCCTATCACGCGAAGGCATTGATTGAAAACCAAAAATAAAGGTATGTTTCAGTTGCCAAATCACACGGTCAAGACCAGCCATCACCCACATCCAAAAAGCGAATGGCTCCATTACCGCCAAAGGTGGGTTTGAACCCACCACAAAACCCACAATCGAAGAGCTCCGTAACACGACCTCCCAAGCAGCATCATCCTTGGTCAAGGAGTGGAGAACATGTTCAGAAGGGTGGCTGGACGTTGCAGATTGGTGGGTCTTATGTTTGTTTTGCTTTCGCCGACGCATTCTCCTCGTTATCGTCTGGATAACGACGCATCTATTATTATTAGATTATAATTGATGGATTTAAGTTTTCTAATAAAAATTGAATTAAGTTTTTGTATTCTATTTTATTTTTATATAAGATTATAATTGATGGATTTAATTTCTAAATATTTTTGCTAACTAGTTCTTGAGGAAAAATTTTAAGATTGATTGGTTAATTGATTAAGCAATATTGTATTTTGATATTCTAAATAACATGGCCAAAGATTATTGAAATCGATATGCAAAGCTTATTTTGGATTGTAATTCTTTACTATTAGACTAGAATTTCAACTTTAGTATCTGTTATTTCTCTTAATTAAGTCCATAGCTTTTTAAGTTATTTCATGAACATAATGATATATTTGGTATATATATTGAACAAATTAGATTGTTTGGGGATAATTTTATTTTCTTATTGAAAAAGAATCATGGTCACAACATGAACCACCTCCTGATACCAAAATAGAGATAATTACATTTACCCTACCTGACATATGTGGTAATAATTTTTGCACACCCGACATTTGAGAAATAATTTTCACCCTACCTGACATTTAGTGAAAGTGTTTTTTTTGGTCAAATTCCGATAACTTGTCATCGGAGATATGAAAATACAATAATACCTCTATATAATTATGTGAAAGTACCAAACTGCCCTTAAGATTGCGATTGAAATGACAATACAGACCCTTCAATTGTTTTGTGTGGGAAAAGGGGGAAAAGACTGTCGATCTAAAAAAGAAATATATCACTCCACTCTTCTCACTGTCGTCTTCTATAAGGGTAAATAGGTAATTTCATTTTTAATTGAAAATACCATGAATTAATAGCAAGGGTAAACATGTCACTTTCCATTCATTTTTTTAATACTTGCCGGAAAATCCCACAAAAAACCATTATAATATATCTTAGGTGGTTTAAATTTACGACCACTTAAATGTCAGGTAGGGTGAAAATTATTTCTCAAATGTCGGGTGCGCAAAAATTATTACCACATATGTCAGGTAGGGTAAATGTAATTATCTCAACCAAAATACATGTGATCCATATTTACTCAACACATGACACATACTTAATCTGCTCCCCCAAATTGCCAGGTCTAGTTGTGGAGGTGGTAATCTTATGTTCTAAGAAGTAAAATTGGATGCTAATATACTCTGGTAGTGGCAGACTAACTTCCTATTTTACTCATCATCACCAAAGGTTAGTACAATAAGATTGTCCACAAGGCAGGTACGCTAGTGTCCAATGTTAAAGGTTCATATATTACAGTCGAAAATACCCCTAGAAGTCAATATTTTAGTGTCCAAAATTCCTATATTCAAATGAGCTTTATTTTTATTTTAGCATTCCAAGCAATCCTGTAATTAGCGGTCAGACCTTCTGGGTTGATGATTTTATTTATTTATATTTTTGTTTATTTGTGAATATTCTTATAAATAATTATTGCCTGTGGATTTTTGTTCACTTGAGAGTAGGTTGAATCTCATCATACTAATAATCCTTTTTGCTCCAATATTTTTCCTAAAGTTTTTGTCAATATGTTTTTTATTTGCTTGATATGCACAGTCTATCTGTTAATTTCTAATTGCCCAAAATGCAACTGACATATAGAGCTTCTTCCACTTCCTGGTCAACTTATTTGAAAATCCTGTCTGAATAATCTCTTTCATCCAGTATCTTAGTGATTAGCGGGAATAAATATCAGAGAGAAATTCAAGACGATAAATAAGTTATGAATAGCAATGCTATTGGCAAGTTTGACAACACCCGTTACCAACCTTAGATTAAAAGAGAACGAAGTGCAAAAAAGCTCAAAGATCTGTGGACCTGGGGCGTGGCCGTGTGGGCCTCGAAGTGCCGGTGTGCGATTTTTGCACGCAAGAAAAAAATACCCTAGAGCAGCCCAAAAAAAGAAGAAAAAGCGAAAAACAGAGACTTATTTCATCAGAGAAGTTCTACGAAGGATGAGAAAGGAGCATGGAAGAGCTGACTTACCTGGGATATGAGCAGCAGCATGATGGGAGGAAGTTTGAGTGAGTGGAGTTCCCATGAGGAAGACATTGTCAGAGAGTCAGGTTGCAGCGCAACACCTGGCAAACAGAGGGGAGGGGCTAGGGTTTTGTTCGGAAATGAAGGAAAATAGAGGGTTTACATTGTAATTGCTTTACTTTTCCTTTTTTTCAAAGTCACCAGGAGCTGTCTCTAGAATGCAGAAGCACACTTTTCGTGCACTACATGCCCTGGAAAATAGTGCAAAAATGCCCCAAAAAGCCTACACTTACATAATGGGCTGTGCTCTCTGTAAAAATGCCCCAAAAAGCCTACACTGGTGTGCTTTTTTTTAACTAAGTTACAAACTTTTAGAAAGCTTGTTTATTTCAATTATCATTGAACTAGAACATTTCATGATTTTAGCATTCGACAAGGAAGACTACCAAACATAGACAGGAAAGGGGTGGGGGTGGGGGGAAGCTTGAAGGATTAGTGTCTGCATCTTATGTGATATAATTTTTGAAAAACAAAGGAAGAACAAGATCACATGAAGAGAAGGGGAAAATAGTCTTGAATTTATTTAGTTAGGCAAACTAGACCTAATAATCCCATATTTCGGGGTGTTCAACACGAGTAATCCCACCTTTTTAGTGGACACTGGTTGACAAGTGTCCCTATTCATTTATGGACACGACAGGGTAATGATGTAAGTTATTTTGCTAATGTAAACAACAGAGCATTGTGGTTGAGTTATTCCTCATCCTTTCCAATAATTACTCTCAGTGATGCAATGGTCAGTTGGGGTGGGCACAAAATCCGTAATCCTTGATCTGTTCGAAAAATCAAAATATTCGATCCAAAAAAACAGATAATTAGCGGATGATTTTTGAAGTTGGCGAATCAGTTAACCGATCCAAAATATTTTTCTGGACCACAAATTAGATACAGATCGGGGGTTGAAAAATCCGGATTACCGATCGGTTATCCGAAAATTAAAAAATAATTAATTTACGACTTTGAACCCATGAAATGTTATTTTTTCATGGTAAATTAGCATCATTTGCTTAGAAATGTAACAGAATATATCATGCTTACGCCTTTGAACCCATGAAGGTAAGAAGGACAATAGTGATTGTACGAGTGTTTTATAACCCAAACTTTCGGATCGAATCCTGATTGCAAATTTTATTATTCGACAATTTGGTTAACTAAAAGTTTTATTAACCAAAACTTTCGAATCGGATACAGATCATGATTTCAATTATCCAAATATCCGGTTAACTGATCCAAATTTATGATCGGATGAACCAATCCATGCCCACCTCTAGTGGTGAGTGGCAACCCTACAAGTAACAAGTAGAACCACAAGTTTTCTACAATTAAGTGCCTTGGAGCTTCAATTTATGTTAAATAAATTATTCCTTCAAATTTTTGCTTCCTTAATTGTCTACAATAACAATATTTCTATTTACACCATTGTTTTCCTAAGTTTTCCCTCTGTTCACTCAATTATGATCCAAAATAGATAGAAATAAATAAGTAAATAAATAATATGAACAAATAAACAAATGAATATATAAATAAACAAAAAGGGACACTGGTGTGTCCGCGGGTGTCCAACTTGAAAATTAAGATTATTTAAGCCCAATACCCCCCCTTAAGTTGGAATTATTGGTATCTAATTTCCCATTTGTTTGATATTTGACTAATTTGGTTTAAGTTATTTCATATATGACAATCTTCATATAAAAAGAATTTTCATCTGATGCAATGATGTCTTCTCTCCCATTCATAACTAAAATTACATGATGTTATTCAAGTGAGGAGTGCTCTTTTGCCGAAGATGTATTTGCCTGGATGGCAAGTTCTTCACCTTCTACCCTCTCCCATTCATAAGGTTGGAGCTCAAGCATTGGGCTTTGGCTTTCCCCCACCCCTTCTCTGCTATTGGCTTATTGGGTTGCCTTGCGATAAGGGCCCAATGGTTTGGATTGCTTATCCTCGTGTTAAAAAAAGGGAGTGCTCTTATAATTGTTTTAGGATTCTGTAAACTCTATATGCTGATCATTCAGCTACTATTAGGTCCTTTCCCTTGACACTTCGATTATGATGCAGCTTCAGTGATTGGTGAGTAGATGCCCTGTTGGGGAAAATTGACTAGATAGGTGAGATAGAAGAAGAGCACAGAGGCTTCGACTTTCATCAATTTTTCACACCCTGTCTTAGCTGTCCTAGAGAGTCTTTAATCAGCCCCCTTTTGTTTCTCTAAGTCAACAAGCATTGGAGACCTTGAAACTTGAAAGTATTGCCAATGATCACTAATTTCCTTGGACTGGAGGCTGGAGCAATTAAACATGTTTAACCTATCTGAAGTTGTAGTGAACCTTGTTGTCTTGTGCAGATATAGAACATATGGATTGTTCTTACATGCAGCATGCCCTCTACATGTGTTATTTAGTAACTTGTTTGGTTCGTTTGTTTGTTTGTTTTCCCCCCTCACATCATTTATCATTTAAATATTTAATGGCAGTGTCATGATTGGAATAGGGGAGCAAGTCTACTCCGCCCTTCTGTTGAGCTTTTTCTTCTTGGAGGTAAGCCTTATAATACCATTTAGTTTTGACTTTTGATGTTAAACTCTGTCTCTGCTTCTTGGGCAGTTAGAGGAGTCACCTTGGAATGCTCTTCATCATAGATTCTACTGGACCAAAACAAAAGGTCTCTTTAGGTTGCCTTTACTTTTGATGTGGACCAGCAAATAGTAAGTACGGTCTAAATCTGGGGTCGAACACTGTCCCCCTCCCTGTACCCTACCCCAAAAAGTAATAAGAATAATAATAAATCCCTTTCCAAGGCTGGGCTCTTGGTTAGTGACTTAATGATTTGATGGTTGCTGCTGTTGTATGTTATATGTATACTATAATATTTTAAGTCATCATTTACGTCTTATCAATGTGTTTGTTCTTGGAAGTCAGTTGAAATTTCTGGTATGTTACTAGCCGGTTTAATTTTGTCTCATTGATTAGAGGCTTAACTTTCCATGTAGACGTGTGCAGGTTTTTGCCACTGGCTTCATACCATTTGTTGGCAAAGCGCTCAATTTCTTGCTTCTTTCCTGGATGTATGCTTATTACTGTTTTGAGTAAGTCTCAATGGTAGGTGCTGGTAAAGTTTCTCCTTTTTTGCATTATGTTAAATGCTGATTACAGATGATTGATGCTTTTGTCTAGGTACAAATGGAACCTTTCTGGAGTGCCTTTGGAGAAGAGGCTGGACTTCTTTGAATCCAACTGGGCATTCTTTTCTGGCTTTGGTACTGTTTCTCTGCCCATTGTTTGAGTGTTTGACACTTTGCTCCCTCTTCTCTAATTCCTTCTTATTAATTGCTACTTCTGAGTTACCTAAGGGAAAAGGAATC
Source organism: Portulaca oleracea (assembly GCA_029582165.1). Classification (NCBI taxonomy): domain Eukaryota; kingdom Viridiplantae; phylum Streptophyta; class Magnoliopsida; order Caryophyllales; family Portulacaceae; genus Portulaca; species Portulaca oleracea. Next base: position 37,077,677 of record CM055868.1, read on the forward strand.
ATACATAACGGAAGTTTTGTAAGCTTCACTCAGCCATTCTAGTTGGGGGTGGAAAAGGATCTCGCAAAGTAGGCCAAGTGTACTTTAGGATTAAAAGACTGCCTGAACCATCCAAGGTTTCCAGCCACCGTGATTTAGTTTGTTAAATCCTGCATTGGAGAGGAGGTATTTGACCTTCCAACAGCCAAGGGGTATGCACTTAAGCTGCTTAGTGACTCAGTAGCAACTAATGTAGGAACAAGAACACCACCTAGGATGCCTACTGATTCAGCAGCAACTATCAATGCAACTTATCTGCCTCTAAGAGGTATTTGACCTTCCACGAACCAAGGAGATAATCAAAGACTCAAAAACTTAGGCACCGAGGCTATCACACTAGACTGCACCAAGGAAGATCAACAAATGCTTAAGAGCACCTTTAAACAACCCACTGACTGGGTGATTCAAGCTTGTAATTTCAAAGATATTTTAAAAGGGATGGCAGTAGAACTAGTGATTCTAAGTTGATACAGAAACACCGTGGAGCGTATCGTGGTGAGAGAATTAATGCTTGAGTTGTTGAATATGATGGAGAGGAAGTTTAACACATAGCCAAACATTAGGTTCAATAGTTCATACAAGATTAGCAGTTGGGATAAAGGATTACCACCACCCAAGAATTATCAAACCCACCAAAGTTGGATAAAGGATCGTCACCACCAACCTCTAAAGGAGTGTGGGCTGATTGAGTAGAAGTCTTCACTTAATATTAGGACCCTAAAGTAGTTTTTGTATTAAATAATTTTATGGACATGGATACTGGGTCCGGTTTTGGATCCTAATGTTAGGATCTAGGATCCAGTCCTGGATACGTTTACAAATGGATCCTGAATTTAGAAATGTTGGATATCTCTAATGTCCAGAAAGTGGTAAATGTGGTAGAAAATTACACAATTGGCAATGTACACTTAAATGGAATAATGTAGTCAAGTAGCCCATTTACTGTAGGTGGATAATGTGGCGGTATCCATCTTTTTAGATGTGAAATTATGCAAGATTAGTACACTATAATACACTAAATTGCGGAGAATCTAAATCATAGTGGTATATACAAAGCACATGAAACTATATTGAAAAAGGTGGTAAGTTGTTCGAGAATGATGAAATCTAACTTTGTTTTCGTCAACTGCATTTGGAGTAACATTTACTGTTTTTAACCAATTCAAGACAATAATGTGCCAAAAATTAGCATTTGATAAACTAATGTTAGCCTAGCATTTAAAGAGCATTGTTGAAAAACTAACAAACTTTAGCTAGCCATTTAGAATTAGTGTATTGTGTTTTGGGTTCAAAATGCGCTTCGTTTATTTTTGTATTTGGATAATTATGTATATCCTGTATGTCAGTTTACATTAGTCAATCAACTAGTCCTAGTGCCAAGTTTATGTGACATATTCCCGTCAATCATTTGGCTGAGCTTTTTGGTAATTACTAACTTAAATCTGTCGACCATAATAGTTGTATGTGACCGTTTTTTATTGTTTGAAGCAGTGTGAATTTGTCTAACAACAATCAACTAGCTAACCTATTTATCTACTACTCAAACAACTGATTTTGCCTATGAGTCTAAATTACTCAAATGTGAAGAAGATTTACTACATGGATTTGTTGGCGAATGGCTCTCAAGGTCAAAATATGGATACCTTTAGAAATGCTCATTCAAAAGAGGGGATGCTTCAAGGTGTGGTTCAACGGAGTGGTAACATTAGCCATTGGAATTATTGTTTCTTGGGAAGCCTTAACAAACCAGAAGCAAAAAGTGTTTGAAATCTATTGGCTTTATTTGTTCATAAAGAGGTATTGCTTCATGGTAACCATTGAAATTATTTGGCCTCATGACTCTATGGGTCTTTTATTGCGAAGAGTTTTTGTATCACATTTTAAGGGCTTGAATGGCCTTGATTTCCCTGTCAAGTCTATTTAGAAGTTCAAAACTCCCTCATTAAGCTTGCTACTTTGCTCGAAGGGCCAACAAGGGAAGAATTCCTATAAAATACGAAAGAAGGTTTAGTGGTCCAAGATGATCAAAATTGTTCAAGGGAAGAATATGTCGATCATCTCCTTGTTCATCGCCAGTGGGTCTCTCTTTGCTTTAACACTAACCTCTATCTTTGATCATGGTTAGTTGGGTGCAATGATCAAAAGTCAAAGAGTTGGTGGTTTGGAGGAGAAAAATGAACAAGAATTAGGTTATAGGAGTTTACAACATGGTTCCTTTGGCTATTTCATGTGTGGTTTTTGGAAGGAAACAAATTGATGGAAGTTCGAGGACAAAGTTGCCCTTTCAAGAATTCTTGCTCGACCTTTTGAGATTTTTTTTTTTATAGTTGCAGTATTGTGCTTGAGGGCTTAATGTAATCCATGAGAGCTTGATGTTATAGATTATGTAATGCATGAGAGCTTGAGAGCTTAATGTTATTTATAGTTGCTCTTATTGTACCTGGGTGACATCCCCTTGGTATTGTCATCATAGAACCTTGACTACTCATGTGAAGAAAATGGTAAACAAAATACTAATTAAGTATCTTAATTTATTATTCATTTATTCTTTGGTGTAGACCGTTAAAATGCATTGATGACGATTGTTGAGAATTGAGTTCTACGAAGTAGTTATCTGATTTTCTACCGATCTATTGCTTGCTACATTTTCTTTTTTGCTTGTCCGTTTATATGTTTTTCTTCGTTTGTATCCTAGTTCTCCCACTTTCTTCTTCCCCTGATCTACATTTTGTGATGAATTTCAGGAAGCCCATGTGTCTTGGCTATTTTCTTTTTCCCTCCTTTGAAGAGCTATGCTGTCATGGCGACACTTTTTCCTCTGGTATATCTCTGTAATTTCTAGGTTCTTTCATTTGTATCCTTGCGTTTTTTTGATATACTACACTTTTTCCTTTCAAATATGAGTAGATTTACCATTTAGCTCACTCTTGGTACATTGCCATTGATGACTGATCACTCAGAATTATTATGTTGCTTTTTTTTTTTTGGTTGCTTGTTGACTTATTTGGTGCCATTTTTATCCAATTTCTGATGGTCTTTTTTCTGTGTGCGCACTCTTTTTTTTTTTTTTTGGGGGGGGGGGGATTAGTTGAGGTTGGGTTGGTAGGGCTTGCGGTCATTCATATCATATCCAATTGGAGACCAGGGTCAACTCTCTACAACCACCGTCCCCCACATCCCCAAGGTCCAGACCCTTCAAGAGTGTAGCTCTATTGGCAGTGAGAGTATCAGGGTGAAGTATCTCGGGTCCGTACTCCTCTCTCCTATTGCAAGCGAAAAGGGTAGCGTTGTCTCGCACCTATATGGAGGTTTAGGTCACTTGTGACTCAAGAACTCCTAAGATCGTTTCGGTCGTCTTTTAGATCGACATCGAGTCTCTTTGAGTGGGTCGGAAGTGTTCACCAACCCCGGAGGCTTTTTGATCTTTTGGTCTTCCCGAGAGCGTGTTGGTCTTTTGGCGTCACAGGGTTGGGCCGGGATGAAGCTTGAAGAAGAAAAGAAGGCTAGAAGAGGTCGCACGATCGTGCCAGGTCCATGCCCTCTCTTTTGGGGTCACGCTAGGCTGCACGAGTGTGCACTCCTCACTAGGAGGGATGACACGATCGTTCATCTAAATTGCATGACCGTGCAATTGGAACCTTGTCATGTGTATTCCAACATTGAAACCAGCGCACGATCTTGACGTGCTAGCGCACGATCGTGGATCAACAAAGGGGGATTTTCTAGCGTTGAAGCTGGCGTACGATCGTGCCTGTCGAGCGCACGATCGTGCCACTTTCGGACACGAGCAACATAGCTCTATTTCTCCCTTTGTGTTGTTTCTCCTTTTTGCCTCAACCCTTATGTTGTGTAAAACCCCAATACGAGGGTATTAATTGCAAAGAACTTGGGTCCTTTTGCAATTGTCCCATATCCTCTGCCACTTCAATGTATATATGCATTTACATTGTTGAGGAAGAGCATTGAATGCTTTTGAATACAATTGAGTTCTCTCTCAAACTTTCTCCTCTCAGAGTCTTGTTTACTTTAGCCTCAATCTAACAGTGGTGATGTTCAAGCCAAATACTTTAAAGAGTTATGATGGTCCAACCTTTAGCAATTCTTGGTGGGTTTGATAGTTGTTGGTTGGTGGCTCCTTTATCCCAAGTTTTTATCTTGTTGGGTTGTAAGTTCTAGGGTTTGTTTGTGATAATCATCATCTTTTTCATCAAAGTCGTCCTTTCAAGCATCTACTCCCATTATGGTATGCTTCATTTGGTATCAAAGCTCAGGTTTGGGTTTGCTTGAGTTCTTGTTTTCTTCAATCGTGAAAGTAGGGTTTGTACCCATTTGTGTTTGATGTGGAATTTGGATACCCCCCCCCCCCCCCCCCCACGTATCCCATTATGGAATTTGGCGTTGGTGTTGTGGTCTCGATTGTGCAGAAAAACACAAAGAACCTAAGCCAAACATAATCCAACCACTAGAAAACTAAGGTCCACAAATTCTTCCCCAAACATGTTCCGTCCTAATCCTTTACTTCTCGATATGGAAGATGAACAAAATCTCAATCGGGAGGAACAAGCCAACATAGGTTCCAAAGGGGTCTTTCTTTTGAAAGGGTCAAATTCTAATCTTCGAGAACCAATTCAAATCCATACAACAAACTCTTGAAACCCTCGCCGAGCAACTTGCCTAAGTAATCGCACACCTCCGAGACCAATCTCGGTCTTGGAGAAGAGAGACCCCCAGAGTCCTCGTCGTCCTCCTCCCTCTTCGGAGTAGAGTGATGATGGTAGTGGCTCCGTACGAATGGGGCAACACCGAAGAAGGGGAGAGAGACCACCACGGGATGAGTTCCATGATATCAAGGTCAAGCATCTGGAATTCAACGACTCCCTCGATCCCGATGATTACTTGGAGTGGACTCTAATGGTGGAAAGAATCTTTGAGGCCAAGGGGTATAGGGATGGAAAGGCCTTCAAAGTGGCGAGCTTGAAACTCAACAATGTGGCCTCCCTTTGGTTTGAGAGCGTGAAAGCGCAACGAGACTGGGATGGAAATGGCAAGATCACCTCGTGGGTGAAACTGAAGAAGCTAATGAATTTGCCATTCTTGCCGTGCACGTACAAACAAGACATCTTGAGAAGACTCTTTACCCTTGAGCAGGGAAAAAGAAATGTAAGTGAATACATTCAGGCCTTTGAGCACTTGCTCATCAAGAGTGACCTCTAAGAACTTCCGTGGCAGACTATGATGAGGTTTTTGAACGGTTTATCTCCTTACATCGCTAAGGTCGAGATTTAACCTTATCACTCTTTGGATGACCTTGGCAACTTGGTTCCCAAGGTTGATCGAAGGAAGAAGGACAATGCCCTTCCCAAACCTTATGGTTGGCTCTTCTTCCCTCCTTCTCGATCATCACAATCGGTCACTCCTCGGCCTACAGAAGCTCCTAGAACTACTCCATTGCGGATACAAGGGCAAAGGAATCGCTTTTCCCTCCCCCAAGGAGCTTCCCGAGAAGTTTAAGGGCAAACAATGTTTCAAGTGCCAAGTGTACGATCACTTTCTGGCCGATTTCCTAATGAGGGATTTGACCTTGCAAGAGGTTGAAGTGATTGAGGAAAGTCTTTTGGCTCACCAAGAAGAACACGAGGCGACTGTTTAAGACTGGGTTGAGTATGATGAGGAAGCAGTTGTCAAGGCTGACAACAGGGAGATACTTGTCTTGAGGAGAGTACTTTATGCTAGTGATCCTCCTTTCGACAAGGCACAAAGAGAGGTGATATTCCACACTCGTTGCACAGTTGGAGGCAAGGTTTGCAACCTCATCGTCGATGGAGGTAGTTGCACCAATGTGGCCTCGGCTATCATGGTGGACAAGTTGGGCCTCCCCACCATTGCTCATCCTCCCCCGTACACATTGAAGTGGTTGAACAATAGTGGCGACCTCAAGGTAACAAAACAAGTCCTTATTGTTTTGTGTGAAGTTGTTCCGATGAGTGCGTGTCTTGTGCCTCAAGACCAATGATGGTTTGTATGAGTGGCTCGTTGTGCCCTTCAGCACTAGCACCTTCATGCGTCTTATGAACGAGGTCTTGAGGCCCTACATCGACGAGTTCGTGGTCGTGTACTTCGATGACATCCTCGTCTACTCTAAGTGTGAGGGCGATCATCTCTCGCACTTGGAGTCAGTTTTCACGATTCTATGTCAGCACAATTTGCTTGGCAAGCTTGAGAAGTGTGAGTTCTGTACATCTCAAGACACCTTCCTCGGTTATATTGTGTTAGACCGAGGGATCATGATGGATCCCTTGAAGGTGGAAGCTATTCGGTCATGGCCTATTCCCTCCACCTTTAAGGTGGTGAGAAGCTTCCACGGCGTTGCTTTTTTCTATCGCCAATTCATTAAAGGTTTCAGCAGAAGTTGCTTCTTTCTATCTTTGAATGCATGAAGGGTACCTTTGAGTGGACGAAGTCGGCTCATGAGTCCTTTGAGAAGCTTAAGGCCAAGCTCTGTGAAGCTCCAATGCTTGCCCGCCCGGACTTCTCATAAGTTTTTTAGGTAGAATGTGATGCAAGCGGAGTGGTCATTGGGGTCGTCCTTATGCAAAATCAACGCCCCATAGCCTACTTCAGCGAGAAACTCAATGGCTCAAGGAAGAACTACTCCACCTATGACAAGGAGTTATATGCCCTTGTTCGTGCCTTCAACCATTGCTCACACTACTTGAGGCCTAACCAATTCGTCCTCCACTCCGATCATGAGTCGCTGAAGTACTTGAACGACCGACATAAGTTCAACATCTGTCATGCCAAATGGGTGGAATACCTCCAGAGCTTCAATTTTGCGGCCAAATACAAGGGAAGCTTCAATGTGGTGGCCGAAGCTCTCTCCTGGAGTCATGCTCTACTATCGGTTGTGGAAGCTCATTTCTTGGCTTCCAGCATATGCATGAGTTCTACAGGGAGGATGAGGATTTCAAACCTCATCTCGAAGGAGATAGTGGTCCTTATGTGCTGCAGGATGGGTTCCTTTTCAAGGGGATCAAGTTATGCTTTCCTTAGTGTCCGTTGAGGAAACTGCTCATGGAGGAGGTCCATAGTGGCAGCCTAGCTAGTCATTTCGGCATCAACAAGACCGTTGATATGCTTACGGTGCATTTCTACTGGCAGAGAATGGGTGACAATGTACACGATGTGATTTCTAAATGCGTCATTTGCCACCATGTGAAGGGACAATTCCACCAAGGGATCTATACTCCACTCCTTGTTCCAAATGGCCCTTGGGTGGACTTAACATGGACTTCATTGTGGATTTCCCGACCGCTCGAGGTAAGGACGCCATGATGGTAGTGGTGGACCGGTTTTCCAAAATGGCGCACTTCATTGCCTGTGAGAGAACTGATGACGCTACTTATATCGCCAATCTTCTGGGAGATTGTGAGGTTGCACGACGACCTTAGGACCATCATCTCGGATAGGGTCACGAAGTTCATCAGTCATTTTTGGCGGCCCCTACGGAAGCTCCCGGGTACGTAGCTCCTTTTCAGCACGTCCCACCATCCCGAATTCAACGGCCAAATTGAGATCACCAATAAGACCCTCGCCACCTTGCTTTGGGGTCTTGTGAGTATAAGTCTACGGGATTAGGATGTCAAACTGTGCCATGTCGAGTTCGCCTACAACCGAGCCCCCCTCTAAAGCCACCAGACACTCACCATTTGAGTTATGCTACGGGTTAAACCCTCTCACTCCTCTTGAGCTCCTTCCATCACCCTTGGTAGTCGAGAGTGAACTTCGAGGTTAGTAAGAAGACTCGGGAGGTTCAAAAGCTTCATTAGCAAATCCATGCTCGAATTGAAAGGATCAACGAGGTCTATAAGGCACGGGTTAACAAGAACTGTTGGAACATCACCTTCAAGCCCAGGGACTTGGTTTCCCTTCATTTGAGGAAAGAACGGTTTCCATCGAGAAGGAAGAACAAGCTTATGCCATGGAGCGATGGACCGTTCAGGATCATGGAGAAGATTGATGACAACGCCCACAAGCTCGATCTTCTGAGAGACGTGGGGGTCTCCTCCACCTTCAACATCGACTGTCTCTCTCCTTACTTTGAGGACTATGAACCCGATGAGGATTGAGGGCAAATCCTTTTAATAAAGGGGAGGATGAAGTAATCCGGGTCTGTACTCTCTTCTAGCGCAAGCCAAGAGGGCAACGTCGTCTCGCACCCGTTTAAAGGTTCAGTTTGCATATGACTTGGGAACTCCTAAGCTCGTTTCGGCTATCTTTTGGATCGACCTCGAGCCTCTTTGAGTGGCTCGGAAGTGTTCACCAACATCGAGGGCTTTTTGGTATTTTGGTCGTCCCGAGGGCGTGTCAGTCTTTTGTCATCATGGGGTTGGCCCAGAATGGACCTTGAAGCCGAGAAGGCTAGAAGAGGCGGCACAATCGGGGCCCTTGGGTTGCCCGACTGTCCCACGGCCATGGCCTCTCTTTTGGGGTCACGCTCAGGTTGCGCTGGCGTGCGCCACACGCACGAGCATCGCGCGGCGAGGATGGCACGATCCGTGCCATCGAGGTCGCGATCGTCTGGCTGGAACTCGCTCTTCGGATTCGATCTTTGAACCGCGAGCGATCGTGCCATGATGGGCGCACGATCGTATAATCTTTAAACAACACGGGCGGTTTTCTGGCGCTGAAGGCTAGCATACGATCGTGCTGTTCCAGCCCACGATCGTGCCAGTTTCGGATAGTAGCAGCATAGCTCCATTTCTCCCTTATTTTTGTGTTGTTTCTCCTTTTTGCCCCCACCCTTATGTTGTGTAAAATCCCAACATGAGGGTATTAATTGTAAAGAACATGGGTCATTTTATAATTGTCCCAAGTCCTCTTCCGCTCCAATTTATATATGCATTTACATTGTTGAGGAAGGGCATTGAATGCTTATTAATACAATTGAGTTCTCTCTCAAAGTTTCTGCTCTCAAACTCTTGTTTACTTTAGCCTCAATCGAATTGTGGTGGTATTCAAGCCAAATCCTTTATAGAGTTGTGGTGGTCCAACCTTTAGCAATTCTTGGTGGGTTTGATAGTTGTTGGGTGGTGATTCTCCTTTATCCCAAGTCCATATCTTGTTTGGGTTGCAAGTTCTAGCGTTTGTGATAATCATCATCATCTTCATCCAAGCCATCAACTCAAGCATCTACTCCCACCACAGTATGCTTCATGGGGTTAGCGGAGAAGGTGGCAAGATGTTATTAGGCTGTGAGCTCATAGAGGAGTGGTAGCAAGTTGGTTTTGTCAAGTCTGTGTCTGATCAAGTTGGTTTTGTCAAGTCTGTGTCTGATCAAGTTGGTTCTGAATTTTAGTAACTTTCTTTTGAATTAAGGTTAGATTTTTGTGCCTTATTTAAGACCTATGGCTTTGGGGTCTGTTGTTTACCTATGCTGTCTTAGGAAATCTTATTAAGCATTACTATGTTTGAAGTTCAGAGGTTGGCATTTGGCTTTGAAGAAAAGATAAGTAAAAAGAAAGTTGGTTTTGTCAAATTTTGGAGTCCGTGTTTGATCAAGTTGGTTCTGAATTTTAGTAACTTTCTTTTGAATTTAGGTCAGATTTTTGTGCCTTATTTTTAGTTTTGGGGTCTGTTGTTACATATGTGATGTAGATTCATCATGCTTTAGCCTCACACAGAGAAATCCAAGGTCCATGGAGGGTGCATGGATACCATATTGGTACAAGGATATTACTTAGCTATCCAAATAACCAAGCAAAACCAACGTTGGCATGAATTATCCAACAATCAACAACGCTGCCAACGTTCTAGTGTGTTTAACTCTTAAATGAGTTATCTTTTGAGATTAAGCCCTAGGAGATGAAGGGCTATGAATAAGTTTTTTAAAAAACTATCACACGTCCGATTTGGAGTTCGTTTGGTATGTCATTTAGATCAAACAGTTGGAGTGTACCTGTTAGAAGCCAAATCTGCCCAACTTAGAATTTTGAGTTTGTTAAGGTTATTTTGGTCTTTTTACTTGGGTTTTGAAATTCCCTCATCATATATGATACTAAGGATGTCCAAGCTGCTAAGGAAAGTAAGAGGAGGTGTCCAAGAAGGAGGTGGCATTATGATATTTGGCCAAGTCTTTTGTTGGTCCAATGAAGAACGTCCATGTGCAACGTTTGATGTGGTGGCCTACTCTTGCTTCTGTTGGACGTGAATCATCAAGGGAGGTCAACTAAGCAGCTGATTTTGAAGTGATTTAGCTTAGTTAATCTTGTTTCGATGTTTTTTCATGTGCATCCTGGAGCTACTTGCTTGCTAGCTTAGTATGTATATATATTTGGAACTCTTGTAAGCTGGTTCATAATGTGAGTTTGAGTGATAGAGAGAGCCATTGAAGCCTCCTTTGTTTGTGAGTAACTAATAACCCTCAAATTTCTACTCCTGTATCTTGATTTGGGCTAATCAAGCGGTGTTAAGTAGAGCTTGTTAATGATTAAGCGGTGATTTCTGTATCTTGGTCTTTCTCTTTTGGTGGTGTTTCTGTATCCAAAGGAGATTAGCAAGTCCAGCCCTTGTGGTTTGTGATTGCGGTGTCTCTGTATCATCATAAATCATGGGTTTATCCCATCTTTCGTTTGTTTTTCTTTCTTTGAATCTGAATTCCTACTTGGTTTCGGATTGAGAATACCTATCCATTCGAGTTCTTACTATTGGTGTGTGTCTAGCTAGGTGCACTCTGATCTCCTTTAGCTACACATACATCACTATGCTGTCTTAGAAAATTTTATTAAGCATTACTATCTTTGAACTTCAGTGATTGGCATTTGGCTTTGAACAAAAGATGAGTAAAAGGAAAAGAGTTCAGTGCTGGATTCAGATTGGGTTCTGATTTTGTGAAGGCCGCACCTGAATCTGAGCATGCTCCGGTTCTGTTTGTGGGCAAATTCTGATTGGAACTTGCATTTTAGGCTTCGACCGTACTTGCTTCAAAAACTGATGGTGTTGATGCTTTTGTGTATTTCGTTTGCATTGACTTTGCATAGCTGAACCTGGATGTTATTTTCCGCCGGCCTTCTTGAAATCCTTAAACTATTACCCAACGATATTAATGACGAATGCATGCGAGCGGGGTCTCCAATGTTTAGTTGCATCCTGAAATACAGTTTTGTTTTTGTGAATGCACTCTGTTTTCAGAATTATTATTGTTCCCATGTATTTTTCTGTGATTGCCTGTTCTTAATGATAACTCCTGTTGGCTCTTTCTAGTTTGTTTTGTCAGCGACAGGATCACATGCTGATAACCTCGTAAGTTCTCCAAGAAGGCAGTGGTTAGGTGTGGGATTGGGAAGACTTCCAATATTTTGTGCTGCTGATGCTCTTTCGTAAGCATTTCAACTTGTTATCTAATGAAGTTCCATTCTTTTTCACATTAAAAAGGAAGAAAGAGTGTTACTGCATGAACCCTATGCTTTCTCTCTAGAATAGTAGAATCTCCTAACAAATAAGAAAGGCTACTAAGCTAACACGTCTGCCTTCAGGATCCCTTCTGAAGTGCAAATTTTGACTTTCAAGAAATTGTGATCTCTGAGCTGAAGTTATAAATATTGGGAGAAACTAAAATGTTTATAGAAAGTAGCCTGTCTCAGGGTCTTGGTGGAAAATGACATTCTGACTGCGACTATACAAAAGTACAAAGAAGTAACTTCTGAAATGAATTACTGGATGATGGCATGTCAGGCATGTACAAATATAGGTAGAAATAGAGCCACTTCCCCAAGTGTAACCTCTTCTTTAGGTCTCTGATCAAGAACTCAAGATGCCAACCAACTTAGAGCTAGAAACTGATCCGAACATGAAAATGGCTAAAAAATCAAGCAACCTGAAAATGACCTAACCGGAGCCCACCCGACCAGACTAAAATCTTGTTAACCTGAACGGGATTCGACATCAATGTTAACTGACCCAAACCTGATCTGAAAGACCCGATTGCCAGTCTACAACAAGTTCGGTTGTATTTTCTCTCTAGAAATTATTGTGTCAGATAGCTAATCATTCTCCCAAAATTATGGTAAGACTGTTGGATAAGGGTTTGTTGTCCCAAAATTGATCTTCTAAATTCTCCCTTAGAGAACCTAGCGACAATAGAAAACCAGCTAGGATGGGTCCCTAAAGTATCCTTGAGATAAGCTGAATGATGTATTCATGATCTCTTCTAATGATGGAAGCATTCTAGTCATGTATCTCCATGTTAGTCCAAGTGACAATTCTGGGAAGGTTGGTCTGATTTAGAAGCGAGTCGATAATCTATAGGAAACTTGGCGTGCTTTTATCCATTTGTTCAATTGTGTAGATCTGTTTGCATGTTTCCCTGAGTTCAAAATATTCTGATAGTGGGTGCATCTGTATTTGCACGTAGATTGTACCTCTGCACTCTGCTCACTGAACTCAGCTCTTTGGTTAAAACCACCAAGCTAACAGAGTCTTTCAGCCTTTGCTCTAAGTGATTGTTCTGGAGGTGCTTTCATGAGTATCTGTAGTGTGGATCCAAGTTTCTTTTGTTGTCCTTCACATTTTATGGGCCTAGTAGAAGTATCTTTAATCAGAACTTATTTATTTCATTTTTCTTTTCGAAGTTTTTTCCTCTGAAAAACTTCTTTTTAAGTTGTCAGTTGACTCAGCTCAAAAATCCCTCAAACTGAATAAAAGAAATCTTCTCAAGGAACTCCTGGAAATAGGCAGAAGCTGTTCATGGGGTTGGGGGCTTGAGCCCCAGTGGCGGTGGTCATTACAATTTGTGATGGAAAATTTTGAAGTTTGAGAGCTGTTACGACATGGGGGAGAATCTGGTTAAGACACATATCAGTGCATGTTTGTATGATTCCTGTTTTTCTAATCACGCTTACCTGCCAACTTGGCATCATGTCATGTCTGTGTCAACTGTCGAATATTCATTCATGAACCCCTCTCACTTTTGAGTAGATTGACCGAATGTTAAAAAAATAGTTACTGTCATCCTTGTGTGGTACATTTTACCATAAGAATTTTCTATGTTACTTTCCAGTTTTTGGTGCAGATGCTTAAACAAGAGGGGAAAAAAAGGTAAATGGGGGGGGGGGGGGGTGGACTATGTCAAGTATTCACTTAAATTGTTACATTGAGCAGTATTTGCTATTGCTTACAGAAAATAAAGACATAAGATGTGATTATTTGAATTTGAAATGTGCTGTATTTCTAGGGCACAACTCTTAGAAAAGAAAAGGTCTTACACTTCGGTATTGTTTCAAGTGGTCTTACATTTTCTTTCTTTTCTTTTTTTGAAGTGCCAGAAATGTTGTGGATGCAGCATTCTTACCTTGTGCTACTTGTTCTGTAGGATGAAGGTGTTGTCTTTCTTTCCCTGGAAACCACACGACCACTGAGTAACACAAGGCACTCCCAATTCATTTTAGGTAAGTTTGTGGGAACTGATAATTGTATGCGAGATGCTATCTAAGAATTGTCATATGTTTCTCAATAACCTCTATTGATTTGTAAGCTTGTAGCAAAATATTTGAAAGGCCATAGGTCTGAGTCTCCATACCTCTCCGAGGAACAATTGATGAACTTGACTTGAAAATGGTTTAGTTTCGCTATAAAAGTTATCACCTATGAATGTGATAGAAAGGAACGTAGTAGAACTTGAATTTTTTAGTTGTAACTCCAGCTCAAATTCTGCAGTGCCTGGAGCATCTATGACACGTGTGTTGGCAAAATCTGCCATGTCTGTACATAATTCACAGTGGTGGATCTGCATAACTTTCATGAGCAGTTTAAATGATAGAGAGATGCAATGGAATTGGAGAAACACTAGTCCAGCATTCATTTTTGTGTTGCTTTCCGTTTTCGTCTATGTCCATTGTCCATTGTTAATTGGGGAAAACTGAAATTTGATTTGAAAATTATATGTTTTGTTAACACTGTTATTATTTTCTATCAGGTTTTAATTGTGATATTAGTTGATTTGAAAATCATGTGGAGATTATATCTATGTTTATATCGAGTGTATTTATTATGTATTTCTAGAATCACAAATTCTTAGGTCAAATAAATTGCGTAATTGCTTTTCAACTCTGTTATATGATAACTAATGGCTTACTCCATGGCCACGAGTCATGAATCTCTGAGTTGATGCAATGGAACTTTTTTTTCTTTTGGTTGTTTATGTTTTGATAAATACTTAAATATTACTTTTGTATCTTATTTAAATTGTCAATTTCTTTTTTGCCATCCAATTCTTTTATCAATAACTATATAATAATTGTGGAAAATTTTTTTTAGTTATTTTTCCCCGCTTCCCTCGCTATAATCCCAGCGTTACCCACTCTGTTTTGAGTATTTTCACCCTCATCTTATAGGGATATTATCCACATGTCTAGCAGGCCAAAATTGCAAGGATCACCGTTGAAATGAAAGAGAAGAGGATTAAAAAGAGGATACCAAAATGAAGAGATGGGGAAGTGGGAGTAGGGTCGAGACGAAATTGAAGTACGATGAAGCAAACCGTGAGGAAGTCAATAGGATAGTATTATGACAAAAGATGATGTGGAGACATTGGTTGCTAAGCAAATTTGGGGATAAAGTCATTCCATAGTCCCCAAATGGAATATCAACGACCTACATAGGGGTGAAAATGTGGAGAAGAAAATATCTCTAATAGATACAAAGAAGTTTTTGATGGATAGTGCTTGAGTTTCTGATGAACCAGCAAAAAGGGGGTTGAATGCTTAAAAAACACGAGGATATGGAATTGGTTTAAAGAAATGATTCACCAACCAATAACTAACTTTGGCATTAGGGGTGGAAATGAGTCAAGCCAGTTCGTGAGCCTTCACACGAGGATCTAGTTTGTTTTTAAGATCGGCTCAACTTGGCTTGGGCCCAAGCTCGTGAATTAAACAACCCAAGTCACGAGGAGCTCGGCTCGTTAGGCTTGACAAGCCTAATAAGTTCGTGTTTGCATTCTACTATTACTTTTAATAGGTTATTTTTTAGGTTGACTTATATATACTTAAACATTTAATTAAAAGAGGTGAATTAAATAGTTGAAAGTATTAAAAAAACCCTAAATAGAGGGCAAATTATCATGTAAGATTACATTAGGCTATTAGCACTTTGTATTGCCACAACTAAAAAAAAAAAAATTGTCATGTCCTCATATTCAAATTAATTTCATTTTGCAAATTATTTAGTACTTATTTGTGATAAGGAACATACTACAACCCAAGCCAAGCCCACAAGCCTTAGCAAGCCAAGCTTGAGCCAAACATATTCAAGCTCAGCAAGCCACAAGCCAAGCTTAAGCTTACCTAATACGTGACAAGCCAAGCCTCAAGCTTAAAGCTCGGGTTCTGCTTGGCTCATTTCCACCCCTATTTGGCATAAATGACTAATCAACCAATCAAAGCAACAAACCCAGCAAGTTCCGATAAACACCACTAATCTCTAAAGGATGGCTTAAGGCTTAAACAAACCACCATTAACAATGGATAAAGTAATTTAAGATTTGAGAGAAATGAGAACACAAAACTTTCAAAGTTTTTCATTCCATTTATAATCAAAGTTCTATCTTTGCAAGTGAGTTTCTTAGCCCCTATATGGACGTCTAAGGCACCCCTTTGACTAATATACATGAGTCAAATAAAGAAACCAAGAGTATGTAAGGATATTTACTAGAATAGGTAAGATTACATTACATAATGATACCTTAAGTAGATGAAACTATCCCTTGACAAACCCTCTAGTATTACTATGAAATGCAACAAGAAACAATGGCATGACACCATATTGTTAGTTCCTCAAGGTAGCAAGTGGGCTTGCAAGTGATGATAGCATACTATGTCAAGAATCGGTCAATGTAATTTTCTCCATTTGCTAGTTGGTTAATAAGGATCTATGAGGATGTTAAGGACCAAACTTTACCACACACAAAGATCAATTTTTTTGAACCAATGTTGGCTCAAGAATCATCCAAAAAGCTTTTGTGTTGACCAAGTTACGACCTTCCAAAGTTGGAGCTATCATGCTATGCATCCAACTTGAACATTTAAAAGAATTGCCAAAATATGCCCCTTATTGATATTATTTGGCCTTCTAACCATCTCCATTGGAATGATAACATTCTCAAATGGTAGGATCAATCATGCCAAGTAGAGAGAGCACTCTTAATCACAATAGGAAATAACCTAAAATTATTCCAAAAATCGAAATGTTATCTGTCTCAAATTGGATTAAACAACTCTTGATCTTATTCAAGCTCCTAATGAGCTTAACCCCTAGAATTATTTATAGTCCCCATGGAAGGACTTAAGGACAACCCAAATAGGGACCAAATGCATCCCTCCAAGGTTTGTCATTTGCTTAGAAATGAACCTGGAGCGTGACGCAGTGAATGAATAAGAGAATCCTTGCTTGAGTAGAGAAGATAATAATGTTGAATGATGATAAACTTGATGATAATAATTAATCTCAATCCAAAAGAAAGATAACAAGAGCTTGAATCACCAAAGGAACCGTATATGAACTTGGATAATAGCCAGGCCACCACCAAGAACTAGCAATCCACCATGAATTTGCTAAAGGAAATCCACCACAAATTCAATTAAGGAAAGACTTGCAACACCACCATTAACAAATGGATAAAGTAAACAAAATTTTAGAGAGGAGAGGAAGCTTTAAGCATTTCCAATACATTCATAATCATCATTAGCAAAAGTCTCTTACAAAAGTTTAACAAGAACTATTTATAGGGAAGGGTTTACAACATAAATTTAGGATCGAGTCAAGGGTGCCGCTGGCGCGATGTAGGATGTCGCGGTCAGGACACCTTGGCTTGGGCAAGGGGGTATCTCCCCGATGCATCGATCGCGGGTGTGATGTCCCCCGTCGCGACCGTGACATGGTGATAGGTGCTCTAAGACTTCGCTGTGTCGTGGGCGTAACTTCGGGCGTCGTGGTCGTGACTTGCTTCGAAGGAAGGTTTTTCGCGGTCGTGATAAATATGTAGCGGGAGCGACAATATTAATACCAGGAGGTGAGGTGTCACGGTCGTGACATGCTGCAGGGAAGGAAAGAGAAAAAAGGGGCGCGGTCGTGAATAGGGAGGTCACGCCCGCGACGCTCTATTTTCTAGCCAAATCTCATTCCTAACAAGGGTCACGGTCGTGACCATGATAGTCACGCCCGTGCAGGGCTGCTGGCCTTCCCTTATCACCATTAACACCTCTATCAATCTTAACCTTGACCCTCCTCCGTTATTTTTGTCGAGATGAAAAGGATACTCACCTATAGGGCATCCCGGGCCATCCAAGGGAAGGCCTTGACTGTCTCATCCGGCCTCGGGTCCACCTTGAAATGGACACCATATCCGATTCGGAAATACAATTGATTGGGATTTCCAAGGGATGCTCTGCTTGATGGCCATAGACTTTGAGACTCGGACCTCACCTCGATATAGTTCATACTTCCCCTCTTGAAGAATAGTTATCCACAACTCTTGGAGGTCAAATTGTAGGTTCTCTCTAGCGCCTCAGGCATGATGTTATTGAACTCGGCAATCCATTGAAAGCGTGCCTACCATAAGGAAGGTGTTCTTCCGATTGCTCCTTCACTTCATCGCCATTCCCACAAGCGACCGGACATTCTTCAAACCTCAACACGTAGCCATCCTTATTGTAGTAAAAGTTGTTTGGAGGTTTGTGGAGTAAGGGAAAGGGAAAGGGACAAAGGGAGAGAATAGGGAATT
The DNA here is from genome assembly GCA_029582165.1 of Portulaca oleracea. Lineage (NCBI taxonomy): Eukaryota > Viridiplantae > Streptophyta > Magnoliopsida > Caryophyllales > Portulacaceae > Portulaca > Portulaca oleracea. The sequence goes on from CM055868.1 coordinate 37,095,489, forward strand.
TTTGTGGTGCTTGGTGACACTCTACCTCACATGGTTCACTACAAGGCAAAGACAAAGTTATAGGTAACTTGTCCTCACCATGAGTACACTCGACCCGTGTTTCTCTCACGTAAAGGTTCCTCTTCTCACATCCCAACCCATTTTTGATTTGATGTGTGGGTAAGGGAGTCAGTTTCAGCTTCTTCCCATTATGCACAAAGGAGTAGGAGTTCTTAAGACCATCATGAGTAGCCTTCCTGTCAAATTTCCACGGGCGCCCTAAAAGAATGTGACAAGCGTTCATAGGAATAATATCACTCAAGATGGAATCAAAATGCTTAGACCTAATAGAAAGATCAATGGAAACTTATTTTGATACCTTTAGGACATCTTGATCGCCTATCCAAATGAGTGTGTAAGCAAGAGGGTGAGGGTGCATGTTGGGAGGTTGAGCTCCTCCACCAAGTTGGCTGATGCGACGTTTGTGCAACTTTCTCTATCGATAATAAGATCTCCAACCTTGCCCCCAATAGTGCACCGAGTGTCGAAAAGAAACTCTATTTGAGTCTCGTCAAGAGGAGATTCATCAGGATGTGAAAACCTTCTCAAGACTAGCAACTCACCGACACCCGTCTTAAGCTCGATCTCATCTTCACTAGTGTGTACCTCATTGTGGTTGGGTTCTTCTTCTTTGACCAATATAAGGTCCTCATCAATCTCTCGCATCTCTTGTAGGGTCAAAGTTCTTCGAGTAGGGCACTCGATCGGCTTGGAAGTGTCCACAACCAAGGCATTTGAAGCATTTGTTGCCTTCCATCTTCGTTGAAAGATCCTCAGGGGAGGAAAAGTGGTGCCTTTTCCTTTTTCAACCCTAGGCAATGGTGCAGACTTAAGAGCTTCGATAGGATTAAGAGTGGCCGGGCGATGAGATTCGATAGATGGTGGTGCCACACGGCCATAGGACTTAGGGACAACCCTTTTATTTCTCCTCCTCTCAACCACGATAGCTATGTTACACAAGTTATTCAAGGTGTCAAAAGGTTGAGTCTCGACCCCTTGGCAATGGAAGGGGAGAAACCATTCAAAAATCTCATGGCGGTTTGCTCTTGAGCCTCTTGGAGATATCTCTTGATCAAAAGTTGCTCAAATTCTTCAAGGTACTTGCTCATGCTCCTCTTGCCTTACTCAAGGACAAAGAGCCTCCTTAAGACGTCTTGGTTGTATGAGCGAGGGAGCAACCATTGATTCATTAACTTCTTGATTTTTTTCCACGAGGCAATCTTCCTTCGACCATCCCGTGTTCTTTGCGCCTTTACACTTTCGAACCACAAGGATGTCGCCTTCGTTAGTTTCAAACTCGCCACCTTAAACACCTTCTCATTGCTTTACCCCTTGGCCTTGAAGATGCGCTCCACCAGTTGTACCCATTACAAATATTCATCTGAATCTAAGGAACCCATAAACTCTAGAAGTTCAACCTTGACATTGTGTAGATCATCCCTAGGCAATCACTGTTCCAACTACAGTACAACTGAGTTTTTATATCGTCCGCACAGGGAGTTGGGGCTTCCAAACCTAAGAGTCTATCGAGCTCTCATCAACCAGGCTTGATGTTCAAGGATTTGGATTTTTGGAAAACTACTAGACTAAAGGTCAAAATAAAAGCCACAATTAAGAAGGAAAGGCCTCGGGGGTATTACTAGGCCTCCTAGCAAGAGAAAAAAGGGTTGGTAAAGCAGTTTAGGAGTGATTCATAGATTAGTTATTAAGCACAGGAATTCAGATCAATTAGCATCGAATCCTCTCGCCAAAGTTAGGATTTGATGCTTACTCCCTAGATTCCATCACTATTTCCATAGGGATGGTTTCGAGGTAGCATAATGGCCTAATTCTCCTAATTAAACACTAATCACATGCCAATGTATGTTAGTGCTCAATTAATCCATCCATAACTCTCCAATTCAATGTTGGAAGATAATCCATCACCTCCCGATATCAGGAATATCGACATCTAATGCAGAGATATGGTGGGAAATACTAAACTAATCACCGAATCATCTTAATACACTAAACCGTACCTAACCTGATCCCCCATTAGGGGCCCTAATTACCCCCTAACCCTAAGGAAAATTAGCCTCATATAATCATAACTAACACTACTTCAACAATCAACCCAACATTCAACATGATTCTATTAAAATCTACCAAAACGAGACTAATTAAACTTATTAAAATCAGAAACAAGATAATCCGACAAATGATTAAACTAATTGCAAGCTAAAATTAAGAGAAAAGAAGAGTAAACTTACTAAAATTGGTACTTAATGATCCTCCAAATCAAAAGAAAGCCAATAATAATAACCCAGAGCAATAATAAATCTTGCCCTTCGATGAGTTAATAAAGATTACACTAAAGTTTAGAAAGTGATAATGAAAGAGTTCTCCCAATTGGGAGTAAACTCTAAATAAAACCATACCTAAGACTCAAAACTAAAAGTTGCCCATAAAAATGATGAGTCTCCCTTTATATACAAATAAGGACGGGTCCAAAACACAATCGTTTTGTCCCCAAAATTAAGTCAGCAAAACTGGGCGTCACAGTCGTGACCTACCAAGTCATGGCTGTGAGGCCTCTTTCTGGAGGAAGGGGAAAGCTTATTTCAGTTCATCATGGGCGTGGCCTATGGAAGTCACGACCATGAGGTGCCCTCTATATTGATCTAATTTTATGCTTATCACGGCCGTAAGAGAATAAGTCACGACCGTGACTCCCCTTCTATCCGAGGTAGCTTGACTTTCCTTGGCGATGGTGGGAGGACTCAGTTACGGTCGTGACTTAGTGTGTCATGGCTGTAAGGTCACTTCTGTCTTGAGTCCTCTTGAGGTCCTCGAGCCTAAGGCTTTGGCTTCCACTTTCCCGAGCTAGGTTTCCTCGGTATTCACATTCGAATCCCATCCATCCTCAATTCATCCCGATTTTTTCCTCCTTTTGTGCACTTTTCCTCTATTTGCATATTATTGTCGAAGGTCCTAAAAAGGGAGGAAATGCAACATAAAACTACTATGTTTATTTGCAGAATCGAGGAAACTGTTAAGGAAAAAGGATGCATTTTGGCTCAAAACCAAGCCTAAACAGTTGCTCAACTCTTCCCCTGCTATGGAACATGCGCACGGAGCCTCCATCATTGTCACTCGACTCAAAATTAGGAGGAGGACATATGGAACTAAGGGAATGTCTCTCTCGTCTCGCAGATTGAGGCCGAACCTGGAGTGTGCATCGATTTGAGTGAGTCTCATAGTGATAGCATCAAGGAAATTTTCAATTTGTGAGAAACAGCTCTCGATCGTAGCCCGGGTTAGGGGCCTCTTCGAGCGAGAAACTCATAGGTGTCCTTTGACGCCGACTTGATTCTTCTTGGTTAGGATCATTGGGGTGCTCCATACCAAGAAGAATGGGTGTGGGACGGATTGTGTTGGGGAAGATTTTTGTGAGGCTAGGTTCTTTTATAGTTAGTTTTGTGTTTGGCTTAAAGTTCTTTTAACTTTTTCACAAGGGAGACAATAGGTAATACTATGATGTTGAAGGAGCAAAAACCACACCAATGTCAAATCACCATCAATCACCAAAACCCAAACACCACAATATGATCAACACTCCAATACCACGCTTGATCAATCAAAGTTTAATACAACAAAATATTCACAGGGTCAGCAATATGATCATAAAATAACTAATAACCAAAATCAACCAAGAATAACAAGTTCAAGCAAGAAAGTAACCTGGATGCTCTAATAACAAATAGAGTGTGGTGCGCTGGATGAATAAGAGAATCCTTGCTTGAGTAGAGAAGATGATGTTGAATATAATTAACTTGATGATAATAATTAATCTCAATCCAAAAGAAAGATAACAAGAGCTTGAATCACCGAAGGAACCGGACATGAACTTGGATAAAGGCTAGGCCACCACCAAGAACTAGCAATCAATCATGAATTTGCTAAAGGGAATCCACCACAAATTCAATAAAAGAGAGACTTGCAACACCACCATTAACCAATGGATAAAGTAAATAAGATTTTAGAGAGGGTGGAAAGCTTCAAGCCTTTCCAATACATTCATAATCATCATTAGTAAAAAGTCCCTCACAAAAGTTTAACAAAGAGCTATTTATAGGGAGGGGTTTAAAACATATATATATGACCAAATTAAGGGTGTCGCGGGCACGAAGTAAGGTGTCGCAGTCGTGACACCTTGACTTGGGCAAGGGGGCATCTCCCCTTTGGATCTATTGCGCGCGTGACGTCCCCTGTTGCGACCGTGACATATTGATAGGTGCTCCAAGACTCTGTTGTGTCGTGGGCATGACTTCGGGCGTCGGACGTGACTCGCTTCCAAGGAAGAACTTTGCGGTCGTGACGAATATGCCATGGGCGTGGCGGTATTGATACCAGAAGGTGTCACGTTCGTGACATGCTGCTCCCTCACATTTAAAGAGGAAAAGGGGTCTTGGTCGTGACCGGGGAGGTCGCGCCCATGATACCTTGTTTTTCAACCAAATCTCATTTTTAACGAGGGTCACAGTCATGACCATGATGCTCACGCCTATGACGGGGTTGTTGGCCTTCCTCTATCACCATTAACACTTCTATTAACCCTAACTCGAGCCCTCCTTAGTTATTTGTGTCGAGATGAAAAGGACACCCACCTATGGAGCTGACTATCTCTTCCAGACCTGGGTCCACCTTGAAATGGGCACCACACTCGATTTGAAAGCACATTTCATCGGGATTTCCAAGAGATGCTCGGGAGGGCTTGATGGCCATAGACTTTGAGACTAGGACCTCACCTCGATACGGTTTAGAACCCTACAATTGAGTTTGACTTGTTGGGAAGGGAGGGAGGTTTAAAGTGATCCAGTGACTATAGGGTTTTCAAAATTGACCGTATCCGAATAGGGTGTAATAGCCCTGTATGGGACAATGAGTATTTTATGTCTCAATTATAGGGATTTGGTGAAACATAGTAAACGACCTTCATAAATTATTATTATAGAGGTGTTTGGCTTTTCTTTAAGATATAAAGAGTAGTGCTCTGAGAATGGAAGTGTGAAAATCATGAATTGGTGATTAATCCAACTCTTGTCTGTTAGACCACGTGAAAGGTGTACTAGTGCTTGGTATCTTCGTTAGTTCCATAGAGGACTTCCATTACATGCAGTCCTATTGGTCGGGTATCATAGTGGAACCCCCGAGCTTTTGATCGTTAAATTCTACTTGATTGAAATTTCCAATCAAACTTGTGGGCCCTAGATACTGTTGGCATATGGCACTGATGGTGGCCTATACCTCTGGATAGAAAACCGGGTGACCATAGACCAGACACAAGTACCATGGATTTATTCCCACTTCATTCATACGATAGAAAACTACAAGAGGGCTTACAAAAAATACTACTACATTGATACCTGGTTTACAAAAAGTTGTGACGCCACATTTCTACCTACAACATCGTCTTCAGCAACTAAACTAAGTTTAAGACTCCTAACTTGAGTGATAATAGACTTGGCACTACTTTTATATTCAAATAAACATAAAACATCAGGGGATTGGTGACGGAGTATCTAGCACATATACAGAACCACTGAGGTCTTCGCCAATCCAACTCCTTGACAGTTCTATGCGGACACATTCATGGAGGGTTTGGGGGTTTTCCCTATCCTTCCCCTACAGTAGCCATCTTATTAGAACGAGGAGAGTGGATGTTAGATGAAGTTGCGTCCCACTATCGCAACCTTTTTGATAGTGTCTTATACACCCCGTCTCGGTCAAATCCAATAGTATCTAGTTGAAACGTTGCGAGTAGCGAGTGAGCATACCTTTTCAATGTACGAAATGACCTGGCTGTCTCACCCATGGTTAACGGGATTTGAAGACTCCGAGTTTGCCTTGGTTGTCGAGGAATTGGGAGTGTCACGATATTTGGTTGTCGGCGTCGTCAAATCGACAATTTGGGAAGAGGTAAGTAACGTGTCTAGTGTTCAATCTCTATGTGGTCCGCGTATGTGTAGCTTAGTGGTTCCAACTTCAGACCAACGGATAGGTGGGGTTATTAAGTCAGAGGTTATGGAGTAGAAGACAATTCCTGGCTTGGCCCCCCTTGGTGGTAGGGTGTGGAGTCGAAAAAAACAACAAAGGGATTGCAACGAAAATGTTGATTAGAGGGGAGGGGATTACCTGTTGGTGGAAGTGCTGGTGCATTGTAGGCTGACAAGATACCCCACCCTAATGAGAGATTGGTATCGACAGTCGTTATTGGTGGGATTTGGAACGCATTGACCTGTGTCACGTGATTTCTTCAAGGGCAGATCATGTTGTAACACTTCCTTCCCCATAAAAGAATCTGGCATTTAAAGGTGGGGAAAAGGTGAAGGGGATAGATCAAGGTCCATCATATCATGTTAAGAGGGAGCTACGATGTTGAAGGGAGGTTGGGCCGAAGGCCTGACCACCATTGTTTCGTGATTATTTTGCATCATTGATATTACCAAGCTGAAAAAGCCCTTGCTGACACGGCTCATGTTCCCTAGCTCCATGCACATCATGCGGACATTGGGTTGACCCCCAAAATAGTTTGTTGAAGTGAGCATAGTGATCCCGGACCCTTGGTGAGTCCATGAGAGGACCTACTACCGGTACAACCTGATTGGGAGATGCAAGTGGACTATCAGGCAACGGGGAGCTAGACCAATGCCCTGTTTGCTGTCGTCGTACATACTTGACGACCTCCTGATATCCTACCACCAATCGTGTGGTGTTGTAAGGTGGGAAAGGCAGTAGGGCCATAATTTAATCGCTTTGTGCCATAATTAACAAGGAAACCTAATCGTACAACTTCACCAGTCTCCTTGCTATGCTTGCCACCGCGTGGTCGAAAGAGAGACAACTATTGTCCGCCTTGTGGCACACCCACCCATGTCGCTTGCAAAAACAAAAGATGTTTTCGTAGCGGAACCGAACCCAAACTAGTGCTTTACCTTTATCATGAACAAAAATTCTTGGGAGTAGAGGCTGGGAGAGATCGACTTGTACCTTAATGCAAATGTGTTCGCTTGTAAAGTCACACTCGTAGGGAAATCTATATTTGTCAATAACCCCGAGGACAGCGGATAGTGTACCTTTCCAACGATGGATGAAAGGTAGTCCCACTAGGAGGACCCAAAGAGAGGTGGTATTGAAGTTCATCTCCCTGATGTTACCGTGATCTCCACTGTTCTTGAGAACGAGCAACGACCCATTGAGTGCGACTATTTTTACCTTATGAAGTGCCTCTCTTTTATCTGAGTTTCCCACTTGAATGAGAAATAGCTTCCCGGAGTCTTCCATACTTTCGACTGTCACTCTCCCCTAGAGACCCCAATGTTTGCGTATGATCTCGGCTATCTATAGAGGGGACCAAATTTTAGGGTTGTCCCTAGAAAAGCGTGTTGTTTCGTTGATGGAGAAAAGCAGTTGGGGTTTGTGGGAAGTGGAGTAGTGGATCGGTCTGGTTCAAAGAGAGGGGACCAAAATGTGTAGAGTTGTGAGGGTCGATTTGTACGATTTAAACGCAGAGAAGGTCGAAGCTAGAGTTCTTAACCCCAAATACCACCCAGTTTTTAAAATTACACCCTTTCTACCACTGAGTTTATTTTTTATCCCTTTCTATCCTAAGTTTTCTATTTTACACCCAAACCACCATGGTTACCTGCTATAGCAGGTTTCATTACCTCCTCAATATATATTTTTTTTATTCTCTTTCATTTGGTGGAACCCCCGAGCTTTTGATCGTTAAATTCTACTTGATTGAAATTTCCAATCAAACTTGTGGGCCTAGATACTGTTGGCATATGGCACTGATGGTGGCCTATACCTCTGGATGGAAAACCGGGTGACTATAGACCAGACACAAGTACCATGGATTTATTCCCACTTCATTCATACGATAGAAAACTACAAGAGGGCTTACAAAAAATACTACTAAATTGATACCTGGTTTACAAAAAGTTGTGACGCCACATTTCTACCTACAACATCGTCTTCAGCAACTAAACTAAGTTTAAGACTCCTAACTTGAGTGATAATAGATTTGGCACTACTTTTATATTCAAATAAACATAAAACATCAGGGGATTGGTGACGGAGTATCTAGCACATATACAGAACCACTGAGGTCTTCGCCAATCCAACTCCTTGACAGTTCTATGCGGACACATTCATGGAGGGTTTGGGGGTTTTCCCTATCCTTCCCCTACAGTAGCCATCTTATTAGAACGAGGAGAGTGGATGTTAGATGAAGTTGCGTCCCACTATCGCAACCTTTTTGATAGTGTCTTATACACCCCGTCTCGGTCAAATCCAATAGTATCTAGTTGAAACGTTGCGAGTAGCGAGTGAGCATACCTTTTCAATGTACGAAATGACCTGGCTGTCTCACCCATGGTTAACGGGATTTGAAGACTCCGAGTTTGCCTTGGTTGTCGAGGAATTGGGAGTGTCACGATATTTGGTTGTCGGCGTCGTCAAATCGACAATTTGGGAAGAGGTAAGTAACGTGTCTAGTGTTCAATCTCTATGTGGTCCGCGTATGTGTAGCTTAGTGGTTCCAACTTCAGACCAACGGATAGGTGGGGCTATTAAGTCAGAGGTTATGGAGTAGAAGACAATTCCTGGCTTGGCCCCCCTTGGTGGTAGGGTGTGGAGTCGACAAAAACAACAAAGGGATTGCAACGAAAATGTTGATCAGAGGGGAGGGGGTTACCTGTTGGTGGAAGTGCTGGTGCATTGTAGGCTAACAAGATACCCCACCCTAATGAGAGATTGGTATCGACAGTCGTTATTGGTGGGATTTGGAACGCATTGACCTGTGTCACGTGATTTCTTCAAGGGCAGATCATGTTGTAACACTTCCTTCCCCATAAAAGAATCTGGCATTTAAAGGTTGGGAAAAGGTGAAGGGGATAGATCAAGGTCCATCATATCATGTTAAGAGGGAGCTACGACGTTGAAGGGAGGTTGGGCCGAAGGCCTGACCACCATTGTTTCGTGATTATTTTGCATCGTTGATATTACCAAGCTGAAAAAGCCCTTGCTGACACGGCTCATTTTCCCTAGCTCCATGCACTTCATGCAGACATTGGGTTGACCCCCAAAATAGTTTGTTGAAGTGAGCGGCTCCCGGACCCTTGGCGAGTCCATGAGAGGACCTACTACCGGTACAACCTGATTGGGAGATGCAAGTGGACTATCAGGCAACGGGGTGCTAGACCAACGCCCTGTTTGCTGTCGTCGTACATACTTGACGACCTGCTGATATCCTACCACCAATCGTGTGGTGTTTTAAGGTGGGAAAGGCAGTAGGGCCATAATTTAATTGCTTTGTGCCATAATGAACAAGGAAACCTAATCGTTCCAACTTCACCAGTCTCCTTGCTATGCTTGCCACCGCGTGGTCGAAAGAGAGACAACTATTGTCCGCCTTGTGGCACACCCACCCATGTCGCTTGCAAAAACAAAAGATGTTTTCGTAGCGGAACCGAACCCAAACTAGTGCTTTACCTTCATCATGAACAAAAATTCTTGGGAGTAGAGGCTGGGAGAGATCGACTTGTACCTTAATGCAAATGTGTTCGCTTGTAAAGTCACACTCGTAGGGAAATCTATATTTGTCAATAACCCCGAGGACAGGGGATAGTGTACCTTTTCAACGATGGATGAAAGGTAGTCCCACTAGGAGGACCCAAAGAGAGGTGTTATTGAAGTTCATCTCACGATGTTACCGTGATCTCCATCGTTTCTTGAGCGAGCGACCCATTGAGTGCGACTATTTTTGCCTTATGAAGTGCCTCTCTTTTATCTGAATTTCCCACTTGAATGAGAAATAGCTTCCCGGAGTCTTCCATACTTTCGACTGTCACTCTCCCCTAGAGACCCCAATGTTTGCGTACGATCTCGGCTATCTATAGAGGGGACCAAATTTTAGGGTTATCCCTAGAAAAGCGTGTTGTTTCGTTGATGGAGAAAAGCAGTTGGGGTTTGTGGGAAGTGGAGTAGTGGATCGGTCTGGTTCAAAGAGAGGGGACCAAAATGTGTAGAGGTGTGAGGGTCGATTTGTACGATTTAAACGCAGAGAAGGTCGAAGCTAGAGTTCTTAACCCCAAATACCACCCAGTTTTTAAAATTACACCCTTTCTACCACTGAGTTTATTTTTTATCCCTTTCTATCCTAAGTTTTCTATTTTACACCCAAACTACCATGGTTACCTGCTATAGCAGGTTTCATTACCTCCTCAATATATATTTTTTTTATTCTCTTTCATTTGGTGGAACCCCCGAGCTTTTGATCGTTAAATTCTACTTGATTGAAATTTCCAATCAAACTTGTGGGCCTAGATACTGAAGGCATATGGCACTGATGGTGGCCTATACCTCTGGATGGAAAACCGGGTGACTATAGACCAGACACAAGTACCATGGATTTATTCCCACTTCATTCATACGATAGAAAACTACAAGAGGGCTTACAAAAAATACTACTAAATTGATACCTGGTTTACAAAAAGTTGTGACGCCACATTTCTACCTACAACATCGTCTTCAGCAACTAAACTAAGTTTAAGACTCCTAACTTGAGTGATAATAGATTTGGCACTACTTTTATATTCAAATAAACATAAAACATCAGGGGATTGGTGACGGAGTATCTAGCACATATACAGAACCACTGAGGTCTTCGCCAATCCAACTCCTTGACAGTTCTATGCGGACACATTCATGGAGGGTTTGGGGGTTTTCCCTATCCTTCCCCCACAGTAGCCATCTTATTAGAGCGAGGAGAGTGGATGTTAGATGAAGTTGCGTCCCACTATCGCAACCTTTTTGATAGTGTCTTATACACCCCGTCTCGGTCAAATCCAATAGTATCTAGTTGAAACGTTGCGAGTAGCGAGTGAGCATACCTTTTCAATGTACGAAATGACCTGGCTGTCTCACCCATGGTTAACGGGATTTGAAGACTCCGAGTTTGCCTTGGTTGTCGAGGAATTGGGAGTGTCACGATATTTGGTTGTCGGCGTCGTCAAATCGACAATTTGGGAAGAGGTAAGTAACGTGTCTAGTGTTCAATCTCTATGTGGTCCGCGTATGTGTAGCTTAGTGGTTCCAACTTCAGACCAACGGATAGGTGGGGCTATTAAGTCAGAGGTTATGGAGTAGAAGACAATTCCTGGCTTGGCCCCCCTTGGTGGTAGGGTGTGGAGTCGACAAAAACAACAAAGGGATTGCAACGAAAATGTTGATCAGAGGGGAGGGGGTTACCTGTTGGTGGAAGTGCTGGTGCATTGTAGGCTGACAAGATACCCCACCCTAATGAGAGATTGGTATCGACAGTCGTTATTGGTGGGATTTGGAGAACGCATTGACACTGTCACGTGATTTCTTCAGGGCGGATCATGTTGTAACACTTCCTTCCCCATAAAAGAATCTGGCATTTAAAGGTTGGGAAAAGGTGAAGGGGATAGATCAAGGTCCATCATATCATGTTAAGAGGGAGCTACGACGTTGAAGGGAGGTTGGGCCGAAGGCCTGACCACCATTGTTTCGTGATTATTTTGCATCGTTGATATTACCAAGCTGAAAAAGCCCTTGCTGACACGGCTCATTTTCCCTAGCTCCATGCACTTCATGCAGACATTGGGTTGACCCCCAAAATAGTTTGTTGAAGTGAGCGGCTCCCGGACCCTTGGCGAGTCCATGAGAGGACCTACTACCGGTACAACCTGATTGGGAGATGCAAGTGGACTATCAGGCAACGGGGAGCTAGACCAACGCCCTGTTTGCTGTCGTCGTACATACTTGACGACCTGCTGATATCCTACCACCAATCGTGTGGTGTTTTAAGGTGGGAAAGGCAGTAGGGCCATAATTTAATTGCTTTGTGCCATAATGAACAAGGAAACCTAATCGTTCCAACTTCACCAGTCTCCTTGCTATGCTTGCCACCGCGTGGTCGAAAGAGAGACAACTATTGTCCGCCTTTTGGCACACCCACCCATGTCGCTTGCAAAAACAAAAGATGTTTTCGTAGCGGAACCGAACCCAAACTAGTGCTTTACCTTCATCATGAACAAAAATTCTTGGGAGTAGAGGCTGGGAGAGATCGACTTGTACCTTAATGCAAATGTGTTCGCTTGTAAAGTCACACTCGTAGGGAAATCTATATTTGTCAATAACCCCGAGGACAGGGGATAGTGTACCTTTTCAACGATGGATGAAAGGTAGTCCCACTAGGAGGACCCAAAGAGAGGTGTTATTGAAGTTCATCTCCCTGATGTTACCGTGATCTCCACTGTTCTTGAGAACGAGGAACGACCCATTGAGTGCGACTATTTTTGCCTTATGAAGTGCCTCTCTTTTATCTGAATTTCCCACTTGAATGAGAAATAGCTTCCCGGAGTCTTCCATACTTTCGACTGTCACTCTCCCCTAGAGACCCCAATGTTTGCGTACGATCTCGGCTATCTATAGAGGGGACCAAATTTTAGGGTTATCCCTAGAAAAGCGTGTTGTTTCATTGATGGAGAAAAGCAGTTGGGGTTTGTGGGAAGTGGAGTAGTGGATCGGTCTGGTTCAAAGAGAGGGGACCAAAATGTGTAGAGGTGTGAGGGTCGATTTGTACGATTTAAACGCAGAGAAGGTCGAAGCTAGAGTTCTTAACCCCAAATACCACCCAGTTTTTAAAATTACACCCTTTCTACCACTGAGTTTATTTTTTATCCCTTTCTATCACTAAGTTTTCTATTTTACACCCAAACTACCATGGTTACCTTCTATAGCAGGTTTCATTACCTCCTCAATATATTTTTTTTATTCTCTTTCATTTCCCTCCATTTCTATCACTGATTACCTCTGTTTCCATTACATTTGCTTATCGTTTTTCATTTCCTTCCTCATTTTGTCGCACTTGATTATTTTCCCTTGCCTTCTTTCAAGTTTATCTCCTTTAATTGTTTTCTGGAACCGAGAGATTCATGAATCGGGATCCCCCCTGTTCTTCTTTATTTTGAGTTTTCTTCCCCTGTCCTTCTTTATCATATTCAAGTGAGCTAGCTCCAATAGGACCTACATCATTCCTTGAATGATCGGATTCTTGTAGCTGTAACAATTGAGTTATTTTTTTCCTTCTTTTCTTATCATTCACACATTTTTTTGCATCATAGCGTAAAACCCATTAAATAGTTGCTAGCTTTTCTGGCTCATATTAATCTTTCATCTTCAATATGATAATCTTTTTTTTTTCTTTTAAATCAAAATTTTATTTATCAACATTCTTCCACTTAGACCTTGCAGTTTCTGACCAACTCGAACTCGCCCGAAATTTCTGGGTTTTGAATACGATTTTCTGAACTAAACCCGACCCGCTTGACCCAAAAAATTATTTTTTTAAGTTCAGCTTTATTAGAATTTGTGATTTTCTTTGTAATTTTTAATGTTAAACTATAACCGCAACTTATTTATTTGTTATTTGTCTAATTTAAGTCAAAATAGTTACAATAATCTATCGTTACTAGAAGATAATCATATTTTATTATGTATATTGTACAAAAAGTAATATTTAGAGACCATTTTTTAAAAATAAAAAGCGAAAAAAGGTCGCGATCATAACCCGTTGGGTTAACTCGAAACCGAAATATACCATCCATATTTACACAAACCCGAATACACCCGACCCGTATTTACCCGAACCCGATATACGACTGACCCAAAACCTGCCCGCCCGACCGAATTGACAAGTCTACTTCCACTCATTCCCAACCTACTCTCTTCATTGCTTTTATGTTCTAATTGTTTTTGAAATATGTATGTTATTCCCAAGCTACTCCACTTTTTCATTGCTTTTATGTTCTAATTCCCTTCATCAACAGTGCCCTCCAGCACTAAGGTTACAACACCAATAAAGTGCAAAGGACCAAATTGAAAAAAAGCCAAAAAAACTGGGAATTGAAGATGGAAACAAAACACTGACTTTTACCCCATTTATACCAAGGCCAGCAAGAACTGAAGAACTGAAAAGAAAAAATGCCACAACTCAGTGGGGCTGGCCCTGTACATTTAGCCCCCATAAATTGCTATAATCTATTTCCAAAGAATTATAAATACTTAAACTCATAACTGACAACATGATGCTTGAACTTCTGCCCAAGTCTTGTAGAAAAAGGGTTTAAATTTGGAAAGGTTTGGTTAGGCTGATGGGGAGAAGAAGAAAAATTTAAAACACAGACTTGAGAAAGTGCAGATGGGAAGATGATGAGTCTTCCTCTGGAAGTTTACAAATCATATGAGATGTTTCAAAATTTTAATTTTTTTAATTTTGTCATTCATTATTTGAATAAAAAGGAAAAGTAGAATGATTTTACCGGTAACTTATAATGCTATGGGTTGGAGTGGTAGCTTGGGAAAAAAATTTAGAAGTCAGTCGTATAAAGGGGGTAAAAAAAACTCAGTGGTAGATTGGGTGTAATTTTTATAATTGAGTGGTATGCTAAGCCAAAAACTCGTCGAAGCTACTATGGCTATCCTTCTTTTGTGAGGGGTCATGCAGATAGTTGCACCTGAAACTGATGGTTTTCTATATATAGCCATACTAGGACCTGGTGTAGAAGGGAAGAGGTATGTTAAATTCCCAGATCGAGGTGCTGCGCGTTAGAGGTGTAAATGAATTGTCAGGGATGGACCTCGATAACTGGCGCTTCTCTTGCACTTTACAGGAGAATTAAAACTCTTCTATTAGGCTTTAATGGCATATGAAACTGGAGTATACGAGTTGCGTTTAATAAGTCAGATCTGCACCTCTTTTGCCGCTTATCACCGCCTCGGGTGTTGCATTCCTGTCAGATTGGTTTAATTCACTGCAATACCAGTCGAATAATTTTCTTTTCGAACTTCACTTCAAGGAGGTTAAAACCCGAGAAATATGTCTCGGCCAATGGTCGTGAAGGGTTGTGAATGTCTAAGACGCCACGTCTTTTGCATTTACTTTGGTTAGTGACCCGAGTATCGTTATGGTGTATGTGGGAATCGAATGTAGGATACGACTAATTAGGTTTCTTAATAGAAAGGAGAGATGGATGACAATTCAAAATTAGACTTAAGAAGATTGATTAAAAGGTAAGTTCACCTTTGCTCGACTGCCACCAATTTATAAATGATATAATGAAGCCATATTAGAGATAATCTTCCAAGAATAGGAGATGACCTCTTTGGAATCAACACAGCAATAACTTCACTCTATAGATGGCGACAAGGGGGTAGATGGGTGTGATGATCACTAAACTTGATATGTCAAATTCATACTCTATGTTATCAGAACCGGGCCAGTGGGTGTCCAAGAAAGAGGAAAACCAAAATCGAAACCGAAAACTAAATAGTAAAACTGTAACATATGAACCAACAAAACTGGTTAAATGTTTGAATTTTTCGGAAATTGCGATTTAGGTTAATCAAACCATTTAATGTCTTAGATAGGAGCATCTTCTGCTCAAGCAACTCTTCCTCCTTATAGTACACAATGTGATACTGTGCAAGAGTCACAATTCTTTTATTAGGGCATTCAGAAGCAATATGTCCTAAGCCTTGACATCTTAAACATCTCCTATTCTTCTGGGGTCTAGAAATAGTGGTGGAAGGTGGCTTTTGGCTTGTATTTGCGGGGAGTTTTCTTTGGTAAAGAGA
The DNA here is from genome assembly GCA_029582165.1 of Portulaca oleracea. NCBI lineage: Eukaryota > Viridiplantae > Streptophyta > Magnoliopsida > Caryophyllales > Portulacaceae > Portulaca > Portulaca oleracea. The sequence continues at coordinate 37,111,233 of CM055868.1, forward strand.
GGGCGAGTGTTGTTTTGTGTAGAAAGGCAAGGTTTTAGGGTAGGAATAGGGTCTAGAGGTGGACTTGGCCACTTCTTTACCCTTGGACTTCTTCTATTGTTCAACATTATGAGCTAGGGTACGAAGCTCATCAAGGGAATTGTAGGGATGAAGGTCAACAACCTTCCTCGATGGGTTCCTCAAGACCTGACAGGTATCTAACAAAGGCCTGGGTTCATCTTCTCCAAGATCACACTTCTATAGATGGTGTTCAAAGTCCCTAGTGTACTCCTCTACACTCTTAGAACCTTCGGCCAACTCATGCATTTTCCTGATATTTGTCTTTCAAAGTCAGCAAGAACAGGTTGGCAAGGCTTTCTTCACTAGTAAGTAAGCAGAATCTTTGAAGGCTCGTCGTATGTGTGTTGATGGCGTCGTTCATCCTCATCATTTGTCTTATTAGTCAAGTACATGGGTATATGCTCAGGTACCGATGGAAGGAAGGGGTTAGGTGCTCATAGCAATGTCGATGGTGTGACATCCTAAAGATGTCAAAACACAAAGAAGCATGCACTTACAAACAAAAGAAACACCCACCTCCCTTCCTACACTCATCACTTCGATCTTTAGCTTCCTAAGTCCTAAATTAATCACCTAATAGACACTTTGAAGCTACTAGGTCAAAACTCAGAGCTCCAATACCATTCGGTAGCGCACCAAAAATTCAATTATTCAAAAGTTAAGGTTAACAAACTTTAACAGCGGTAGTTATAGACTTAAACGGGCGTCACTGACATATCCCCAAAGAGATATAAGGCCAAGAAAGGTAAAACTATCTCAACCAAATAACAATCAACTTCAACTATAACGATCTTAACTTAACTTAAACTTAATGTTAACTTGCAAAGAAGCAATCCAACTAACTCAAAGGTTCAATAAATCCAAATCTTAAACAACTTGATCAAAGACTTCTTCTAACTAGAACATCCTCACTCTAGTTTCATTCCCTTTGAGGATAATCACCACCAGAAACAAAACATTTACAAAAAGGAGATGGAGCTTAATAATATTACCTCAAATTATCAAAACATCCTAAAATTCTTTTCAGTTCATTTACCGGGAGATGTGAATACGTCAAGCAGTTAGCAAACAGTGAATCCAATCCCAGAAATAACAGAGTAACTTCTCAAATTAGAAACTTCCATATCAGAAATCAAAAACCAGAGTAATCCTTTAATTAGAACTTTATTTAGTATTAATATGCGAACAACCTGTCAGAGGTCTCACAGTACAGGATATCAAATCCCCAGATTTTATTAGAATCAAAATTTGAACAGAACGGGATATAATCCCCATAACATCATAATTAGAAATTTCGGATGGTTATCCTAGAATCTGAACGAGATACTTGATGCCTAGAATATCTGACATGTCTGCACACCTTACTCCACGGAAGTTATCAGAAATATATCAGGGCATCCCCCATCTCTTTGTCAATTCCCCTACAGGAATAGATCATGGTCTTTAGGTCATTACCCGATATGCGGTTTGTAAAATTTTGAGTTTTGGTTAGGGCTACTGTTAGTTCCGTCTGGAAAACTGTAACTCTTGAGTTTAAGTTTCAAGAGCAAAACTTCTTTTAAAGGGATAATCATGTAAAACCCCAAAAAATTTGAAGGTGCTGACCATTACGTCGTTAATTAGTTGAGTTTGACCCATTTATTTTTGAGAATTCATCGACGATTATTTCTGCTAACACTTGAGCTCGTAGGACTGTTGAGAGACTAACAAGGGTATTTTAGTAATTTTCTACATGCGTGGGAGAAATAGTAAATTGGTAATTTTATGTGATTAATATTGTATGATTTTATGTATTTTTTTTTAAAATTATTTATGATCTTATACACTACCTTCTACTTAACCCCACCCAAGGAACACTATAAGGTTCCCATCATTCATGAATTAACACATTTGATTACTTAGTACATTTCAACTAAAATAACATATTTCAAATAAACACTAACACATTCAAAACAATTAAAAGAAATTGGGCAGATTACTACACTTGCACTCCAAAGGCCATAACTTAACTTCCCGACACCCCACAGACTTGATTATGGACTTTCTAGAAACCTCGGGATGTCTACTAAAACTCTCATGTTGACTCCAAGACCTAAAACACACTCTTAGGGTCCCAAACACAACCAACACTCAATCAGTTAATCTGGTCTAGTTCTGACCTATGTCAGGTAATTGGGTCATAACTTGAATTATACACGTCGAAAGCCCGATTCGTAAATTTCTATGAAAGTTAACGTCTTAGGGAACTCACAGACTGAACGCCTAGATTAAAGCTCAACTACACAATTTATGGTGGACGTTCTATCATGACCCGACAAATATGTCCCGTTATCGATTAAATTTTATTTCGTATTTCAATCCTTAACACTAATCAGCTTAACTCGAGACTCCAACTTAGACACTTAAACATCTAACCAAGGTCAAAAGACACTTCTTTAACCTTCTAACACAATCAAGGCCAACTCTAACAATCTAGTTAACACAAGATTTCCCAAATAAACACATTCATTCCCAATTAATCACATAAACCTAAAACTCAACCTAATAATCAAAATAAAACTAAATTTTGAACATCTAAAGTTCATAATAACATAACAAAACAGCAAAGGCCTAACTACCATCAATTATAATCAAAATTGAACCTTTTTAAGTAAAGAAAACTCGATAATAACGTAATAATCACATAAATACGTACTAATAACATCAAATTATATAAAAAACATAAAGTTTGAAACTTTACTACACATAATACATTGTAAAACTTATAAAAACAATAGGAGGAGTTTTAGAATTCTCTTTTGGTAATCACAACATAACTTTACATAACGAAAACCCCATAGAATCGAAATAGTAATATACACATAATAACAACATAATCACGATAATAATAACACCTAAGTTCAAACTTTACTAACATAAAATATTCTAAACTTGCAAAAATAGTAGGAAAGGTTGTAAAGTACTCTTTTAAGATTTGGGAACAAACAATAAGTATAACTAATCCTTTAACTTATAAATGTTTTATAAAATAGACTAAAATCACAAAATTTAACTTACAAAATGTAAAATCAATTGAGAATTAGAACACAACCCTATCTAGAAAGCCAACAATGTTCATCATAAATTAATTATAACAATAAACTCAGATTTCACAATTCAACCTGATCTTAACTCAGGCATAAAATAACACTAAATATACCCTAAGCATGATTTAGCATATAATACTCGATATAATCACATATTAGCAAAACTAACAATAACACTACAACAATTAACACCTTAATTACAATCAGAAACTATTTTCATAATATTTGCAATTATTTCAATCAGATTTACATGCAATAATACAAATAACCATAATAATAATAATAATTGTTTGAAAAATACACAATATTATTATAATAACGATAATAAGGATTATTGGATGATAATACACTGAACTTTAGGGGTACTGGACAATAATGCACTGAATGTTTTTGTTGGACTCTAATACGCTGAACTTTGAGGGTATTGGACAATAATGTACTGAAACCAACTCAGTTGGTGGTTGACACGATGGTTGTCCTACTTTGAGGTGTCGTTTTTCTATTTTTTTCAGAAAAAATTTTGCCATGTAATAAAGTACATATAAGCAGGATGACTAATATAATTTTTTTTTTGGAAAAAAAGAAAAATGACAAGTCAAAGTATGACAGCCACCGCGTCAACCACCAGCTGAATTGGTTTGAGTGCATTATTGTCCAATACCCTCAAAGTTCAGTGTATTAGAGTCGAAGAAAAAAGTTCAGTGCATTATTGTCCAATACCTCTAAAGTTCAGTGTATTATCGTCCAATAATAATAATAATAATAATAATAATAATAATAATAATAATAATAATAATAATAATAATATTTGCATGAAAAAAAGACACAATATCAATAATGCACACACTAGGGTTAAGGTTTATAGAAGCTCCAAGGTTTGCTGGCTAGGTGACGCAACTGGCAGGGACAGGGCGGTCGTCGGCAAGTCAGGCGGCTACAAACGGCGTTGGAAACGTCGGTGTCAACCTGGGGTCGCGATGGGTGTAGGCCTGTAGGACTCGGAAAATTTCCCGTTTAGGAGATTATTTCGGATGCGCTACTTAATTAATTGATCGGGATCCAACTAAGGTTGCTTAATCCTTAAATAAGGATACTTTTATTTTCAAAATTCATTTTCGTGATGATGAAACTTTATTTATATACAAATTCTTTTTATATTATTAAAATACCCAAAATTGCACCAAAATATTTTATTAACGATTTAATACCGGCCCATTACCAGATCCAAGCCCAAAAGGAAGCAAATGGGCCGCCAGAAGACACTAAAACCCGCAGGGGTTTTGTTGTCCTTTGGACTGGGCCTTGTGCTTCCTCGGCCCAGAGAAAATGAGTAATAATTAATAAAACCCGCGGGGGTTTTATTAATTTTCTAGCCAATTTTCCCTCGGATGGCCTTAGATTAGTAAAAAAGGTGGTATTAAATAATTCATAATTATTTCTATGCAAAATCGTGTATTTTAGATAAACAAAAGAGTTTGTAAAAATAGTAGAGTCGCTAGCCGATTTAAGGAAATCGACAAACCGTAAAAAAATAATAAAAGTGATTCCGGTCTACGAAACCCGATTTCTAAGTTCGGGGGTAAGGTTACGAATTCGTGAGTTATAAGAACTCTCGAATCCGCCTGTTAGAGAACAGACTCTACTAAAATCGATATTGAAATGAAAGAGAGCGGGGAGAAGTTTAATCAATTTCGCAACATTATATCAACATGCAATATAAAAATGCGGTTTTCTATTACAAAACATGTACAATTAGAGGAATTAAAATACAAATTACATGATTAAGACAACAATAATTATAATGAAAGCGAACCTCGTTTGAATGTCGGATGCCCGAATGCAAAGATCAAACTCCTTGACTTAGCCTTGACTTGGAACTTGGATGGAACGATGAGTATAAGGATGGTTGGAAAGGATGATATAAGAGTAGTGATGTAGTGATAATGAGAGTAATTATGAGAGTATTAGAGATGAAGTTTGGAGAGAGTTTAGATATGATGATGATGATAGTTTGTGAAATGGGAGTGATTATGAGGGGGTATTTATAGGTGAATGGGTGAGGTGTTAAGAGGAAAAATGGAGGGGACACATCCCCATGATCATGCCCCTCTATCCCATGCAATCATAAACTCCCACGAGTTGTGGCAGGTCAAGGAAGGACAACCCACATGGGCTAAAATCAAGGAGTTTGCATGGATTGCTTTTGGCGCCAGCTTCTGGAATTAAAACCCCCTCGGGTTTTTAATTATCTCACACGGATCGCTGACGTGGCCGGCTCGAAACGACGCGTTCTGTATAGCTTAAAACCCCTGCGGGTTTTGTCATCTAGGCCAGAGGCGCGTCTTGGGCCTGCTTTGGTTTTGGGCTGCTTTTGTTTGTTAAAATCCCCAGGGGTTTTATTACATCGTATGGGCTGTTTTGATCTGTTGGGCCTGCATTGCTGATTCTATGGGCCCAATGACCCATTTTGGTATTCGGCCCAATTGACTTGCTGAACTTTGACGGTTCGGGATTACGTCGGTGCAAATCCCGGTGTCTACAAGGCCCTGTGCGTTGCTCCTTCGTGGGTCTATTCGTTGCTAGTGGGGGTTTCTGGCGATTGCGACGTTGGTTGGAGACGAGGTCGGTGGTCTGGGCAGGACAGTGATGTCGCCTAGGCGACTTCTGGGGTGGCTTAGAATGGTGTACGATGGTAGAGAGAGAGAAAGTACGGGGGGTGATTGCCGGTGGTTGACGGTGATATGGGTGGGCGGAAGGCGGCACGTCTGGCAGCGTTGGCTAGTGACTGGGCGGTAGCAAGGAGAATAGAGGAAGAGAAGAGGGAGGCTAGGGTTTGGGTTAAGCAAAACTTGGGTTTTTGATAATAAAACTATGCCTAATAAAAATAGAAATTAATTTTGTAAAATAAATAAGTGCATCAGTTGCTAATATTCGTAATAGGAAAAATAATTAAAATCTTCAAGTTTTCCAAAATAATAATAATAATAACCACATAATAGTAAAACTAAAACGTGATTGATTATAGGATTTATTCAATTTATAGGTACGATCTAAAGCGCATCGTTTTAGTGAGCTCATGTGTGCTCGTTGAAGTAAAGTGAAGTGAAGTGAAGATATACATATAATGTCTATGTCTAATCCCCATTGGGATGCTCTTTAATTATTTTGTGGTTTTAATATATTTTATGAAGTATGCATTTTGCAGGGGATTTTTTTTGTGAAATTGGACTGTCTAATTTGGATGTATGTGTTTTATTTTTTGAGTTAAGTAAAATGTGAGAGTCTTTCAAACTCTAACTTTTATTTCTGTCGGTTATGGAAAATTGGGTTGGGTTTTGTTTAAATTTTGACGATTGAGATTCATCAGATACTAATAATCAAAATGAAACCATAAGGGGGTTACGGGAAATGGCCTAAAGACCAGGATCTGTTCTTGTAGGAGAGTTATCAAGAGATCGGGGGAGACCCAGATATATTTCTGAGATTGAGTGTGCACACGTGTGATTCTGTTTCTGGGATGACCATCCATGTTCTGATTCTGAGGATTCGTGATCTTGTTATGATCCTGAGATTGTGATTATGATTATGATATTTTAGGGATAAGCAAATCTAGCCCGCATAATAAAATTCAGAATTATTTTATGAGGAAAGGATTACTCTGTATTATGATATCTGATATTTGATTCTGAGATTGAAAGTCGGTTGAGATTTTTGGAATGTTGTGATTTCTGAGTTGAAAGGCTATTTAATAATTTTCTTAATTCTGTTATTTATGAACTCTGTTGTTTTGGGATGAGAGTAAATGGTTTGCGAAAATATTTGACTTGTTCACTTATCCCCTAAATGAATTGAAATGAATTTTAATCTGTTTTGAAAGTTAGGATTAGACACTATTGAGTCCTCATATTTAAATGTTTTGTTTTCAGACGGGGAGTTTTAGGATAGTTTTGAAGTTAGAGGTTTTGAGAATAAACTTTACTTTATGTTTTAGAATTGAAGTTAGTTAATTTTTAGTTTGTGATGTATCTTGAATTTGAAATTTCTTTCGTTTGATTAAATTAAAGTAACAATTATCTATTGATAGATTCTAGTTAGGTTAGTCATGAGGGTTAGGGACTTAGGGTTACACTCTAAGAGACTATTTATGTATATTAGGGAAAATAATAAGGGACATAAAATAACATAAAATTATACTATTACTATTACTATTACTATTACTATTACTATTACTATAATAATAATAATAATAATAACAACAACAACAACAACAACAACAACAACAACTACTACTACTACTACTACAACAACTACAACAACAACAACAATATTATTAGGTTTTTCGAAATATTTAAAATAAGTCGAGGAAAATAACTGTCAGCTAATAATTAAGTAATTAACACCCATTATAAATACTAGCTAACACGTAAAATTACTTCTATGCCCCTGCATAGCTAGCTTTGTTAGTCACTCAACGATTCTATGAACTTTAACATATTATTTTATCAGAGTTAAAGAAAATTAGAATATAATTTAACAGAGCAAACGATGAACATGTTAAATGTTTCAGGGTTTTACAATAAAAAAAAATTCAAATAGAACTCAACTAAAAAACCAAGATTTTCACGTCAAACAAGTGGGGTCTGAGTTGGCACTATATTTTGTGGGTTTTTGGATTTGATTTATTTCGAGTTCGAATCGAGAAAATTATGTTCAAAACGCACAAATTTTGGGGAGATTCGAGTTGGACTATTGGGTCTAGTCAATTACTCAAATTTTTTCAAATATTAGACTATATACAATAGCATTTTAGTTTTTGTAATGCAAATGGAATTTCCTTCCTTATCGCGCATTATTTCTATTTTCTGGAACTCCATTTCATTTTGTATACAACAATGAAAACTAATTCCTATTTTTTCACTTTAAAATATTTAAACTAGAAATATTTTTCAAATGGGAACTAAGTTATGCCATATGTCAACACGTATAATTTGTTAAAAAAGAATGTCAATGGTTGTGAGTTTAGGAAGAGCAATATATATATATTACCTGTACTTGGAGCATGTGTGTGCTCCAGAAATTTTCGAGTGAACAATCATAATAATCAAAGTAAACAACCTAATTTATGTGGATGAACAATCTAATATATGTGGGTGAACAATCATAATACCTTAAGTATGTGCTCCGAATGCACCTAATAAATTGCATAGGAAGAGAGCCAAAAAATTGATGGGAGGTGCCACACATTTCTAACAACTGATAAGTTAGGGACCACATTTTTTTATTACACTCAAAGGGGATGAAGTTGTTAAACAACTGGCTAGCAGGTGACTTTTGGGCCATTTTTGTCGAAAAACGGTGACAGTTGACAAAAGTTAATTTTTTTTTGAATTTTTGGAGTTGAATGCCGAGAATACCTTTCATTGCCTCCAAGTGATGCCTTATTTAACTAAAGGAAGCCTCTCCCTCTCAACCACCACGAGCTTCTTCAATTTTCTTTTGTCATCAATCTTCTTCCTCCCTAGTGAGAAGTATCAAGGCCCTTTGAGCTGCAATGGCGAGGAGAGTGACAAGTAAATCCCACTCAACTAATCGAACTTATTCATCTTCGTTCTTCATCATTCTTCCTCCTTCATCCTTGGTGTTTGTTGTATTGTTGAACTCGTTAAATGGGTTTCATGAGTTGGTACCTGTGGGTGTGGATTTTGGAAAATTAGGGTTTCATATACCTAAAATGCATTCTTTCTTGTTTGTAGCTTGGGATTTGATGAATGTGTACAGTTTGGTGTTCAAATGTTTGGTTTTCTGAAAATATGTCCTGTTCACTAGGTAATTAGGGTTTAGGTTGAACTAAACTTACTTAATTTTTATGTTTTTAACCCGAAATTGGAACTTGATTGTCATGCATGGTTTGTTTGTAGATGGCCTGATTGCAGACACAAGGGGAATGGAAGGATTCAACAAAAGGAACAATTGGGTGAATGGCAAGTTTTTCTGCAGAAAGTATGGGGCAGATGGTGTGTTGAAGGTACCAAGGAGTGATGAGAACCCATGTCGTGTGTATGGAAAATGCCCCAGCATCTGTTGTGGAAAATTTCTGGGGTGGCTCAATGAATGTGAGGATTCTCTAAGTGTGAACGACAAGGGCATGAAGTCTGGGCCTAGTGTGCGCCCTACAATGCTTAGAGATGATAGTGCTGAGTTGCTTGAGCTGAAGAGAAAGGCGGCTGAGGCTATGATGCTTGTGTACATGTGAAATAATGATGTGCGGGAGTTGATTATGTGCAACAACAATGCAACTGAAGAACTAGCTACAATGAGGATGCAAATAGTTGCTTCAGTGATTGAGGCAGGGGAGGTGAGGAAGGATGTTGGTGAGCTGATGGAGAAGATGTTTGTGTTGGTGGATAAGGCTACTGAATTGAAGGAAGTTTGGGACAAGGTGCTGTGGATAATGATGATGTGTGGGATGAGATTTGGGACATTGGTTGTGATTGTTATGTTCTTGGTTGTTATCATTCTCTTTGTGTTCAAGTAATGGTTTAGTGTTCTGTTCTTGCTTTGTTTTAGTGTTTATGTATGATAGATGAATGAATGGATGATGTATTGTAGTGTTGTATGTATTTTTGGGTGTATGGTAGTAAATGGCAGATGGATGAAGAAACTTTTTGTACATCTGCCATGATTGTCATTGTACTGGTGCACACAACTGTCTGTAACTTTTGTTGAAATGAAATGAATCAATGAATCAATGGTGGTTTCCCTCAGAAATTTTATCCATTATATGTATATATCACATTTTGATTGAATTAGAAAGGTTTGATTTGGTTTGGTTTGACATGAAGATGTTTGAAAATACACAAGTTCCATATGCCTGTTAACAACAAATTAAAATGCACAAAGAAAATGTTTGCAAAAAATAGACAGCTTGGTTTGATTGAACTAGAAAGGTTTGATTTGGTTTGGTTTTACATAAAAATGTTTGCAAATAGAAAACTTCCATATGCCTATTGACAGTAAATTGAAATGCACAAAGCAAATGTTTGTAAATAGACATTTTGGTTTATGTCTCAACTTCCACATGCCTGATCAGGTTTATGTCTCATCTAGGCTTGTTGACATCAAGTTGAAATGCACAAACTAAATTGCAAAACAGAGGACATTAGCTTTTGCTGAGTGATACAAATTACTAAATCCAACATAGCATACATAAATATGTCTCAACAATGTCCATATAGCCAGTGATGACCCTAAACACTGATAGATTGCCATACATAATTGAAACCAAAATACATAAAGGAGAAAACACTACTGAAGTTCAAACCCTGAACACAAACATATGTCTGACACACTAAAATAGACACTGAATTACATAATATCAGGTTGATGGACCCTTTGTTCGTCTTGTCTTCTTGTCAGATCTACCTTTATTGTTGTTGCCACTCCTGGATTCACTTTGACCCTTCTTACCCACCCCCCCCCATCAGTGATGACCCTAAACACTGATAGATTGCCATACATAATTGAAACCAAAATACATAAAGGATAAACCACTACTGAAGTTCAAACCCTGAACACTAACATATGTCTAACATACACTAAAATAGACACTGAATTACATAATATCATGTTGATGGACCCTTTGTTGGTCCTGTCTTCTTATCAGATCTACCCTTGTTGTTGTTGCCACTCCTGGATTCACTTGGACCCTTCTTACCTCCCCCATTAGTTGCAGTTGTCACCCTTCTGGTCTTCCTTTATTTGTTACCTTGATTAGGATTGGCTCCCCTGCTTATCTTGCCCCCTGATGCTTCCTTGTTGGTAACAATTGGTATTAGCTTCCCATTCTCATCCCTAGGCTGGCAACAGGTTTTGTAGTTGTGTCCTATCCCATAATACGAGAGCATCTCTTGGTACCATGCCTCTTTCCTTTGTTTTTAGCTAGTTCAAGAACAGCTCTGGACTCTCTTCTTTTTTTTTTTTTTTTTTTTTTGGCCTTCCTTTCTTCCTCAACTCAAATGATGGACCAAGGAGCTTATGGTCATACTCAGGCCACATGGTAGGGTCAGGTATGGGACGGATGAATGTGTCATCTAGGTTTTTATATTTCTCGACCTTGAACCAAGGTGCAATGAAGTCCTCAACATCCAAGTTGTTATAGTGGATACGCCTTGTTGCATTTTTACATGGTATGCCAGTTATCTGCCATTTGCAACAGGTGCAAGTGTGCTCATTGAGGTCCACATTGTGGTTCACACTCCCCTCTCATATGTCAAACAAACCCCTCCCAGCACTAGTGACTATACCACAAGCCCTTGAGTCAACAATGGTCTTCCTAATCTTCTTGTCCATAAATGGTGTTATCCTACTTTCCCAAGTACATCCCAATTTGTATCTCTGATCAAAATGATGGCCAATGACTTTTCTAATTTCTTCCAACATTGTCAGTATTGGCCTACCTCTATGTTTGATGATGGCATGATTGAATGACTCCATGAAATTGTTGGTGTTGTCACCACTCTTGAGGCTATGGTCATATTTGAATATGGCCCAATTCTCAACAGGCTCTGCATCCCTGAGTCAGTTGTATGCAGGTGTACTTTTCTCCTTGATCTTCTCCATTGTTGTCTTAAAAACATGCTCTGAGTAAGCTTTCGCAGCTATGTATAAGTGGAAGTTGAACCAAGCACGTAAGCAACCTTAGTTAGTTCACTTATTCTATACTATTGAACAGATTAAACACAAGTCATATGTAAATTTTTACCAGGAAATTTGGTTGCAAAGCTTTTGTATAAGTGTAGGGCACAAACCCTTCTCCTTGACTGAAGAAAGAACTTGGCTAAAGCATTCTTGATTGATTGAGGAAAAAAATTGTAATGAACGATAAACATGTTACAACACAAGTGTAAACAGTCAAACATTGAGCAATAAGTGAAGTGAACAATGCTCAAGCATTAGAACCTGGTGTCTGTCTGTCATGAATGTGTACTTGTTTGTTTCTTGGTGTGACTCTAATGTAACAGACAGTCCATTAACAAAGAATGACCACTCTTCATCATCTTGTGCAGAGAATGCACCATAAGCGAGGGGGTATTGTCCATTATTGCCATCTAAACCAATGACAGTCATCAAAACACCTTTGTAAGGTCCCTTCAAGAAGCAAGCATCCAATCCAATCAATCCCCTACAGTTCTCCTTGAATGTATTGATTGCAAATCCAATGCATATCTGGATCCTCTTGAAAGTGGGATTCATAGTGGGACCTTTATCTGTGAACTTAATGAAACACTTAGACCCTGGGTTTGCCTTGGTGAACTCATCACAATATTGAGGTAGTTTCCTATAGCCTTCATCATGATTACCAAACAACTCCCCCTTCATCAGCCTAACAACTCTATAGCAAGTGTAATCAAGGACTGCAACCCCAAATCTCTGAAACATAATTGCATGAACTCCCTTGGCATCCATGTTGGGGTTTTCCATGAAGTCCTTCTTCAGCTACATACTCACCCACTCTGCACCAGCTCGATGATGACTTGTTTTTCATAGCATGCATGGCCCCTTTTCACATACTCAACACGACAAGTGACATTGTCTTGCATCACTGTTGCGTGTATTCTGAAACTACACCTCTCATTTGAACATGTCTGAGTATACCTTTTCTTGTTGTTCTTCACTTTCTTCAACACTATATCTCTCTGAATTGTGCAAGTTTTCATCACATCTAAGAACTGCTCCTTGCAAGTGAATAAATCCCCAGCTTTTATGTCACTTTTGCCATCTTTACCTTCAGTCCAAACTCTACCTTCACTATACAATTTGGCCATCTTGCATGCAACAGTCATCTCGTGTTGTTCAACTCCTTCATCAACCACTTCCCCCAGTTGCTGTCTTCTATTTACCTCAACATCACCATCATCTTCTACATTTGATTCCTCATCTGAGTTGACCTGTGACACATCCTCACTGTCACTGTCATTTTATTCTTCTTCTTCTTCTTCTGATGGAATGAAGTCCTCATTAGCATTGTCATCTTCATCCTCTAGTTTCCCTACCTCAACAGATCCACCTTGAGTAGTCTCATCCTCCTTAAAGAACACATCAATTTCTGGTATATCTGGCCTTGCAATATTTTGCACTTCTAAAGCATCTAGACCCCCAAACTATTTGGACATAATGTTTCGTATATCAGGATCAATCTCTGTTGCTTTCTTACCCTTTACAATCTTCTTTTTGGAAGGAGTTGATAGGGTTGAAGGTATGTCTATCTCCGTTGCCTGTGTAGGTGAACCACCTGAGGTAGATCTTGTCACTAGCCTGCTTGGGGTTCCAGCTTCTGAGGATGGGTTTGATGTGGTTGATCGAGCTGGGGGAGATACATCTCTAGCTTCTGAAGAACCTGTTGTAGACATATGAATTTGTACCGGTATAAACCCGACTCATCAAAAAATATACAAGACATATGGGCCAAGTGAAATGGGTCATTGGGCCAAAAAGATCAATAAACCGAGCCCAATAAATCAAGCTTGGAATAATTATTAAAACCCACAGGGGTTTTATTTTTATTTACAAGCCCGTAACAGAAGTAGGCCCGTTACGCGCCCTCGACCCAGAGAGGATAAAAACCCGCCTAGGGTTTGATCCGACCCAGAAAAATCAAACCCCGCCTAGGCTTTAGGCAAAGTAGCAAATGACGCCATTCAGCGCCACGTCTCGGATCCGCGTGATAAAATTATCAAAGCCCGCCTAGGCTTTGGTGATTCTGGCGCCAAAAAAATATGAACGGTCTGCATGCATGCAATCCCTTGATTTTTGCCCACGTGTTTGACCTCCCTTGACCACCCCAAAACCCGCCTAGGCTTTGGCCTCTGATGGCATGATTTTTGGGGTATGTCCCCCACTTTTTCCCTCCAAAATCCATATTCCTTCACCTATAAATACCCCCTCAATTCCACCTTCATTTCACCAACAATCATCATCTACTATCACTTACTCTACTCTCATTTTCACCATACTTCCACTCTCAAATTCTCTTCATAATTCTATTTTTCTATTACCACCATAATCATATTCTTCACAACCATATAATCATCCATACACCAATTTTCCTAAACCATCCACATTTCTCATCCGGGTTTCAAGTCAAGGGGGGCAACTCAAGGGATCAATTTCGTCGTCGCTACATCTTAAGCAAGGTTCGATTCTTTGAATTAAATTATTGTATTTAATAATGCAATCCTTTATTTAATTCTGTGCTTGTACATATTTTGCAAAATAAAACCGCGTTTGTTTTATATTGCATGATTTGAATAATAATTCTGCGAAATTAATCAAACTTTCCCCGCTCTCTTTCTTTTCAATGTTGATTTTAGTAGAGTCTGTTTTATAACAGGCGGGTTCGAGAGTTCTTATAACTCTCGAATTCGTAACCTTACCCCCAAATCTAGAAATCGGGTTCGTAGACCGGAGTCTTTCTTTTCTTATTTTATGGTTTGTCGGTTTCCTTAAATCGGCTGGCGACTCTTCAAATTAATTTATAAATTCGTTTAATTGTTTATAATAATCGTTTTTACATAAAATAATTTTAATAAATAATTTATTTCATGTCCAATATTTATCCAAGGAGAGTCTCAAGAGAAATGGGCCAGAAAATGATCAAACCTAGGCGGGTTTTATCATTTTCAACCCAATTTCCCTTTGGGCCGAGGAGACCAGTGGCCCAACCTGGAATCTGCTAAACACTAGACGGGTTTTAGCTGATTTCAGTGGCCCACTGGTTCTCTTTTGGGTCTGGATTTATTAATTGGGTCGGGATTAAATTATTGTTAAATTTATTTGTGTAATTACGGATAATTTAAATAATAAAAAATGAGTTTATGAATAAATAAAGTTTCATCACCCCGAAAACGAATTTCGAAAATTAAAAATATCCTTATTTAAGGATTAAGAAACCTTAGTCGGCTCCCGATCACAAATGTAGCGCATCCGGGAAATATTTCCCCGAAAGGGAATTTTCCGGGTCCTACAAATTGGCGACTCCACTGGGGACTTAAACTTTAAAAAGAGGGCAAAACTTGAAGAAATCAAATTGATTTGAAAAGTGTAAAAGGGAGAAGTTAATTTATTTCGCGACTTTATTATTCTTTTAGGCATCCCTAGCATACCGGGCCACTAATCGGGTCTTTTGACACGTTAGCACAAAGGCGACGGTTTAAGTTACCTAGGATTTCCCTTGAGAGCGGGAGGCCACTACTATGGGGTTGAACTCTACATCTCTAAGCATTTGGTCGCTCCTCTCCCGATGTCACACTCCGAGAGTTTCCTTGAAGTTCTCTGAGAAATACCCTAACTGCTTACCTTATGGTATGATGAACCGGGGCGAAGGCATGCGGTAGGCTATATACCCAACCATAAAAGTCCATGAATTTAGAGCCTTGGTTTAGGGTATCCTTCCATGTGTATTCTATGTGCTATGTGTATCCCTCCCCTTTTCTTGTCTTTTGTAAAGAGTCGACCCTAGTTTGGAGGTTTTGTTCTAGTCCATATAAAATTCATTGGGTTGAGAAAATGATTATTTATTAATTAATATAATTAACTCAAAGGCATTTTGGTTAGCCCAAGTGGAAGGGCCCATTTATGTTTGAAAGTTGATTATCTTGATTAATAAAGTTGACTCACCTTTGATGATATTATATGGCCCTTTATGGAATTCTCTTAACAAAGGTCCAAAAAAAATTAATTGAAAGGCTAACAAAGTTAATGGATAGCGTCTTAGACTGCATAATAGTCACTAGGCTTAAGTAAATTAATTTATCGACTTAATTAATAAATCCATCACATTTATGGTGGGCCCGTTGTTAGGCCCGACCATATTGGATTAAGCCCATAAATTGATTATGACTCGCTTATTGTTGACTTTATCCAGTCCTTTACAATATCCATTTTCCCCGAGTTTAAAAAAAGAGGAGTATAAAAAAGGAAAAGGTTGAAAAAGAAAAAAAGAAAAGTGGGTTGCCGGTCTTGTTGAACATTATTTTAGTCCGCGTAATAGCCAATATGGTTTGAGCTGTCTGAGTTGTGGGGCCAAGTTACGGATTCTCCTTAAAACGGTCGGCCAGTGGATTGGGCCCATCCAAATTGAGAAACACTAACTATAGTCTGCCAACTTATGACCTGCTCGCTATGTTGACTTTATTCGGCCTTTTATAGTGTTCTGTTTTTAGGTCCATATAGAGTTAGGCCATGCACTCCCAAAAAGTGGGTGAGTCCTCTACACCAAAATGCAAGGTCTGGTATTTGCCAATACCTTGGAACAGGAGCAGAAGGTGGGGAAAAGATTGAGTGAACAGCAACAAGTAATGGACGGTATACTCCAAGCCATTACTACGACCAATACCAAACTGGGGTTGAATGTTGAGGAAGACGATGAAGAAATGCAGGGATATGAGTCCGAACCCGAAATCATCAAGACATCCTCAGATTCTGGAGGAATGGGGATATCCAAGACAAAGGTCGCTAATCCTGAGGCATCTAAACTCATGAAAGATCCTGCTGTTAAGGCCCTTGAACAGAAATTAGAAAGCCTCACCAAAGCAATGAGCACTGTGTCGGCCTTTGCTGACAAGTACCTGGAAGTGCCATTACCTGTTCAGCCAATTCTGAAGGTAGCCGATAAAGTGGAGGTACCAAACATCAGGTTCAAACCCTCTGAGAACCCAGTTCATCACATCGAAGAGTTCATGAGGCTAGCACCATTAAACCGGATCGATGTCGGCTTATACTCTACCGTTTTCCCATCCACTCTAGATGGCGAAGCCAAGGTATGGTATCACACTTTACCACCCCGAACGAAGGCTGATTGGAATGAACTGTTCAAAGCCTTCATCAATCACTACATTCGCATTCAAAGGAAACAGGCTACGGTGGAGACTTGACCACCATGAAGCAACGAGATGACGAATCCTTCCTGGATTACTTTGAGCGATGGCATACCAAGTTGTCTCACATCAATAAGACAATCCCTCTTCGCCTACAGCTGTCTACTTTCAAGCAAGGGCTAAAAGGCAGTTTATCCAAACACTTGGGATACCATGTCATCAAAGACTTTGACTACTTGAAGGACATCTTTGTCCAACTAGAGGCGATGCATAATGATAAGACTACTTCACCTGGATGGAAGGGGTCTAGTTCCAACAGGAGGGCCACTAGTGCGTCTAGCCACCCTCCTAAGATCATGGAAACTAACTCTATCAAGCGGAAGGGGCCTTTCATACCAAAGTATGAGACTTACACACTATTGGACGTCTCTTATTCACAAGCTCATGATCGATTGGTCAAGAAGGGTTTTTTGGTCCTACCTTTGCCAAGGGAAGAATCAGCCACAAGAGGGAAGAACTTGGATCAATTCTGCCGCTACCATCGTTGTCGAGGACACGATACTGAGAAATGCTGGTCTCTCAAGAACAAAATAGAAGATATGATAAGGGATAGGACACTACCCATGCCGAAAGCTGCTCAAAAGCCTAACAATCAAAGCAACCCGATGCCCGAACACACCAATGCTATCTTTCATGGAGTTTGTAGCTTGGATCCTTCCACTTTGATTGTTGAAACAGGTCAACCTATCCCCGAGGTGCTCAACTTTCATGAAGACCTATCCATTCATGGTATTTGGGATAGTGATGACAATGAGCAACATGAATACTCTAAGACGGAATGGATGGAGCCGGATGAGCCAACATCAGATGATGTAGCATTTCTCACTCGATCAGGCCGCCATAACAACAGGAACACCACCACCCCAGTGGCTGTTTCTAGTCCTACACCAATGGCTACCAACGACAATCATGTCCAGCCTGAAGATCCTCTCCTTACACAACTCAAGAAGACCAAGGCTGAAGTTACCATCTGGAAATTGATTTGTACCTCACAAGCACACAGACAAAAGATGATGGACGCTCTTACTGCATTAACAGTATCTCCCACGACAACTCCTGAATCTCTAGTTGCTCATGTGACTACCTAGCAAGAGTCTATCACCTTTGGGATTGAAGATCTGCCTCAAGGAGGGGCATCCAACAACAAAGCACTATACCTCACAGTGCAATGTTCCAACAAGACTATCCCTCTAGTTTTAGTCGATAATGGCTCAGCTGTGAATGTGTGCCCTTGGAGGACGACACAGAAATTGGGAGTCCAACAACAACACTTGGCTCAAAATGGTGTACAGCTTAGGGCTTATGACAATTCTCCTCGAAAGTCGGTTGGGTCCATAATATTGCCCATCACTACAGGCAATATCACTCGAAATGTGGAGTTTGTAGTGCTAGACATCCCAGCTTCCTTCAATCTGTTACTAGGGAGGTCATGGCTTCATGAATGCAATGCTATAGCATCTACCTTACACCAGAAAGTAAAGATGTTGGTCCAAGGACAAGTTATCACCATCTCAGGATAATCTATCAATGTTGTCTTCACTCCCAAGCAAGCCACCCTTGAGGTAGAACATAGTTCTATAGACGAAGAACTCCACAACTTTGAACTTGTGGCGACTTTGAGCCAGGATGAAGCTCCTTTGACTTCGATCCCTACTCAAATCCAAAAGTACATGCTGTACTCAAGAGACAAGGGCACTTCCCTGGGATGTCGTTAGGAAAGAACCCGAAAAACAAGATTCCTCCAGTGTTCAAGACATTTAAACAGAAGGGAAGGTTTGGCTTAGGGTACAAGCCAACTGAGAAGGAAGTTAGGCTCGCCAAGATAGCCATAGCTGAGCAGAAGAAGATGGACAACCCACCTACCTTGTCCAAATGAAGCCCTATCCACTCACTCTGAATGGACAGCAGAAGAGGAAGTTAGGCTCGCCAAATGAAGCCATATACACGGAGATTAAACCAAAGTAATATAGTAATTATATGTCTTGCTAAAGACCTCTATAATTAGTAATTAAATATGTTTAATTACAACTATATTATTTGGTCCTACTGGGTCACACAAGTCAGTGCCCTGGAACAATGTATGTAACCTAAATGATATTGTATCACGTTTAGAAAAGTTGGAAATTGATTTCTGTGAGAAATCAGCCCAACACGGACCGAATTGGGTTCAACACGGACCGTGTTGACCCAGCACGGTCTGTGTTGAGACACCACGGTCCATGGTGTCCATGGGCCGAATAATTGAACCTTCTAGAGTCCAACACGGACCGTGTTGTTTCAACACGGACCGTGTTGGGCCCAAAAAGGCGCCGTTGTTTTAATTCGGCCCTTTAGGGTTTTTGAACCCTTTCCCTAGGTTTTCTAAACACTATATAAAGGGGTTTCTGGGAGAGATTATTCTACACCAACTGCTTAAGACTCTTAGAGAGATACCAGGATGATTTCCTGAGTTCCTCTCTCTTTTAGTTTGCAGTTCTAGTTTCAGGAAACATTCTCTATTTCCCGAAGCAATCTTACATACATCTTAGATTGAGATTCGTCTCGATCGGGTCGATCTAGCAATCGGGTTCCCGGAGTGCTGCGTGGACTTTTCAGTAGAGGATTTCAGCATTGGAATCAGGAAGGTCAACCTCTTCTTCAGCAGGAATTAGCGATCAGGTATAATTACTAAAGCCTCTGCAATTGTGTTGATTAATTGTTTATAACTGTTATAATATTCCGCCAATTAATCTGTATCTGTTTAGGAAATAGATAACTTAAAACCTAACAGTCATGCCTTTCGGTCTTAAAAATGCCGGAGCAACGTACCAGAGGACTGCCAATACCCTACTTCATGACATGATGCACGTCGAAGTAGAAGTTTATGTTGATGAAGATGGAATGTTAAAATAGTTTGAAGATTTCCAAAATTAAGTAGTCTTGGCGAAACAATGAGAGCACCTAGATACGATCGAAAGGATGCTAATGGTTGAGCGAAGAGTTTGAACAAATGACTCAATTGAAACATAATTCTGGCACTATAAGCTTAAGTCATATTAATCAGAAATGCATTCAGAAATTGCATAGTGCAGGATTTTGGAAAACCTAAACTTTGAAAAGTTCAATGTTTATATAGCATGCCTGATGGGTAAGATGACTAAAATCACCACTTATTGGAATTGGTGAACAAGATAATGACTTATTAGGATGCAAACATATTGATGTATGTGGGCCTATGAGCACTAGTGCTAGAAGAAGGTTTACGGTACTATTTCATCACTTTCAGTGACGATTTTAGTAGATATGGATATATCTACTTAAAACGCCACAAGTCCAAATCTTTGGAAATGTTCAAAGAGTTTCAAAGTAAAGTACAAAACCAACTTGGCAAGAAAATCAAAACCCTTCAACAAGGTTGAGGAGGTAAGTATTTGAGCCATGATTTCACTGACCATTCGAGAGAATGTACGTGGAATTGTTTCATAACTCTCTCTTCTAGGAATACGACATCTCAATGGCGTATCCAAGAGGAATCACACCTTATTAGATATGGTGCGATCAATGATGGTTGAGTCAACATTGCCGATTACCTTTTGGGGATACGCGCAGTTAACCATAACTCTAATTACTGAATAAAGATTATCTGAAGCACTAGAGAAAAGAGGTTCTTGAACCATTTTCTGAAAGAAAGGAGTATCACTTCTACAAACTTTTGTAGAGGAAAGTGTTTATGTCTCAAAATACTTTCTTCTTAGAGAATATGTTATTCTCTAAAAGAAAGAGTGGGAGAGATTTTGAACTTACCGAAGTTCGAGAGACACAAAACACTGTAATCATCACCTGAAACTCCACTACTTGATCCTAGTTTAAAATTTTCCTATTGGTCGGGAAATTAAGAACAAGGTTGAGGCAATTGAATTTCCTCAAAACGTTGAGGAGGAGGTGTCATGAACATTACTCCAAGCAAGGTCAGGTAAACAACTCCGTCAAACCCAGAGATATCGTTCTTCTATGGATGAGCGTGAGATGTTACTTTTAGAAAGTAATGACTCTACCTACAACAAAGAAGCTTTAGCAAGTTCCATAAGGTCTAAGATTGACTCCATGTATACAACCAAGTTTAGAACTCGGTTGATTTGTCTGAAGGTGTGAGCCATCAGGGACATGAGGGTTTTAAGGCAAAACATGGGTTCATTAAGATTCACATCAAGACTGACTTCAAAATTAGATTTTGAAGAAAGGTGTGTACTTGACACAACTGAGTTGTCTTTTGTTGGAATATTTGTAAACTTCAAGAGACCATCTGTGGTCTTAAGGAAGCTTCTAGGAGTTGGAATCATTGACCTTCTTGACCAGGGTATCAAAAAGGTTTGACATACTGGGAAGTGCCAAAGATAATATTGTGTTTACAAGAAGTTCAGTGGGAGCAATGCGTTTTCTGATATTGTATGTGATTGACATACTGCCTACTGAGAAGAATATTCCAATGTTGCTTCTATTGAGGTTGACTTGGAAATAATTTTCAAAGTGAAGGATTGGTGGGGCTAAGAATTTTATTGGAAACAAGATCTATGATGATAGATTAAAGATTTTGATTGTCTGAATCAAAGTTAACTAGGTGTTGAATAGTTCAACTCACTTCGAGAATGGATTAATTTCCAAAATCATGGCATATCCTTACGGAATTTGATTGTCTCAAAACAATCAGAAGTTCTAAGAAGGATGAGACATATAACTCATGCTTCAGGCGTGAGATTAATGTATGCCATGAGATGTTCAAAGTCCAACATAACATATACATTGTATATGTATAAGCAAAACTAAGGATGTGTCCTAAGTCTAAAGTGGTTGATAAAAGCTAAGTGTGAAGAGTTGCATTGATGCTACACTCATGCAGAGAAATATGATTATCTGAAAGGTCAGAGAAAATTATACGATCTGTATTGAGTGGTATTGAGGTGAACTGGAAGAAGTTCCTAACATGACATGCGGTTAATTCTACAAATAAGACAAGTATGACACGACTTTAGAAGTTGTGGCAGAAACTGTTAGGATTGCGAAGTTCGTTCTTAGAACTGGGTGATGTTTCTAGCCTTGCGAGAGAAATGAAGCCTTATTGATAGGAGCCATCACTCAAGCAAAGGAACTGAAGCTCACTATGAATCCAAACATGTGTTTCGAAAATATCTTCCTATATGAAAGGTCATTAGTGAGATGGTATATGTACGAGGTTCATTGCAAGTATTATGTACTAAACCCCTGTTGTAGTTATAGCATGATAGTCATGCATGGGCAATATGTATTAAACACATTCCGAAATATTAACAAGTCAAATTTGCATGAATTGTTCATGAATTATGACCTTGTTGATTCATCATTGAGAATAAGATTCCAAAATTTACATCAATTGTGGTTTAGAATTATGTAAATGTCCAAAAAGGTTAGCGCATTCAAAATGGGAAATTGGATGAGGTCCGATATCTGAAACCCCATTAGTGAACTTGATAACGCTAGTCTTGGTTGATAGTCGACCTGGTTCCTAATTGTATTATCACGTAGGAACAGTGATAATATCAACACAATTAGCATGTAGGATTGAGGCGATGATCAAGTTTCGTTATCATAGTGATGTGATGACATCATAAATCAATCACATGGGTATTGTTGAGAACATCTACCGAACTGACCCGCAGTGGGAGCTCTTTAAGTTGGGATTTGTCATAGGAGCTCTCACTACTCAAAATTCCTAAATCCTGAGTTCAGTACATAGACTACATGGTCTGTTGTGACTTTGGAGCGCGTCAAACGCCTTTCGTAACAGTAGGCTATAAAGGCGGTGTCTGGGTTACAGTTGGATCATGTGAGAATGTGTGTCTGAACAAGATGGCATTGTCCTCCCTATTAGGGACAGTTGTCTCGTTGGCCACTCGGTGAGATTGGACTGAAAATGCTTGGCCGAGCTTAGTTGAATCAATAGTTGATCATCTGTTTTTCAAAGTCTAAACTCGGAGATCGAGGAATGTTTGGGTCTTACATAAGGATGACTTTAGCTTACCTTATCCGAACTAGAGACAGTAAGTGACAAGGGAATTCAAGGAATCGAACACTTGTGGGACAAGTGGGAGATTGTTGGGAATGTCCTGACAATGTTCGATATACACGGAGATTAAACCAAAGTAATATAGTAATTATATGTCTTGCTAGAGACCTCTATAATTAGTAATTAAATATGTTTAATTACAACTATATTATTTGGTCCTACTGGGTCACACAAGTCAGTGCCCTGGAACAATGTATGTAACCTAAATGATATTGTATCACGTTTAGAAAAGTTGGAAATTGATTTCTGTGAGAAATCAGCCCAATATGGACCGAATTGGGTTCAACACGGGTCGTGTTGACCCAACACGGTCCGTGTTGAGACACCACGGTCCGTGGTGTCCATGGGCCGAATAATTGAACCTTCTGGAGTCCAACACGGACCGTGTTGGGCCCAGAAAGGCGCCGTTGTTTTAATTCGGCCCTTTAGGGTTTTTGAACCCTTTCCCTAGGTTTTCTAAACACTATATAAAGGGGTCTCTGGGAGAGATTATTCTACACCAACTGCTTAAGACTCTTAGAGAGATACCAGGGTGATTTCCTGAGTTCCTCTCTCTTTTAGTTTGCAGTTCTAGTTTCAGGAAACATTCTCTATTTCCCGAAGCAATCTTACATACATCTTAGATTGAGATTCGTCTCGATCGGGTCGATCTAGCAATCGGGTTCCCGGAGTGCTGCGTGGACTTTTCAGTAGAGGATTTCAGCAATGGAATCAGGAAGTTCATCCTCTTCTTCAGCAGGAATTAACGATCAGGTATAATTACTAAAGCCTCTGCAATTGTGTTGATTAATTGTTTATAACTGTTATAATATTCCGCCAATTAATCTGTATCTGTTTAGGAAATAGATAACTTAAAACTTAACAGTCATGCCTTTCGGTCTTAAAAATGCCGGAGCAACGTACCAGAGGACTGCCAATACCCTACTTCATGACATGATGCACGTCGAAGTAGAAGTTTATGTTGATGACATGATTGTTAAGTCTAAGACAAGGGAGGGTCATATTCCTAACCTCCGGAAGTTCTTTCTGCGACTTCGCAAATACATGATGCGGCTCAACCCAGCAAAGTGCACCTTCGGTGTTACCTCTAGGAAGCTACTAGGCTATGTGGTCAGCCATCGGGGCATTGAAGTTGATCCTTCAAAGATCAAGGCTATCTAACAGTTACAACCACCTAAGACAGAAAAGGAGATAAGAGGTTTCTTGGGCCGAATCTAGTACATCAGCAGGTTCATTTCAAAGCTCACCATAACTTGTGAACCTTTGTTTAAGAAGCTAAAGAAAGGAAGCAAAGTGGAATGGGACGATAAATGTCAAGCTGCTTTTGACAAAATCAAGGAATATTTGCAACATCCTCCAGTTCTCATGTCGCCAGTACCAGATGAGCCTCTACTCATTTACCTTACAGTGACTAGCTTAGCAATGGGGGCTATGATAGCTCTAAAGGTAAAAGGTCAAGAGAGCGCCATCTACTACTTGAGCAAGAAGTTCCTAGACTACGAAAGTCAATACGCAAACATAGAGAAAATGGCCCTCGCATTAGTTTGGGCCACCAAGAAGTTAAGGCACTACATGCTCTCACACACAGTGTATGTAATAGCTAAGAACAATCCCATCAAATTCATCATGGAGCAACCAACCATCAACAATTGCATCGCTCGATGGGTAGTCATGCTTTCTGAGTTCAATCTTCAATACTTACCTCAGAAAGCTATCAAGGGACGAGTCATTTCAGATTTTCTGGCCGCTTCACCATCACAGAAACCTCCAAGCACTCACTTGGAATTCCCAGACGAAGGAGTGTTCTTTACCGATGAACTTACCTGGGAAATGTATTTCGATGGAGCTTCTAACCTAATGGGTTGTGGAATAGGAGTCTTGTTAATATCTCCAGAAGGTGCACATGTCCCTGTATTGGTAAAATTGGATTTTGATGCTACTAACAATGCAGCGGAGTATGAAGCACGCATCAAGGGCCTACAAGCTACCTTGGCTTTAGGAATACGCCACATAAAGGTCTTTGGAGACTCTAGCCTCATCATTAATGATGTATGCAAGGTCGCTAAGATCATAGTGATGACCTCACAGACACTAAACGGACACACAAAACTGGGAATCTTAGACCTCACAATAGAAAATCGATTACAATCACTCCAAAACAGAGGGTAATCGACAGTGATCAGATGGATGAAATGGGTGAGGTGTGAAAAGTGATCGGATGAGCAAGAACAACACGAATAACCTCCTCCAAGATAGAACCCAGTTCACTACGCTCCAAATAACATCAAATGGATTGAAATGGATAATGAGGGATGGGAAAACAGAAAAGGAAAGATAGACTTGAGCTCAAGCTGATACAGGTACACCACAGCTAGAACGTCAAGGGCAATGGACTCGATGACCTCAATGGATACAGGCACACCATGACCGATTATCACAAGAGCAATGGGTCTAGAAGCTTCCTAATTTAGTTACATATTATCTTATTTTGATGTAATTAGTTAATTAAGCTACATTAGGACGTTTTCTTTTTGCTCAAGAAATTCCTAATTAGATATTTCAGCTGGGTTTATATATACCCACTGTGAGGTCACTGTAGAAAACAACTTGAAATATGAAATATGAGATTTGAGTGCCTTATTGAGCCTCTTGTTTGTGAGTGACGTTAAACTCTCAAATTTGGTTAATTCTACTACAGTATCAAGGATTTGGCAATCCTTGTGGTGGGTGTAGAGCTTGGTAGCTTCAATGGTGGTGTGCCTGTATCCATTGAGGTCATCGAGTCCATTGCCCTTGATGTTCTAGCTGTGGTGTGCCTGTATCAGCTTGAGCTCAAGTCTATCTTTCCTTTTCTGTTTTTCCATCCCTCATTATCCATTTCAATCCATTTGATGTTACTTGGTGCGTGGTGAATTGGGTTCTATCTTGGAGGAGGTTATTTGTGTTGTTCTCACTCATCCGATCATATTTCACACCTCACCCATTTCAACCATCTGATCCTTGTTGATTTGAACCCTATTTTGAGCTGATTGCATTCGATTATCAGTTGTGAGGTCTCGGATTTCAAGTGTTGTGTGTCCGTTTGGTGTTTGTGAGGTCATCACTCTGATCTTAGCGACCTTGCATACATCAACTTGTTATCAGAGTTGAGTTTCATCTTGGAGGAGCTGAGTTTCACCCTGGAGGAAGTTTATTGGTGTTGTTCTTGATGTTGGGCAGTAGCAGAACACCTCATGAAGTTACAGAGCTAGCTACCATCTTGGCAAGTGAGTTTAATTCCTTTGAACCTAAACCTGTCCCAAATCCGCCCAAACATATAGCCCCAAAAATCCCACCAACCTTGATGATTCGTTTCAGATTTCTTTAAGCCTAAACACATCCCAAATCAGCCTAAACACATAGCCACACAAAAAAAAAAACCCAGCAGCCATGACTTTTAGCAAGTCTTCATCTCGAAAGAATGAGCAAATTTTGAAGGAGGAAAGGAGAATGAGGAGATTGAGGCGTGAGATCAAGATGTTACAATTGGAGATAAATTTGTGTGAATTTATTTATGATTCCATGAAGTCACTTGAACCACCTTTGATTCAAGAGGAAGAGCACAAGGATGAACACGAGGTTGATTTTAATCACCCTCCTATTTTTTATGTGTATGAAGATGAAGAAGATTATAAGGGGTTAGAGGAGGAAGAAGAGGAGAAAGAAGAAGAAGAGGAAGATCCCTTTAGTGGATCCGGGAGAGGAGGTAGAGATCCTAGATATGGTGAGGAAGTAGAGGATCTTGATGAAGAAGAGTGTATAAATGAACCTTTGGATGATCCTGTCTGTGATCAGGAGGTTGAGGACTGTCTGTCCTTGACACAGTCAATGACCTTAGTGTGTTGCCGCCCAATGACATTGTCGAAATCAGAACCTCAACTCGTGATTATGAACATCATGTCATCTTTGGGTGCTACAAGGATGAGGATGGAGGATGAAGCTTCCAGTGGCTTCAATGTTGAGTTGGTTTATTTCCAACCGAGGTCGCTTCTATGGGTGAACTTGGAGGTGACAAGAAGACCAAAACGAAAGAGGTGGAAGCGAAGGAGGTCAAAGTATGATGAATAGAGTATCAAGCCCCAAACAAACTCAGTGGAGGAGCTCATTATTTTTACTGGTGATGTTGATTGTCCAACCTTGATTCTTTTCAAATTAATTGGTGTCCAATATTTTGGTCAAGGTATGGGATCTCAAGAATTTCCTTACTACATTATTTTGATGGGCATGAATGAAGCATACTTGCGAATATTTTGGAGTTTCATGAATGTATGTTTTGTGAAATTTCATGTGCTGTGGTGTTATGTTGAGGAGATTATCATGATTATACAACTTTGGATGAGTCAAGATAGTGGAATAGCAATGAAGTCATATTATCTTGATTTTGTGAGTATTAATGATGCTTGTTGTGGATTTGTGTGGAGTGTTGTTAAGGCCTTGATCATATGTTCTATATTGGGAAGTATGCCTTGGATGTTTATTGTGAAAGAAATTCTTGTTGTTAGAAGGGTCCTTGGTAGTTCTTATGTACATGAACCAGAATTGGAAGATGAATGTGAGAAAGAGTTTTTGGGAGATCGGGTTTATGATGAAGAGAATGAAATTCTAGTGGTGAGAAGAGTCCTTAATGGTTCTTTTATGCATGAAGGTCAGAAGCAAAGGGAGGACAACATTTATTTGAGTTGTGTTATCAATGGTAATGATTGTCCCTTGACCATTGAAGAAGGAAGTTGTGCTACTGATGCATCTTCTTTTGCTCAAACTGTCATATGTTCTTTCTTGAGGCCCTCCAGACAGTCAAGCTTTGATATGCACACTCCTTACCAACCTTGGTTCGCCATTAATCCTACCATCAACCTACCACTGAAACCCCCACTATCCTTAACCCACAAAACAGCCCCAAAAGCCCCACGAAAACCCCTCATACCAAATAACTTCTTATTCAACAAGGGGAGTCCTGAAACCTACCTTCCATGTCCCTTTACCTTCACATCATCACCCTCCATAAATGAACCAATTCCCAGAATCCACCAACCTATGCTTTTGTCCTTAAGGCCCTAGTTTTTGAAGTTCCTTGATATGACTGAGGACCTTATTCTCCTAGACTAAAACACAAACCCAAACTCCTCAAATAGCCACCCCCTCCTTACCCTTCCTTTGGTACACTATCCTTATGTGTTTCTGAAAGAAAAACCCCTTGGTTTGCCTCCTGAATATGAGCTTCACCATGAACGGAACAATGCAGCTAAGTTTCATGATTTTGCTCACAAGAAAAAGAAGTTGAGTTTTCTGCCTGGAGATCTTGTTTGGATCTACCTAAAGAAGGACAGATTTCGATCCAAGAGGAAAGGGAGGTTGTTCCCAAGAGCTGAAGGTCCCTTTGAGGTCCTTAAGAAGGTGGGAAACAATGTTTACAAGCTGGATTTTTCGGATGAACTTGGTGGAAGTGCAACCTTCCATGTAGCTGTTTTGAGGCCATACTATTCTTGGTGTAAATCCTTGAGGCCATACTATTGTGAGGCAGAGGACTTTCCAAGTTTGAGGACAAACTTTTCTCAACTTGGGGGGAATGATGGAGATCAGCCCTCACAACCTCATTTGGTGTCACTATGCTTTGAGGCCATCCATGAATCCCAGAAGGTCCTTGACTATATCAAAGGTCATCCACCTGATGTGAGGCCATCTTTATTGTCTCAATACTTCATAATTGAGGCCTCACTCACATTTGGTCCCTTGGAGGTCGTTCATAATGTCCAAGCTTACATGGTCCGAAGGTTATTCGGGTTCCACATAACTATTTCAACCTGGGCATGCATTGAGGACGTTTATCTGGACATTGAGGACGTTTATCTGGAGCTGATTGTTCTTTTCAACTTGGTTTGTGTTTCTCTTCTCTTTGGGGGTCAAGGAAGTGTGTTACTAAGACATTCTAAATTCCGAAGGTTGATCCATTTGGAGGTCATTTGCATTCTGCACAACTATTGCAAACTGGGTACGTGCATGAGGACCTCATTCGGGATCAGCTTGTCTTTTGGTGTTTCAGCAAGGTCCTTTTGGTCTTATCACTTGGGTTGCATCATCTTCTATTTATTGGAGGTCATTAATCTTTTATGCAATCTGAAGATACGCATGAGGACCTCCATATTGAGTCTGCTAAGAATTTGGACGTCCAAGGACGTTCCCTACTGGAGGAAGACTATTTGCACCTTTTTGACTTCACTTCCTGAGTTGTTCAGGTCTTTCCCATTCAGTGAGGTGTTTGTCATTGAGGCCCTCTATGAAGATGTCACTTTCGAGTTGTTGAGGTCCTTCCAGCTCGTGAGGTGGTTATCTAGCCTTGCCCACGTGAGGAATGCTGCTCCAACAAGAAAGCGCCATGTGTGATGTTTCTAGAGCCTTCTAATTGTTCTAGAAGCTTCATGAAGAAGCCATGTGTTTTTCTTTTATTAGTCCTCATTACCAATGGGTCTAGAAGCTTCCTAATTTAATTACATATTATCTTATTTTGATGTAATTAGTTAATTAAGCTACATTAGGACGTTTTCTTTTTGCTTAAGAAATTCCTAATTAGATATTTCAGCTGGGTTTATATATACCTTTGTGAGGTCATCATGAAAACAACTTGAAATATGAAATATGAGATTTGAGTGCCTTATTGAGCCTCTTGTTTGTGAGTGACGTTAAACTCTCAAATTTGGTTAATTCTACTACAGTATCAAGGATTTGGCAATCCTTGTGGTGGGTGTAGAGCTTGGTAGCTTCGATGGTGGTGTGCCTGTATCCATTGAGGTCATCGAGTCCGTTGCCCTTGATGTTCTAGCTGTGGTGTGCCTGTATCAGCTTGAGCTCAAGTCTATCTTTCCTTTTCTGTTTTTCCATCCCTCATTATCCATTTCAATCCATTTGATGTTACTTGGTGCGTGGTGAATTGGGTTCTAGCTTGGAGGAGGTTATTTGTGTTGTTCTCACTCATCCGATCATATTTCACACCTCATCCATTTCAACCATCTGATCCTTGTTGATTTGAACCCTATTTTGAGCTGATTGCATTCGATTATCAGTTGTGAGGTCTCGGATTTCAAGTGTTGTGTGTATGTTTGGTGTTTGTGAGGTCATCACTCCGATCTTAGCGACCTTGCATACATCAATTAACCAGGCTAAGAATGCATGGAAAGTTCAAAGTGAGTGCCTTTTAGCTTATCAACAGAAGCTTTTGGGACTGGCTGACCAATTTGAGAAGATTAACTTCCAATATCTTTCTAGGGATCACAATGAACTGGCCGATGCCTTGGCCAAGTTATCTTCAATGATATCAATCCCATCAGACACGCTCCAGCTACCAGTAATTGTAGGGCGACAGTCTGAACCCGCTTATGTCTGTGCCATGGAAACACAAGAAGAGGAGACTGATGAATGGTTCCTTGACATATATAATTTCATTTGGAAGGGAGAATATCCAGCTGAGTTAGATGCTCGAGGACAACGAGCGATCAGGGCTTTAGCCGCACAATACTGCTTGATCCAAGATCGTTTATACAAGAAGTCATCTACATGCCTCAATTTGTTGTGTATCGATGCCAAAAGTGCAAAGGAAGTTATGGTTACTGTACATGGAGGAGAGTGTGGGCTTCACATGAATGGACGCATGCTAGCGAAGAAGATTCAAAGAGTTGGTTACTACTAGACCACTATGGAACCATATTGCTTGAATTTTGTTCGAAAATGCCACAAATGTCAGGAGTATGCCAATCTGCAACATCAACCTCCTTCATATTTGACAACACTGACCTCTCCATGGCCATTCTCGGTATGGGGTATTGACATCATTGGCAAAATACACCCAACCGGAACAGGAGGACATGAATACATCCTGTTCGCTATTGATTACTTCACTAAGTGGGTAGAGGCAGCCTCTTTTGCTAAGCTCACATCCAAGCACGTGGCCAAATTCATCCTTCAGAACATTATATACCAATATGGAGTACCTCATGAGATCATCAGTGATAATGGGAGTCACTTTCGAAATGAAGTAGAAGTTCTGCTCACCAATTACAAAATTCAGCATCATCGGTCTTCACCTTACCGACCACAAACAACGGAGCTGTAGAAGCGGCCAATAAAATGCTGGCGGGAATCATTAAGAAGATGGTCGTTACTTACAAGGATTGGCCTGACAAGTTAGGATTTGCCTTGTGGGGATACCGAACCTCAATTCGAACTGCACAGGAGCCACACCCTATTCATTAGTGTATGGAATAGAAGCAGTCCTGCCGATCGAGTTAGCGATCCCGTCATTACGAATAGTGGCAGAAAGCCAATTTCCAGAAGCAGAATGGGCTAGGGCAAGGTTCGAGGAGTTAATGTTGATGGATGAATGGCGACTAAGGGCGTTGCATAATGTTCAAGTGTACCAGAATAGGATTACACGCGCCTTTAATAAGAAGGTGAAAAGTCGTTCACTTCAAGAAGGTGATCTAGTACTTAAGGAAATGAGGGCACCAATACAAGACCCAAGAGGAAAGTTTGCACCTAATTGGAAAGGTCCTTATATGGTCAAGGAAATTTTACCGGGAGGAGCAGCTCGGCTTGCCACTATGGATGGAGAAGATGTTATTCAACCAACAAATTTGGATCAGCTCAAGAGATATTATACTTAATATAGCCAAGCAACTGGAAAACTAATTTTAAGACACTTGGTTAATATTCAATATATGTTCATAAAAAAAGAAGAAAGATAAAGTTTACAAGGACACAATGATTGTAGACAATAATTCTTCTTTTATTAATAATTAAAATACAAGTACACTGCTTGTAAATAAGAAAATTCAAAAGGCGTAATTAAATAAAAGTTTATTCTAGCAAAGCAGTTCAGTTCCTCCGCTTCTATCCATCTTCTAATCTTGTTTCACCTTCTCTATGTCGCCAGTGGTCTCATGGTCAATCTCCATGTCTTTAGGCTCATTTGGGTCCGTCTCTTTGTTTTTACGCTTATAGGCTCGCTTATGTGATTTCCGTGTCTCCACCCTCGGACCAAGCCGGTCCTTTGTTGTCACCTTCGCACCGAGACGATCCTTTATCGTTGAACAAGGACCCAGCCTCTCCCTCATGGATGTTCGACTTCTTAGCGCCTCTCCAGCACGGCGGGACTCAATAGCCGCAATTAACCATCCGTGATATTCAGCGACAGCAATCTCTGATATATGTGCCTTTGATGGAGCCTTAAGGGTCGGCCTTCTGGCCCAATACTTCAACCAAGACTCTATCACCGAGCCACGAAGCTTCAATTGCTCGGGGGCTTCACATAGCCGCTCGGGGATGGTCTGTTTGCAATACACACATAAGCGTTGCGATAATCACTGGTCACATACTCGGGAACATGCCACCACTCGATCCACCACGCGATGTCACGAGGTTTCTTCAGAAAGGCGATTCATTCAGTTACCGATCGGAGCTCGGTATATTTGCGAGTCCTTTGAAAATAATTTGCAAGCGCCGAAGGGTTACGGGGATCTTTGATAAGGCCCAAATGCTTCATCAGCCAGATCTGCCCAAGACAGTTAGCACGGGTTACAATTGCATGCCAATTATTCGCAAACTAACGAAAAAATATTAAAAAAAAACCTTAAAACCCGCCTAGTGTCACGGAATTTTCCGGAACCATCTAAAATGTCCCGGAATATTCTGGAAACATCCGAAATATTCCGTATCTTTCATGAGGTCTCTAGAATTCTCTAGACTATTCTAGAATTTCCTTGAATATCCTAGAGTTCTCTAGACTACTCATGAATGTCCTAGAATATTCTAGAGTACTCTACACTTATATAGATTATTAGATACTTGTATAGAAGGTTCTAGAGGCACAATATGGACCGTTAGATTAAATGAATCTCCACCGTCCATTGAGGAGGTGGAAGTGTATAAATACCTCCTTTGGGGTCTTATTTGTAATCATCCACCAATTGGAAGCAATACTCAAAAGCATTCTCCCAAACACACTCTTGTCTCTCTTCTTTGTCTTCAAAGCTTTCTTAGTCTCTTATAGTTTAAGTTAAACTTGTGAAAGGCTTACTAGCAAACTTCTAATATAAAATCGGGTTAAAGCTTGCTAGCGCCACACAGGTGTTGTACAAATTAAAGTCACCCCGTGACATTTGGTATCAGAGCCACGATTTTGAGAAATTCGTGTGCGGGAGAAGTCATATCGAGTATGGCCAAGCAAGGCTCCAAGAAGGGCAACGGGAATGGGGAGAGCATGGAGAACCTGGGACATGTCATTCTTGATGAAAGGGTGGCCGAGGTGGAGGACACCATGTCCCACCTAGTGAAGGAAGTCGAGGCCTTGATGGGAAAGGCCGAAGACACGGAGGAATTCGCTTCTAAGGAGGAGATGAAGGAATTCCAAGATGATGTGCAAAGCGCCTTTGATTCTCTCAAGGCGGAGCTTGTTCATGGGGATGATGCTCTCAAAAGGGAGTTGAAGGATTCCAACAAAGCCCTTAGGAAGGAGCTGGTTGATTGCAAGTCAACAGTCGAGTCTCTTTCCAACAAAGTGGAAGAACTCGAGTTGCAATTGAAGACTTGCATGCCCTTGTTGGTTAATGGTGGAGGCGCTCGGGAGATTTCCGTCTCCAAGAAGGATAACACTCCTCCTCCTCCTTTCTACAAAGGGTCGAGGAATGCACGAGAGATTGATGACTTCATTTGGAATGTGGAGTCATACTTTGAGTCCAATCACATATTGGACGAAAGGAAGAAGGTAAACACCGCTTCCCGCTATTTCAAAGAAATTGTCTTGATATGGTGGCGGTGAAGGTGTGAAGATGCCACCACCGGCACATCCGATCCCATCACTACTTGGGATCAACTAAAGAGGGAGCTTAAGAGGCAATTCTATCCAGAGGAAGCCGAATTAAAAGCCCGCACTAGGCTTCGACACCTCCAACATAAGGATGGACGTATTCGGGAGTACGTCAAGGAGTTCCAAGAACTCATGTTGGAGATCACCGACATGAGTGCTAAGGACAAGTTATTTATGTTCCTTGAAGGATCACAACCGTGGGCTAAGATGGAGCTGAAGCGACAAGGGGTAAATGATATCAATTCAGCGATTGCCGCTGCCGACACTCTGCCCAAACGTAGGCAAGAGTTCTCCAAAGGACCAAGTACGAGGCCAAGTAACAATGGCAAAGGTGGGGGAGATCGAGACAAGTCTCCCAAGAAGGATCGACCCTTCAAAAGCCACGACAAGGACAAGGGTAAAGGCAAACGGATGACGCTCCGAGGAGGTACTCATGCTTCTTATGCAATGGGCCACATCGGGCTGCCGACTGTCCTATGAGGGGAAAGATTTCCTCCCTCGTAAGGCAAGAAGAAACGAAGGAAAAGGAGAAGAAGATATCTTCTCTAAAATTCCTTAGCACCGTCTAAGCTAAGGTCGAGGAAGGATCCCATGGGCGCATGTATGTAGAGACACACATCAACGGCAAGCCTCTCCAAGTGTTGTTGGACACAGGTGTGGATACGGTCTATATGGCCAAGGAGCTTGCCGATGAGGTGGGTCTCTCCTACACCAAAACCAAGGGTTTTGTCAAGGGAGTAAATGCAAAAAAACTCCCAATCTATGGAGTTTCTAAGGACACTCCCATTCGCATCGAGCAATGGGAAGGTAAGGGTGATATCACTGTAGCTCCCTTAGATGACAAGAAGTTCTACTTGGGAATTGATTTCTTTGTCAAGGCGAAGGCCTTCCCCATCCCCTTCGTCAACGTTATGTGCATCATTAAAGAAACACAACCATGTGTCGTCCCGGTAAGGACGGACATTGATGAGGGAAGGATGTTATCCGCCCTTCAACTCTCTAAGGGAGTGAAGAAAAAAGAGCCTACCTACTTAGCCACTCTTAAGATGGAAGAGGGAAACAAAAAAGAAGCTCAAGTGCCCGAGGTCGTCCAAGAGGTACTTGGCGAGTTCAAGGACATCATGCCTGCAGAGTTGCCCAAGAAACTTCCCCCAAGAAGGGAAATAGATCACGAGATCGAGTTGGATCCAGGGGCTAAACCACCCGCGTTTGCTCCCTACCGAATGGCACCACCAGAGTTGGAGCAGCTAGGGAGACAACTCAAGGAGTTATTGGATGCCGGGTACATCCGCCCTTCAAAGTCTCCTTATGGTGCGCCAGTCCTGTTCCAAAAGAAGCACGATGGGTCACTTCGACTATGCATCTATTATAGAGCACTAAACAAGGTAACCATCAAGAATAAGTACCCCATTCCCCGTATTGATGATCTATTCGATCAACTTGGAGGAGCAAGGTATTTCACCAAACTTGATTTAAGGAGTGGGTACTACCAAGTTCGCATAGCCGAAGGAGACGAGGCGAAGACGGCATGCGTGACCCGCTATGGATCCTACGAGTTCCTAGTCATGCCGTTTGGGCTTACAAATGCCCCAGCCACATTTTGTACCCTCATGAACAAGGTACTTGCTCCATTCTTTGATCACTTTGTGGTGGTTTATCTCGATGACATTGTCATATATAGCAAGACTATGGAAGATCATGTGGGGCATTTGACACAAGTGTTCAAGACACTTCGGGAGAATGAGCTTTACGTCAAGAAGGAGAAGTGTTCCTTTTCCCAAGAAGAAGTGCCATTCTTGGGCCATGTTGTGGGGAAGGGCAAGCTTCGCATGGATCCGGCCAAGATCAAAGTGATCCTTGATTGGGAGCCACCAACCAAGGTCACTGAGCTAAGATCATTCCTTGGCTTGGTGAATTATTACCGGCGTTTCATCAAGGGATATTCCGCTATTGCCTCTCCTTTTACCGACTTGCTCAAGAAGGGAAGAGGATGGGCTTGGAGCGAAGAATGTCAGCAAGCCTTTGAAATTTTGAAGAAGGCTGTCAGGGAAGAACCTGTTCTAGCACTTCCCAATCTTGGCAAGCCATTCGAGCTACACACCGATGCTTCCGACTTCGCCATTGGTGGAGTATTAATGCAAGAGGGCCATCCCATCGCCCACGAGAGTCGAAAGCTCAATGACACCGAAAGGCGGTATACGGTACAGGAGAAGGAGATGATCGCAGTGGTGCGTTGCCTTCGAACTTGGAGACATTACTTGCTCGGGAGTAAGTTCGTTATCAAGACAGACAACGTTGCAACAAGATACTTCCAAACCCAAAAGAAACTAACTCCCAAGCAAGCTCGATGGCAAGACTTCTTAGCGGAGTTTGATTATACAATGGAGTATAAGTCGGGTCGTGCTAACTTGGTAGCGGATGCTCTAAGTCACAAAGGAGAGCTTGCCGACATTAGCCAACCTCAAAGCAACCTACGTGATCGAATCAAGGAAGGATTGGAGCATGATTCCTTTGCGAAGACCATCTCCAACCTAATCAAGGATGGCAAGACAAAAAGATTTTGGGTTGAAGATGGGTTGATTCTCAATAAGGGCAGGTGAGTCTATGTTCCTTCATATGGTGGCCTTAGAAGAGAAGTCTTGAAGGAATGTCACGACAGCAAGTGGGTTGGGCATCCAGGTACGCACCGCACACTTGCATTGGTAAGCGATTTCTACTATTGGACTCAGTTGAAGAATGATGTTGAGGCATATGTCAGAACTTGTCTTGTATGCCAACAAGACAAGCTTGAGCAAGGAGTACCCGCAGGACTCCTCCATCCACTTCCCATTCTTGAGAGACCGTGGGAAAGCATTTCCATGGACTCCTCCATCCACTTCCCATTCTTGAGAGACCGATACTCGAAGTATGCCTTTATTCCTGCCCCCAAGGAATGCACCGCTGAGCAAGCCGCCCAACTATTTTTCAAGCATGTTGTGAAGTATTAGGGCTTGCCTCGCTCAATCGTGAGTGATCGAGACACTCACTTTACGGGACGTTTTTGGACGGAGTTGTTCAAGCTCATGGGTTCCGAGCTTAACTTCTCCACCAGCTTCCATCCTCAAAGTGATGGACAAACCGAGAGGGTGAATGCACTTTTGGAGTTGTACCTTCGGCATTTCGTGAGTGCCAACCAAAGGGATTGGGCAAAGTTACTTGACGTAGCCCAATTCTCCTACAAATTGCAAAAGAGCGAGTCCACGGGCCAAAGTCCATTCGAGATTGTCACAGGACAACAACTGTTGACACCAAGCACTATTGCTACGGGGTATAAGGGTCCAAGCCCACCCGCATTTTAGTTTGCCAAGTATTGGAATGACCAACTTGGAGTGGCGCGAGCTTACTTGGAAAAGGCTTCTGAGAAGATGAAGAAATGGGCTGATAAGAAGAGGCGCCCGAGGGAATTTCAAGTTGGTGACCTCGTGCTTGTTAAGCTCTACAACCACGCGAGGTTAGAAGGGCGACATCGGGGCCTACTTCGAAGATATGAAGGACCCTTTCCCATTATCAAAAAAGTCGGAGCACAGGCTTATAAGGTGGAGTTGCCTCCCAAGATCAAGTATCATCCTGTCTTCCATGTAAGCTTACTTAAACCTTACCACGGGGACCAAGATGATCCGAGTAGAGGCATATCTAGCTCAATGGGCACCAATGGGTATCAAGGTCCAACATGATAAGCAAGCAGAGACGATTCTTGCCAACCGAGTGGTACGCCAACCAGGTCTACCTCCAAGCACGGAGTTACTTGTCAAGTGGAAGGGCCTTCCGAATAGCGAATCAAGTTGGGAGCCTATCCAGAACTTATGGCAATTCAAGAAGCAGATCCAAGCATACGAGGACTTGAAGGCAACGAGGACGTCGCCGGATTAGGTGGGGAGAATGTCACGGAATTTTTTGAAACCATCTAAAATGTCCCGGAATATTCTAGAAACATCCGGAATATTCCGTATCTTTCATGAGGTCTCTAGAATTCTCTAGACTATTCTAGAATTTCCTAGAATTTCCTAGAGTTCTCTAGACTACTCATGAATGTCCTAGAATATTCTAGAGTACTCTACACTTATATAGATTATTAGATACTTGTATAGAAGGTTCTAGAGGCACAATATGGACTGTTAGATCAAATGAATCTCCACCGTCCATTGAGGAGGTGGAAGTGTATAAATAACTCCTTTGGGGTCTCATTTGTAATCATCCACCAATTGGAAGCAATACTCAAAAGCATTCTCCCAAACACACTCTTGTCTCTCTTCTTTGTCTTCAAAGCTTTCTTAGTCTCTTATAGTCTAAGTTAAGCTTGTGAAAGGCTTAGTAGCAAACTTCTAATATAGAATCGGGTTAAAAGTTTGCTAGCGCTGCACGGGTGTTGTACAAATTAAAGTCACCCCGTGACACTAGGTTATACAGGCAGTAGGGGGTTTTTGACAAATATGAGGGAAGAAATGTACCTGAAGAAGTAGGGGGCTCCCACGAAGCTCGTATTCTGGATCCGGATTATCCAAGCCCATCATGGTTTCCGCTAGCATCAATGGCTCTGGATTAAAGCCTCGAGCCATGTCTTCCACGATCTGTATTAGGCCCGTCGGCCCGGTTCTTCGCCCGCCATGATAGAAGCAAAATTCTCCAAGAAGGCATAGTACAAATTCTCGCACTCGTATCACGGGACCATATTCCAACGTGTCAGGCGATTGAAAGTATTCGACAATGGTTTGGAAATGTACCTTATCGCCGAATAATGCGTTTCCTATGACTCGGTTCGGAAGGCATAGCAATTCCTTGTACTGTTTGGTGTTGTCGGCAACAGTTGGAGGTGATGTCGGTCGTGCGAAATGATTCGTCCCAAGAATGGACGACCACTCTTCGGGTAGTGGGCATAGCTCTTTCAAGGAAAAGCATAAAACATGCATCTTTGGATCCCAAAAGGCGCTCGCCGCTCGAATAAAGTCATGGTTGACTCTTGCTTGTCGAAGACTTAGCAACTTCGTCGGACTATATCTCCCGAGCTCTTTCTTCTTGTCTCTGGACAAAGTGCTCATCCAAGTTGCGAGCTTCTTCTCGAAGGCCATGATGGGAGGGTTTTTTTGTGATAATTAGGAAGCTCTTTTATATGTAAAATGCAATTGGAGTTGATAAGTGATATCCATGGCAAAGGAGGGGGTATTTATACACTTTCATCCATGATCAAAATGGAGCAAATCGGCCAGTAAGTAGTCACATAGTCGTTGCCATCATATCCCATGATTCAAGCCTTTCTTCAACAGCTAGCAAAAAAAAAGAAAAACATAATATAACCCGCCTGGGTTATATTTTCGGCAGGACAACACGCGCGTGCGACAGCCAGCCCAGGCCCAGCCCTCCAGCTGCTTAAAACCCGCCTAGTGTTTAAGCGGTCCAGGCCCTTTTTTCGCTTCCGTAGCCCATCTGCGCAAAGGTCCTTCTTGGGCCTCTCTGTTTTGGTTTAAATTGGCCCATTCGTGTGTTTTTTATGTTCCGGTTTCTGTTATCGACCCAATGATGTCCGGTTCTGAAATTTTTGCTTCAGCTATCTCCGACACTTAAGTTTTTGTTCTTTTTTATTTTATTTTATTTTTAGGGAAGCGGGATTAATTGGAATTAATCCCATCATGTAGAAAATAATTCGAAATTGCATTAAATAAAAGCGTCAAGTTGTGCATACACCAAGTTCGAGTCTTGCATAAAATAAAAATATATTACAAAGAGTCTTGCATAAAATAAAAATTAAAAAAAGTCTTGCATTGCATAAAGGTGATCACCACAGAGAACCAGAATCGTCGCTGTCCTCCGCCAAGTTGCCCCCTGCATTTGAAGTTCCTGTGTTGGAAGTACCGGCCGTGCCAAAGTAGGTATCCCAGGAGTAATAGTCAGGTCCAGGAGCAGCCTGCACAGGAGGCGATGGCGCGGTCAAGGGCATTTCCGAAGGATGCACACTCGACGGCGAAGACACAGAGTGGTCCTGCGAAGCAGCCAGCCAGGAATGATCAGGAACCTGCGAAGTAGGCCATACCGGACCAGTTCCATAACCGGGGACGGGCCAACCGGAAGAAGCAGATCCACCCAGCCAAGAGTGTTGAGGCACAAGCCACTCTTGGGAACCCATGGGCCATGACGAACCCATCTCAGGAGCAGGGATAGGCCATCCTGCAGAACCAGAACCAAAAGATGAAGCAGGATGCGAAGTAGCATCATCCGCTAGGGCCTGACCGCCAGGATACCCTACGGATGCACCTGAGTCGCGGTCCCTCACTACCATTTCCCGATCGCGACAAGCAGAGCGCACTGAAGCTGGGTATGACGAGAAGAAGGAGGCCGGTGGGTGGCGCTCCATTCAGAAGCTTTCTCCACCCAGTAAGAATGGGGCTGAGTATCACCACCATATCCAATGCTGTGATATAACCCTCCACGACCCAATGGTTCCTCCAAGGACATCTGAGTCATGTCCTCTTCCATGCTCGGAGGGCGACGACCTCTACTACCGGATCTGCTACGATGAGATCCAGTGGAGTGTTGACCCTCGATCAGAATGCCTTTGCCCCGACCCTCTGGTACAGCTGCTAGAGGAGGACGAGAAGACCCCCCAACTTCCTCCCGAGATTGACCTCGAGTGGAATATTCCCCAACTGAAGAGCGACGTGGGGGCTCTGTGCGAGGAGCGCCTGCAGTGGAACGTGGAGGAGGTTCTCTGGGAACAGACTCTACATTGACCTCCATATCGGCCCGTCTGGCAGCACCACCTTGATATCTCCCTGAACCAGTGAAGCCCCGATCAATGAACTTCCTCATGGTGCTCCACTCCATAGTCAGTTGTCGGAGAAAAGCCCACCTCGGCTGGAAAATAACAAAACAAAGGGTCATTCACAAGTGGTATATAGGATAAAAAGGAGGCAACATAAAGCAAAGTCTTACCGGTTTGTGGTCGAATTCTTGAAGCGCAGAGCACTCACTACTGTTCTCCACATCCAGGAAGCCACCGATCTTTCGTCTCTCTTGAGGAGCCTCCACTTCGGCAGCTTTAGCGTAAGGTCCCAGCTGTAGATTTTCCGGTTAGAAAGTGGCTAAAACATGACAAGGACGAAGAAGGAAGATACATACCACTCGAGAAGCCAAACGGCTAAGATAACGCTGGAACTTTTCATCGAATTGATCCTAGGGAACGTTGTGCACAAAGTTGTCAAATGCTTGACCTCGAACTAGGACCCTCAAAATGGTCGGGTCAATCCTCCATGGCTTAAACCTCTGTGCTGGAGGATCTAGGAGAATGAGACCAGGGTAACCTCCCAAAATTTGACTCGAGGCTCTCTCCCCTAAATACCACACATAGCCATAAGGCCCTTCAACTAAGAGGCGAAGACGGGTGTCGTGTTCCACCCGATCCAGAGGTTGTGGTAACCCTCTGATGTCGAAGTCGGCCCAAGAACGCCAATTTATTTGATCCTGCAAGAAGAAGAATACATTTAAGCATGGCATGCAAAGAAAAAAATAGAAAATGTGTCAGGAATAAGGAGATACCGGCCGCAAGTTATCCAAGATGCTGCGAATAAGGTCGAGACACCCCAACTTGTACTTCTTATCATGTATGCGCTCGATGGTCTAGCGTTCAGCAGCTGGCACCGTCTTGTCGTTCTTCGAGCGAACTCCCAGGGCCAAGATATACTCACATGCCCACCACTGCATGCACAACATGTCAAACAAGGAAAGAAAGATGAATAAAGTACATTAAAAGAGAAGGGTCGAGCACATACCTCGAGCACCTTCTACAAGGAAGGACCGTACTGGTAGCGAGCCTGGGCTGCATGGTGGTAAACCGGATCCGCATCCAATGAAAGACGGACGCCACGACGGACCCAATGGATGAAGTTGGCATAGGCCGCCTTGCCCCAATTCAGGTTTCAGATATTATCAAAATTGAGGAGGTTCCGAAACCAGGTCAGGGAAATATTATCCCCATGGTTGGCAAAGAGGGTATCAGAGATGATATACGCCATGAAAATGAAGTGGCGTTGCTCTAGAGGCAGGTTTTGGAAATTCGCATCGTGAACGGTCATCTCAAAGTGCTTATAGGCAAGGTTAGGGAGACCTTGACAACGCCCCAAACGCGCAGACACTGGAGCCAGCAAATCCAGAACTTCGGGAGGAACATCTACGTCAAAGACCACGTCCTGCCCGCCCCAAGGAAGACCGGTGATCATGATAAAATCTTTAGGCGTGACTGTCATCTCACCCACGGGGAAGTGGAATGAGTTAGTGGAATCCCACAACCTCTCCGCCATCGGTCGACCATTAATGCGGAACGTCCTTTTCTTCCAAGCCTCCAAGCATTTCCAGAAAGGTATGAAGCCCGCCGCAGTTAAAGTCTCTTGGACAAAATTGCCCGGGATTGATTTCGCTGCCTTAAGTGGCTCTTTGAAGGCACCAGGAGTTTTCAGGTTATCCTCCTAAGGGTAGAATTTCAAGGCGTCATTTTAAAATGGGGGCTCTAAGCATAATTTCATGGACCCAAGCTGGACCCATCACGGACACTGGGCTCACAGCCACGGCCCATGAAGCAAACAAACAAAGCTCAAGTGACACGACCCAAGCCGGTTCAGCAATAAAATTGGGGAAATCTGAGTTCAAAACCCGCCTAGGGTTTAACTCAAACAGGCCCACAGTCGCGGCCCATGAAGCGGCCCAGCAGAAAACAATAAAAAAAAAAAAAAAGAAAGAAAGGCGCGGGTCAAAACCCGCCTAGGGTTTGACCTCGCCTACCTCAGTTGGGTGACCCAGAGCGTGCAACGGCCCAGTGGGTCTGGAATTAAAACCCGGTGTTCGGTCTCGTTTCGAGCCGAATTCTTCTCTTTATTAGGGAGATTTTATATGTTCTAACCCCGTGTGTTATTCGAGTTATGAGATTTTTGTAGTTTTGTAGGAAAATAAGAAAGTGATCTAAAAAGGCGCCAAAACGGAGCAAAAACTTGCCAAATCAGGGGGTGAGACAGAAGGTCTGCTCGACCGAGCAACATATTGGCTCGGGCGAGCTATGCTTCTGCGCATCAACTAGGAAAAGGATCGGAAAATTTGGCTAAGGCAGTGAAGGAACAGAGAGCCAGCTCGCCCGAGCAAGGGCCTTGCTCGACCGAGCTGAGCTTCTGAGCTGCCGAGGAGAAGCTGCCGAAGAACGAGGGACACGCGACCAGAATGCCCGCCGCCGAAAGGTGATTCTGGCTCGCCCGAGCCAATTCCCATTTCTCGCATACCGAAATGAAGTCTTTGCGTTTTGTGCAACTAACTTAGGGTATTACAAGAGTATTAGCTGCGACTCTTTTAGGAAAAAAATTAGCTGAAGTTTTTAATTGCTTTCCTTTATTTGCTTTAATCTCTCTTAATTGTTCTTCAAGTTTTCAATTGTTCTTCATTGTTCTTTAAGCTTTCATTGATTTCTAGCATTTGTATTCAAATTTTCTCAAGCTTTCTCAATTCAAGCAACTTTCCATTGAAGTTTTACAAGCTTTCTCTCTCTTCTCTCTCTCTCTCTCTGTCTCTCTATAACTACCATTGTTGACTTGTTTTCCAAGCTTTATAGTGTTAGCCACAATCAACTCCATTTTTAGTGGGGAGGAGGGTCAAGGAACTCCAATTCTACTTACTAGTGAGAATTTGGGGGATTCTTGGTAATCCAAACCACAATTTCTTGTTTGTTTGGGGGAAATTCAGGTATAGATTGAAGGTTTATTGAAGATTAGTCATCAAAGGTATAATTTCTTGTCTCTAATTTCATTGTTCATTCTAGATTTCCATTCCTTGCTTTAATTGCTTTATTTGATTTCATGCTTTTAATTGCTTTCTTTATTATTATCTTGTCTAGATTAGTTTATTGCTTCATTTACATAATTTATTGCCTTCCGCATTGAGAAAAACCCTTGTACACAAACCGATTACCTAAATCAAACCTAACACCCATCCCTATGGACCGACAACCATAACTTATAAAACCACAAAAATTACACAACCGAACAATGGCGCCGTTGCCGGGGATGGCGTTATTTGGGAGTTTAGAATTGGTTTGTTTGTGAATAGTGTGAATAGTTTAATTGCTTTGCTTGTTTAGTATCAAGTTTAAAAATCACTAAAAATTAAAAAATAGAAAAACCAACTAAAAACCTTTAGTCGACCCGTTTAACATGGGTGAGGAAGGACCGAGGGTTACCTTGAGCGACCAGCTCTA
The DNA here is from genome assembly GCA_029582165.1 of Portulaca oleracea. Classification (NCBI taxonomy): domain Eukaryota; kingdom Viridiplantae; phylum Streptophyta; class Magnoliopsida; order Caryophyllales; family Portulacaceae; genus Portulaca; species Portulaca oleracea. Next base: position 37,155,547 of record CM055868.1, read on the forward strand.
TCCATCTTATGACCCGCCTCCATCGTGCTTTGTGTTACCGACCCTACCTCAGGGAGTTACGTTTGATCCCAAACAGTATCATACTCAAAACCTACCTCTTTTTACTGGGACGGGGTTGACACTTATCTGGACAGCAGAGTATAAGGAGTACCTTAGTATGGTCACACCACCTGGGGTACCTTTAGATTATGTTCTGTTGAAATATTTGCCCTTCGCTCTGCGAGATTCGGCAAAGAGGTGGATGTATAGTATCAAACCGGGGTCCATAAACTCATGGGATAGTTTCTTGAAGGTATTTATGAAGAGGTATTTCCCAAATTCCATGGCAGTTCAAATGAGAAATTCCATCTTGAAGTTTAGACAAGATAAGGGGGAGCCTTACTGGAAAGCTTTTGAGAGGTTCAAGAATCTTTTGTCTCAATTTCCCCACCATGGGTTTGACCTAGTGAGACTATGCCAAATAGTGTATTAGGGGGTAGATCAAGAAACCCGAGTAACCTTAGAGTCTATGTGTCAAGGGGGATTTATGGACAAAACTGCGGAGGAAGCTTGGGATTTTTTGGAGAGTATGTCAGAAAGAGTAATGCAATGGGGAAACACTAGGGATGAGTCCTTAGGAGCACAGTTGTCCAATGCACGGGGAGGGGTTCATGCGGTGAGTGAGAGTACTGGGTACGAGGCTAGGTTTGCTTCTTTAGAGAATATGATAAAAACCTTAGCTCACCAGCAACTAGCGTCTAAGACCCAACCGTGCGTACAAGTGAATTCTGTAGAGCAACCCATGTCTCCAAACCCTCAATCTTCTTTGATTTGTGCTTGGTGCCAAGGACCTGACCATGTGTATGCTAATTGTCCTTTGTATTTGCAACATGTGTCAACTAACGTGGAAAATGTTAATGCTATGTTTAACCAGTACCGGCCCTACCAATTTCCTGGGGTGCCAAAACACCCTTTTTTGTCTTACGGGCCGGATAATCAAAATGTTTTGAGGCCACCGATGCACCAAGGAGGAAGTTTCCAAGGAAACCCACCTCCCCCTCACCAACATCAAACCCAACCAAGACCACCGCCTCAGGTTGCTTATCAAGCACCTCGAGGACAGACCATCCATCCCCAGATAGCCCATACCCGACCTCCACCAGGATACCAAGGTGAGGACAAAGGGGATAGGAAGTACAAAGAGTTAGAGTCTGGTTTGAGTAGGGTTGAGGATACGATGAGTGACATGGCGAAAATGGTGAAACAATTGAATGAGAGTGTAGCTCAACTTATGATGTCTAATAGGGATAGGGGAACTTTTCCTGGACAACCGGAGGCGAATCCTAAGGGGAAAGCTTCTAGTTCATCCTCTTGTGACCCAAACCATGTTAGGGGGCTTAATGCGGTGATTGCTCTTAGATCAGGAAGGGAAGTGGACAATCAGATCCGAGAATTACCTTCAGATTCGCTTAGGAAACAACATGTGAGTGTTGGACCCTGTGATGAGCTAGTTGAGGATGAGCCGTGCGAGGAAGAGAGGTTGACCAACTTAGGTGACAACCCGAGTCCTAAGACCTCACCTAGAGTGCTTCCTAATTCCAGTCCTGTTCAACCTGTGGCGTATAAGCCTTCCCCACCTTTTCCTCAAAGGTTGAGGGGAACTAAGGATCAGAAATTTCTTGAAAAGATTAGGGAAACTTTTTCTCAAGTCAAGGTCAACATTCCCTTATTGGACGCTATTCAGCAATGTCCTTCATACGCTAGGTTCCTCAAAGAATTGTGTACAACGAAGAGAGCAACTCAGGTTCCTAAGAAGGCCTTTTTGGCCTCTAATGTGAGCTCCATCTTGTCTAGTCAGGTTCCAGTGAAATATAAGGACCCAGGATGCCCAACTATTTCCATTACAATAGGAGACAGTCAGATTGAGAGAGCCCTCCTTGACTTAGGGGCAAGTGTCAACTTGCTACCTTTACATGTTTATGAGACCCTGGGGTTGGGGGAATTGAAACCTACAAGAATGGTTCTCCAATTAGCTGATCGGTCTACGAGGGTGCCTAGGGGGGTAGTTGAGGATGTGTTGATCCAAGTTGGGACCTTTGTCTTCCCTGTAGACTTTGTTGTGTTAGAGACAGCTAGGGTTCAGAGTCCTCGTGACGAGATTCCTGTCATTTTAGGTAGACCCTTTTTAGCTACATCTAATGCTTGGATTAATTGTAAAGATGGGAGAATGAAATTGACTTTTGGGAATTTGACTATCGAATTGAATATTTTTGACCTACAAAAGTCACCATTAGGACATGATGAGCAAGAGTGTAATGCTGTGAATTGGATTAGTGACCTTGAGAGTGATAACCCTGCTGATCTGGATGTTGCCCCTTGTGTGAGTGATCTTGTTGAGTTAGGATTCGACCCCGACTGTGTAACCTCACTATGTGATTCTGATGTGTTTGACGGTGAATTGCTTTATGAATCTCTGTTTGCCTCTCAACATGTGCCTGATATAATAGAACCTGAGCCACCATCTTCTAAAACCCTTGAACTTAAACCCCTTCCTTCCGAGTTAAAGTATGTTTTCCTTGGCCCTAGTGAGACTTACCCGGTTATCATAGCTTCGAACCTAGGAGAGGACCAAGAAAACAAACTAGTCGAGGTTCTTAGGATAAATAGAGGGGCTTTGGGATGGACGCTTGGAGACATCAGGGGGATTAGTCCATCTATTGTGCAGCACAGGATATTTTTGGAAGATGATAGTGTAGCCCAGAGGGACCCTTTAAGGAGACTCAATCCCCAAATGAAGGAGGTGGTTAAGAAGGAGATTCTGAAATGGTTAGATAATGACATCATTTACCCGATTTACGATGAAGTGGGTTAGTCCTATACATGTAGTCCCTAAAAAGGCCGGGTTGACAGTGGTGGAGAATGAGAGGGGTGAATTAGTGTCGACCCGCATTCCATCGGGATGGAGAGTATGCATAGATTATAGGAAACTCAATAAGGCTACGAGAAAAGACCATTTTCCATTACCTTTCATGGATCAAATGTTAGAAAAGCTGGCGGGGCACGACTTCTTTTGTTTTCTAGATGGCTATTCGAGGTACACTCAGATTTCTATAGCCCCGCGTGATCAGGAGAAAACGACCTTTACTTGCCCATTTGGTACGTTTGCTTTCCGTAGGATGCCCTTCGGACTTTGCAACGCCCCCGCTACTTTTCAGCGGTGTATGGTGTCTATATTCTCGGACCTTGTTGATGACTGTGTTGAAATTTTCATGGATGATTTCTCAGTATTTGGCACCACCTTTGATGATTGTTTGTCCAATTTGAGTAGAGTCTTGAGTCGGTGCCAAGAAAAACACTTGACTTTAAACTGGGAGAAGTGCCATTTTATGGTACGAAAGGGCATAGTTTTGGGCCACGTGATTTCAAAAGATGGAATCGGAGTGGATAAAGCGAAAATTGACCTAGTTAGGAACTTGACCCCCCCCCCCACCTGTGTGAAGGAGGTTAGATCCTTTTTAGGACATGCTGGGTTTTATCGTCGATTCATTCGTGATTTTAGCTAGATTGCCAAACCCCTTTCTGCTTTATTGGCCAAGGAGGTGGCTTTTGACTTTTCTGATGAGTGTTTGAAGGCCTTTAATACACTTAAAGATGCCTTGATATCGCCTCCTATTCTCAAACCTCCCACATTGGGGGAACCATTTGAGTTGATGTGTGATGCTTCTAACTTTGCTATAGGTGTGGTTTTAGGACAACGAATTGACAAAAAACCTGTTGTGATTCACTATGCAAGTCATACTTTAAATGAAGCACAACTGAATTACACTGTCACTGAGAAAGAGTTTCTAGCTGTGGTTTATGCATTTGAGAAATTTCAGGCTTATTTGTTGGGGTCTAAAGTGATTGTTTTTACTGACCATTCGGCGATTCGCTATTTGATGGAGAAAAAAGAGTCTAAGCCTAGGTTGGTTAGGTGGGTGTTGTTACTTCAAGAGTTTGATTGTGAAAACCGTGATAGGAAAGGATCTGATAACATCTGAACATGTGATAGAGTCTCCTATAGATGCTTGTTTTCCTGATGAACGCATTCTTAGCATAGGAGTAGAACCGTGGTTTGCTGACATTGTTAATTTTAAAGTCACGGGAGAAATGCCCAATGATTGGAATAAGCATGATAGAGATAGGTTCCTTCACATTGTCAAAAATTTCATATGGGATGAACCCTATCTGTTTAAGTATTGTCCTGATCAAATTCTTAGAAGGTGTGTTCCGGATGAGTCTATCATGGATGTCCTTTCGTTTTGCCACGACCAACCGTGTGGGGGACATTTTAGTGGGAAAAAGACAGCGTATAAGGTTTTACAAAGTGGATTCTATTGGCCTACCATCTTTAGAGATGCCCATACTTATGCCCAGAGCTGTCTTAGATGTCAGAGTTTGAGTAAAATCTCTAGAAGAAACATGATGCCTTTACAACCCGAGATCTTTGTGGATGTATTCGATGTTTGGGGCATTGATTTTATGGGACCATTTCCTACCTCTTTTGGGAATGAGTATATTCTTCTAGCAGTGGACTACGTGTCAAAATGGGTTGAAGCAATTCCGTCGAAAAGAAATGACGCTAAGGTTGTGACTAGATTCCTTCGAGAAAACATTTTCTCTAGGTTTGGGGTGCCTAAAGCCATCATTAGCGACCATGGGACTCACTTTAATAATCGTTCTTTCGCGGCTTTGCTTAGGAAATACTCTGTTGAGCATAGAATGACTACCGCCTATCACCCTCAATCAAATGGCCAAGCTGAGGTTTCCAATAGGCAAATTAAACAAATTCTTGAAAAGACAGTGTCAAAGAATAGGAAAGATTGGTCCACTAAATTGACCGATGCTTTATGGGCCTATAGGACAGCTTACAAGACTCCCATAGGAATGTCACCGTATAGAGCAGTCTTTGGGAAACCTTGTCATTTGCCAGTAGAGCTCGAACATAGGGCGTGGTGGGCTTTGAAAGCCTTGAACCTTGACCTGTCAGCAGCTGGGGACATTAGAAAGTTGACCTTGGGTGAGCTAGAGGAGTTAAGGAGGGAAGCTTACGAAAACGGAAGATTAAGTAAGGAGCGATCGAAGGTTCTACATGATAAAGTGATCCTTAGAAAAACCTTCATTCCGGGGCAGAAAGTCCTCCTTTATGACTCACGTTTGCATTTGTTTGCGGGTAAATTGAAGTCTAGATGGACCGGTCCATTCATTGTGACCGCTGTGTTTCCCTCGGGAGTTGTTGAAATCAAGGACCCCATTAATGCATCAATGTGGAAAGTTAACGGTCACAGGTTGAAACCCTTTTTGGAGCTTCCTGAGAAAGTGGATGTGGAGTGTGTAACATTCCATGTTCCATATGTTGATTGAAGAACATTGAGGTAACATCTTTGTATATATTGTAAATTAGTTTATTTTGTTTGTTTCTTTGTTTAATTCTCTTACCTATGCACTAACGAGAAGGAAGGATCATTTATTGCTCACATATATTCACCATTTCATGGCTTGCATACTCAATCTCCATTTACAAGTCATGTGATGATTATTTGAGATCTAATCAGGTATTATCCTTCTTTTTCTTTGGAGTTGGTGAGAAAACTCTTTTTCATTCTTTTTGTTAGTTTTTAGATTTTTATTCTTTTAGGGTGTTTGTCTTCCTTTATTTCTTGCCACAATGAGGACATAGTGTGGCCCTTTTGTGTGGGAGTGGGGAGGCATGCATGCCGGCTTTCTTTTCTTTTTCTTTGAAATTTTTGAAAAACCAAAAAAAAAAAAAATTTTTTATTTGTTTAGGTTAATTTTTAGATTATTAATTTTGAAATGTCCCGGGAGGTTTTTGAGAGATTGAAGTTTTGAATATGTTTTTAGTAGAAGTGAGAAGGTTTATTTCCTTGAAAAATTTTAACTTCTTGCATTGTTGGCCAGAACCCCTGCTCGTGCGAGCAAAAATTTGGCTCGGGCGAGCAGCCTTACTGAGGATTTTTCACGAGTAAAGGAAGAGAAGAAGGAAATATTTCCAGAAGGACTGCTCGGTCGAGAAAAACTTCCGCTCGGGCGAGCTTGTCCACTGTGCCTAAATTGAGAGAGAATCCTGCATCAAGGACGGCGGCTGACAGAACCATTGCTCGGGCGAGCACAGTTTTTCCTCGGGCGAGCTTGTCCGCTGAAGCGCCCGAGGGAAGAAGTCTGACAGACACGCCTAGCGGTCCAGAAGAGTTGCTCGGGCGAGCAGATTGTTTGCTCGGTCGAGCAGTCTGTCGGACAAACTTGTGTTCGCATCCAGAATCCTTGCTCGGGCGAGCTGGCGACAGATCTGTTTTCTGTCGGGAGTTTTATTTCGATTCTCTCTCATTTTCTTCATATTTTCTCACTTATTTTCTCTCTCATCTCTCTCTCTCACTTCCCCCAACCCCTAGCATCAAGCCCTAATCCCTAATCGTTGCTAATCTCTTCAATTTCTCCAGATTGGGTTGATTATGCATGCCTAATTGCGTGGTGCGTGGTGCGTGGGGTGTGCGTTTGTTCTTGGGCGTCGTCTTTGAGTCTTCTTCGCTGCCAGTGACCCCAACATTTACGGGTTCTTGTACGTCGCACGCCGTCGCGAGCGCCGCCTTTGCGGGCGTGTTGGTGTTGTGCGAGCGAACCAGGAGTGGTTCTGAGTTTTGGGGAAGACGGATCTAGCGCTGCTGCGGGGCTGCTGTGGCCGAGGGTTGTACTGAGGTTTGGGGGAAAGAAAGGTTTTGCCAAGGACGGGAGGTCTCAAGGTCCCGAGTTGCTGTTTGTGTACTTGATCTTTGCCCGATTCGTGTTGCCACTTGGTGTTTGGTGCCTATTTGGGAGGTAACATTCACAATTAGTGTTTTCAAGTTTGATTTCAAAGTTAAATTGGGTGCTACTTGTGATTGTTTCTCAGATTTAGGGCTTGCGTGTTGTGTGTATTGATTGTTATTTGGGGATTCTTGAGTTGCTAGTGTGTCTTGAAGTTCACAATGGTTCGATCTAAGAGAGCCCGCACCGATGAGGAAGGTACACCTTCTCCACCGCCCGAGTCTTCATCGGCGGCGGTGGATTAAGATCGTTACAAGGCCCAACCGCCCACGCTTCTTCAGGCTAACCCGGAATTGCGAATTCGGTTCCGGGATAAGCATCATCGAGAGAGATATGAGCTTTATCAACACCGGAAACTTTGTGCTCCGGACGTTTATGATGAAGCCACAGTGAAGAGGGTGTATTGTGGCCCCAGTTTTGATTATATTATAAGGGTCTTGGGTTGGGAGTCCTTCATTAAGATTGACGAATCTCTTTACGATCAACCGATTCTTGAGTTCCTCAGTTCTTTCCAAGTTGAGGATGTTGATACACGCCACACTAAGTTCCGTTATAGGGTGGACAACAAGGAGAAAACGTGCACGGTGCAAGAGTTTTGTCAAGTACTTGGGTTACCGGCAGATGGGTTGTATTATGAGGAGAGTGTGTATTTTGATGAACAAGCTGCTATAAAGAGTCTGACTTGTTGGCGTCGGAAACATCAAACGGCAAGTGCTCTTGAGGATTGCTCCTTCTTGACCAGAAATTCCAAGTCTCGTGACTTTTGTAACTTAGCGATTCGAATCTTTCATCGCATAGTTTCAAATTCCTTCTAAGAGATGATGGGAGGGCAAATGTGCGGAGGGATGATTTGTTTATCATCTTTAACACCCTCCAAGGGAAGCGGGTGAACACGGGGTCGTGCATTTTGCGTTGCTTCAAAGACATTACCTCTAAACACCTTACCTCTACAATTGGAATGGGGCATATTATTTGCCACTTTTTGATGAAGAAAGGTTTTGGAGGATATATCCACAAGTTCACCCCGAGATATTTTCCCGACCCCATCGACGGTATTAGGTTGCAACGCATGGGTATCTTTGAGCGTCACAACACAAAGCATATATACAAGCACGGCTCGGATAAGTATGCAACTTCCATTCATTTGGACCACGCGCGAGCTGCACGTTGGTTGGATGTGACCAATCAACATAACTGGTCATGTGGCGAAAATCCAAGGAGCACCCGTCGAGTTGGGGGCCCGATGACCCATTTGTGAGCGGAAATGTGGAAGAAGAGGAGGAGCCGGCAACCCAAGGTGAGGCTAGTGGTAGTAATTCCCAAGAGATTACGATGGGGCACTTGGCAAGTCGGTTAGACCAACTGAGTGTCGACCTCTGTGAACAGCGAACTTTGCTACAAAGTACGCACAACTTGATGGAAAGTCAACAGGAACTCCTTCGTGCGCAGCAGTCGACCCTTGAACGGCACGAAGGATACTTTCAGCGCTATGACGAGTACTTCCATCAACAGAATCAATATTGGAGAGATTGGGGATATTATCACTATGCTATCGCCGACCATTCACCGGCACCGCCCGACTATGTCAACCAGTATTACCCGACTTACTTCCCCTACTATCCGTACCCTCCTCCGGGAGGTGATGAGCAGTGATTGTGAGCATTCCGCATTTCCCTCTGTTATTTTGCATTAGCTGTGTGCTTTCATTTTGAGATATACATGCGCGAGGGGATTGTGTAATGTTTCTGGGCAGTGGCACGGCATTTCACCCTTGATTCCCGCCTCATATAGTGAGATTCGGGGTTGAGGTTAGTCAATGATCATGTACATTTGTGAATATTTGAGTTTCTTTTTCTGATGTTGCGTTCGTGGATCGTGTGCTTGGATATGCTTTACTTGGCGATCTTCAGGTATCATCTTTTACCCATCCTTCTCATTGTGAATATATTGTTGATCCATGATGCATGCTTGATTTTCTTTTTGGGTGGCGAACCCCTTGAGTGTGAATGTTGGGATATCATTGTTGTTGGAGCCGTGTGGGCTCGGGTCGCCACCAATTATTGTTTATTATGTGTTTGTTGTGTGTTTTTAGGTTTTCTACCTTATTTGTGACACCCTTCTTCTCACAATGAGAACATTGTGAAGTTTTGTGTGGGAGTGGGGGGTGATACTTCCATTTGTCATGGGTAGATCACCTAGTTTTGAGTCTTTGTTTTTGTTTTTCGTAGTTTGTGTCGAAAAATTTGAAAAAAAATTTTGTGTGAAAGGAGAAAATAGGGAGTGAAAAACCTTAAAAGTTTTCGTTTCGTTTTTTTTTTTTTTTTGGCTTTGTTTCTTGGATTTCGTTGTTGAAATCAAGAAGCCGTTCTTAATCTTCTTTGAAAGAAACCGGTTTGAGCATTTTCGACCATAACTTGGACAATTGCCATGGCTTATCTCTATTAGACCTCTACATGGAATGGGAAAGCGGAATCCTCAATTCTCACACGCTTTGACTGTGAAATCTTACCTAAGTTAGACGGTTTTAGTTGTTCAATTGCTCAATCTCTTAATTAATGCATTAAATAATTACTGTCGGGCCTACCGTCATGGGTTGGTTTGGGTGGATCGGCACCCTATGCCCCTTAAGTGCAATGACTCACGTATGGAGAAACCCAGCAGGGAGGGTAACCCTTTGCGAAGGCCGGTGCTTAAATCCCGCAAAACCCGACACAAACGTTCTAAAAGACACAAAGCGGATTGAGTGAAAATAAAAGAGCGGTTTTGAAAAAAAAAAAAGTTGAGCAAAATAATGATAAGAAAAGAGCAAAGTAAGAAAAAGAAAGAAAAGAGAGGTTGAAAGAAGAACCAAGAGTGAATTAGGCTAGATAATTCCGAGCTTGAGCATGAGAACAACTCTGATTGTCTGGTTTAGGATAGGAAAGATCGACTAGAGCTCACTTGCACATATGCACGAGGTATTTTGCTCATCAGGAAGTGTTTTGGTTCAAAATTTCTAAGATTGGCAGTTGTTTGGGTTAGACGTTGTGAGATGCTCATAACGGTTCCTTTCGGAGGATTAATACCGTTTTCTTAATTGAAACAGCTTGATTCATTGAAACGAGCAGTTCTCTTTTTCTTTTCTTTTCAACTTGTTTTGTTTTTCACTTTCTCTCTCTTCTTTTTCTATGACTTTTGTGGGTATAGTTGCTATAAACCCTCACGAGATCTACCTCGTCCACCCGGGCTGCCGGGGCGTTTAAAGAGCTTGATGCATATGCTAAATGCATCCGCGATTCCTGCGAAAGTGAGTTAGGATCTTTAGTTTTTCTTTCTAGTTCTTTTCTTTGTTTTTAGTTTGCTCGGGGCGAGCAAACCCTTGTGTGGGAGTGGTGTTCGGTCTCGTTTCGAGCCGAATTCTTCTCTTTATTAGGGAGTTTTTATATGTTCTAACCCCGTGTGTTATTCGAGTTATGAGATTTTTGTAGTTTTGTAGGAAAATAAGAAAGTGATCTAAAAAGGCGCCAAAACGGAGCAAAAACTTGCCAAATCAGGGGGTGAGATGAAGGTCCGCCGACCGAGCAAGATGTTGGCTCGCCGGCGGCGCTCCCGAAAGCAGCAAAAACGGTCGATTAAATTTGAGCCAAGAGGAGGTGAGACAGAAGGTCTGCTCGACCGAGCAACATATTGGCTCGGGCGAGCTATGCTTCTGCGCATCAACTAGGAAAAGGGTCGGAAAATTTGGCTAAGGCAGTGAAGGAACAGAGAGCTACCGCCGCTGAAGGGCCCCGCTCGACCGAAATGAGCTTCGAGCCGAGGAGAAGGCTGCCAAGAACGAGGACACGCGACGAATGCTCGCCGCCCGAGCAGGATTCTGGCTCGCCCGAGCCAATTCCAATTTCTGCGTACAGTCTGGAAATGAAGTGCTGCGTTTTGTGCAACTAACTTAGGGTATTATAAGAGTATTAGCTGCGACTCTTTTAGGAAAAAAATTAGCTGAAGTTTTTAATTGCTTTCCTTTATTTGCTTTAATCTCTCTTAATTGTTCTTCAAGTTTTCAATTGTTCTTCATTGTTCTTTAAGATTTCATTGATTTCTAGCATTTGTATTCAAACTTTCTCAAGCTTTCTCAATTCAAGCAAGTTTCCATTGAAGTTTTACAAGCTTTCTCTCTCTTCTCTCTCTCTCTCTCTCTCTCTCTCTCTCTCTCTCTCTGTCTCTCTCTCTCTCTCTCTCTCTATAACTACCATTGTTGACTTGTTTTCCAAGCTTTATAGTTAGCCACAATCAACTCCATTTTTAGTGGGGAGGAGGGTCAAGGAACTCCAATTCTACTTACTAGTGAGAATTTGAGGGATTCTTGGTAATCCAAACCACAATTTCTTGTTTGTTCGGGGGAAATTCAGGTATAGATTGAAGGTTTATTGAAGATTAGTCATCAAAGGTATAATTTCTTGTCTCTAATTTCATTGTTCATTCTAGATTTCCATTCCTTGCTTTAATTGCTTTATTTGATTTCATGCTTTTAATTGCTTTCTTTATTATTATCTTGTATAGATTAGTTTATTGCTTCATTTACATAATTTATTGCCTTCCGCATTGAGAAAAACCCTTGTACACAAACCGATTACCTAAATTAAACCTAACACCCATCCCTGTGGACCGACAACCCTAATTTATAAAACCACAAAAATTACACAACCGAACACCCGCCTAGGTTTTATTCCGCCTAATGGGCCGTTACTCGGATATTTGGCCTAGAACGCATGCAAAATTTTTTGTTGATCCATTTCGGCAAAAAAAAAAACAAAAATCGATTTTCAGATTTCTTTTTGGTCAAAATGCAAAAAATGGGTCAATCTACGTCCTAACATGCATACTTAAAATAGCTAAAAATCGACAAAGTATGAAAAATAAATTCATGCTTGCTCATTTTTACGCTAAACTAAGTACAAGAAGAAGGTTTAAAGGATTACCTTGCCATGGGAACGGTAAAACCAAGCATGGTTCCAAGATTCAACAACGAGATCAGAGGGAGCCACTTCCATGCCGGGAACAAAGTTGCGTCGCGAAGACCACTCATGAGGCCAAGCCGCCGCATGTGGAAGAGGAGGATTTCGGTGACTTCAGGTTGCATCTTTTCAAACCCGAAAATTGCTTCAAAAGGACAAGTTTTCTTTCTAGAGAGAAAAGGGATGAGCTAGAGAGATGAAGGAAATGAACATGTGAAGAAGATGAAAGAAACCCTTTGAATTTATAGAAAGGGTGGGTGAGTGTGAGCCACTCGCTTTTAGTAACCGCCTTGAGATGCTAAACGCGTTTCATTGGTCGGAAATCCAAGAGGTTATCCTTTTGTCACCCAAAAGAGAGGCATGACGACGTGGCCTCTTTATGGCCACAAGTGGGACGGACCCACTTTGATTCCCTCACAAGGCAGAAAAAAAAAGAAAAAATGCACAAAACCCGCCTAGGCTTTGTGCAGCCTAGAAGAAGCGGCCCAGAGGACGTAGTCCAGGCGCGGACACGGCCCAGTGAAAGACGCCAAAACCCGCCTAGGTTTTGGAGTGCCTACAGCCCAAATGTTTGGCCCATAGTCGGAGCCCACACTCACGCTTTGCGGCCCGCATGTGAAAATCGAGTCTCCTTCAACAAAAAAATGACGCTCGATTTCCTCATGTTTTTCAGGTCGCCGACAATGGGACCACCATCATTCAGTTACCGCACAAGAGGTCGCTGCCATCATCATTATTTCAGACCACCGGCAGAGTTTCGATGCAGTCCCGAGCCACCGGCATCGCGCCCGGTGAAGTCTCAACCTCCGAGCCATCGGCATCGCGCCCGATTGTAACACCCCAACACCCTTAACCACAAGATTAACACAACAACTCATACTAAACCTGTGATTAGCGCAGCGGAACACCTTAGGGTGGAGGTATTACCGTAACACCCCAACACCCTTAACCACAAGATTAACACAACAACTCATACTAAACCTGTGATTAGCGCAGCGGAACACCTTAGGGTGGAGGTATTACCGCCGTCCCCACTCGAGACAAGGCAACAACCCAAAAGAACATCATTAAAACATATAAACATTACATTCTATACTTCCAAAACATAACTTCATACTTAAAGATGAATTTCCAAAACATAACCATCAAACTTTAAACAACCATTAAAGATGACAAGTACAATCCTTCTTCCTTAAGCATGGGTACTTTAAAACGTGCGACACCCAAGTCGACCGGAATACTTCAACCATGACTACCTTGCTTGCAACACGTGACTACCCTTGCTTGCCTTTGCCTTTACCTTGGGTGCTCGGACCCCCTAAAACAAAACATTAAAACAACATAAAAAGTGAGTGGGGAAACACTCAGTACGTGAACCTCCAACACGTCAAACCGTTCGAAAACGGTTTTAGTGCTGTAAACACCGGATTTTGTACCGGTATTAGTTTTAGTTATTTGTAAAAAATAAGCTAGCCGAGTAATTTAGTGGCATGCAAACCCATTTCTCTTCTAGCCCGAAAGCAAGCAAAGTGGCCCAACATTACGGCCCTACTGAGTTTTGTTCACTCTTGAAAACCCTACTGGGTTTGGTGGGCTAAAGTGAGCGCAGCTCCAAACCCACTGAGTTCTGCGGCTAAACCTAAACTAAACCCTAATCGCCCCATCTAACCTACATCCCACTATAAATTAAACCTATTCCTCCATTTCGGACTATGGATTATGCTAGAGTATTGACACTAGTATACTCTCTCTACCTCTTCTCTCCCTTTGCATGCTACTTCATTAAAGGTTAGAATAATTATCACATTGATGTAAACCATGTAATGCAACCTAACGAATTCATGTAATTCTTGTGTTTTCAATTCATAATTTGCATGACATTAATGTTAAACTTGTGAAATTTATATCTAATTCCTCCCTTTTAACTTTTTTCGCTTTGATTTAATTCTAGTAGAGTCTATTCGCTTGAATAGGCGGATTTGACAGTTTTAATTGTCAAATTCGTACCACCCGAATCCGTCTTTGGATTCGTAGACCGGAGTTTGTATTAAAATGGTTTGTTGTTTTTCTCCTAAAAATTCAACTGGCGACTCTATGTTCATACTTCCTCACTCCCTTCGGCTTCGTTGTTTCCTCGGTCTAATCTGCGGATGGCGCAAGAGATAACCTGGTTTGGTTCAACTAATGAACCCAGACGAGTTTACCACCTCCTTTTCATTCTTTTCTTCTGTGGATGGCGCAAAAGGTAACCCAGATGGTTCAACTAATGAACCCGGACAGGTTTACCACCTCCTTTTCATTCTTTTCTTCTGTGGATGGCTCAAAAGGTAACCCAGACGGTTCAATTAATGAACCTAGACGGGTTTACCACCTCCCTTTTCATTCTTTTCTTTTGTGTATTTGGTCTTGGGTCTGGCGGTAGCGAAACCCAGACGGGTTTACCACCCGGGTTTACTACCTCCCTTTTCATTCTTTTCTTTTGTGTATTTGGTCTTGGGCCTGGCGGTAGCAAAACCCAGACGGGTTTACCACCTCATTTTCCTTTTCCTTTTTATTTTTCTCTTTTGTCCTTTTCTTTATTTAAAAAAATTGAATCTCGGGATAAATTGATTTGTCAACAAAAGCATTCTTAAAAGTTCAACCTTATTTAAGGTTAAGCAATCCTAGCCGACTCCCAATCATTTTTTAAGTAGCACCGCGAAAAAGGTCATCAATTTTTCGGGGTCTACAGATTGGCGACTCCACTGGGGACTTAAACTTAAAAAGAGGGTAAAACTTGAAAGAATTAAATTTTAGTGAATTTTGTAAAAAAAAAAAAAAAGGAGGAATTAATTTATTTCATATTTTTATCATTTTTAGGCATATTGCATACCAGGCTACTCTTGGGCCTTTATGGCTGGGGAGCACAAAAGCGTTGGTTTAGGTTTTAAAACTAGGAATCAATCCCGAGAGCGGAAGGTCACTACTTGTGGGATGCACTTACATCGCCAAGCATTTGATCTCTCCTCTCACCCGTGTTACACTCTAAAGGTTTCCTTGAAACCCAAAGAGCAACACCCCACACATTTTTCCTATGAACTCCATATAGGGAAAATGCACCGGGGCGAGAACATGTGGTACCCTATTCATCTGCCTAAACCTAGAAAAACCCTGAATCTAAAGCCATGGTTAGGCTCATCCCGCATCTGTATGTCATGTAAATTAATCCTGTAAAAGATGAGTCCAAATGTCTAGCCCAAACATGAGTGGGACGTCATTCTAGCCTGCGTAGGATCAAATGAGAGATGGACTGGCCCAAACCCAGACGGGTTTGGTGGCCAAACCCAGACAGGTTTGATGTGCCTGGCCTAGTTGGACTCGCTGCGAAATCCTGTCTATGCCCATTTGAAAGGGAGGAATTACAATTCAAACCCAGACGGGTTTGGGCCTATTTTTCTTCTCCTTCCACATCGGGTCAAACTGTTAGATACTGCAGTCAGCCCAATCCACTTACTATTGATCCTATTCGGCCCTTTATGACGCTCCTTGAGTCAGATTCGCATTGTATCTTGTACCTTGATCTTGAGCCCGATAAAAATTCAAACATGATCCATCGTGGCTCGATCCAAGTAATGACCCAATGAGTATCAGTCCTGTCAGTCATCATGCTAGGTCCATATAGAGTTAGGACATGCACTCCCATAAAAGTGGGTGAGTCACCCTTATGTCAGCATGTAGGCGTCATGTCCATGTCCTAGGTTCATATAGGTCCATTAAGTCATGCATGCATTGGGCGGGTGGCATAAAGGTTCTTTGGAGCACTAAACCAATTTCCATGCAGGCAGGATAGCAGACCATCTCCGAGCCTGCATCCGTGACCCACGAACCGGCAGGCTTATTCACAATCCCAACTACAGACCGCCTGCCCGATCCAGTGAATCCAGTGAATCCACCATGTCAGGATCCCTAGCCAACAACCTTTTCGGGGAGAGTTCTGGTGACAAGCAACTCGATGGGCTGTACGAGCGGGTACAGGAAGCAATTGCCTTTTGCATGGCAGACCAGGAGGACAGAACCAATGAGAAGCTAGAAAAGAAGTTCAGCGAAAATCAACAGACCATGAATGGCGTGCTGGAAGCCATTAAGCAGATCAACAAGAAGCTGGGCATTGAGCCTGAGGAAGAAGACAGCTACTATGCCTCCGAGTCTGAGGCTGAAGCTGATGACGGAGCTGACAAGGGTAACCCTAAATCCAAAAATGGGGGCCCAAAACCCAATTCGTCTGGTGGGGCCAAGTCTAAATCCGTAAAGAATAACTCCAAAACCTCGGAGGACCCCTATGTCAAGAAGCTTGAAGAGAAGATTGACATGCTCACCAGAAGGATGATGAAAGTTGATCCAACCTTTACAGACGCTTGCATGGATTTGGCCATCCCCAAACACCATGTATCAAGGGTAAGGGACAAAGTTGAAGTACCGGGCATCAGGTTTAAGCCGTCTGAGAACCCATCTCATCATCTAGAGGAGTTCCTGAGGCTGGCCCCTCTTCACAAAGTAGATGAAGGTCTTTACACCACAGTCTTCCCTTCCACTCTAGAAGGTAAGGCCAAGGTGTGGTACCAAAATCTACCCCCTCACATCCAGACTAACGCAGACGAGTTGTTCAAGGCCTTCATCAGCCATTTTAGTCGTCTCCAACAAAAGGAGGTCACTATAGATGACCTCACTTCCATGAAGCAAAGAGATGATGAGTCATTCCTCTCTTATTATGAACGATGCCACTCAAGGCTGTCAGAGATCGATGAGGCAGTCCCCTTTAGGATGCAACTAAGCACTTTCAAGCAAAGCATTCATCCTCGCATCACACGGCATTTTGGCTTCCAATCTAACAAAGACTTTGAAACTTTGAAGGACTTGTGTGTTCAAATTGAAGCTGCTAACAATGAGAAAAGCACACAACATTCTGGTTGGAAAGGATCTAGCTCCAATAGGAGGGCCACTAGCGCGCCTAGCCCCCCTCAGAAAACTGTTGAGACTAATTCCATCCAACGGAGGCCGTACACCCCGTTGAGGCTGATTCTAGAGGACAAAGAGCAATAAGAATGATGGCAGCGCAATACTGTATCATTCACGACCGACTTTACAAGAAGACCGCCACAGGCATCAATCTACTTTGCGTTAATGCCAAGTCAGCAGAGGAATTAATTTATAACCAAAAAGATATAGGATAGGACTAGGATTAAAATCAGAAACACCTTCGGTGATGATTTGTAAACCTTTCTTACCTTCAGTTTAACTTGCTTCACTTAGAAAAATCTGGATGAGATCTCAAAAGTTTTTGAAACCTTTTCCTTCAAATCTTCTGATTTTGAGACAAGTTATGAAAGTTATATCTGACTGCTTTGACTATCTTAGAAAGTATAAATGTGCGTGCCACAAATCTTTGGGCTAAGTTTAGTTGATTGAGCCCCATCCCGTGAGTCCACATTGCCTAAATTTTGAATTGATCACTTTTATCAATTCCATGATCCCTTGAGTGACTCACCCATTAGTTGCATCTCTAGAACTTGTTTTGCATCTTGCTTGAGACTACATATTTGCATTGCACGCTGTGACAAAGTGATTAAGGCATTCGATTTTATTCTGATAAGCTATATAGCTAAATAGCCTTCCTTACATTATATTTACCGTTCTTTTTGCCCCGCCTAGCCTTTGTTTATCCTTTTTTTTCATGATTGAACCCTGACAATACAAGCCTTGGCCTCTGATATCCAGTATCCCTTTGCCTTGCTTGGTTGGATGAGAGTTTGTCTTTTTTTGGAAGTTTGGGAGAATCTGAAAGTCCCATATCTTGAGCGATTGGTATTTGGTTATGTTGTTCATATATTATATCAAAGTCGAAGATTCCATAGATATTCTTCTCCCCGATCACCCACAAAAAAAAAAGAATAAAAAAATTGATAAAAAAAAGGAAAAGAGTTTCAAAAATAAAAGGGAAATTAGGGAGATTCAATTTAAAGTTCAGAAAACTTTGACCTGGTTGTATTCAGTTGAGATGTTTCAGGGTGAAAGGTGAAATGCCTTGCATACATTAAGCAAGAAGGAGAGTTCAGAGTGTTTTATTCGTTGAAAATCAATCCAAGCATGGCTTTTAACTCCTCATTCCCAAATTTTACCGGTCCTTACCCTAACCTAAGCCCCGTTGCAACCCGAAAAAGTCTTTTTGATTGTCACTTGTGCATTGCATACCAGTAGTGGAGAGTGAGGTTCTTACCAAGCTTATGGTAGTTTGTTTCTATTGGTTTGAGTATGAGAAAACACACATACCTATTCAAAATTGAGTGTTTGAGTGTTTGTTCTTTCCTATGTGAGGTTTGTTCTTTTTGACTGACCTACGTCCATAACTAACCGCGCACATTTGCATTATTCTTAGAACTGTTGGCGGATTTATGCCTCTGAAGTACTTGTTCTCTCCTTTGGGATTCGAAAATTTCTTCCTATCTCTTTCGAACTGAGTTTTGATTTTGTCCAGATTAATCTTTGTGCTTGCTTGTTGAATTGATTTTGTTCTTCCTATCGAAAATTCCTTATCCCAGAATGTTTCAGCAGCACGTAGAAAATCCCAATCTATCTTCACTTGCCTCAAACTTAGCAGAGAAGTCAACTTATACCTCCCCAGCTCTCTCTTTTCCTCCTTGGACAGAGTGCTTATCCAAGTGGCTAGCTTTTTTTTTCTCGAACGCCATCAGGATGAAAGGACGATTTAATTCACGTCGAGGCAAGGAAATAATGGGGATAACGAAACTCAAACGGGTTTGATGGTGTTTGGTTTGTGCTTGTGATTTGGAGAAGGCATAACCCAGACGGGTTTACTTGCATGCGCCAGGATAATGAAACTCAAACGGGTTTGATGGTGTTTGGCTTGTGCTTGTGATTTGGAGAAGGCGTAACCCAGACGGGTTTACTTGCCCTGTACGCCAAGATCAGCTTTCCTTAAACTGCACACCAAGTTAGGGTTTCTCGGCGCGAAACGCAGACGGGCCTGGGCCAGCCTATGTGGAGTTCTAAAGGCCCAGCTCCTAGAAGTGGGAATCATTTTGGGCCTAAAACCCAGACGGGTTTGGGCCAGCCTATGTGGAGTTCTAAAGGCCCAGGGCCTAAAACCCAGACGGGTTTGGGCCAGCTTATTGGGCTATCTCACGGAGCCACTTCAACTCTATTTTGGGTCGTAATGCGGGTCCACAAGATAGTTATATGTCTTCGCCCAAACCGTAGCTCGAACTTACTTGTAGCATTTAATTTTTGGTCTTTTTTGGGAAGTGGAGTAATCCCACCATGTAGATTGCATATCGCATTACACATTGTTGTTACATTATGCATAAGGGTACACGAGAATAAAAAGTGCATTACGCAGCACCATCATTGCATAAGCATCACATCAGTGGTTCGCACTAGTGCATAAATAAAAAAAACGTACGTCATGCATCATTGCATTGCATTGTTCTAAGTGCATAATAAAGAGTCATACATAGCATTACATAAGTTCATTACATAAAGACCCTGCATGTGCATCATTCTCAGTCCTCATCATGCCAGACCTTCGCATCGCCACCACCACTGGCGCAATTAGCCCCATGGGCCCCGCTTCCACCAGGGCCAAAGTAAGTGTCCCACTGGTAGTAAGAGGAGTCTACCACCTCTGTATCGCTACCTGAGCCAGATAGGTGCAACACTTGATCACTTTGCATTAAGCCAAGAATGTTCGAGTGACCCTGGCTTAGAAAAAAATTCAATCGAGTTTCCACTAAGTCGGGGGCTATTTGAATCCAAAAAAAGGAAGCAAGTCACTACGGCGACTATCCAGTGATTCCCAGTTTAGCAAGAGTTAAATCAAACTGCCACTAAGCTGGGGGCTACGTAGCCCAAGCAAGGGGTCGAATCAACCTAAAAGCTAGAACGGCCCACCTAGGTCCGTTTTCATAAAGATTCAAAAGAAAAAAAAAAGAAAAAGAGCCCAACTCTCGGCCCAACCCAGACGGGTTTGGGTCTGCCTCAGCCCAACCCAGACGGGTTTGGGCCTTCTTCCATTTCATCCGCTCACACAAAAAAAAAAAAAAAATTAGCCCAAACCCAGACGGGTTTGACGAAAAAAAAAGAGAAAAAAATTTTCCAGCCCAAACCCAGATGGGTTTGACGGGCCGCAACTCAAGCCCAGTGCAGGCCTATACCCATGAAGCTATGGCAAACTCAAGCCCACTTCCGAGAGCTAAAGCACGACTGACAGGTAAATTTTCTGACTCACTCTGAGTTTCAGATAAACTGATGCCCTCCTTCTCTTTTTGCAGAACAATGCACAAAATACGTCGGTCTTCAGGCGGTTACAAAAAGACGAACTCATCTTCAGCGGCCGTCATCGGGCCCTCACAATGCGATGACACCCTTTTCAGCACACAGACACAAGTCCCGCACTCCACGGCGAAATAAAGTGCGTGACCTTGATCTACCTCACGGCGAAATGAAGTGGATCAACTCATCATCTCAATATGCTTCACGGCGAAATGAAGCACGTCACCTTGATCTACGTCACGGCGAAATGAAGTAGATCAACTCATCACGGCATGCTTCACGGCGAAATGAAGCACGTCACCTCGATCCACCTCACGGCGAAATGAAGTGGATCACCTCATCATCCTGGCATGCTTCACGGCGAAATGAAGCACGTCACCCTGATCCATCTCACGGCGAAATGAAGTGGATCAACTCATCATCACGGCATGCTTCACGGCGAAATGAAGTGGATCACCTCATCATCCTGGCATGCTTCACGGCGAAATGAAGGGCGTCATCTCGATCCACCTCACGGCGAAATGAAGTGGATCACCTCATCATCCTGGCATGCGTCACGGCGAAATGAAGCATGCCTCCTAGATCCGCGTCACGGCGAAATGAAGCGGATCGACTCCGACCAGCTTTACGGAAGAAACTAAGCAGGTCAACCCACACAGACACAAGTCTTGCACTTCACAGCGAAATGAAGTGCATGACCTTGATCTACCTCACGGCGAAATGAGGCGGATCAATTCGGTCAGCTTTACGGAAGAAACTAAGCAGGCCAACCAACATCGACGGAGGACCAAGCTTCCAAGTGTCAACCAGCTTCAGAACAGGCTTCTGATTCATATCCAAGATCATCAAGACTACTTTGATCATCGTTTTACTCAAACTCGATCAAAGTGGGGGTTATCTATAGACACCGGATTTTGTACCGGTATTAGTTTTAGTTATTTGTAAAAAATAAGCTAGCCGAGTAATTTAGCGGCATGCAAACCCATTTCTCTTCTAGCCCGAAAGCAAGCAAAGTGGCCTAACATTACGGCCCAAACCCGGCTGAGTTTTGTTCAGCTCTGCGAAAACCCGCCTGGGTTTGGTGGGCTAAAGCTGAACGCAGCTCGGCCCAAACCCGTCTGAGTTACCGCGGCTAAACCTAAACTAAACCCTAATCGCCCCATCTAACCTACATCCCACTATAAATTAAACCTATTCCCCCTCCATTTCGGGACGGCGGATTATGCTAGAGTATTGACACTAGTATACTCTCTCTACCTCTTCTCTCCCTTTGCATGCTACTTCATTAAAGGTTAGAATAATTATCACATTGATGTAAACCATGTAATGCAACCTAACGAATTCATGTAATTCTTGTGTTTTCAATTCATAATTTGCATGATATTAATGTTAAACTTGTGAAATTTATATCTAATTCCTCCCTTTTAACTTTTTTCGCTTTGATTTAATTCTAGTAGAGTCTATTCGCTTGAATAGGCGGATTTGACAGTTTTAATTGTCAAATTCGTAACCTTACCCCCGAATCCGTCTTTGGATTCGTAGACCGGAGTTTGTATTAAAATGGTTTGTTGTTTTTCTCCTAAAAATTCAACTGGCGACTCTATGTTCATACTTCCTCATTCCCTTCGGCTTCGTTGTTTCCTCGGTCTAATCTGCGGATGGCGCAAGAGATAACCTGGTTTGGTTCAACTAATGAACCCAGACGAGTTTACCACCTCCTTTTCATTCTTTTCTTCTGTGGATGGCGCAAAAGGTAACCCAGATGGTTCAACTAATGAACCCGGACAGGTTTACCACCTCCTTTTCATTCTTTTCTTCTGTGGATGGCGCAAAAGGTAACCCAGACGGTTCAATTAATGAACCTAGACGGGTTTACCACCTCCCTTTTCATTCTTTTCTTTTGTGTATTTGGTCTTGGAGTGCAGGTAGCGAACCTGCACGGGTTTACCACCCGGGTTTACTACCTCCCTTTTCATTCTTTTCTTTTGTGTATTTGGTCTTGGGCCTGGCGGTAGCAAAACCCAGACGGGTTTACCACCTCATTTTCCTTTTCCTTTTTATTTTTCTCTTTTGTCCTTTTCTTTATTTAAAAAAATTGAATCTCGGGATAAATTGATTTGTCAACAAAAGCATTCTTAAAAGTTCAACCTTATTTAAGGTTAAGCAATCCTAGCCGACTCCCAATCATTTTTTAAGTAGCGCCGCGAAAAAGGTCATCAATTTTTCGGGGTCTACAAGTGCCGGCGTTTAAATTTATTTTTAAAACGGGAAAGGGGATAACATGCTTAAGGTCATTTGAATTCATAAAGAAAGAACATGTCACATAAACTTAGAAGTAAATACATGAAATCAAGAGTTTTGGTCCCCTTACGATCGATACCGAAGCATCTCACACACGCGCATGCCCAAACCGATCTAAGTTTGGAATGGGTGATCATGAAGCGATCGACATCGGCAGTCTAGGATACTCTGATCAGGAGCATCAAAAGGCTAGCACTTTCTCGTAACTAGCTAGAACATAAAACGTAGAATACATAAAATGGGACCACTTAAAACCATGGAATAATCATAAAAGCATAAACTTAGCATAAACCGTAAACATAAAGGAGCGAAAAGTTGGACAATTCGCGTACCTTGGTTCGATGAAAGCCTTAGCAACGAGCCTCGAGCTTGAGATGGCGTGGGTGACTTGGAAACTATAAGGAATTTGTAAAAGAGCGTAGAGAAATCGGTAAGGTTCGTGTAATTACATAAAATAGAACTTAAATACCTAAACTTGTCTCATAAGAGATAAAAAAGGGAAATAAAATTTCAGATTTTCGTAAATCGCTGTTTCGGCGATAACTTGGGCTAGAAAACACAGATTTCCGCAAACGAGTACTTTTCGGAAAGGGAAAATCATGCCCGACAATTTTGTTAACTGGCCCAAAGGCTAGAAATGAAAGGAAGGGCCCGAAACATGGCCCGAACAGAAGCAGTGCATGAATAAATTATAAACAGCTTAAAAACTTAGAGTGGAACTCATGGTGAGACTTGAATAAGATTAGAGAAGGTTCATAGCTTATGAGGCATTCTCAACCATTGGCTTGAATGAACATAGAATTAGAGTATTTGAAAGCTTATTAGAAAGAAGGTACTTGATTAATGAAAACATGAAGAATGTCGCAAGCGACGGACTTAGGATAATGTCATGTTTATGGATTTTTAGAAACGATTTGCGAATCGATGAACGGTGAATTGGATATGATGAAAGGACGAGCTTATGGTTACTTAGACATAGAGGAACTCATAAACTTGCTAAGAACTCAAATGTAACCCTTAGCCATCAACAATACCTAATCGGATCTTAAAACTTCACCGAATTAACCAATGGTTTGCTAATTTACCTATAAACCTTTAGGAGATAATCTTCAACATCAACCTAACTTAAATTAGCTTGGAAAACTCATCCCAACTATCTTGACAACACCACGAAGGCTACAAACTCATAAGAACTCCTTAAAAGACCCATTTTGCAAATTTTAGGCTAAAATAGCAATAAAAATTCTGGGCAGAAACTTGTTGGTCGGCCCCTGAACATAGCTTCGTATCTCACTCTCCCGATATCGTATGGTCGCAAACTTTATGTTTCCGGAAAGCTTGAAGAACGACCTAAAACTTTTATGTTCACTTTCAGAGCCAATAAGGTCCCTAAACTGACGTAAAATGCCCAACAACCTACTGACTCAGAAAAACATATAACAATGTACACCTTCACGGTTTTGGTCGTAACTCGGGCTATACATGTCGGATTGTCGAAATTCCAAAGCCTATAGTTAGCTAATGACTTGGACTATCATTTTCGATAAAAATCTGGGCACAACTCCCATTTTATAACCTCTGTAAAAATCAGACATCAAAACAGAAATTTCTTTGGCCTTTTAAATTAACATGCATGCTCTTCTTTGACCTCAATTTGCATCAATTCTTACCCAAACTTCAAATTGGCCATTACCCATAGTTTTTCCAGAATTAAAAGCTCAAAGAATACTCAACCAAGCTCACAAAACTCACATGCAACCATAGATTACACAAGCAAAACATCCAACACTTAAATTAGCTCATAAATCAACAATTCCACCCCAAATTCATATCATCCAAGAGTAGAAACTTAAATAACATATAACTCACTTTCAATCAGCCCCTAAATCATCAATTTAGCCATTAAAATCCACATGCAAGATAGAACTTTCTTTACTCATCAAGAACTAGCAAGAATTACTTCCACCCTTCACCAAATTAACATATATCTCTTCACACATTCAAACCCTAACTTAACCACAACTTAAATTCATGCTTAATAAACATAAAGAAGATGAAAAACATCAAGAGAACATAAATTGGAAGTAGAATTTCAGATTATAAACAAAAGAATTGGGTTAGGGTTTGAGATTATACCACTTGAATTTGAGGTGAGAGATTGAACAAGTAAAGGTGGATGAAGGTGGTGGACGGCCGTAGGCGGCAGCCGGCGTGGTCGCGAAAACGCCAGAGGGAGGCACGGCAGGCAGAGGGAGAGAGAAGAGGGAGGAAGGGGGTGTGAGTGAGAGTTGTAATGAGAATTCTGAATTGAAATGAAATAAAACACCCCTTACCCCCCCTTAATATAAACCCCTCCCTAATTAAATTACCATCTAATTTACACTTAACTTAAGCTATTGGTAATAGAAATTAGCTAGGTAAAATAATTGGTAATCAACCCAAATAAATAAGTAACATAAACTTGAAAATATAAATTTATTATATAACTAAATAAAATTTCCTTGGAATAAAATTGGGTGAAAGACTTAGAATTGAAATTACATAAACCACATTGTTAGAGCATACTAATAAAATAATTTGGGCCATAAAATGTACTTAGGAGGATCGAGTAGTATAAATCGTAAAAGAAACGGTATTAAAAATAATATAACCTTCCTCGGTTTACGACGTAAAAGAATTTTAGAACATAAAATAAATTATATGACTTATCGTAAAATATTCATAACCTCAAAATAATATTCATAAGGTAAGATAACATAAAATTAACCCATCAACCATCGCCTTGCTCGAGACCTGTCACGCATAAATAATAAAAAAAACGTAACAACCAATATAACAATAAACGTGTCATAAATAGAGAAATTTTAATTAGCGTAATTCGGCTAATCACCGTACTTAGAGCCTTAATTAACACGGGTTTAGGGCGGGTCGTTACACCCTCCCCCCCTAAAAAGAAGTTTCCTCCCCGAAACTTGCGGTTGGATTAATCGCGAACGAAAAACCTTAGAAAAGATGTGGGTAGCCTTTCTTCATGTCTTCCTCGGTTTCCCTATTTAAAACAAGGGGTATTTCCATGAAACAATTCTTACATGCGATGGTTTGGCCATTAGGTAGGCTGATTAGATAGTTTACAGCACATGCTAAACTTTTCAAATTTAACCTTGAGGTAGCCTTAGACGAGATAAATGAATGCGTTGCGCTAGAATCAAACAATGCAACTAAAGGTTTAGCATATATAAAAACAATTCCGGTCACAACCATACCAGATTTTGCTGCCTGCTTCTTGCCCATAACGTAGGCTTGCCCCACGCTTCCTTGCTGCTGAGCCGTCCTTGAGGGTGGTACTGGCCGTGTTGTTCCAGGCTCTGGACGCCTAATCCTTTTGGGGCACTCAGCTGCCCTATGATCAGTTCCCCCGCACCATAAACAATTGTTCGTGCCCACTCGACATTGCGCGGTTGAATGGTTCGTTCTCCCGCATTTCTTGCATGGTTCCCGGGTGGTAGGAGGGTTCGATCGTCCCCTAAGGTTTGAGGGTATCGGCCTCTTGGGTTGGTTAGACTCCATAGCAGGCGAGGGAGACGCCCCTTTATCATTCCATTTTCTCTTGTTACTTCCCTGACTCCCTTGACTTAAAACTTTCAGCTCTTTCCTAACTCTTTCTACTTCCGCAGCCCTTTCATACATTTCCTGCATCGTCGAGAGGTAATGTGAAGATAGTTGGCTGCGTATATACGGTGCCAAGCCTCCGTCATACCTAAACATCTTCATATTCTCCGACGCCACATACTCCGCGGCGAACCGGGACAATTCATTGAACTTAGAGGTGTACTGCAGCACCGAAATATCCTTGTTCACCATGCTCCATTCTAAAAATTCCTTTTCTTTTTGCCGCCTGAGAGTTAGGGGGTAGAACTGCGCCCTAAGGTCACTGAGAAAATCATTCCATGTCTTGGTCATCCCATGGTATTTTTCCTTGATGGTTCTCCACCATATATCAGCTTCTCCCTTTAAATAGAAGGTCCCTATTGTCAATTTTCTTTCTTCAGGTACCCCTACTACTTCGAAGATCTTTTCCAGATCCCTAATCCAATCTTCAAGAACTACAGGGTTATATCCCCCCACATAGGTGGTAGGGTTTCACTTTGCCACCCTATCAGCATAGTCTACCTCCTTACGGTTACTTGGTTGGGCCATAGATGGAACAGGTATACGTCTTAGCAGCTCCTGAACTAAAAACCCAAAATGGTTGGGGTGTAAAGGAGGATTGGGAGGAGTTGATCCTAAGGATAACTCAGGTTGGGATACGATTCCTGGGGCACGTTGGGGTCCCCGTAATTCTAATTGATTCCCCGCAGCTTCAGGTGTCGGTTCCTCTCGTGGTGAATTCCCCGATGTTTGAGACATGCTACACCATATAAAGAATAGTTCAATAAACGACATAATTCTTATTCATCATCCATTGGCAACGTATCCCACGTAATTACGACTTTTAGTCATGCATACATCCCCAATAATTTTATGGTCACAAAACTCCACCATGCATGTTCATACATTTACATTCATATTCATAAAAGTTGAAGATGCCATAAAAGGCTCTCCCCAATCATTGCAAATCTCAAGCCATAAACCCCAATTCCAACATGTCCATTCATAAAGCATTAGAGAAAAATTTGGATCCCAGTTTTGTTCTTCCCGGGTATCCATGCTGTCATCCTTTTCAAGGTATGTCCCAACAAGTAAACAAGTTTAATCGTTCAACATACATACACCACCTCCCTTTACCCAAAACATAGGGGGGTTCCAAAAGAATAGTTAGCATAGTTTGACTACGTACACTTGATGACCCTGTAACAAAAGGCACGATCAACAACGACAAGGTTTGTCAACTAGCTAAAAATAAGGTTAGCTTCCTAGCTACCCTGCACAAAAGTCAGTTAGACAAGGTCTCAAACACGAGAGTTAGATCCTTCTTGCTCCCAGGGCTCCTCCACGTGACACAGCTTCAAGGGACGAGTGCTTTTGCGTTTTGTACGACGGATCTTAGGCCTTAGACTGGTCCAATCAAAGTTTCTCGCAACTGGAACGACATGAGAAGGTGCCCCCTCATCACGAACTCTGATTTGTGCCGCTCCTCGACCTACTTCCTCCTGATCCAAGTCCATGCTCGGATCTTCATCCTCTTGTGGTTCCTGCTTCGTGGGCGTAGACTCCCCATGGGAGGGTGAAAACGGAGCGATCGGACGTCCCGTGATCAAAGGTGTGAAGTGGAGACGAACTTCATCCGCCGATGGAGAAAATACATGGGGTGGAGTCACTCCGGCGTCCGGGGGTGCAGGCAATGCCAGCATCTTATGAAGGAACGACCCTAACTTACTGACGTGCAAGCCCAAAGACTGAGCTGCTTGAGTGATCATTGCCTCCATCGCAATTTGGTTCCAAGCCCCTACGTAGTTGAGGCACCAAGCATGACGACCGGGTTCACCTCGCAAAAGCAACCGCTGATACCTGTCCCTAATTTCATCCCACGGACTCTCGTGGGGAAGCGTAGCTAACAAGCACCGAGCTCGGCATATGTCATCGTGATATTCAGATTTCGCATAAGCAGCACAATGAGCATCGAAGACGTCTTGTAATGCCTTAAGATGAGCTTGGACATTCGTGGAGGGTTCCATAAACATGGCGAACGGATTTGGGAGAGGGTTTCCATTCGCGTCCATCTACATCATACACGTAACATAAACACGAAGTTTCAATAAACTTTAGCAACTTAAAAGCTTGTTAACATAAATAAATAAAGAAAACTAGACAAGGTCCGAGTCTCAACTATCTTGAACCTTAGTTATTACAAAAGGCACTCCTGGCCCTTCTCATAAACCATCCTAGAACCACATTAAACCTTTGTGTCATATAACACCTTTAAACCTTTCACCATACATTTTGATAAGGCACTTTGCCCCTAATTTGAGCTTCGCACCAATCCCACTTGGAATTGGATTTTATGAATTCTTATTTGAATTGATAAAGTCTCTTTTAAGACTAACTCAACATGCTTCGCATCTACACTACAGTCATGCTCATGACATACTTTCCTAGGTCCAATCTCTTATGTTGCCCTTAACTTGCACTTTAATTTGCTTAAGTTGCCACTAAACTCCCCAATTTCCGGGAAAATTTCGGCAACACTTCCCCTATAAATTGGACAATCCCAAATTTTACATCTCTTCAAACCTGCAAGAAAACATATACAATATATATATACATCCACTTGGAGCTTCAAGATCATCATCCCAATTTTCACCTTGCCCAATATCAGTCCATAAAGGACGCACAACCCACACATAAAGATCACAAGCTTCGCATACTCGAGCATACTTCCTATAAACTTCTAATTTCCCAAACACTTCTTATGACTCTGCTCTGATACCACAACTGTAACACCCCAACACCCTTAACCACAAGATTAACACAACAACTCATACTAAACCTGTGATTAGCGCAGCGGAACACCTTAGGGTGGAGGTATTACCGCCGTCCCCACTCGGGACAAGGCAACAACCCAAAAGAACATCATTAAAACATATAAACATTACATTCTATACTTCCAAAACATAACTTCATACTTAAAGATGAATTTCCAAAACATAACCATCAAACTTTAAACAACCATTAAAGATGACAAGTACAATCCTTCTTCCTTAAGCATGGGTACTTTAAAACGTGCGACACCCAAGTCGACCGGAATACTTCAACCATGACTACCTTGCTTGCAACACGTGACTACCCTTGCTTGCCTTTGCCTTTACCTTGGGTGCTCGGACCCCCTAAAACAAAACATTAAAACAACATAAAAAGTGAGTGGGGAAACACTCAGTACGTGAACCTCCAACACGTCAAACCGTTCGAAAACGGTTTTAGTGCCGGCGTTTAAATTCATTTTGAAAACGGGAAAGGGGATAACATGCTTAAGGTCACTTGAATTCATAAAGAAAGAACATGTCACATAAACTTAGAAGTAAATACATGAAATCAAGAGTTTTGGTCCCCTTACGATCGATACCGAAGCATCTCACACACGCACATGCCCAAACCGATCTAAGTTTGGAATGGGTGGCTACAGCGATCGACGTGGCAGTCTAGGATACTCTGATCAGGAGCATCAAAAGGCTAGCACTTTCTCGTAACTAGCTAGAACATAAAACGTAGAATACATAAAATGGGACCACTTAAAACCATGGAATAATCATAAAAGCATAAACTTAGCATAAACCGTAAACATAAAGGAGCGAAAAGTTGGACAATTCGCGTACCTTGGTTCGATGAAAGCCTTAGCAACGAGCCTCGAGCTTGAGATGGTGTGGGTGACTTGGAAACTATAAGGAATTTGTAAAAGAGCATAGAGAAATTGGTAAGGTTTTGTCTCATAAGAGATAAGAAAGGGAAATAAAATTTCAGATTTTCGTAAATTGCTGTTTCAGCGATAACTTGGACTACGAAACTCAGATTTCCGCAAACGAGTACTTTTTGGTCAATTTTGTTAACTGGCCCAAAGGCTAGAAATGAAAGGAAGGGCCCGAAAAATGGCCCGGACAGAAGCAGTGCATGAATAAATTATAAACAGCTTAAAAACTTAGAGTGGAACTCATGGTGAGACTTGAATAAGATTAGAGAAGGTTCATAGCTTATGAGGCATTCTCAACCATTGGCTTGAATGAACATAGAATTAGAGTATTTGAAAGCTTATTAGAAAGAAGGTACTTGATTAATGAAAACATGAAGAATGTCGCAAGCGACGGACTTTGGATAATGTCATGTTTATGGATTTTTAGAAACGATTTGCGAATCGATGAACGGTGAATTGGATATGATGAAAGGACGAGCTTATCGTTACTTAGACGTAGAGGAACTCATAAACTTGCTAAGAACTCAAATGTAACCCTTAGCCATCAACATTACCTAATCGGATCTTAAAACTTCACCGAATTAACCAATGGTTTGCTAATTTACCTATAAACCTTTAGGAGATAATCTTCAACATCAACCTAACTTAAATTAGCTTGGAAAACTCATCCCAACTATCTTGACAACACCACGAAGGCTACAAACTCATAAGAACTCCTTAAAAGACCCATTTTGCAAATTTTAGGCTAAAATAGCAATAAAAATTCTGGGCAGAAACTTGTTGGTCGGCCCCTGAACATAGCTTCGTATCTCACTCTCCCGATATCGTATGACCGCAAACTTTATGTTTGCGGAAAGCTTGAAGAATGACCTAAAACTTTTATGTTCACTCTCAGAGCCAATAAGGTCCCTAAACTGACGTAAAATGCCCAACAACCTACTGACTCAGAAAAACGTATAACAATGTACACCTTCACGGTTTTGGTCGTAACTCGGGCTATACATGTCGGATTGTCGAAATTCCAAAGCCTATAGTTAGCTAATGACTTGGACTATCATTTTCGGTAAAAATCTGGGCACAACTCCCATTTTATAACCTCTGTAAAAATCAGACATCAAAACAGAAATTTCTTTGGCCTTTTAAATTAACATGCATGGTCTTCTTTGATCTCAATTTGCATCAATTCTTACCCAAACTTCAAATTGGCCATTACCCATAGTTTTTCCAGAATTAAAAGCTCAAAGAATACTCAACCAAGCTCACAAAACTCACATACAATCATAGATTACACAAGCAAAACATCCAACACTTAAATTAGCTCATAAATCAACAATTCCACCCCAAATTCATATCATCCAAGAGTAGAAACTTAAATAACATATAACTCACTTTCAATCAGCCCCTAAATCATCAATTTAGCCATTAAAATCCACATGCAAGATAGAACTTTCTTTACTCATCAAGAACTAGCAAGAATTACTTCCACCCTTCACCAAATTAACATATATCTCTTCACACATTCAAACCCTAACTTAACCACAACTTAAATTCATGCTTAATAAACATAAAGAAGATGAAAAACATCAAGAGAACATAAATTGGAAGTAGAATTTCAGATTATAAATAAAAGAATTGGGTTAGGGTTTGAGATTATACCACTTGAATTTGAGGTCAGAGATTGAACAAGTAAAGGGGGAAGAAGGTGGTGGCCGGCGGCTAGGGCGACGGCGCCGGCGTGGTCGCCGGAAAACACCAGGCAGGGGCGGCGCACGGCAGGTAGAGGGAGAGAGAAGAGGGAGGAAGGGGGTGTGAGTGAGAGTTGTGATGAGAATTCTGAATTGAAATGAAATAAAACACCCCTTACCCCCCCTTAATATAAACCCCTCCCTAATTAAATTACCATCTAATTTACACTTAACTTAAGCTATTGGTAATAGAAATTAGCTAGGTAAAATAATTGGTAATCAACCCAAATAAATAAGTAACATAAACTTGAAAATATAAATTTATTATATAACTAAATAAAATTTCCTTGGAATAAAATTGGGTGGAAGACTTAGAATTGAAATTACATAAATCACATTGTTAGAGCATACTAATAAAATAATTTGGGCCATAAAATGTACTTAGGAGGATCGAGTAGTATAAATCGTAAAAGAAACGGTATTAAAAATAATATAACCTTCCTCGGTTTACGACGTAAAAAAATTTTAGAACATAAAATAAATTATATGACTTATCGTAAAATATTCATAACCTCAAAATAATATTCATAAGGTAAGATAACATAAAATTAACCCATCAACCATCGCCTTGCTCGAGACCTGTCACGCATAAATAATAAAAAAAAAACGTAACAACCAATATAACAATAAACGTGTCATAAATAGAGAAATTTTAATTAGCGTAATTCGGCTAATCATCGTACTTAGAGCCTTAATTAACACGGGTTTAGGGTGGGTCGTTACACCGATGAAGTCTCGACCCCCAAGGCCATCAGCACCGCGCCTGATGAAGTCCTTCGGCATAAAAAATGACAACCAATATGAATCGACACCGGGAAAGATCGGAACCGACACCGGGAAAGACTGGAACCGACACCGGGAAAGACTGGAACCGACATCGGGAAAGACTGGAACCAATATGAATCGACACCGGGAAAGACTGGAATCGACACCGGGAAAGACTAGAACCAACATGAATCGACACCGAGAAAGACTGGAACCGACACCGGGAAAGACTGGAACCAATATGAAGTGACACTGGGAAAGACTAGAAAATTTCATCGACCATCGGCATCGTGTCCGATAACAAGTAAGGCATCATTCTCGCCCGAGATCAACATCGAATCACCATCAGTCAAGTACAGCATCATTCTCGCTCGAGATCATCTCAAAGGAGGCGCATGCCGCCCGCAACCACGATGCAGGACTCAACTTCCAAGCGTCAAATCAAGCTTTGCAAACCAAAGTCATATCCTCAGACTACTTTGACCTTCGTCCTATTCGGACTCGATCAAAGTGGGGGCTCTCTGTAGACACCAGAATTTGTACCGGTATAAACCCGACTCATCAAAAAATATACAAGATAGATGGGCCAAGTGAAACGGGTCATTGGGCCCAAAAGATCAATAAATCGAGCCCAATAAATCAAGCCGGGAATAATTATTAAAACCCACAGGGGTTTTATTTTTATTTACAAGCCCGCAACAGAAGCAGGCCCGTTACGCGCCCCCGGCCCAGAGAGGATAAAAACCCGCCTAGGGTTTGATCCGGCCCAGAAAAATCAAACCCCGCCTAGGCTTTGGGCGAAGTAGCAAACGACACCGTTCAGCGCCACGTCACGGATCCTCGTGATAAAATTATCAAAGCCCGCCTAGGCTTTGGTGATTCTGGCGCCAAAAAAAATATGAACGATCTGCATGCATGCAATCCCTTGATTTTTTCCCACGTGTTTGACCTCCCTTGACCACCCCAAAGCCCGCCTAGGCTTTGGTCTCTGATGACATGATTTTTGGTGTATGTCCCCCACCTTTTCCCTCCAAAATCCATATTCCTTCACCAATAAATACCCCCTCCATTCCACCTTCATTTCACCAACAATCATCATCTACTATCACTTACTCTACTCTCATTTTCACAATACTTCCACTCTCAAATTCTCTTCATAATTCTATTTTTCTATTACCACCATAATCATATTCTTCACAACCATATAATCATCAGTACACCAATTTTCCTAAACCATCCACATTTCTCATCCGGGTTTCAAGTCAAGGGGGCAATTCAAGGGATCAATTTCGTCGTCGCTACATCTTAAGCAAGGTTTGGTTCTTTGAATTAAATTATTGTATTTAATCATGTAATCCTTTATTTAATTCCATGCTTGTACATATTTTGTAAAATAAAACCGCATTTGTTTTATATTGCATGATTTGAATAATAATTCTGCGAAATTAATCAAACTTCTCCCCGCTCTCTTTCTTTTCAATGTTGATTTTAGTAGAGTGTTTTATAACAGGCAGGTTCGAGAGTTCTTATAACTCTCGAATTCGTAACCTTACCCCCGAATCTGGAAATCGGGTTCGTAGACCGGAGTCTTTCTTTTCTTATTTTATGGTTTGTCGGTTTCCTTAAATCGGCTGGCGACTCTTCAAATTAATTTATAAATTCGTTTAATTGTTTAAAATATTCGTTTTTACATAAAATAATTTTAATAAATAATTTAATTCATGTCCAATATTTATCCAAGGAGGGTCCCGAGAGAAATGGGCCAGAAAATGATCAAACCTAGGCGGGTTTTATCATTTTCAACCCAATTTCCCTTTGGGCCGAGGAGACCAGTGGCCCAACCTGGAATCTGCTAAACCCTAGGCGAGTTTTAGCTGATTCCAGTGGCCCACTGGTTCTCTTTTGGGCCTGGATTTATTAATTGGGCCGGGATTAAATTATTGTTAAATTTATTTGTGTAATTACGGATAATTTAAATAATAAAAAACGAGTTTATGAATAAATAAAGTTTCATCACCCCGAAAATGAATTTCGAAAATTAAAAATATCCTTATTTAAGAATTAAGAAACCTTAGTCGGCTCCCGATCACAAATATAATGCATCTGGGAAACATTTCCCCGAAAGGGAATTTTTCGGGTCCAACACCTGTCACTCTGCCATAGATTCCCTTTCTTGAACTATCAGATGAGGAGCTAACAGTAGAGGTTGCAGCTTTGGTTGAAGAAGTAGGACCTCATTTATTGACTTGCTCCAAGTTTTTGTTGCTGTTGGTTCCATCATTAATGCTCACATTTGGGCCAGTGGTTGAAGCAGACACTTGAGACCCATCAACTGATTGTCTAGGCCCACAATCTGATTCCCTAGGCCCATCTTGTGCTGACCCAACCCCTTTTGCTTGTGCTGCCTTTGCCTCTCTATGTAAACTCCTTCTCACAGGTAACTTGGGTTGCCTACTACCAAACCTCTGGCCCTTGCTTGCAGATGATAACTTAGAGGATGTTGGTTTGGGGTCCAGATTTTGGCTACCAAATTGACTCTGCTGAGTATCAACAGGGGTCTGTATCAATTGATCAGCCCATGCATTTGTTTGTCTGAGTGACATTTCCACCATGATCTCCTCAGGTGGTGCCACATCAATGCTTTCCACAGTCTGCTGAAGCTTCCCCTTACCAGCCAACTCAACTTATTCCACAGGAAAGGTTTTCACAGACTCCAAACTTGACCATGCCTCCACAATCTTATTCCAGTCATTGTCACTGATCAAAGGAAGCTTCTTGTTCTCTCATTCCCAGGTAGATACCAATTTAACCCAACATACTTTGGTAACTTCTCCATATCTTGTATAAACCTTTGCCTAATGTCAACGAAGAGCTCTTTCTAATTGTATGTGTCTAAGTCCTTTTCTGAGATGTAAAATTGTTTAGTGTGGAATCTGACAATGAATGACTTCATTGTATCAACCTACACATCACATTAAGAACCCCAAAAAGTGTAAACAGAAATTCTTCAGCAAAATTGAAACACTAAAAAGATCACATTTTGCGTCTGAACCAAATATACACTCCATTCCATTTATTTGGCAAATTTAATTTCAAACTTCCATAAACAATAAACGTTTAGATGAAGAACAACAAATACCCAACGTTGTTCACAAATTTCAAACACCAAACACAACTTAAAACCCTAATTTCACTATAATTAAACGAAAATTAATTTACCATTGTTGCTCTCTGTTTCGACGATGCAGTTGTACACCATACGATCATCGACACACTATTCCGACATATAAGCACCGCCGCCGGACTCGAATCACCACACCATCCACTTGTTTCTCACACAGTTGTTTCCTTCTCCAGCTGAAATTGAATACACCTATGTTCTGGTAGCTGGAACTGAAGAAGACAATGGGACAAACATCCTTTTTTTTAGCAAGGAAACATAAGGGCATCCTAGTCTTTTCACATACATCCTCAAGAGCTTTTATATCTTTTTATGTTATCTGGTAAAAAATGGTCGGAAAATCACCTGCTAGCCAATTGTTTAACTTCGTTCCCTTTGAGTGTATTAAAACAATGTGATCCGGGGAAAGAGCCCCAAGGAATTCCACTCATATCCTGTTCTTATTACAGCAAAATTCTAGCACAAATTCCAATGCAAAAGTGTCTTAAGCGCCAACAAATAGTAAATTTTTAAAAAAGTTCAATTCGTTTTTAAAAAAAAAAAGGGGGAAAGGGGCAACTTTTTCTGGCCTTGCTTCACTCCCGGGCATGCACAACCAGATTTTTCCCGAGGCTCCAATCAAAACACACGGACGAAGAGACAGAACATCTGGCTAATGAGAATGGCATTCTCGAGCTTGGCTCCATTGCACAAGGTTCAGGACTCCCTGATTTTCATCCTCTCAATTTAAATCTCAAACAAAATTACCCATTTGAAATTCTCATCTTTTGGTTCCATTCTCAATCTGTGGACAATTTTGCTGCTGCAGGTTGGTCGAATTGTTTGCAAAAAGAGAGAAAGAGAAAGAGATAATTTCCCTTATACAGTCATTGAGATCACACCTCCACCCAAACACCTTGGCGTCCGTTGCTTCCCTTCAGTAAGTCCCCATTTACCCATTTCTATTCCTTTTCATAATTCATCGGGCTTCTAAGTTTCATAATTCTCTTAGTTTACCACAAATTTGAGAGGTTGGTTAGGATGAAAGCATGAGTTTCTATGTGGGTATCTATGCCATGGGTTCTCAACTATCTTGGTTGTATTGCCACGAATAAATGCAGGAACGAGTGCTTATGGGTGAATTATTTTAGTTATTGGGTTCATTCATGCCGGAAAATTCACTATTTATGCTCCTTTACCTGACTTTATTTCCTTGTACCAAACAAGAAAAGCACTTAATTGACTTGCTCTTACATTTATAAAAGTTTGTAAATTTAGCATTGTGTTCATCGCAATATTCTACAACAATTATTATGTTTAATCCTGATGATTTATTGATTCATGGGCATATAGTGATTTGATAAGTATTTCTTAGATGGAAAAACTTATAGTGGTTGTCAACTATGGCAACCACCACAATGAAAACGATATTTATCCATACATGTGTCAACTTTTATCTTCGCCATTCGTTTTTTTATGTAGTACAACATTATAAAATATATTTTCTTAATTAAAATAAATTTTCCAAAATTTTTTAAAATTTAAATATCTTAAATCAAAATTTTTGCTAGTAAATAAGCATTTGAAAAATATTTATTTTAAATTTTTTAAAAATAAATTAAAATTTTAAAAAATATATTTTACAATTTGTATTAAATAAGAAAGCTAATGGTCAAGGTAAAACTTGACACATGTACGAATAAGATTTATTTTACTTACGGTGGTTGTCATGGTTGACAACCACTGTAAGTGCATCCTTTCTTAGATTGGTACACTTAATTGCTTTCGCTATCCTTGTACACTTTCTTTTGCCTGTATTTTTATTTGTGATTCAGCAATCTAGTGATTCTTGAGCCATGTAATCATTAAGTGCCCCTAGATTTCAAAGATTTTAATTACCATTTAGATATCTTGATTTGTCTATTAATTCTCAAAGGCTCACCAACTGGGACTACAATATATTAGTTGAGAAGATGGTGCCTAGGATCAGATGGCCAGTAGATAAGTCTTCTGATGCAAGGGATGCCGTATCGATACAGTGCTGTTTTGTGTCATTGCTTGATGTTGATCAGAGGCGAGTAATACAGTTACAGATTTACAGTCAAAGAAGGTACAGGTAGACGAATTATAGGTGGCCCCTAGAATAAAGATTCTTCTTGTAGTTTGTTGTGATTCTTAGCGCTTAGCAGAACCTTGCTTCTTGAAAAAATTAGATGAATGTGAAGGAAAATTAGAGAGCTATGAATTTCTGTCTATCTCTCCTCTCATCTGTTTCTGCAGTACATGTCTCTGTTTATACATAACTCTTGTAAGACTCATACTCCTTCTAGGTCTTATCACAGAGGCAGTCCTAGATTGACAAGAAATTTGAAACAGTGAAACACATCATATTCTAGGTATACAAAACCGATTAGGACTCCACTTCTGTTAATGCTCCCCTCAAGTTGGAGCGTGT
This sequence comes from Portulaca oleracea, assembly GCA_029582165.1. Taxonomy (NCBI): domain Eukaryota; kingdom Viridiplantae; phylum Streptophyta; class Magnoliopsida; order Caryophyllales; family Portulacaceae; genus Portulaca; species Portulaca oleracea. The sequence continues at coordinate 37,193,531 of CM055868.1, forward strand.
GGGTATGCCCAACTTGGCCTTCAAGTATTGAAACTGATCTCTTCCAAGAGCCTTTGTAAGTATATCAGCACGTTGATCATTGGTATGAATTTTGAATAAATTCAACAAACCACTTCTACCTTTTCGGGAACAAAACGATAATCAATCTCTATATGTTTCGTCCTTTTGTGATATACTGGATTGGACGCAATATGAAAGGTTGCTTGATTGTCTCAGAACAACTTCATAGACTCCGTAGGAGAAAACCCCATAGCACTTAGAAATGTTCGTTGCCAGACCAGTTCACACGTAGCTGTAGCCATCGATTTGTACTCAACTTTTGCAGAAGAGCGGGATCCGCTAGCCTGCTTCTTAGTTTTCCAAGATACAGGAGCTCCTCCAAGAGTGACAAAATGCCCCGGTAAAGATGTTCTTGTAGTAGGGCAGGCCCCCCAATTAGTGTCACAATAGGCAAGTAATTGTAGGTTAGATTCTCTTGGTAACATAATTCTTTGCCCAGGTGAACTTTTAATGTAGCAAACCACCCTTGTTGATGCGTCCATGTGCTCTTCCTTGGGATTTTGCATAAATTGAGAAAGAATATGAACTACATATTTTAGGTCAGGTCTAGTTATGGTGAGATAGATCAATCTTCCAACAAGTGTCCTGTAGCAGTAGGAGGTTGGGTCTTGCAACTCCTTTCCTTGTGCGAGGGAAAGCTTGTGGTTTTGCTCCATGGTGACATCTATAGGTTTTGCACCCTTAATTATCTCCAACGCATACTTTCTTTGACATAGGAGCAAGCCCTTCTGCCCTTGTGCCACCTCAATGCCTAAAAAAAAATACTTGAAAGGACCCAAGTCCTTCATACTGAAGCACTCATCTAGATAGGTTTTAAATTTTTGACACTTTGGAGCATGATTAGTGGCTAGAATGATATCATCAACATAGACTAGAAACGCCATAAACACCCCTCTCTTTTGATAAGTAAAGAGGGAATAATCGACATAGGAGTTAACAAAACCATATTCACAAAGCTTAGAAGGTAGTTTTGCAAACCATTGCCTAGGGGCTTGCTTCAGTGCAAAAAGAGATTTTCGTAGTCTGCAAACCTTATCAGGTGTAGAAGTGTGCTATCCTGGTGGTTATTTCTTGTACACCTCTTCAAGAAGATCCCCATGCAAGAAGGCATTGTTTACATCCAACTGATGTAGCTCCCAACCCTTTGCTACAACAACTGAGAAAAAATAATGAACACCTGTCATTTTTGCTACTGGTGCAATGGTTTGGTCATAATCAATACCTTCTTCTTGATGGTCTCCAGGAATCACTAATCTTGCTTTGTATCTCTGAACAGAGTCGTTTGCATTATACTTCACACGATAAACCCATTTACATCTGATTGACCATTTTCCTGGAGGAAGATCAACTACATCCCAGGTACCTATTTTATGCAAGGCCTTCACCTCTTCGGTCATAGCTTCTCTCCACTTACCGTCTTTCACAACTTCATAGAAAAATCTATGTTCATCAACCTTCATAATGCTCGTGAAAGAATTTTTATGCGAAGGAGAGAACTTAACACAACTTACATAATTATGTAACGGGTAGGGTGTACCTGGGGACTCCTTTTGATAAGGCAAGTTCGCACAGACGGGGTCTTTAATCTTGACATTGTAGCAAATAATAGTCATTTAGTCTGGTTGTTGGGCGTCACATTTGTTCAGATTGTCTGGGACTCAGAGCAGTGGGCTATGGCATTTGAACATGTGTTTCAATTGCAGGTGCATGCTCTTGTTCTTGCTCTTGCTATGGGGTAGTTTCAGGTGAGCCCAACATATTTGGCATCTTGGACGACCTACAATTGTTCTCTCCGCTTGAAGCATTGGGCCCATGGTTAACAATTTCCCCATGATTTTCTTCAACACAATCAGCCCTTATGCCATCCTCTTCATCTGTCTGCTTCCCTTGGCCCACCGCACACTGAGGGCCTTCTTGCACAAAATCATCCCAAATATGATTCTCATTCCAAGTTTGTGTGAGGGAATTGTTTTCTTGGACATGTTTATGCTTTCCTTCAGAAGGTAACACACCTTCAACAAACTTCACATCCCGACTCTCAAAAAATTCTTGGGTCTCCAAATCATATAACTTCCATCCTTTCTTTCCAGGGGGATAACCAACAAACATACACTTACGACTGTGAGGTGCAAATTTATCATTCGTTTTGCACTGAGTAAAACACAAGCATTCAGACCTTAATGTGATCGTAATTCGGTTTTCATCAAACATCAGCTCACACGGGGTCTTTCCTTTTAGCAGCTTGCTAGGGGTATGATTAATTCAATATGCAGCCGTTCTGATGCACTCCCCCCAAATTGCCTTGAAAACGTAGAGCTCTAGCAACATTCAAGAGATGCCTTTGTTTTCTCTCAACTCTTCCGTTTTGTTGAGGAGTGTTAATACAACTAGTTTTATGACAAATACCCCTTTCAGCATAAAAGTCCTACATTGCCCTTGACTTAAGTTCCAAGCTGCTGACACTTCTAACCACTTTAACAATTTTCCAAATTGATTTTGCACCAATATAATGAAATTCTTTAAGCGTGTTTTTTGGTTTCACTTATATCACACATCAAATATTCCCACACACTTCTACTAAAATCATTGATAATGGTAAGAAAGTAGTGAGCAGCTGAGCACCACACGAGGTAGAGATTCTATATGACCCTCATATGCCCACATGGATAATATCAAACAAACACTTTGCTTTATTTTCACTAGCAATAAAATTATTCTAGTCTGCTTTGCTCTAAAACAAGTGTCACAACCTTCATCAATTACACTAATTGAACCTTGCAAGGATCTATCCAAAAGTTGCACTACTTCCTTCGATGGATGCCTTAGTTTTTTTATGCCAAAGACTTTAAGTGCAAACTGCTTAAGTCCCGATCTCTCCTTGATGCCCTTTGTAGAAATAGACCCCGTCATGCTGCTTACCCGTACCAATCGAAATCCTCGAGGTGCAGTCTTGCAAGATACATGAATGTTCGTCAAACAAGACTGTGCAGTCCAAATCCTTACGTAAACGATAGACTGAAACCAGATTACAATGCAAGGAAGGAACAAAGAAAGTGCAATCTAGCAACAGATTGTTTTCTAGTAACACTTTTCCCTGATTATTTGCCACCATCTTTGCTTCGTTGGGCAAATCAACCATTATAGACTGTATATTTTCCACATCTCTCAAGCGAGTTCTGTCTTCAATCATGTGAGATAAAGCACTACTGTCAATTAGCCACAGTGATTTTGGGTTACCTGTCAAAGTCTCTCCAACTTGGGTTGCTCAATCATATGCAAAATCTTCTGGAGCTGATCAGATGTAAAATCAATTAATGGCTAGCCCATTACTGACAGACCCACTTGAATTGTTAGAAGAGCCTGGAGCTCCATATGGCGACCTTCCCATTTCTGTTTTCCCTCTCACTGCCATTGTTTGAGGTGTGCCATCTGTAGATCCGAAACCAGTTGCTTCTCTGTCTGAGCCGAGACCGTCGGTCATCGCTACAACAGTCCCTTGCTAGGTTCAATCAAGTCATTGTCCTCCCCCTGTCCAATGGCGACCACCACGACCACGTCCATTCTGGGTTCTTCCACCACGTCCGCCGCTGCAATTACTGCAATTGGTTGGGTAACCTATCAACTGAAAACATCCGGCTCTCGTCGTGCCTGTATTTTCCACAATGACTGCAGGTGGGTCTCTCTATGCACGCATCTCGCCGTGCTCCACCCGAGAAGGTCGCTGCAACTTCTTTCTCCTCACGCCCTCTGAGCACCTTTTGATGTTCCTCTTCTTGTTGTACAAAATTGAAAATTTTCTTCAAAGAAGGGGATCCATGGCTAGAATTTGACTCCTCAGGCTTTAATATTTGACATCATTCAGACCCATAAGGAATTGATGCGCCCGATCCTTTTCTAGAAGAGCAAGCAGACGACCTTCAAGGTTGCAGGTGCACTTCCCTCTCTTGCAATTTAGGTGTGTCCTTATAATTGTTCAACTCCATCCAAATGCTTCATAATTTTGCATAGAATTCTCCTGCCTCAAGAGTCCTTTCCTTGCAAGAATATATACCCTCCTTTAGCTGATGAATTTTTGGGGTATTGGCTGCTGAGTACCTTCTGTTTAAGTCGTCCCATAGGACCTTTGCTGATTCAGTATAGGGAAGTGTGGAGTGTAGTCTTGGATCTATTGAGTTTCGAATCCACATGTACATTATTGAGTTTACACGTTCCCAAGCATCCAATTCTTCTCCTTCTTCGGTCGGTTTGCTGACTCTCCCATCAATGAACTTGATTTTGTTCTTAGCCTTTAAGGTTGTTTGTACATACCTCTTCTAGGCCTCGAAATTACTTTCGTTAAAGAATATGGAAGTTATAGATGTTCCTGAACTCTCTGAGGGATCAAGATAGTATGGTGAATATGAGGTAATAATGAAGGGTTTGGGTTGAGAGGGCTTCTCCTCATCCCCATCGTTCTTAGGCTTCTCATGCTCACTCATGCTTATATTTCAGAAGTTAGAAACCAAGCTCTGCTACCATGAAGAAATTAGGTGAATGTGAAGGAAAATTAGAGAGCTATGAATTTCTATCTATTTCTCCACTCATCTGTTTTTGTTTTTTTTTTGATAATTCATCTGTTTTTGTAGTACGTCTCTATTTATGCATAACTCTTGTAAGACTCTTAGTCCTATTAGGTCTTATCACAGAGGCAGTCCCAGATTGACAAGAATTCTGAAACAGTGAAACACATAATATTCTAAGTATACGAAATAGATTAGGACTCCACTCCTGCTAATACTTTTCATGCCTACCATTGCCCTTTTTATGTAAAATTTTTCATTTGTTTGCATGGTGTAAAAGTTAGCTTCATCTCTCTCACCCACTCTAAGCTTATCTTGCTTTTTGTATTCATGCTAGACTTTGCAAAACTTAGTCTTCACATTGTCTGACCCAAAGTACTGGGACTGCTAACTGACTAGCACTTGAATTGGATCAACCATTCAACCCAAATATTACCCAAACAAATGTTTGAAAGAGGCTGCTGAATCTGGGAGACTGGCATTAAGGAATGGCTGGGATGCCATGATGTTTGAATCAAGCTATCACTAATCTGTTCTTTTTTTCTTTTTTTTTTTTAATATATGTATCTTCTCACAGAACCTTCAGTGTGGTGAGAGCGTGACAATTGAAGGACAAGATTACACAATCTCATCTGTGACACATCGATACCAACTTCGGAAGGGAAAGTATGAGCCTAGTGAGAAGAGGCTTGATGTACTCTCACAAGGGAGATACATCCTCAACTTGTATCTTCAAGATTTGTTTGAAAAATCTTGATTCCTTCAAAACCACACTTGTATAAGAAAGTTGTTTTCACTTACTGTTAATTCAAACCATATTTGTTGGTATAGTGTCGCAAGCTTCCTCCCCCCCCCCTCCCCATTCTCTGTTTTCGCTGTACCTGTTATCCATTTGTTTTCTTTGGTTCACTAGGAATCAATGGATAGACGGATCACAAGTCTATATTGATTGGTGTAATTTGGACCAATTATCAAGAGGTATTCGATGATTATCTGTGAGTTATGTGATTGAAGAAACCAGAAGAGTGAAAAAAGGTTACAGCTGCCTTAACACTGTCTATTGCCTTTGGCTAATTTTCACTTAGCTGGTATAATGACAGTAGAGTGGAATCAGCTACCATCAAGGCAATGGTGATAGTAAAATGAAGTTCTCTATAAACGCCTATATGAGTGGGACTAGCAGAGTAAAACCTACTAAAATAAGAGTTTGAGGTGTAAATTTGCACATATCTCCTTTCTAATTTTTGACATTTATAAAACCAACCCTATCGTTGTTGAGTTACAATTTATGTCCCTAGACCTTTTTAACAAATGTAATTTACCACTTAAGCTTTCAACCAATATAATTTGATGAATTTTCTAGACAATTTTTCAAACTACTATGTATTAAAACTACTATGTATTAACATATAAAATACATGTGTGTGTATGTATGTATGTGCGTGCATGCGCATATATATATATATATATATATATATATATATATATATATATATATATATATATATATGGTGGACCTATTTGTCCCATAGGGATTCCTTATCAGAAATCAACTGCCATAGAAGCTTTACCCAAAGCCACGGCTACCCAAGAGTAAGTGAACATCTCTAATGCTAAGACCGGCCTCTGATTTAAACAAACAACATGTGTTTTATGAGATAGGGGGAGCTTGTGACTCAGAACCCCATAGAAAGCCTTTACATATCTAGATAATAGCCTTCAAAATACTCTTGGGAAGGATGAAAATCTGGGACCAATATGAGTGGATAGACATGAAAATACTATTGACCAATTCCACTATTCCAGCGTATGTAAGCTTTTTTGCAACCCACACTTGAAGGTGATTTGTCATTTTCTGTAAGAGCACCGCACAGTCAAACCTATTGAGGTGAGTAGGTTTAACTGGAATTCCCAAGTATTTTTTGAGGGGCAAACCCCCTTTACTTAAACCAATGATTCCAAAATTTCCAATTTCACACTCCCATTGGCTCCAGCAAAATCAATATTCGATTTAGATTTGTTGGGAACAAACTAGAACTTTCAAAAAAATGGGATATAACATCAAATAAAATAGATACACTTCTTGGATCACCATGACAAAATAATAAAAGATCATTAGCGAAGCATAAATGAGTAAGCTTCAGGGGACTGCAGAACTGATGATATCTAAAGCATCATCTTGAGTGAAATCAAGGATAGTACGGCTGAAGTAATCCATAACCAAAACAAATAATGGTGGGGGAGGGATCAGCTTGGCGAAGACTATGAATGCTTTTGAAATAGGCAAAGGAAGAACCATTTTAACCTACAAAAAACTGGGCCGATGAAATACACGCCATAACCCAATTTACAAACTGAATAGGGAGATTTAAGGCCAGAAGGTTTTCTTCAACAATGTCATACACTTTTTGGATGTCAACCTTTATCATGCAGCTAGATTTGTCTCCCTTCTGATTATAAAAACACACCAAATCTTCGGCTATAAGAATATTATGAATAATAGAGCGACCCCCAATCAAGACAGTTTGAGACTCCCAACCAGCAAAGGAAAACACAAGATTTTACTGATCGTCTTATAGATGATGTTGCAATAAGAATTAGGACAAAGGTCTCCTACCACCATAGGATTAGGAACCTTTGGAATCAAGGCCAACATTGTAGAGTTTATCTTAGAAAAGATTTTTCATGTGGAGAAAAAACTATGGACAACATTAACCACATCAAAAACAATAACAAACCAAGCTTGCTTATAAAAGGTTGCATTGAAACTATCAGGACCAGGACTCTTGTTTCCATCCATAGCAAAGATGGTGTCATGAATTTCCTTGATAGAAATAGGTGATAGGAGGATTTGTCTATGTTCCTCAGATAAAACTTTCTCCTAGGGTTGACAATGGATCAGGTACCACTGGACCTGGACCTGAACCCACCAATTTTTTTAGACCCAGACACGACACGGGGCCTGGTGGGTACCCGGATCTATGGGTCCATAGCAGATCCTTAATGGGTCCAACACTCTTATGTATTTTTTTTACTAGATTTATTAATTTTTTGGGTTAATTTTATACATCCACAATTGTATAATAACTATTCTATTTAGATGTATATTTTCAACAAAATAAAAACATATAGTCCAATGTACGAGGCTATGAGCGAAGTTCAACATAAAAACATTACAAAAGTCAGCAACACATCAACTCTAAAAATACAACTATACAACTTAAAATGCAAAAAAAAAAAAAATGTTCTTGATTATCAGAATTTATGAAGGAGATGAATGGAAGACAACCTTTAAGACAAAGGGAGGCTTATTTAAATGGGTGGTTATGCCTTAGGGGTTGACTAATGCCCCTTCTACTTATGAGGCTAATGAACTAAGTATTGAAGCCCTTAATACGCAAGCGTGTGGTTGTTTAGTTTGATGACATACTTGTCTACAATAAGAGTGAAGTTGAGCATATTGACCATTTGAGGAGTGTTATGGAGATTTTGTCCAAAGAAAGCTCTATGGGAATTTGATTGGAGGAAGAGTTATTTTGCAGAGTGACCATGAAGCTTTGAAGTTTATTCAAGGCCAGCACAAACTAAGCTCGAGACATGCTAATGGGTTGAGTTTATGCAAGTCTTTCACTTCACGATCCATTATAAATCATACAATTTGAACAAGGGAGCATATGCTTTGTCAAGGAGGTTCTTATTGCTACATATACTTGATTCAAGAGTTCTTGGTTTTGAGCATATCAAAACTTTATATGCATAAGAGTTAAGACACTGATTCCAAGGAGTTGCACCAGCAGTTCTAGAACATTCCCAATGCCTATATCACCTAGACTAGGACTTTCTATTCAAAGGGAGCAGATTATGTATCCCTAGAAGTAGTTTCAGAGAGTTTCTCATCTTAGAAATACATGGAGGGAGCTTAGCACGCCACTTTGGCATAGAGAAGACCCTGCTAATTAGTGGCGAATCCAGAATTAAAATCAAGCGGGTTCAAAGTTAAACATAAAAATTCAAAATAACAAATCAAAAAACTTACAATAGTATTTTCTTTTGGGTAATTTTCCTAGACGTAGCGTCATGACTTGAAAGTATTCTATGATATCATCATTAGGTACATTCTCGAAAATCTTATTCTTGAAATAAGTAATAACAATGTTTTTCAAAAACTCGTCTGAGATTCTATTGTGCAAACTTGTCTTGATAATCTTCATTGCGAAAAATGCACGTTCAATCGTTGCAGTGGAGACAGGTAAAAAGTAAAGAAAATATCATTCAAACTAATTATATTTTATCCAGTTTAAATTAAACTAAAACTAGAAGAGAGTTGAACTAAATAAAATCTAAAAATTATCAAGATAAATTTTCAAGTTTGATAAATTCCAATCAACTAACTAGTAGCAAATAGAGTAATATTTCTAAGAATTATACTTTATTTTATAGAAACTAAATTGAAAATCGAATAAATTACTCTAAAATTGCAATTTTCAACTTATAGGTACCTCCTATTTTATAGAAACTAATTTTTTGGGGACAATATTTTCTGAAATGATTTTCAAGTACCTTCTATTATTTGGAAACTATTTTTGGGGGACAAACTTTCTTTAGAAACTATTTTTCGGTGACATTTTTTTGCAACTTAGTTCAAATTATAGAGAGGGACCTTAGATAGGGACCTTCTTGCAATAATATGATTTTTTAAGATTTTTAAGCAAACAATTTCAAATAAACACTCTTACTCTTTATAAAGAATTTTAATGGTATTAATTATCACAATCTACTACTTATACAATAAATATTATATTTTCTATGATTAAAGGCCCACCATGCTTAGCAAAATTAATTAAACTTAATTAGAGAGTTTTGACCGTTACCTGAACTTAGTTGCATTGGATCCCTGGCGTTCTGCAGCTTCCAGTTTACAGAGATGGCTAATCTCAACCCCGCCAACCTTAGATCAAGCACATCACAGATCTGTTTCGTTTCCTACCTCAGATCGTAGTCACTAATTTAGTTTATTTAGTTTTTAAAGGATAATGGAACTTTAATCAAGAAATTATAATATTTAAAGCATAAGGTTCGATTGGATAACGTTCCTTACTGGGAAACTTCTTTTATTGAAAGCTTGAAAATGGAAATATTACAATGGAAATACTTAACGAGAACTAGACTTCAAAGATCATTAGAGAAGCTTGCTGATGGAGAATTGGTGACTCCCAATTTCTCTCTTTGCTCAAGACTTGCTCCAAAGACTTTGCCTTCAACACACACTTACTTCCCCTTTTATAGAGGAGCTTCACACACCTTGGATGCCCTAGTGGCTTTAGTACCATTATTACAGATACAGACGACTACAGTACAAACACGTGACTCTTACAGACTCAATAGTAAAAACTTTAAATAATATCCACTCTTTTTTATTAGTGGTACCACAGTAGCTTGCATGTCATAATGCTTGTGGGGCTCCCAATGATTTATGTTCTCAAGTATACAGATTGAAATTTTCTCCCTTATCCTGCTCCACTGGATTGTATTTATCAAAGAGCTCTTGAAGATAAGATTTTCCTTCTGCGGATAAGAATTCTCCAGCTCCGGTTTTTAACAGATATTCATATACATCTTCAGATTTAGGTTTGTTAAGATCAACAAGTTGGTCAAACTACTTTGGATAAGTGAAGGTAGTGTTATCACAATGGATAACCCTATATCCTCTATCAATATCCAACCATAGGTGGTGCATTAGCTTGTAAAATCCAGTTGCTCTTGCCTTTGAAGGATGAATTATTTTTTCTCTTCTTTCTGGAAACCACTCTTCTTTTGTAAGATATCTTCCAGATGTGTCTTCGACTCTAATCAGATAATGGGCAGGACTGATCTTATCTCCATCGTACTCAATTTTAACACATTCATAGAAAGTAATCGGCCATCCTGCAACTTTTCTTACTTCTGGTGAATGGATTTTGCACACCCTTCTAAATACAAATTTCTGGAATTTTGTAAATCTTGGAAATAATGTTCCTTCTGGATTAGGGACAACGTGGCCTTCATTAGTCCAAAATTCTCTTACCATACCATATTCCCAAGCCTTCATGATTGGATCATTTAGAGGGGTAGTATTAGGGCAGAAGTGCACCTTTCCTACTCTAGAAAAGCCTAAGAAACTAATTCTTTTTCCCCAAGATTTCCAGACTTCACGGTTATAATATCTCAAGGGATCCATGACCGATGCATACCACTCGTGAAATCAATTTTTCTGAGCTTTTATTGTAATGATACTTTGAATATCATAACAACTTTCGAGATAATTAATCCGAAGTTCATTGAGACTAAATTTCTCGGCTATCATATATTCAACATAATTAAAAATAAACCTGCATCTTTTCTTTTTATTTTTTCTAAGATTACATAGAACGAATCTACCCAGAGGTGACACCCTTCCTAGTAATTCGGGTAACCGACATTCCGCTTCATCCGCTTGTTGGCGGGAGACATTCACCATGTTGAATTCCATTGGCTAATTCTCGCGTCAGGCTGTCTGCTAATGAATTCTTCGAACCTTGTATGTGTTCAATAGAGAAAAAGAACTGGTTAAGCCATAATTGCCAACGCAGGAGCCTCCATTGCGCTTGCATCTGTCTCAATTCCTCTTATGATAGCAAGAATTTCTTTTTCCATGGTAGTGTAATTGCATTCAGCTTTATTAAAACATACACTGCAATATTTGCAGAGACGTTCTCCTTCTTTGATTTTGAGTACTGCACTGCTCATTGCTAGCATCTGTCTCAAGAATCAAATCATCTTCTTCGTTAGGCAAAATAAGGACAAGAAGATTTTGACATAAATTTTTAAGATTCCTTACAAGCAATGAATCATCCAAAGTCCAATTCCACTCAACATCTTTTTTAAGTTTTCTTTGCAAAGCCTTTCTCAACTTTGCTAGATCATTGATTAAATCTGATGCATAGATGAGACACCCTAAAAATCTTTATATTTGTTTTCTATTCTCAATTTTTTCAAGAAACTTTTCTATTTTTTCTAGGATGTGTTTTTGCAGAATGACTCGTCCAGCTTTAATTTGTAATCCAAGAAATTCTATCTCTTGCTCAACATAGACACACTTGTTTTTTTCAAGGACAATTCGATGATATGCACTTTTGAGTTACTGCTAAGAGATCATCCTTGTGTCGTTCAATAGTTTTAGAGAAAATAAGGATATCATCAATATACACAAAATAACAATGACTGAGATCTTTGAAGATCTTATCCATTCTCCTCTGGAATATTTGAGGTGCATTCTTAAGACCAAATGACATGACTAACCATTCATAATGCCCTTGAGGAGCACTAAAGGCTGTTAAAGGAATGCTTTCTTCGTCCATTTTTATCTTCCAATAACCACTCTTGCAATCCATTTTAGAGAACCATAAGGCTCCTTGGATTCTATTGAAGAGAACTGTTTTGTTTGGAATTTAGTATCCATCGAAACAATGCTATCATTAAGCTTTTTGTAATTGATGACCATTCTAGCTTTTCCTCTTTTCTCTTCAGCATGATTTCTAACCATGAACGCAGGACTTGTATGTCTACTCTTGCTATCCCTTATAAGATTTTTATCTAAAAGCTCTTTTATCTGTTCCTTAAATTCTTGGATATCTTGGTGTGTATACACCATCTGCTTAACCCTGATAATGGTATTGTGATCTGTTAAACTGATAGTAGCGTAGGTTTTATCTTTATCCCAAATTTTAAAGGGTTGTCAGAATAGAGTTCTTTGCATAACTCTTCTTTTTGCTTTTCAATTTGTTCTTTAACAGATAACTCTAGAAGTGAAATAGTCAACGCTACTTCTTTTTGAGTTGGTACTACCTTCTCACCACGCTGGTTGCGCAAAAAATCTATTGTTTGGTGGGTATATGCCTGTTGTAGCTTTTTAATAGGTACTGAGTGACCATCTATTGTGAAGATAATTTGTTGAATGGTTTGGGTACAACGAGAATATAATATTTGGAAGTTATTTCCAATGATCATATCATGTGATGATTGGTTTGTTGCCCAAATTATGCGAATTACACACTTAACTCCTCCCATTTCTATAGTTAATCATTCAATAGCTTCACTATGGGTCATAACACTATTATCCGCAATTCTCACTTGCAAAGGATTTTTTGTTGTTTTCCATAAATATTCAGGAAATGGTGTCTTGCCAAAACATACTAAACATCCACTATCTATGTATGCATATAGTTCATATTTGTCGATTCCTTCAATGCATACTTTTACAGGAATATAGATGCTATTGGGGTTAGTTTTGGTGACTTCATAATGATTTTCTATATGCATGTTTAATTCTGGTGTTTCTTTAGCTAGTTCATCCTCATATATAGGTTCACTTATAGTCCTAGTTTTGTAGCCAATGATCTTTCTATCTAGACTGGTTGTTCTATATAGACAAGATCTTACAGAATCGAAACTCATTCTACTCCTTTCTGAAGCCATACTTATAGCACCATCATCTTTTGATACTAGTTTATCTCTAACCGATGAGCTTTCTCCCCAATCAAATCTATACTTATATTTCTTAACAATTGAGGTTTTATGGTGATTTTATCATCTTCATTAATTTTAATAACATTTTTCTTGCCAATTTTGGTTGGATTAGAGAAACTATCAATCCAAGAACGTTCTATCCTGATATCTTGAGGATTTGATTTTATCCTCTGAATTTTCAATTTAGGCTCAGGACTCTCAAACTTTTCAGCTTTTATCATAGTAACTTTTGTTTTTGGATCTATGGTATTATCTAACTTGTAGACGATTTTCCAGAATATTCTAAGTGTATAACCACCTTGTTTCATATCCATACCAACGGTTTTTATCTTTAGAGATAAAAAGTTTTTGGCAAAGTCATCTTTAAGACTAACATAATATCCCGGTCTACAGTTGAATCCAACTGATCCATTTAGTATATTAGTCTTTATGCCAATGATAATTTGATTGTGAAATTTATTGTGCCTAATATCATAAAGCAAAGCATAAAGATCTATATCCTTACCATAATGTTGTAATGGAGTTATTTGGATTTGCACACTTCCTACATGGATATATCTATATTTTCTATCCTTGTTGTGCCTCAGAATATTTTTCCCAATTGATTAAGTTTACTTCTCCAACATCATACTCACAATCTTTTATCTCTAAGTCTCCTTCCATCATTTCACAAACATATTTTGACTTTAACTGAAAGATGGATTTTTTTGTAGATCATATCCTTTTGGATAATTGGAATTACTCAATCACCTTTAACTTCTTCACAATGATTTTCATCATCTATAATGAATTCCTCTCCTTGTAAGTCTCCTAGACTCACTGAATTACCTTCCACATATGACTAGTATCTTCATAATTGGAATCAGATTCATTATCTATGACGATTTCAACAATACCTTTGTTATTACTAAAGGCAAGCTCAAAGGCTTCTTCTTCAGTTATTTCGTCATACTCAAGACTTCCTAAAGTTTCTATCAACTTATGATTTTTCTTGTTTTTACACTCATTAGCATAGTGACCAACTTCACCACAAGCCCAACATTTTACAATTACTTTTGCCTGTGAGGCAATAAGTACTCTTTGTAAAAAAATTTTTTTCTTTGGGGCTCGTTTGTTGGTATATTGCTTTCTCTTGAGTTTTTCACCTCTTTGTTTATTAAAAGCCTTTTTCTTATAACCTCTTTTTTGTCTAGAGGCTCCCCATCTATGTGGAGTATCCCAACAGAATAGGAATTGTTTCTTCATGGTATGATGTTTTTTGATATTTAGGCATTGATCAGTGACCCATCTTCTTATAAAGGCGCATCTCATACCGAGAGTATCGGTATGTTCAGGATTCTTTTTCAACCATTCTTCAAATTCCTCTTGGATAATGGAACTTATAGGATAAGGTAGTTTATCATAAAACATAGCCAAATTCGTAGGGTTATGGCCAATTTTATAATAAAAATAACTAAACTCATTAATATAATGCTCTAGATATCTCATATCTAGGATTTCTATACTAACAAGTTTTCGTTGATTTTTCTTATCTTTTCTTCCATTTCTAGATTAACACCAATAAACTCCATAAAAATTTCTTTGCACAGGGCTTTAAACATTTCAGTAGGATTTTCTACTGCTCTCAATATAGCTTTAGCCTCTTCAGAACTAGAATCATACCAATCTGCGACTGTTCCTGAAAAACTGTGCTCTAATTAAATAATTAGAAAGTTTTCAGATGTCCAGTTGGCATTTAGATTGATAACACTACTCAAACCCCTCCTCCAATGTTCAAATATTTCTTCCCTGTTACGGACTCCATCTAGATTTAACATGTAGCCAGTTTGACTTATGGGAGTAAGACTTACTTCTTCATGAAGAGGTTGATATAAGGTTTTAAAGGAAAATGGCTTAGTTCGTCCAGCCGTATTAGTTCTTGGTTGGAAATATCTATTACTACGGCTAGATTCACTAAAATTTTGAGGTAATGGTATTACATGGACTTGGTTTGTTTCAAGTTCTTCCCCAACTTCATTTTCCTCAGATATTTTGCTTAATCTCTCTCTAATCTCGTCTAGAGGTATAGCCTCCATATTTTCTAACTTGATTAAGTTCATTTGTTGGTAGATTTCTTCTTCAATTAGCACATAATTGACATCTTTAATCTTATTATTAACCTCCTCTTTTAACAACATCTATTTTTCGGAAATAACAGTCATAATATTATTAAGAATTACTCCTTGTTTTATTTCGAATAACCCATGGAGTTCCTTCAAACTAAGAGTTTGAAGTTCCTTCGTCATCTTTTTCTTGATTATTAGGAGATTCTTCTTCTTCTATTTTAGCAGCCTCAACAAGTTCTAGTGCGTTTTTCTTAAGAGAACGCAAAGGAAAAGGAGCTTTGTTTTGTTGATTTTGGAAAGGATATTTATTTTTATAAGTAGTACTAGTATTACTTAAACTTTTATACTCAAGCACTCGATGTGTTGAATCGTTTAACAAACTTATATGGGAAGTATGAGCAAACTTGTTTAAAGCTCTTACTTCACTTCTAAGTGCTTCTAAATCTTTTTTAAGGTCTAAGCACTCGATGCCTTCAGAAGACCCAGCCGCACACGTGCTATGGTCCCTACTCCTGTCTTTGGTGATTTCTACGGGGACCACCTTCTCGCACCTTGCGCCTTTCCGAACGAACCATCGACTCTGATAACACTTGTTGGGGAGATCCAAGGCAGGACCCCACTTCAACCAATGTCCATGGCACATAAGTTAAGTGAGGTTCAATCTTAAAGTCAATTGGTGTTAATAGGAGTAGCCCACTTGATGTACATACCATGTCATTTTCCTTTACTTTTTCAATGTGAGATATTTTATTTATGGGTGAATCCCAACAAAACTGAAATTGATAACAGTCGTGTTGAAACATGAGAGCTACTCATAATCTACAAAAATCAATTTCTCACTAACTTTCTCAAGTTTTAGTTTGCACTTTGAAAGTTGCTAACATGTCGTTCTATCCTATCGCGTGTATAATGCAAATTCAGTGTACTAACCTCAAGTGACGATGGGTAAAAGGAACAAGTTTCACCAACAAATAGAATATTTAAATATAGTTGTAAACAATGATCCATCAATTGTTACTTTTTTTGTAGTAACGTACATGAAAATTTACTATTTTTAATCGTAACAATAATTGATATAAAATACATTACCAATATTGCTTAGTTTCTATGCATGTGCCATTATATGTCAAATGTTTGCATTTATATTGCTTAGTAATCTTACCAATATTACTTTTTAGAATGAAGCGTTATCATTTACATTTATATGTTGCACGTATATAGCTAATTGCATACATTATCTTCAGATCCTTATATATGTTACCTATAAATACTCAAGATACAAGTCTCCATAACTCATACTTTACCTAATATATAGATCTCATATTAAATGTATGAGAAGATTTTAGGTTGTATCAAAAAAAAAGGTAACTAAAGAGAAAATTAAATCCACCAACACCATATATGGATTCTAAAGTTGTTATGATTTTAAACATATCCTTCATCTTTGCCATGTTAGCAACAAGTGGTGATGCTGACCAATATCCAGGTCTTCCATGTGTAGCCGCCCCAAGTCCACGATTTAATTTGAAGCCGTGCGAAGAGAAATTGACAGATACTTGTCGTGATGAAATATTTAACTATATATTTGAACATCATGAAACAGTAAGAAATGAGTGCTGCATTGAATTACTTAAAATGGGAAGGATGTGTCATAATCTCTTGTTATTTTCGACCTTCCGTAATTTCGTTGAGAAGGTGCCAGAACTTGAGGATAGAAGTGACCAAGTTTGGTACCTTTGTGAGAGGGAGAGTCGAATATAATTGCTTCTTCTTTTTTATCAGGGACTAAATTAATTGTTTGTCTTTGTGCAACAGTATTGCGCTTCTTTTACTCATGATTATGAAGGATATCAATAATACTTATGATAACTAGTTGTTGGTTTTTAATTTTACATGGTGAAATCAAGAACGTCATTGATAATTTGTTTAACTTATTTTTCAATCATATTTGACTATTTTGTCATTTCAATCGTCGCATACACCTACCTACCAATAATGGCACCACCATGAATCTAAAGAGTTTATGTAAAATGTATTCAACCATCAAACTAGAAAGTCGCCAATTATTATTAAAATACATTTAAAGTCAAATAATAATTACTGTTCAAGTATCACAATAACATATTATAATTATAATTATAAGTAAGATTATAATTCAATAATTAATATTAAAATAGAAGTTTATTCCACAAAAATAAAATAACAAAGAATACGGAATAACGCATACATCGCACGACTATAAAGACTAGTTAGCTTGGAAAAGGAGATTGCATGAATTTGGATGATATACTATCAGTGGCGAAACCAAAATTAAAATTAAGCGGGTTCAAAGTTAAACATAAAAATTCAAACTAACCAATCAAAACACTTACAATAGTATTTTCTTTTGGGTAATTGTCCTAGACGAAGCGTCATGGCTTGAAAGTATTCTGATATCATCATTAGGTACATTCTTGAAAATCTTATTCTCGAAATATGTAATAACAGTGTTTTTCAAAAACTCGTCTGAGATTCTATTGCGCAAACTTGTCTTGATAATCTTCATTGCGAAGAATGCATGTTCAATCGTTGGAGTGGAGACAGGTAAAGGTAAAGCAAATATCATTCAAACTAATTACATTTTATCCAATTTAAATTAAACTAAAATTAGAAGAGAGTTGAACTAAATAAAACCTAAAAAAATATCAAGATAAATTTTCAAGTTTTATAAATTCCAATCAACTAACTAGTAGCAAATAGAGTAATATTTCTGAGAATTATACTATATAATCACACTCAAACCCATCTAAATTGAAAACCGAATAAATTACTCTAAAATTGAACTAACTTTGAAGAGAATTTTCACTTAATCATATAATAAAACCTAACCCAATTTACCGGGTCAGCAGTTGATTTGATGGTGGTGATGGTCGTCGTCTCGCCGATGATAATGGTGGAAAACTGGTGGTCGCTGGTGGATAGTGGGAGACATGTGGCGATTGGCTCTCTGCGTAAAACCTGAGAAAGGGGGGCGAGACGAGAGCGAGACTAGCAGAAGATAACGAGCGACATTCTAATTTGGGTTTAAAAAAAACATTAGAGGGTCATAATCCTCGAGCACGCGACCATAACGTCATTGCTTTCGATCATATTAGACGCCCGCCACTCAGCTAGATGTGAACTCATGATTCTTATTGTCGTATATGCTATATATACAGTTTATTACGCTGTTTAATTTTTACACAAATTTTTTTTTTAAGCGGGGTCACGTGACCCCATGCTGGATCCGCCCCTGTTGCTAATGCTTAAAGAGCATTGTTTCTGGCCTAAGATGAGTAGAGATGTAGAGCATATGGTCAAGAGATGCACTTCCTGTCAGCTATCTAAGAGTCACAACCTACCTCAATGACTATACACCCCTTTGCTAGTTCTAGAAAGCCCATGGGAGAATATCAACCTTGATTTCATTGTTGGACTCCCCATAACACAAAGAAGTAGAGATTCCATTATGGTAGTTGTTGATAGATTCGCTAAGATGGTACATTTCATACCTGGCCACATTGCCTATGATGCTACCAAGATAGCTAATTTGTACTTCCAAGAAATTGTTAGGTTGCATGATATCCCTAAGTCTATGGTTAAACAGGAATACAAAGTTTTTGAGTCATTTTGGGTGAATCTATGGAAGAAATTCGAAACACAATTCAAATTTAGCACTACTTGTCATCCTCAGACAAATGGGCAGACAAAGGTGACAAATAAAACCCTTGGGTCCTTATTGAGATCCTTGATCAAAAAAAGTGTTTATTCCATACTTTACATGTTTTTCTCCCTTCTTTTTGTTTGTTTTCAAAAATTAGCAAAAATGATGAAAAAGTAGGAAATCAGAAAAAAAAGGAATGAAACAAAACCCATAACACAAATCCCTTAGCCCATTTTCCCTTCCTCCTAATTCCTCCAATTCAAGATTTCCCACTAGCCCAAACCCCTAATCCCTCCTACCCATTACCCGAAAACCCAAACCTAAACCCATCTTACCTCACTAGCTACCCATTCCCCTATTTCTCTTTTTCTCTCATTTTTTCGGACCCCAAAAAATTAGTCCCCTAAAACCCTAATTCTCCCTTTTCATTTCCCATTCCCCTTTCATTGTCCTATTCTCTCTCTTCCTCTCCTCCTCTCTCTTTCATCCCTCTTTCCTCTGTCTTTCTCTACAGACCGAAAACAAATTCCACACTATTTTTCAATTTCATTCTTTTCATCTCTTCGTGCTCCATCTCATCTCGTTTCATCTCTTCCTTTTCTCTTTCTCGTGATTTCTCTATCATATCTCACTGTTTTTCTCTTTCTTCTTAACAAATTGGCTGAAATTTCCAGATGAAAGTACGAGTTCAACCACCAAGCATACACCACCACCATGCATGCATCCACCACCGAGGCTTCACCATCCCCAATTACATTCCGACCGTTGATATGGAGAAGATCATATCAACTATAAAAAGAAATCGGATTGAAGAGAAGAACATGGTTGGTTTTGGGCAGTGACATTCAATCCTCCATCATCTTTTAGGGTTAGTTCTAGCTTAGAGTAATTCTAAATTTATTAAAAAAAAAGTTTACTAACTTCATTTGGAATACCTTTTGGAATCAATCACTTGATTAATATTTGACACTCTAGTTATGTAATGATATTTTTCATAATATTGACTTAATAACCAAATGGTTAAATCGTTTGGATAACGCTAAGAGTCATGGCTCGTACTCATTTTCCTTAAGAACTATTTACTGTACTGTAAATGTTCAAAGGGATAAAACTTAGCTCTTGTTGCACTCAAGACATAGGTTTCTCACTTGATTCTCTCAAGTACAGCTGCAGTTTATACTTGAGATGATGTGATTATAGAAAGAAGGAATTGATGCTTGTGATGCTTTCAAATGGCTTGGGAATGTCTCCTATTTATAGGAGACTTCCACACCTAATCCAACCCTAATTACACCCCTTAGTCAAAGGCATTAAGGTCCTTAATGATGGATTATGACCTTGACTTGGTCAACTAATATAGTTGTTGGAATACATATAATATCAGACTTAATATTGATACCATACACTTAATACATAAGATTATATAGTCGTTAGTCATTAAAACAGATTCTGGGTTCCAACACGGTTCGTGTTGGATCAACACAGACCGTGTTGGGTGCAACACTAGTAGAATACATACCCATAAGCGTCTGGAATTGGCGTTTGATATGGGTATAAACAGAAGCCAAAAAGGTTTTGGCGTCTGATTAAAACGGACGCCAAATCCTAGGACGCCATTTAGAAAAAAGGCGTCTGTAATTGGCGTCTGTTTCAATCAGACACCAAAATTATTGCGATCTCGAGGGTGTGTCGGACAAAAATGGCGTCATGCGAGATAAAGCGACACCGTTTACAACTGCGAAGCGTCTGCTTTATCCTGACGCCATTTTTGGTTTACAGAAATTAAAAAAAAAACATGAATTTCAATTTAATAATTAGAATATATAGTATATTTTGTGTGTTCTAATTTTAAAATAAAACGTAAAAATTAAATTTTTGTATTTGTAAGTAAATTGTTTAATAAGAATTGAGGAGAGATTAATAATGAAAATAAACACATTTTATATAATAATAAATGATATATATGTCCAAGACATTTCTGTACAATTTCATATATACACACATATATTTATATATATATATATATATATATATATATATATATATATATATATATATATACATTTTATAGAAATAACAACAACAAAATGATAATGAATATATATTTAAACAAGTAAAAAAAATATATAATACAACTTTAATAATGTTGATTTTTACTAACTTAAAAGATACAAAAAAAATAATAAACTAAATTACAATTAATATATAACTTCAATATTTTTCAATCTTGATTTTTCATTTTTCATTTTTCATTCTTCAATCTTCAATCTTGTATCTTCAATCTTCACTCTCCAATGTTCAATCTTCAGTTGTAAGATTTTCAATTCTTCAATCTTGGATGGATTTGAGGTGTTGTGAAGGTTAGGGGAAATGAGAGAAGATGAGGGAAGATGAGAGAAATGAAATGGAGATGGGAGGGAAAAAATTCGGAGGGAAGTTTGAGGGCTTTGGTTTATATAGGCAGGCAAAAAATGGCGTCTGTTTTCCACCAAACAGACGTCATTTTTACTTTCATAGATTTTGGCGTCTGTTTGGTGGCAAAACAAACGCCATTTTTGGCTGAAAATTTGTTGAAAATGCTTGATATTGTGGCTATATAATATATATATCATATATAATTAATATTATTATTATTATTATTATTATTATTATTGATACTATTATTATTATTGATACTATTACTATTATATATTCATAATTTTAGTTATAACTAATTATGATGTATGTATATATTTTTTAGGTATAGTTAATTATTAATTATTATTATTGTTAATTATATTCTAATTTTTTTTAGCGTAATAAGCTATATATATCATATCTAGCTAGATAATTTAATATATATATATATGTTTCATTGTCAATTATGTTGTTAATTACAATTATTCTCATGTGTACGTACGTGTTATTATATATATATATATGTTAATAAAGTTAATTAATTTGTACGTATGTGCGCAAACATAATGAAAAATATTTCGATGTTTGGATTAAATGTACTAGCTAATAAGTACGAACGTATATATAATTAAGAAAGAGTTTAAATGTTCATACAATGTAAAATACAATCAAAATGATTAATGTCACACGGCATCGTCACTTTCGCTCTCCTCCTCCCCATCGTTGCCATCATCACCCTGATTCTGGCGTTGTGTCAATTCTTCGAGGCTATAGAATAGGTATTGGCCTCCTGACATACAATGACAATTTGGAAATACAATCAAAATGAAATAAGTAATTATTGGAACGTGTAGTTAGTAATTTAATTTTGTATTTATGGAAAAAAATATGCTTACCTGGGTAAGCATATAACGAGTCCAAGGGAGGAACGGTGGGCTGAGGTTGTGGGGTTTGAGAGACGGGGGTCCGGCGAGAAGTACTGAGGCGGCGGGGCGGCGGTGGAGGAGGTTGTCTAGTGTATGGCACTTGACTTCCAGAGGAAGATCCAGTGAGGAAAGGGGCTTGCCAGCTCTGAGTTGATTGCTGCTGGTACATTCTTTGCATATGCAACATTTGTTGCATTACTTGTTGCCTCACTTTTTCCTCCATGGCTGCGTCAGATAGGTGCCGTTGTTCCTCTAATTGTCTCTAGAATTGTTCATGCAGTATGCGCTTATCTTCTTCGCGTTGTTGCCTTTCTTCCTCGAGTTGACGATGAAGCTCTCTGTTCAACTCCGTAATAGAGGCTCGGACGTCGACGCTATCGGAGTCATTACGACGTCGTGGACGTCTCCTCGATGTGATGTGGGGAAACTGCGTCTTCATAGATTCCCCCACAACCCCCATGCCCACGACGTGTCCCCGACTTTGCAGTTGTTTGTCTAACCAGAACTTGTCTCCAGACATAATGGGAGTTTCTGGTTGACTGTCCTCCCGTTGCTTTGCCTCCATCTCCCTTCTGTACGATTCATAATCACTATGCATCGTCTCCTGGTTGATACAAAGAAAGAGTAATTGGAATAAGCGAATTAAAGTTAATGTTCTTACGTGTACGTACGTATATAATAACTTAAATATTGAATGATGAAGGTACTTACCCCAAGCTGCCTGAACCTGTCGTGCACCCACTAATTGGTGCCCTGCTTCATATGGGTCGCTTCGAATTGTTCCCATATGTTAGGGTCTTTTCCATCATTTTTTTCTTTCTGTACGTTAGTGCATATATAAATTAAACGTTAAATTAAACCATATATATATGTGCGACGTTGTATGTATATAAATAAAGTCATAATTAACTTACCAATTTCTCTCTGACGATACCGAATGAAATTGGGCCCCTTGTGTGCGATGGTGGGCACTTATCTTGGTTCATCTTCCTTGCCCTGCTCATGTTCTTGCATTTTTCAGCGAATTTGGGGTCTTCCCACATAGCAACGAATTTGTCCCAAATCTCTTCGTCGACAATCCATTTTGGTTTGCCTCCCCCCGCCAACCATCGTTTTTTTTTATTTGCCGATAGCGTCGGCGTACTGTTTTTGAGCCCTCCTAAGGAACCAATCACGTATATAGGCCTCGTGTTGGTCCTCCCACCAGAATTTTTTCTACATTTAAACCATTCATGAAGAATTAAACAACCAAATAAATTAAACCATATATATCATAACTTTGAATTAATAAACCACGAAAAAATTTTGGCATAGTTTCCCCTATAAATTGACAATTATCCATCATTTTACATACACCAATTCATATTAATATATCTCAACGGCCACACGCCGGATAACCATACACAAACATACACACATTATACACAAACATACACCAATATTCATGTACGTGTAGCTACATCATGCACGAATTAAACATGCAAAATAAACAAACTACATCATATTAATTAATATATCTCATCTCAAAATGAAAGACAACGTACGTACACAAAAATTTAAAGAGGAAAAAATGTGAGAGTCTGTAGACATCGGGATTTGCACCAATATAATCCCGACTCATTAAAGCATTGAAGGCGGAACACATTTTTGGGCCAATGTAGCAAGCAATACAAAACAGAACAGAGCCAGCCCACTAGCTGTGACAAAACCCGCATGGGTTTTAAACAAACAGAGACGGCCCAGAACCAAGGCAGGCCCAAGGCGCGCCCTAGTCCACGCTAGAAAACCCGCACGGGTTTTCCTGTCCCCAAACGCGCCGTTTTGCACCCACGTCAGCGATCCGTGCCGATGGATTTGAAAACCCGCGCGGGGTTTACATTTAATAATCTGGCACCAAAGGTTGATCATTATCCCATGATATTAGCCCATGTGTGTTGACCTTGAAGCTTGACTTGATTTTGTATGGATAGAGGGCATGATCCAAGGGATGTGTTCCCTCCTTTTCCCTCCTAAACACTACCCTCACCACCTATAAATACCCCTCCATTCTTCCACTCACTTCACCAACAACTCTCATAAACCACCCTCATTATGCTCTCATCATAATTCTATCCCTACACTCTCTTAAACTCTCTCTATAAGCATTCTCATATTCTCATACCTTCACTCTACCGAATTCCCATCAATTCACTCTCCATATATCACATTTCCATTCCCCTCACATTCTCATTCTTTTCATCCATCAAGTCAAGGCGAGGTCAAGATCTTCAAACGGCGCATTCAGACGCCTAAGTCAAAGAGGTTCGCTTTTTATATTCTCTTTCATTATTGTTATTTCAATCATGTAATTTGTACTTTAAATTCGGATATATGTGCATATTTTATAAACCAAAAATTTCATTTTATCTTGTATGTTAAGAATATAATTTTACGAAATTAATTAAACTTCTCTCCGCTCTTTTTCATTTTAATGTCGATTTCAGTAGAGTCTGTTTTCTAACAGGCGAATTCGAGAGTTCTTATAATTCTCGAATTCGAACCTTACCCCCGGGCTTAGAATCGGGTTTCGTAGACCGGAGTTATTTTTATTATTTTTTATGGTTTGTCGGTTTCCTTAAATCGGCTGGCGACTCTTAATTCTTTTATAACCCGTTTAATTATTTTAAACATACGGGTTTACACCAAAATACTTAAAAATGATTTAGTCTTTTCCATGCACTAATCCAAGGATAAAACCGAGAGAAAATGGGCCAGAAATTGATAGAACCCTCGCGGGTTTTATCAGTTTCAGCCCATGTTCTCTGGCCCAGGGAAAGGCACGGTCCAGCCCATGGACACTTAAAACCCGCGCGGGTTTAAACAGCCCATGGCGGCCGGTTTGCCTTCTGTTGGGCCTAGATCTAGTATTTGGGCCAAAACTGAATTATTTTTAAAGCATTTCGGTGTAATTTCGAGTGTTTAAATAAATAAAAACGGATTTGTAAAATAAATAAAATTTCACCATCCCGAAAATGAATTTCATAAAATAAAAATATCCTTATTTAAGGATTAAGCAACCTTAGTCGGCTCCCGATCATTAAGTAGCGCATCCGAGAACAATCTCCCCGAACGAAAATTTTTCCGGGTCCTACAGATTGGCGACTCCACTGGGAATTTAAACTTTAAAAAGAGGGTAAAACTTGAAAAAATTGAATTAATTTGAAATAGTAAAAGGAGAAGTTGATTATTTTCACAATTTTATAATTCTTTTTAGGCATCCTTTGCATACCGGGCCACTAATCGCGTCTTTTGACATGTTAGCACAAAGGTGACGGTTAAGTTTTACCTAGGTGATTCCCTCGAGAGCGGGCGGGCCACTACTTGTGGGATGCACCCTACATCGCCAAGCATTTGGTCCCCTCTCTCCCCGCGTTACACTCAAAGGGCTTCCTTGAAGTTCTTTGAGCAATACCTCACACTCCTTACCTAAGGGTATGGAACACGGAGATGAAAACTTGCGGTAGGCCATGTAATCCAACCATAGAAAAATCCATGAACATAGAACCTTGGTTTAAGGTATCCCCTCATGTTGTATGCTATGTGCTATGTGCTACCCCTTCCCCATCTCCTTTTTTGTTTTAGAGTTGACTCTAGTTTAGAGGTTTTGTTCTAGTCCATATAAAATTCATTGGGTTGAGAAAATGATTATTTATTAATTAGAATAATTGACTCAAAAAGCATCATGGTTAGCCCAAGTGGAAGGGCCCATTTATGTTTGAAAGATGATTATTTTGATTAATAAATAAAAATCGACTCACTTTTGATGATATTATATGACCCTTTACAAAATTCTCCTAACGAAAGTCCAAAAAAAATTAATTGAAAGTCCAACAAAGTAAATGGATACTATTTTAGATTGCATAATAGTCACTAGGCTTGAGTAAATTAATTCGTCGATTTAATTAATAAATCCATCACATTTATGGCCGGCCCGTTGATAGGCCCAACCATATTGGATTTGTCAATTAAGCCCATAAATTATAACTCGCTTATTGTTGACTTTATTCAATCCTTTATAATATCCGTTTTCCTCGACTAAAAAAAAAAGAAAACAAGTGCAATAAAAAGAAAAGTTGGGTCGTCGATTTTGTCAAGCATTATTCTAGTTCGCATAATAGTCATTATGGTTTGAGCTGTTTGAATTATGGGGCCAAGTTATGGATTCTCATTAAAATGGTCGGTCGTGGTTTGGGCCCATCCGAATTGAGAAACACTAACTTGAACCTATCAATTTAAGACTCGCTCGCTATGTTTGACTTTATACGGCCCTTTATAATGTTCTGTCCATATGTCCATAGAGAGTTAGGTCATGCACTCCCAAAAAGTGGGTGAGTCTCTTATGTCAGCATATATGTGTCGAGTCAGTAGGATCATATAGGTCTTTAGGGCATGCATGCATCGGGTAGTATGTGTTAGAGTATGTCATTAAGTGTTCTAACTTTGAATTTCCATGCAGGCATCATTTGTGATCGACTCCGAGCCCGCATTCGAGATCCGCGAACTGGTCGTTTGATTCCAAACCCACATTACGATCCATCTGCAACTAGCAACAGCACCATGTCTGGAGAGTAATTCCAAGAGATCCCGGTCCAAAGCGCCGAAGCCAACATCACGAAGCATTTGGACGAGCTCTACACCAAGATGCAGGGTCTGGTCTTCGCTAATTCCCTAGAGCAAGAGCAGAAGATGGGCAAAAGGTTGAATGAACAACAACAGGTGATGGATGGCATGCTGCAGGCCATCACTAAGATCAACACCAAGTTAGGGTTGAATGCTGAAGAGGATGACGAAGAAATGCATGGATATGAATCTGAACCTGAAATCATCAAGATATCCCCAAATTCTGGAGAAACAGGGATTTCTAAGAATAAGGTTAACACACCTGAAGTGTTGAAACCTACGAGGGACCCTGCTGTTAAGGCTCTCGAACAGAAGTTAGAAAACCTCCCCAAGGCAATGAGCTCTGTGCCGGCTTTTGTTGACAAATACTTAGAGGTTCCATTGCCTGTTCAACCGACTTTGAAGGTAGCTGACAAAGTTGAAGTGCCAAATATTAGGTTCAAACCTTCTGAGAACCCTATTCATCATGTAGAGGAGTTCATGAGGCTGGCACCTTTAAACCGAATTGATGTTGACCTATACTCTACCGTCTTCCCATCCACGCTAGATGGAGAAGCAAGGGTATGGTATCACGCTCTGTGCCCCAAATCAAAGCCAATTGGACTGAATTATTCAAGGCATTCATCCGCCACTACACACGCATCCAGAAGAAACAAGCTACAGTGGATGATCTAATCGCTATGAAGCAACGAGATGATGAGTCCTTTATGGATTACTTCGAGAGGTGGCACATGAAATTGTCTCACATCAACGAGGCAATTCCTCTCCGTCTGAAATTATCCACCTTTAAGCAAGGACTCAAGAGCAGCCTATCCAAACACTTGGGGTATCATGTCGTCAAAGACTATGATTACCTGAAGGACATCTGTGTCCAATTAGAAGCCATGCAAAACGATAAGACAACTTTGCCTGGATGGAAAGGGTCCAACTCCAACAGGAGGGCTACTAGTGCGGCTAGCCACCCTCCTAAAATCCTGGAGACTAACTCTATCCAGCGCAAGGGGCCTTATGTACCGAAATACGAGACTTATACGCCGTTGGATGTTCCTTATTCTTAGGCTTTCGACCGTCTGGTTAAGAAAGATATCTTGGTTTTGCCCTTACCAAAAGAAGAACCATAAATTAAGGGCAGAAATTGGGATTCCAACCAATTTTGCCGCTATCACCGTTGCCGAGGTCACGACACCGAGAAATGCTGGACCTTAAGGAACAAGATAGAGGATTTGATAAGGTTTGGGACGTTGCCAATGCCAAAAGCTTCCAAGAAACCAAACAATCAAAGTAATCCTATGCCAGAGCATGCAAATGCTATTTTATGTGCGGATTTCAGCTTCGACCCCTCTGCTTTGATTGTAGAAGCAGGTCAACCTGTCCCCAAAATAGTTGGGTTCCCCGAAGATCTTCTCGTTCATGGTGTTTGGGACTGCGACGAGGATGATGAGCACGAGCACTATGAGACAGAATGGATGGAGAAAGAGGAGTCAAATGATGTAGCATTCCTTACTCGGTCTGGCCGTCACAATAACAATAGGAATACCACCATCCCAGTAGCTGTTCCTAACCTTGCACCAACAAATGGCAGTGACAATCAGACCTCTCCTGAAGATCCTCTTCTTTCTCAACTCAAAAAGACTGGGGCTGAGGTTACCATATGGCAGCTCATATGCACTTCACATGCCCATAGGCAGAAGATGTTGGATGCCCTTAAAACACTCATAGTATCACCTGCAACAACTCCTGAAACTATGGTTGCTCATGTGACTACCCCGCAAGAGATGATCACTTTTGGGATTGAAGATCTACCTCAAGGAGGAGCGTCTCACAACAAAGCCCTATATCTTACAGTGCAATGCTCCAACAAAACTATCGCACTGGTTTTGGTTGACAATGGGTCAGCTGTAAATGTGTGCCATTGGAAGACGACACAGAAATTGGGAGTACAACAACAACACCTGGCTCAAAACGGTGTACAACTCAGGGCTTATGACAATTCGCCCCGGAAGTCTGTTGGATCTATAGTGTTGCCTATTACTACTGGTAGTGTCACGCGGAATGTGGAGTTTGTGGTGCTGGAAATTCAAGCCTCCTTCAATTTGCTACTAGGGAGGCCCTGGCTTCACGAGTGTAATGCTATAGCATCCACCTTACATCAGAAGGTGAAAATGTTGGTTCAAGGACAAGTGATCACTATCTCAGGGGAGTCATCAATGCTGTTTTCACTCCCAAACAGTCAACTCTCGAGGTGGAGCACAACTCAATGAACGAAGAACTCCACAATTTTGAGCTCGTGGCAATGATGAGCAAGGATGAAGCACCTTTTGACTTCGATCCCTACTCAAACCCCAAGGTACATGCTATGCTCAAGAAACAAGGACATTTCCCGAGAATGCCGCTAGGAAAGAACCCGAAGAATAAAATCCCTCCTGTGTTCAAGACTTTTAAGCAGAAGGGAAGGTTCGGCTTAGGCTATAAGCCCACTGAGAAAGAGGCTAGGTTCGCAAAAATGGCTATTACTGAACAGAAAAGAATGGACAATCCTCCCACCTTGTTCCAAGTAAAGCCCTATCCACTCACTCTGAATGGACAATTTGTCAAGGAAGGTGATGAGTTCCCTTACTATGGGTTTCCTGAGCCATTCTATCTGAAGAACAAAGGAGTTCAAGTCTTTGATCGAAGTCTTCAATGATTGCTCCATTAATATGGCTCTCGTCTTTGTTCCCGCCGACAAACAACCTCCATTAGAATGGACTCATCTTCTGGAAGCAACATCTTCATATCTTTGTTTGGACAAGAAGTCATCTGGAGAAATCAAGCCGATGTCATATTGCCGCTTTGCCTAACCCAAGCTTTGATCCAAGTCTTATGATTACTGAAGACGGAGAGGTTAAGGTGGTCTCGTGGGTCGACGCTGAGGAGAATAATTTTGCCTTATCTGTAGGAGAGTCTGTTCCTAAGGGCATAGAGTCAGGTTTTAATGGTCTGGAGTCAAGTGAGTCTGGTCTTGAGTCTGTTGGCGATGTATTCCTTTCTGCATTCAATAAAATGAACCTTTCTGCTTACTCTGATTCTTCTTTCCCCTCTCCCCTGAGCTGCTGCGCCAATAATAATCCGAAATTTAATGAACCCTTATAAGAATTTTCTAATGAACATGAGCATAAGATGGCGGTATTGGAAGACACCATCACCATAAATGTGGGCACAGAAGGACAACCTCGGGAATTGAAGTTAGGTAGCTCGCTCACAACAGAAGAACGGGTGTCTTTTACAGAGCTTCTCAAGGAGTTTGTGGATGTATTCGCATGGTCTTACGAAGATATGCTTGGGATTGATAAGGAAATTGCGGAGCATACCATCCCTTTACTTCCTGACGCAAAGCCGGTTCGACAAAAGGCTAGAAGGAACAAGCCTGAATGGGCTAAGAAGATTGAGGAAGAAGTGATTAAGCAGCTTAACGCTAAGTTCATCAAAGCAGTCCAATATCCCGAATGGATTGCTAACATTGTCTCGGTACCCAAGAAAGCTGGGAAGGTGCACATGTGCGTAGATTTTCGAGACCTTAACAAAGCTAGTCCCAAGGATAGTTTCCCTTTACCACACATAGATGTATTAGTGGATAACACTTGCGAACACGAGCTACTATCCTTTATGGATGGATATGCGGGTTATAACCAAATCAAAATGGCGGAAAAAGACATGGAGAAAACCTTATTCACTACGTGGGGAACATACTGTTATGTGGTTATGCCTTTTGGTCTCAAAAATGCTGGAGCAACATACCAACGGACGGCCAACACCCTACTTCACGACATGATGCATGTAGAAGTAGAGGTTTATGTGGATGACATGATTGTGAAATCAAGAACAAGGGAAGGACACATTCCTAACCTTCGCAAGTTTTTCCTCTGACTTCGCAAATACAAGATGCGGCTTAATCCAGCAAAGTGCACCTTCGGTGTCACCTCTGGGAAGCTTCTACGCTATGTGGTTAGCCAACGAGGTATTGAGGTTAACCCTTCAAAGATAAAGGCTATCCAAGAGTTGCAGCCACCTAGGACAGAAAAAGAGATAAGGGGTTTCTTGGGGCGAGTCCAATACATCAGCAGATTCATCTCGAAGCTCACCATGACTTGTGAGCCTTTGTTCAAGAAACTAAAGAAGGGAAGCAAATAGAATGGGACGATCAATGTCAAGCGGCCTTCGACAAAATCAAGGAATATTTGCAACATCCTCCAGTACTCATGCCACCAGTACCAGATGAGCCTCTGCTCCTTTACCTTACTGTAACTAGCTTTGCAATGGGGGCTATGCTAGCTCAGAAGGCCAAAGGTCAAGAGAGCGTCATCTACTAATTGAGCAAGAAATTCTTGGACTACGAAAGTCGATATGCAGACATAGAGAAAATGGCTCTTGCGTTAGTATGGGCCACTAAGAAGTTGAGACATTACATGCTTTCACATACTGTATATGTCATAGCTGAGAATAATTTTCTCAAATTTATCATGGAACAACCTACCATCAACAATCGCATTGCTCGATGGGTGGTCATGCTTTCGGAGTTCAATCTTCTGTACTTGCCTCAGAAATCCATCAAAGGACGGGTTGTCTCAGATTTCCTAGTTGCTTCTCCGTCAAAGGAACCTCCAGGCACTCAATTGGAATTCCCAGATGAGGACGTATTTTTCACTGATGAAATCACATGGGAAATGTATTTCGACGGAGCTTCTAACCAAATGGGCTGCGGAGTATGAGTACTATTGATTTCTCCAGAAGGGGCACATGTCCCTGTATCTGTAAAGTTGGACTTTGATGCTACTAACAATGCTGCAGAATATGAAGCATGTATAAGGGGTTTGCAAGCCGCCTTGGCTTTAGGCATACGCCATGTAAAAGTCTTTGGGGATTCCAGCCTCATCATTAACCAGGCTAAAAACACATGGAAGGTCCGGAATGAATGTCTCATGGAATATCAACGGAAGCTTTTGGGACTTGCCAACCAATTTGAGAAAATCAGTTTCCAGTACCTCTCAAGGGATCACAATGAATTAGCTGACGCTTTAGCCAAGTTGTCTTCAATGATATCCATACCATCAGGCACGCTACAATTATCGGTAGTAGTGGAGCGGCAGTCTGAACCGGCATATGTTTGCCACTTGGAAGCACGAGAGGAAGAAACTGAGGAATGGTTCCATGACATATACAATTTTCTTCGAAAGGGAAAATATCCGGCTGAGTTGGATGTTCGAGGATAGCGAGCGGTCAGGTCTTTAGCAGCACAATACTGCTTAATCCAAGATTGACTCTACAAGAAGTCACCTACAGGCATTAATTTGTTGTGCATTGACGCTAAGAGTGCCAAGGAGATCATGACTACTGTACAAGGAGGAGAATGCGGTCCCCACATGAATGGACGAATGTTAGCAAAGAAGATTCAGAGGGCTGGTTACTATTGGACCACTATGGTGGCAGATTGCTTAGAGTTCGTTCGAAAGTGCCACAAATGCCAAGAATATGCCAACCTACAGCATCAACCCCCGTCATACCTGACTACTTTGACATCTCTGTGGCCATTCTCGGTATGGGGTATTGACAACATTGGCAAGATACACCCAACCGGAATAGGAGGACATGAGTACATATTGGTCACCATCGACTATTTCACTAAGTGGGTAGAGGCAGCCTCTTTTGCCAAACTCACATCCAAACATATGACCAAATTCATTCTTCAAAACATCATATGTCGATACGGAGTACCTCATGAGATCATTAGTGACAATGGAAGCCACTTTCGAAAGGAGGTGGAAGCCTTGCTCGCCACTTACAAAATCCAGCATCATCGGTCTTCGCCATACCGGCCTCAAGCCAATGGAGCTGTGGAAGCGGCCAATAAGACGATGTCAGGGATTATCAAGAAGATGGTTGTCACGTACAAGGATTGGCCAGACAAATTAGCATTTGCCCTATGGGGATACCGAACCTCTATACGAACCGCTACAGGGGCAACACCATATTCTCTGGTATATGGGATGTAAGCAGTCCTACCAATTGAAGTAGCGATCCCTTCGTTACGAATAGTGGCCGAGAGTCAGTTGCCGGAAGCCGAATGGGCAAGGGCAAGGTTCGAGGAGCTGATGTTAAAGGATGAAAGGCGAATGAGAGCATTACATAATGTGCAAGTATACCAAAATAGGATCATTCGAGCTTTTAATAAGAAGGTGAAATGTCGTTCACTTCAAGTAGGTGATTTGGTGCTTAAGGAGATGAGGGCATCTATACAGGATCCAAGGGGAAAATTTGCACCTAATTGGAAGGGTCCTTACATGATTAAGGATATTTTGCTAGGAGGGGCAGCTCGGCTCGCCACCGTGGATGGAGAAGATATAATTCAGCCCACAAATTTGGATCAACTAAAGCGATATTACGCTTAATATCACCAAGCAACTGAAAAACCAATTTTTAGACACTTGGGATATATTTAATAAATGCTCATGTACTTAAGGAAAAATAAAGTTTGCGAGAACACAATATTTGTGAACAATATTTCTCCTTTATTATTTGAAAATGCAAATACATTATTTGTAACATAAGAAAATTCAAAAGGTATAATTAAATAAAAGACTATTCTGGCAAAGCAGTTTCAGTTCCTTCACTCCATCCATCTTCTAATCTTGTTTCACCTTCTCTACTTTGCCATTTGTCTCATGGTCGATCTCCATGTCTCTGGGTCCGTTAATTGCTTTCTCTTTGTCCTTGGGCTTATAGGCCCGCCTGCCTGATTTCCGTGTATCAACTCTCGGACCAAGTCTATCTTTTACTGAGTCCCTCGCGCCAAGGCGGTCTTTTACTGAGGTACGAGGACCCAACCTTTCCTTCACAGGTACTTGCCTTCGGCTCGCTTCCCCAGTACGGCGAGATTCAATAGCAGCAATCAGCCATCCATGATAACCGGCATCTGCGATGTGAGACACATGTATTTTTGGCGGAGATTTGAGAGTTGGTCTTCTCTCCCAATACTTCATCCATGACTCGATCAGCGAACTTCGGAGCATCAACTGATCGGGAGTTTCACACAGTAGCTCAGGAATGTCCTGCTTACGGCCCATCTGGCACTTCACTCGCGCCGGGAAATAAAAGGTGATGTGCGTCAAGCCGGCAAGACACACATAAGCATTACGGAAATCATGGGTCACATACTCGGAAATGTGCCACCATTCGATCCACCATACGATCTCCCGAGGCTCCTTTAAGAACGCAATCCATTCCGTTACCGAGCGGAGGTCAGTGTACTTTCTCTTTCTTTGACAATAGTTCGCCAACGCCGATGAAGTCCGAGGCTCTTCGATAAGGCTCAAGTTCTCCATTAATCAGATCTGTCCACCAGTTAGCCAGGGTCAGAATTGCACACCAATTCTCCCAAACTAAAAAAAAAAAAAAGAGAAAACCCGCGTGGGTTTTGCAAGCGAGGGGCGCAAATCGCATCCACGTAAAGGATACCTGAAGTAGCAGCGGGCTCCCTCAAAAGTCATGTTCTGGGTTCGGATCATCTAAGCCCATCATGGTTTCCGCTAACATCAGAGGCACGAGATTGTAGCCTCGGGACATGTCATCGACAATTTGAATTAAATTCGCCGGTCCGGTTCGTTTGCCGCCATGATAAAAGCAAAACTCGCCGAGGAGACATAATACGAGCGCTCACACTCGTATCACGGGACCATATTCCAGAGTATCAGGAGATTGAAAATATTCGACTATAGTTTGGAAGTGTACCTTTTCGCCGAATATCGCACTCCCGATGACCCGAGACGGAAGGCATAAGAGCTCCTTGTATTGCTTGGGGGTGTCCATTGGCGTTGGAGGCGATGTCGGCCGAGCAAAATGATTTGTCCCTAAGATCGAGGACCATTCCTCTGGGAGCGGACAAAATTCCTTCCACGCAAAGCGAAAGACATGCATCTTCGGATCCCAAACAGTCTCCGCCACACGGAGAAAATCGTGGTTAATCCTCACTTGTCGAAGAGTCAACAAGCTCGTCAGCTTGTATCTTCCGAGCTTGATAAGCCGCAAGTGCACGGGTGAAATTGTAGCATGAATCAAGGTCGTTCCCACAGGGACTTTTCCTTTAAACACACTGAACTAGCCTCCTAGTTGATTGCTAAGACGATCGAGTTTTTGTTTGGAACAATCTAATTCTATTTCTATTCACTACTAAAGGCAAACAATCAACTATTCACACAATTCACAAGATGAAATCAATATGAGAAAAATGTTCAGGGGATAAAACCTAAGTCACTCTATGGATCAAACAAGAGGATTGAACATGTATGCCACTAATTTGGTACATTTTAGGGTCGATAATTGCATAAATTATTCCGCAATGAGATTTTGCCACTAGAGCGAATTGCCAAGACAAATCAATCACCTACTTTCGTGGTTATTTTGATTTAATCAAGGTTAAATATCTAATTATCCAATGACCCCTAATTATAAAGTCTTCTATGTCTAGTTCACTTCATAACTAGTTTAATCCTAAGGGTTCCGATTATCGAATTTCTCCTTTCGGTACTTCACTCAATAATCTAATTCCATATTCTTGATGGCCAGTCAAAAACAATGACATACATAATCAAAAGGTTAAATAAAATGCATTCAAACTAGATTAACAAACTTGTTCAATCCAACAAAACTCAATCCATAAGAGAAACTAATAAGGGTTTATCCCCTAAACTTATGAAAACTACTCACTACTCATGTTCGATTCACTAAACATATGAAATTCTATACTAAGATGCATGAAAATCTAAAGAAGGAAGAATAAACCGAGTGTTGAATCAATCCTTGCTTGATTGGTGATCGGTGGGGACTTTTGCTCCTCCACTTCAATGGATTCTTGCAAGATAATCTTCAAACTCCAATGCGCTCTCCCTCTTCACAATGGATGAATGTGGATGGAAATATGGATGATAGGATAGATGAATATGATGATGAGGATAATGATGGATCAGAATGAATGTCCAGCCAAAATATCCGTAGCAGCAATTATATAGCAATTAAGAACAGTTGAAACGTCAAAATGGCATAAATCAGGATCAACACGGGTCGATACAGGCCAACACGGACCGTGTCCAAGTCAACACGGGTCGTGTTGACTTGACACGGACCGTGTTGCTCACTGGAGTTGAATTCTGGACTTTCTGGAGGCTGAAACGACTGGTGTTGAGTCTTTTAACACCCGTGTTGGTGCCAGGCCTTGGGGTGGATCTTTCTCTTGATTTGTGATATACTTGGACTCCTTGGACTTGGTTTTAAGCTTGATTTCTTCACTTTAACATCAATTTCCTACAAAACTATACCAAACTCCAACCAAGCATAAAATAGAGAATTCGAGTATAAAAATAATACATTCATATCAATAATCACTCAAATTAACTCTAAATAATCCTAGATCACATATATATAAAATACACTTATCAAATCCCCCCATGCTTACACCTTGCTTGTCCCTAAGCAAGGCTAAACTCACAAATAAAATAGAAAACAAAGAAAATAACAAAAATAACAAATAAACGGGACAAAATGACTCAAGTCAAAAAGAAAAAGTTTCAAAGTAAAATTGAAAAATTTATTTACAAATCTCCTCAGGAAAGCATCGATAAGACTTTCAATTAATTCAACTTAATCAAGCGTAGCCCGAGTATAAATGAAAGTTTATATACAAGAGAAAATGAAACCATAAAAAGAATTACAAGAACCATACCTATCAAGATCAAACTAATCACCCTCCTAATCACAAATGAAACAAGCAAGCACACAATAATGGATGAAACTAGGTAATTGAGAGCAACCTCACTTAAGGGAATGTGGAAACACTCCTCTCATGTGTTTGAAAATGAATAATACAATGAAAGTGCACTCAATACTCAATCACAAAGCAACATTCTACGATAAGCTTGCAAATAATCTCAATTCTCTACCGCTAAAATGCAATGCACAATGATAATCAAGAGGACTTTCAAAACCGTTGTAATGGGGCTAAGGTTAAAGGTAAGGAGTGGAAATAAATTCGGAAAAGTGGAGCTAAAAGCCAATACTTGCAGCATAAACCTCACCAAATTATTCAAATAAGAACACTCACACCTTATATACATATCAATGTATCCCATTATCATGTGGAAATCGCCTCAAATCAAAGAAAAATAAACTATCAAACTACTAAACAGTTTTTTTCTTTTTTTTTCACTTTTTCTGATTTTTTTTCATTTTTTTGCTTTTTTTTCTTCACTTTTTTTTTCAATTTCAATTCAAACTCAAAGATATATACACTAAATAGGACCATTTCCATCTCAACCCATATTAAGCTACAATGGGGAACAATCTCACAATATTTCAACTTCACAACATCCCCAACAAGACCAAACCACAAATACACCAAAATCAACCCAACTTTTACACTCTAACACTCCAAGCTATGGCTTAAGGGTAGGAAAATATATTCGGCCATTGTTTAAGATATAGATAATCAAAAGAAAGAGTGATACGGGGCTAAAAGAGGGTTAAAAGCGGATAATTCACAAATAAAGGGTGGCTATTTGGCTTTGTAGCTAAAATAAATACAAGAATGCCTCTATCATATTACCAATGCACAAGCAAAAATGCAGTTTCAAAGAGATACAAAGCAAGTTTTAGAGAATGAAAACTAAGGATGAGTCACACATGGAAATGAGACTAATAAAAATGATTAGTCATTTAAGGCCTTTGTGGTCTCACGGGTAAAAAGCTTTCAAATAAACCTAGTTCAAGTAGATGTATATGTGCTAAACTCATTCCAAAAGATCATAAAAGGGCAATCAATCTTCACTATCAAAGTACTATTCTAAACTTTCTATTTTTTTTTCACAACTCTTTTCTAAACTTTAATTCACAAAAGGGCTATACAAGACTAAATCAAATCAAAAGAAAATTTATCTAGCTTTAATTCATCACCGGAGAATTTTATTCACTAATCCTATCTTAACCTAATTTTTTTCTTTTTCTTCTTTTTCAATTTTTTTTTAAATATCTAAAATTTTTCTGGTTTTTTTGGTTTTTTTTTAAAAAAGAAAAAACTAAAATAAAAAATCTAATGAAAAACTAGAAAATAAAATCTAAAAATTAGAAAAATCAAATGATAGCTAAAAATTAAAAAAATCAAAAAGAAAAATAAACTAAACTAAAGAAAAACTAAAGAAACAAAAGAAAAACTAAATTAAATTAAAGAAAAATAAAATCATATACACAAATTTCAAATGAATCCCCCCATGTTTGGACAAAGCATTGTCCTAAATGCATGAAACAAAAAGAAACGAGCACAAAAGGGGAGAAACAGGACAATCACTGCGGTGGTGGTGGAGGAGGTGGGTAAGGATATTGGTGAGGGTAGTTCAACTGCCAATCGCACATCGCTTGCATCATCTCGAGCATGCGTGCTTGTTCGGCAGCTTGGGAGGCGTTGGCTTGGTCAAGGAGGTCTAGCCTCTCAAAAATACGAGTTTGATTTTGTAAAATTTGGTCCGAAGTGGTTCGAAGATAACCAAACTCATCTTCGCAATAGGTTCTAAGAGAGGCATGGTCCGCACGCAAAGTATTAAAACTTTCTTGGAAATCAAAAGCGGCGGCGGGACCTTCTTCATCATCCCCGCCACCCTCGTGATGAGGAGGCGAAGGAACTTGGTCGGGAAAAGGGTTAGGTTGTGGAATGGGTGCGTTAGGAAGGAAAAGAATATTCGGAAGCTCTTGAATGGTAAGGTTCGGATGAGGAAGCCTCATCAACTCATTGTTAGGGTACACCCACCAAACTTCTTCCCCTCTTAACTTGTACATTTTCATGTCTCTAATAGCCCTACCATCTAAGGTCATTGGGCCCTCTACCCTATCCCGCTCGTGACGAGCCGGATCCCAACCAAAGTGCCTAGCCAAAACCGTGAGCAACCCACCAATAACGATACCACCTTTAGTGTGAGATGTGATGCGGGCTAAATGTGTGGCAAAAAGAGCGGCGAGGTTAACCTCGGGTCGTGCATAATACATACCCCATACCGTGTAAAATTCAGCTTGAGCCGCAACATTCATACTATCCCCTCTACCAAATAACCCACAAGCAAGGATGCGCTGCGTGTAACGGAACACGGGGTTCCGTATGTGCGTGCACTTAGACCAACTTGGGTGTTAGTCATTCCTAGTTGTGGAGAACTGCCAAAATTCATTGGCGTTCCATTCAGCTAAAGGGGGCACATCTCGTGTGGCGACACCGTGGACAACTGGTAAACGAAAGATCTGAGCAAATTGGGCGAGAGTCAAGTGATATTCCTCTTCATCTATCCTAAAGGTAATCCTACCCTCTTGTGTTCTAAGGTTCACATCGAAGGTGCTAAGCACCTCTAGGGTAAGGTTCCGATAGGTCGGCTCTCTCATCCTCGTAAAATCTAACATCCCTTTTCTATTCAAAAGCCATTCTACATCATCTAGCATGCCAGTGGTTTGTAAAAATGGCTCATTCATGTAACGAGTAGGGAGTATATTGCGCTTAGATAAAGCAAGGTAACGCTCAAATTGAACACCTTCTAAATTAAAAGGGTTATTACCTCGCGTTTGCCTAGAAGATGAGCCCGCTTTGCCTTTGCCTTTGTCACCATTGTCACCCTTTCGCCGCTTTGAAGCTTGCTCTTCACCACGCGAAGTCCTGACCATCTTTTATAAAAAATATACAAGCTAAAAAGTTAGTAATATACAAAGAATAACAAAGAAAAACTAAGCAAAACTAAAAACCTAAACTAATCCTAGACTTATGTACATATGACTCAAATTAATTTGAATACGAAGCTTTCTAAGACCTTTAAACTCTTAAAAACTAATTAAATTAAATATAGACTAAGTCTAATATAAGTTCTATAAGATTAAAGACTCTTACTACACTAAGTTAGATGACTCTAGGTTTTTAACATAAACATATAAAACAAGTTATACAAGCTAGTTAACCCAACACTTCAACATATACAACATCAAATCACCACAATGACTAAAGTTAATACTAAACTTAGTTAAAACCCTAATATACACAAAATTAAACTAAACTCAAATAAGAAAATTAACACAAACTAAGAATAAAAACAGAAAAATCAACAAAGAAAAATCAAACTAACAAAGAACTAAAACAGAAAATCAAAATATACACATGAAAATCCACACTTCAAAAAGCTTGAAACACAACAATGGTGAACAACAATGGAGATTCAAATATTATACACAAAATTATCACTAAAACGAAAATAAAAAATAAAAATGAACTAAATAAAACAAGAAACAAGAGAAACCAAACCTTGCACACTTGAAGAGGAGAAAAGAGCTTGAATGTGGGTGAAAATGGAAGTGTTTGGTAATGGAGGTGAAAAACGGAGTGAAAGGAATGAGGATGAAATTGGTGGGATCTGAAAGAGAAAAGAAAAATATGAAGAATGGAAGAAAAATGGAGTGATTTGGGGAAGAAATGAGGGAACTAGAGCAAAAAGGGTAATGGAGGAAGGAAGAATGGCAATGGAGTTTAGAACTCTTGAGGGAGATGGAGGAAGAAAGAGAATGAGAATGAGAGTGAAAGGAGGGAGTTAGAAATAGGGCTGGCACGGGTGAAAAAACGGACGAAATTAAAAAAAATAAAAAGAAAGCGAGAAAACGGGTGAAAAACCCGTGTTACCTGATTACGGGGTCCAACACGGATCGTGTTGATCTAACACGGTCCGTGTTGACCCGTGTTCACAAAATTTAACTCTCTGGAAGGCAACACGGGTCGTGCTAGGGTCAGCACGATCCGTGTTGGCCTTGTTCTTCGCCTTCTGAACCCGGGATCGAATCTCACAACAGCTCCTCCCTTTTTTTTTTCTTTTTTTTATTACTCTCACTTTTTTCAAACTCTTTTTTTTTCTCACTTCTTCTTTTTTGTTTTTTTTCAAATTAAAGGAAAATTAAATAAAATCTCAAGAAAATACTGATACAAAAAAAATACAAAGGAGGAAAAATTTCTAAAAAAAAAATCCTAGAAAAATTAATATAAATCAAAGAAAAATCTTGAAAAATCTAGAGAAATGAGGAAAAATCTAGAAAAATCAAAATAAAAAGAAGAAAAATAAGGAAAAAAAAATCTAGAAAATCCTAAAAATGAAAATAAAACCGAAAAAGCTTGGGTTGCCTCCCAAGAAGCGCTTGTTTAATGTCCTAAGCTAGACAAGGTACCTCTTAACCCGGTGAATAATCTATAACTCCATAGCCAAAGGCTTTAGGAGTTCCATCTTGTAAAGTACCTCTAACCATCTTCAAATTGACCCTACAGCTTGGGTCAAACTCATCACTACCTTAAGAAATGGAGGGATCTCCATCATCAAACCTGAAAATCTCATTGAAAGCACCCTTGTCAAAAGTATAAGGCACGTTCTTGATGATGTTAGATGGGGGAAAAATTTCTTTTATCCCCACCCCTTGCATCGCCAAGTTCATGGCCTTCATCAACAAATAAACCACAAGGATTTTCAACAAAATTGTCACGAGATTTCTTAAGGTTTTCACTTTCAACACCATGCACACAATCATCATGTGTCTCACAAACCAAACCATCAACATGCCTATCCTTTTCACATAGCACATCAACACCAAAACAAGGGGAAACTTCCCGTGGCAAGACATCACGGAATAAGTCAAATGCTAGTTCATGTTCCCCTATCCTAAACTTCATCTTTCCACATTGTACATCTATGACACACCCTACGGTAGCAAGAAAAGGTCTCCCCAAAATGATTTGGGTACGGGAATCTTCGGGCATATCAAGGATGACAAAATCAATCGGCACATAGCAATCACCCACCTTAAGGGGAAAGTCCTCCAAAATACCCTTAGGGTACTTGATAGAACGATCCGCCATTTGCAATGACATGATAGTTGGTCTTAACTCTCCTAGGTTCAACCGTTCATACAAAGAATAGGGCATTAAGCTAACACTAGAGCCCACATCACACAAAGCTCGGTCAACGGTTAAACTACCTAGGCCACATGGGATATTAAAGCTTCCCGGGTCCTTAAGCTTAGGAGTAAGCTTGTTAAGAACCACGGAACTATACTCTTCAGTCAATGCAACTTCCTCAATTTCATCAATTTTCCTCATTTTAGAGAGGATTTCTTTCAAAAACTTTGCATACAAAGGCATTTGAGATAAAGCATCC
The DNA here is from genome assembly GCA_029582165.1 of Portulaca oleracea. NCBI lineage: Eukaryota > Viridiplantae > Streptophyta > Magnoliopsida > Caryophyllales > Portulacaceae > Portulaca > Portulaca oleracea. The sequence continues at coordinate 37,235,699 of CM055868.1, forward strand.
AAAAACGGCACATTCACATTCAGTTGCTTTAACATATGAAAGAACTTGCCGAATTTTGCATCGAATTTAGCCTTAGAATATCTTTGAGGAAAAGGTAACGGTGGTTTGTAAACTCTAGAGGGAGATGAAGGTCGGGTTTCGGTGTTCTCTTTTGAAGGCTCACTCTCAAGGCCTTTCTCACTCTCACTCCCATCAACTTTCTCACTAGGCTCTTCACCCTTTTTCTCAACCTCAACCCCCCCATGCTTAGCATTTGGCATGCTAGGTCTCTCATATCTCTCATATTGTGTCCCACTCCTCAAAATAATGGCATTGCAATGAGCATTAGGGTTGGGAATGGGTTGTCCGGGAAGTGATCCCGGAGGAGGGGTGGAGGTACTAGCTTGAATAACAATTTGGTTCTCAAGCATTCGATTGTGGGCGCTCATAAGGTCAACTTTCGTAGCTAAGGCCTTAATCATCTCATCTTGTCTCTTTTGATGCTCGAGTTGTCGTTGCTGCTGTTGTTGTTGGGACAACATTAAAGCTTGTATCATGGCCTCTAGGTCAGGCTTTTGGGGAGCTTGAGGTGGAGGTGCTTGGGTTTGTCTTTGCCCTTGGGGTGGACCCATTTGGTTATTGTTCCGGTAAGAAAAGTTCGGGTGGAATCTAAGACCGGGATTATAAGTATTGGAAAAAGGGTCAAAGTTTTTCCTATTAGAAGGGTTACCAACGTAGTTAACCACTTCGGTCGATTCATCGCTAACCAACCCACTAGGACAATTCAAGGTCTCATGCTCATATGATTGACACGACGCACATGGTTGGGGAGGGGGAGCATTCACATTCAACATATCCATCTTTTTAGTCATTGCATCCAATTTAGCATTCACCATGGAAATAGCATCAACATCATACTTACCTCCCGTCCTCTTGGAACGGGGCTTTGACCACTGGTAGCTATTGATCGCAATTTCCTCAATCAAGGTTTGAAGTTCCGCCACTGTTTTGGACATAATGTTGCCTCCCGCCGCCGCCAAGATGTTGGCCCTCAAGTTGTCATCCACCCCGTTGTAGAAGGCTTGTATCGGGACCCATGGTTCGAAACCATGGTGGGGGCATTGACGTAAGAGGTCCTTGAACCTCTCCCATGCTTCATAGAGGGACTCATCCGGCTCTTGATTCCGGAGTCTCGTCAACTTGATAGGAGGAAAGTACTTCGTCAAGAATACGCTAGCAAGTTGGTCAAAAGTGGTGATAGCGGAGCTTGATGGAAGAGAGTCCATCCACTCCCACGTCTTCCCTTCAAGTGAGAAGGGAAACAAGCGCAGCTTGATTGCATTGGGCGTTGCACCATTTGCCTTAAAAGTCTCACATGCTTGGTTGAAGAGGCGAAGGTGCCGGTTGGGATCTTCATTGGGAAGGCCATGGAATGGGTTGGCCTTCACCAAATTGATGAGTGAACTCCTCAGCTCGAAATCATTAGAGTCCACATTTGGAGGATTTATGGCGGAGGGTTGATTTGCGACGTTGGGCATCACATAAGAGCCAAGCGTGACTCTAGGCTCGCCACCGCCACCGCCACCGCCAGACATGGCGTTCTTTCGCTTGGAGTTTTCTTCTTGCTTTCTCCGGGCGTGCTCTAACTTTTGCTTCTTTCGCCGGGAGCGAAAGGTTCTTTTCATTTCAGGATCAAACTCGAAGAGTTGAGCTTTTTGCATGCACGTAGAGTAAACCTGGCAAGACAAAAACAAAAACACCAAGGAAAATCAAAACAGAAAATAAATGACTTAGGCAACCTTAGGGTATTCGTTCAATGGCTGGCTAGGGACAAAGTCCCCGGCAACGGCGCCAAAAACTTGATAAGCCGCAAGTGTACGGGTGAAATTGTAGCATGAATCAAGGTCATTCCCACAGGGACTTTTCCTTTAAACGCACTGAACTAGCCTCCTAGTTGATTGCTAAGACGATCTGGTTTTTGTTTGGAACAATCTAATTCTATTTCTATTCACTACTAAAGGCAAACAATCAACTATTCACACAATTCACAAGATGAAATCAATATGACAAAAACGTTCAGGGGATAAAACCTAAGTCACTCTATGAATCAAACAAGAGGATTGAACATGTATGCCACTAATTTGGTACATTTTAGGGTCGATAATTGCATAAATTATTCCGCAATGAGATTTTGCCACTAGAGCGAATTGCCAAGACAAACCAATCACCTACTTTCGTGGTTATTTTGATTTAATCAAGGTTAAATATCTAATTATCCAATGACCCCTAATTATAAAGTCTTCTATGTCTAGTTCACTTATAACTAGTTTAATCCTAAGGGTTCCGATTATCGAATTTCTCCTTTCGGTACTTCACTCAATAATCTAATTCCATATTCTTGATGGCCAGTCAAAAACAATGACATACATAATCAAAAGGTTAAATAAAATGCATTCAAACTAGATTAACAAACTTGTTCAATCCAACAAAACTCAATCCATAAGAGAAACTAATAAGGGTTTATCCCCTAAACTTATGAAAACTACTCACTACTCATGTTCGATTCACTAAACATATGAAATTCTATACTAAGATGCATGAAAATCTAAAGAAGGAAGAATAAACCGAGTGTTGAATCAATCCTTGCTTGATTGGTGATCGGTGGGGACTTTTGCTCCTCCACTTCAATGGATTCTTGCAAGATAATCTTCAAACTTCAATGCGCTCTCCCTCTTCACAATGGATGAATGTGGATGGAAATATGGATGATAGGATAGATGAATATGATGATGAGGATAATGATGGATCAGAATGAATGTCCAGCCAAAATATCCGTAGCGGCAATTATATAGCAATTAAGAGCAGTTGAAACGTCAAAATGGCATAAATCAGGATCAACACGGGTCGATACAGGCCAACACGGACCGTGTCCAAGTCAACACGGGTCGTGTTGACTTGACACGGACCGTGTTGCTCACTGGAGTTGAATTCTGGACTTTCTGGAGGCTGAAACGACTGGTGTTGAGTCTTTTAACACCCGTGTTGGTGCCAAGCGGCATCCAATACCTTCTTGGGCCAATGTTTGGGCCTTGGGGTGGATCTTTCTCTTGATTTGTGATCTACTTGGACTCCTTGGACTTGGTTTTAAGCTTGATTTCTTCACTTTAACATCAATTTCCTACAAAACTATACCAAACTCCAACCAAGCATAAAATAGAGAATTCGAGTATAAAAATAATACATTCATATCAATAATCACTCAAATTAACTCTAAATAATCCTAGATCACATATATATAAAATACACTTATCAGAGCTCCTTTTCTTCCTTGGACAAGGTGCTCATCCAAGTTGCTAGTTTCTTCTCGAAAGCCATGAGAAAAGGGGGATGTTCTTTGTGTTTTTAGAAGACTTTGAAGTGATGATGAGGAGTGATGATCACATGCATAACATGGGGTATTTATACACCCCCCATTCAAGCTCAAAATGGAGAAATACACCCAGCAACGATCACATAGCTGTTGCTCTCCATATCCCATGATTTCAGCCCATCAAGCAACGACTAGTAAAAAAAAAACGGGAAGTAAAATAAAAACCCGCGCAGGTTTTGACGTGCACAGGTCTGCATTCGCGCTCGCCCAAGCCCAACGCCCAGGCCTGCTGAGGAGAAAGCCCGCGCGGGCTTTCAGACGACATGGGCTGCCTCTCCGCAGCTTGGCCTACCCGCTCTGATTGTATTTGAGCCATGGGATTAAATTGGCTCGTTCGTGTGTTTTTAATGTTTTAGATCTTGACCCGATGATGCTCGGTTCTGAAATTTTCGCTCGTGTTTACTTTGACACTTAAGTTTTCGTTTTCTTTTATATAGAGAGTCGTTCAGTGCATCAATAAAATAAAGCTGTGTGTTCACCAAGTCTTGCATATAAAAATAAGAAATAAAATGCATAAAAGTCTTGCATTAAAATAAAAAAAAAGGTAGTACAAATTAGCTTCGCATAATAATAATAAAAAAAAGATGCATAGAGTCTTGCTTGTCATTGGTTTGATCACCACAGGGAGCCCGAATCGCCGCTGTCCTCAACCAGATCGGCACCAGCATGAGAAGTCCCAGTGTTAGAAGCGCCAGCTGTACCAAAATAGGTGTCCCAGGAGTAGTAGTCAGAACCAGGCGCTGTCTGCGGCGGCCCAGACAGGGGAACTTCGGAAGGATGCACGCTCGACGGTGATGAAATGGAATGCTCCCGTGAACCAGCTAGCCATGAATGGTTAGGAACACGCCACTCAACATAAGGGGTAGGCCATACAGGACCGGTTCCGTAACTGGGGGCTGGCCAACCAGAAGAGGTAGATCCTCCTAGCCAAGAGTGCTGGGGTGTAGACCACTCTTGCGTATCTGCAGGCCATGAAGGACCCATTCCAGGAGCCGGGACTGGTCATCCAGCAAAGTAAGAGCCAAAACCAAAGGAGGAGGCATCGTATGGTGCAGGACGTGAGGTAGCTTCATCCGCTAGGGCCTGACCACCAGGATACCCTTCGGATGCACCTGAGTCATGGTCCCTCACCACAATCTCTCGACCACGACAAGCAGAACGCACTGAAGTTGGAGTGCGACGGGAGTGAGATGGCCGGTTGGTAGCACTCGATTCTGAAGCATCCTCCACCCAGTAAGAGTGAGGCTGAGTATCGCCACCGTACCCAGATCTCCAACGCTTTGATGTGACCCCCCTTGGCCAGAATGCTCTTCCAGGGACATCTAAGCCATGTCTTCGTTCACAGATCGACGACCTCTGCTACCAGAACCGCTGCGATGTGACTCCGTAGAATGATGACCTTCGACCATGATGCCTTTACCACGAACCTCCGACACAGCTGCTAGAGGAGGACGAGAGGACCCTCCAACCTCCTCCCGTGATCGACCCTGGGAAGAATACTCCCCTGCCGAAGAGCGAGGTGGGGGCTCGGTACGAGGAACTCCCGCAGTAGAGCGTCGAGGTGGTTCCCGAGGAACAGACTCAGCGTCAGCCTCCATATCAGCACGCCTGGCGGTGTTACCGCGATATCTGCCTGAGCCCGTAAATGACCGGTTGACGTATTTCAACATAGTACTCCATTCTTTGGTCACTTGCCTGAAGACAGACCATCGTGGCTGAAAGGAAATAAAGACAAAGGTTACACATGCATAATATTCACATGAGGTAAAAGGATGCAACAAGGGATGAAGGATTACAGGTTTCCGATCAACCTCTTGGAGCGCGGAGCACTGACTGCTAGTGTCAACCTCCAAGAAACCGTCGATCTTTCTCCCCACCGGTTGGGCCTCCACCTCAGCAGCCATAGCATAGGGTCCCAACTACTAGACTTTATGGTTAGGAGTCAATCAAAGGCACAACATAAAGAAAAGTGAGAAATACCTACCACTCGGGGCGCTAGACGGCTCAAGTAGCGTTGGAATTCCTCATTAAAATGCTCCTGAGGAACATCATGCACGAAGTTGTCGAAATCTCGACCATGAATCCAATCTCCTAAGACGTCCGGATTGACGCGCCAAGGCTCGAACATGTGCTCTGGAGGATCCTGCGGTATGAGGCCAGAATATCCGCCCAGGATCTGCCTCGTAGCCCTCTCCCCCAGGTACCATATGAAGCCCGAGGGTCCCTCCATCAGGATGCGAAGGCGAGTATCGTGCTCCACTTGTTGCAAAGGGGTGGGCAGTCCGCTCAAGTCAAACCCCGCCCATGGACGCCAGTTCACGTGGTCCTGTGAAAGATAGAGAGTCATTTCAAGAATAGAGGCAAAAATAAGATAAAGATATCAGACATAAAGAAATACCAGGGTGAGGTCATCCAGTACACGACGAATATGATCAAGGTTGCCCGGCTGGAATTACTTCCCTCGTATACCCTCAGCAGTCCAGCGTTCGGCAGCTGGGACCGTCCTATTTCTCTTGGAGCGAATGCCCAAGGACAGGATATACTCATATGCCCATGACTGCATGATTATAAAGTCAAAAGAAATAGCAAAAGAGTAGCAAGACTACAAAGAGAAGAGTCTCGGGTACATACCTCGAGCACCTTCCACAAAGCGGGACCGTACTGAAAGCGGGTATGAGACTCGTGGAGGAAAACTGGATCATCATCCAACGTCAGTCTGACACCGCGACGAAGCCAGAGGAGGAAATTCACATACGCAGCCTTGCCCCAGTTCAAGTTCCGAACCTCGTTCAAATCCAGGAGATTCCGGAACCAGGTCAAAGGAATGTTATCTCCCCAGTTGGCAAAGAGAGTGGCGGAAATAACATAAGCCAAAAAGATAAAGTGACGTTGATCTCCGGGCAAATTTTGAAAGTTGGCGTCACAGATGGCTGCCTCGAAGTGCGCATAGGCGAGGTTGGACAGGCCGTGACCTGGGCCTAAACGCGCTGACACTAGACCCAGCAAGTCCAAAACCATCGGCGGGATCTCAACACTAAAGACTATGTCACGCCCACCCCAAGGAAGACCAGTGATCATAACAAAATCTGTGGGGGTAATCGTCATCTCACCCACAGGTAGATGGAAGGAGTTGGTCGTGTCCCAAAACCTTTCCGCCATAGCGCGGCCTATCATGCGAAATGTACGACCTTTCCAAGCCACCAGGCATTTCCAGAACGGCATGAGTCCTGCCGCAGTAAGGGTGTTGCTAACGAAATCCCCGGGAATCGAATCAGCTACCTTAAGGAGATCCTTTAGGACGCCGGGAGTTTTTAGATTGTCCTCCTAATGGCAAAACGGGAGAGCACAAAATTAAATTCGGGGGCTCACCTATGGCATTGACTAAATGCATATTCTTTCGGGCCCTAGCTGGACCCAGCACCGACACTGGGCCCACAGCCATGGCCCGCAAGATAAAGGAATTTGGCAAAAAGAATCTACCGGCCCAAATAAGCCGGCCCAGCAGAGTTAAAACCCGCACAGGTTTTGGCTCCGCAAGTGGGCCGCCCATCCAGGCCCAATTTCTTTTTTTTGGGGTTTATAGTCCAGAAAACCCGCACGTATTTTCCTTATTCAAGTGGGCCGTGTATTTTTGTTTCCTTTGGGCCGAATGTGTATACAACCTATTCTTCTTTGTTTTTATTCTGTGGGTTGCGTTTGGTCCGTTTCTCAAAATGGGTTGCGAATAAATAAAGAGACATCGTGAGGACATACAAGTGTGCTGAAAATAATAAAAATCGACAAGACATGAAAACTAAATTCGTGCTTGCTCATTTTTCATTATTAAAACTAAGCATCAAAAGAGGAGTTTCGACAGTTACCGTGCCATGAGAGCGGAAGAACCAAACATGCTTCCAAGATTGGATAGTGAGATCCGAAGGGTTAGCATTTACACCCGGAATAAAATTGCGCCTCGAAGACATCTCATGAGGCCATGCCGCCGCATGTGGAAGAGGAGGATTTCTGCGACTTCTGCGATGCATTTTCTCAAGAAATTGAATTATCTCCAAAAAGCAATTTTCTAGAGAGAGAAAAGAGGTGCTAGGGAGATGATGAGAAGAAGTTGAAGGTGTGAATGAAAGAGATGAATGAGGCTTGGCATTTATAGAAATGAAGAGTGAATGTAAACCGCTCGTTTCTAGGACCCGCCTCGAGATGCCAAATACATTTCAGTGGCCAAAAATCCAAAGGTCATCTCTTTGCCACTCAAAGAGGAGACCAAGTCATGTGGCTCTCTCTCGTCCACACAAAGTCTAGGCCCCACCATGATTCCCTTCACGAGGGGAAGAAAAAAAAAAGGAAAATAAACACCAAAACCCGCACGGGTTTTGGTTGAGTTTTGGGCCCAGTTTTGGCGGCCCAACGCTTTGTAGCAACCTAGTGAAAACCATAAAACCCCACGGGTTTTCCATCAGAAAAAAAAATCGATTTTAAGCGGCCCAAGGTCATGTGTCCCCAACATTCAGGTAAAAAAATCTGAACCCATTTGCATTTTTGCGAAAACTAATATTTGCTTTTGACGATTTCCAGGTTGCCACATAAAAGAGCAACACCATCCGGTCGCCGCTAAAAGGGACCATCCAGCAGGTTGCCATATAAAAGAGCACCATCATCCGGTCGCCGCTAAAAGGGACCATCCAGCAGGTTGCCGTATAAAAGAGCACCATCACCCGGTCGCCGCCAAAAAGGGACCTTCTATCATCCGGTTGCCATACAAAAGAGCACCAACAGCGACAGTCGTCAAACGGTTGCCACCTAAAGGCCACCCACGATGTCGTCAGCATCAGTCGTCCAACGGTTACCATCTAAAGGTTACCGACGACCTCTTCATCAACAGCAGCAGTCGACCAGACGGATTCCACCTAAAGGTCTCCAACAACATATGCAGCAGCAGTCGTTCAAACGGTCGCCACCTAAAGGTTACCAACGACATCATCAGTCGGTCGCCATATAAAAGAGTACCGCCAGCTTCAAGATAGCCATCAAGTCTACTTTGACCTTCGTCCTATTCGGACTCGATCAAAGTGGGCGCTCTCTGTAGACCGGTATTTGCACCAATATAATCCCGAGTCATTAAAGCATTGAAGGCCGAATACATTTTTGGGCCAATGTAGCAAGCAATACAAAACAGAACACAGCCAGCCCACTAGCTGAGACAAAACCCGCACGGGTTTTAAACAAACAGAGACGGCCCAGAACCAAGGCAGGCCCAAGGCGCGCCCCGGTCATCGCTAGAAAACCCGCACAGGTTTTCCTATCCCAAGACGCGTCGTTTTGCGTCCACGTCAGCGATCCGTGCCGATGGATTTAAAAACACGCGCGGGGTTTACATTTAATAATCCAGCGCCAAAGGTTGATCATTATCCCATGATATTAGCCCATGTGTGTTGACCTTGAAGCTTGACTTGATTTTTCATGGATAGAGGGTATGATCCAAGGGATGTGTTCCCTCCTTTTCCCTCCTAAACACTACCCTCACCACCTATAAATACCCCTCCATTCTTCTACTCACCTCACCAACAACTCTCATAAACCACCCTCATTATGCTCTCATCATAATTCTATCCCTACACTCTCTTAAACTCTCTCTATAAGCATTCTCATATTATCATACCTTCACTCTACCGAATTCCCATCAATTCACTCTCCCTATATCACATTTCCATTCCCCTCACACTGTCATTCTTTTCATCCATCAAGTCAAGGCGAGGTCAAGATCTTCAAACGGCGCATTCGGGCTCCTAAGTCAAAGAGGTTCGCTTTTTATATTCTCTTTCATTATTGTTATTTCAATCATGTAATTTGTACTTTAAATTCGGATATATGTGCATATTTTATAAACCAAAAATTTCATTTTATCTTGTATGTTAAGAATATAATTTTGCGAAATTAATTAAACTTCTCTTCACTCTTTTTCATTTTAATGTCGATTTCAGTAGAGTCTGTTTTCTAACAGGCGAATTCGAGAGTTCTTATAATTCTCGAATTCGTAACCTTACCCCCGGGCTTAGAATCGGGTTTCGTAGACCGGAGTTATTTTTATTATTTTTTATGGTTTGTCGGTTTCCTTAAATCGGCTGGCGACTCTTAATTCTTTTATAACCCGTTTAATTATTTTAAACATACGGGTTTACACCAAAATACTTAAAAATGATTTCGTCTTTTCCATACACTAATCCAAGGATAAAACCGAGAGAAAATGGGCCAGAAATTGATAAAAACCTGGCGGGTTTTATCAGTTTCAGCCCATGTTCTCTGGCCCAGGGAAAGGCACGGTCCAGCCCATGGACACTTAAAACCCGCGCGGGTTTTAACAGCCCATGGCGGCCCGTTTGCCTTCTGTTGGGCCTGGATCTAGTATTTGGGGCAAAACTGAATTATTTTTAAAGCATTTGGGTGTAATTTCGAGTGTTTAAATAAATAAAAACGGATTTGTAAAACAAATAAAATTTCACCATCCCGAAAATGAATTTCATAAAATAAAAATATCCTTATTTAAGAATTAAGCAACCTTAGTCGGCTCCCGATCATTAAGTAGCGCATCCGAGAACAATCTCCCCGAACGGGAATTTTACGGGTCCTACAGAGTCTTTCCTTGAACTCCTCGTATATCAAGTCACGCGTCCCCCGGGGCACTTTGCTCCATGTCGGCCAGAAGCCTCGTAGATTCTGCTTAACTATGTCCATGACGGCCTTGGTTGCGTGTGCCCCATATGGCGCCACACTTAAATCAATTAGAAATGACTCATCGATTAGATCGAGGGCATACAAATTATATATATTTAAACACAAATTAAGTTATAAATGCATAATCAAAGTTCAGATTGATACTCACGCGCCATTACAAGGTCTAATGATGTACTTCCCATCCGACGTTTTTTAGCTTACGCCCGAACGTCCAATTGAATTCGATATCGTTCAGTGATATCATTCCCCGACGTTTGGGTAGTGTCGCCCTCCCCTTCAGTCTGCGGCCCCCCTGTTCGGCCTGGGTTCCATCCCCTTCAGTGTGGTCAGTTTGGGCACCCCCAACATCAGTTTGGTCACCCCCATCATCAGTTTGGGCCCCCCTGAAGCCCCTGATCATAAAACTGGCCCATCGTCTCGTTCCCTACTGGCACAGTACTACCCGCAAAGAATGGCATGAGCTCCAGAGTGGATGGGTCTAACTGTGAAAAGAAGTCGTAGTTGCTCCCCTCAGGTTGAGAAGCAGCTTCATGGCCAGGATCAAATTGGGGAATGTATGGTGTCTGTGGGGCCGATGATGAACCACCCCTCGCATTCGGTCTAGACCCACCACGGGTCCAAGGTCTGCGTGATCCATCTCTTCCTGACATAATGCAACTGCAAAATAAAAGTAGAATAAACATTGAATTAATATCAGCTTGCACGAAATAAAATAGCAAGTAATATGAATTAGTAACGATCCCCAGAAAATACACTGCATTAAAAGAGATCGACAACACATTGATGTAGAATATGAAAAACATTGAATTAGTTTCACTTGGCACACAATCAATTCGTTTCACTTAGAAAATAGAATACATAATATGTGTTCTTTCAAGACACTTGTAACACAATCAAAATTCGATTACTATATTGTTATTTAATAGTCGTCATTGTCTTCATCGTCCTCATCCACTTCATCATCGTCACCATTATCATCTTCGTCATCCTCGATGTCTCCATCGTCCTCATTGGCTACATCGGACGTATTACCACCCAATATTAATTGGGCGTTGTCCATGTCCGCAACCTCATCGAATACATCTTCAATACCGAGTACTTGTGATACGGTACCGTCATTGTGGTTGATCGGGACAACAACTCTTGGTTGGTCATCTGGGATGGCCAACGGAAGGGTGAACTGCTTGTACTATGCTTAAGATGGTTTGTTTGGAACCACAACCCACCAGTTAACTTTATCTCGTATGCCTGCCGGGTAATTCATGAACAACATTTGGGTTGCGCACCCTGCCAAGATGAATGGGTCGTACTTCCAGTACCGTCTGTCCTTGTGTAATTCAACAAACGGGCATATCCTTGGTGAACGTACACCTCGTACCGGGGTATTGTCAAACCAATCACATCTAAACAGTATGCTCTTCTTATTGACAGGCCCAACATATTCCAGTGCGATGACTTCTTGGAGAACACCATAGAAGTCATCGACAAATCCACCACCACCCGTGCCTTTGACACACACCCCCGCACTATACGAAGCCACTGAGTTACTCCTTGCTTGGGTGTGAAATAAGAACCCGTTGATTCGGTAAGCACTCCAGGTGGTCACTTTAGGGGAAGGCATTCGGGCTAACTGATAAAGGTGTTCATGACGCTCATCTTCGTAAAACCGAAAGGCTTCCCAATTTTCCTACATTTGGAGTACCCGTTAGATGTTGAATGGTTTAAGTTTTGTTTAAATATGGTCAAAATCGAAATTATGTAAATGATTGTTTTACTCACAGATAGCTGATAAAACCATTGAGCGAACTCTGCTTCAATCATCTGATCTAATTGAGTGTCCGTGGTGTTCGGAAATGAAGTCAACTTGTAATTCTTAAACAAGTTGCGCGGGAAACAAGCTCATTAATTACACCTATAATACATATCAACTTAATGAAGTCGTTAGTGAGCATTATTGCTTACTCTAAGTAATGGTTGACTTCTTTGCAGTTCAGTAGAACATGAAGGTGTGCTGCTTTATACTCTTGATCGCTGAGCCACCTCGTGTTTACACCTCCCACAGGGCTCCCACTGTCCTTAAAAATCGACAATAACAAAGGATCATCCCCTTCGTCTTCGTTACGCATACTTGTTGATGTAGAAGACGATACATTATCCATCCCAAAGTATGTAGATGCAAATTGGGAAATCTCAAACATGAGGTACGCTTGGGCCATAGATCCTTCAGGGTGTGCCTTGTTCTTTATTTTCTTCTTCAACCACCCGAAATACCTCTCAAAGGGATACATCCAAGGATATTGAATAGGACTACCAAAGAATGCCTCCTGTACCAGGTGAATGGGCAAGTGTTGCATTACGTTGAAGAAGCCGGGTGGAAATATGGTCTCCAGCTTGCATATTATTATGGGAATTTCTTTTTCAAGCCGGACTAAGTCACTGTGCTTCAATGTTGTGGAGCACAGGCTCTTGAACCATTGGCTTAACTGAACGAGTGGCTCCAACACATCATCGGGAAGTGCCCGGAATGCAACAGGTAACAATGTCTGCATAAACACATGACATACATGGCTTTTAAAGTTTTGAAACCTTTTACCTAATGCATCAACACAGTTCATGGGTTCAAGCATAAGCGCCCCAAGAATGCGATTGTTGTGCCCGATAAACGTCTGTTCACTTATCCTCAGGAAGAACATATTTGGCTCTTGGCTGTAGGGGTTTACCGTTAGGACCGGGCAATAGATGGAGTTCCGGCCTGTCACATATGTCCGCCACGTCCCTCCTTGCATTTCCATCATCCTTCGTTTTTCCGTCCACCCCCATCACCGTGTTTACGATATTGTCCACAAAGTTCTTCTCAATGTGCATCACATCTAAGTTGTGTGGAACTATGTGATCCTTCCAATAAGGCAACTCCCAAAAGATACTTTGTTTTTGCCAATTATGAGCATTCTCTCTGAATCCCGAGACTACAAAGTCGCCATGGGTAGTCACCTTGGGGAAGTGCTTCACCTCCTCGTAGATTTCATAACCGTTTTTCCTACACGGTGGGGCAGTTCTATCTGGGCAAGTGTGCCCCTTTCGAAATGCCTTTTGATTTCTTCTCAAAGCATGCCCCTTAGCAAGAAACTGTCGGTGACAGTCAAACCACGAGGCTTTCCTCCCATGCTTCAGACGAATTGCTTTCAAACCATCCATGCAAACAGGACAAGACAGCACCGTGCGTGCTCCACCCAGAAAGCATGCCAAGGGCCGGAAAATCATTCACCGTCCACATCAAAGACGCCCTCATGTTAAAATTTTGTCTTTTGGAGATGTCGTATGTTTCAACACCAGCCCATAAGCGTTGCAGCTCGTCCACCAAGGGTTGGAGGAAGACATCAATTTTATTTCCGGGGTTCTTCGGACCTGGAATAATACACGTGAGAAATATGTGCGGTGTTGTCATGCACAATTCAGGTGGCAAGTTGTAAGGAGTAACTACAACCGGCCATATCGAATAAGACCTCCCTGTCATGTTGAACGGGCTAAACCCATCCGCACACAGGCCCAGCCTTACATTTCGCGATTCCCCCGCGAAGTCTGGATGCACGATGTCGAACATTTTCCATGAGGCGTCGTCCGATGGATGACAAAGTACACCTTCCTCGCGCATGTTCTCTGGGTGCCATCTCATATGCCTGGTCGTATTCTTCGAGGCATACAAACGCTGCAACCTAGGCGTCAAGGGAAAGTAAAACATTTTCTTGTACGGGACGCCTTTCTTTGTCGTGGTTGACGATTTCTGTGGCTTATACCTAGGATGGCCACAAAATTTACATTCAGTGAGATGTGCATCGTCCTTATAGTAGATCATGCATCCACTAAGGCAACAATCAATTGTTTCATAGCCCATCCCCAACTTCTTAACCTTCTTTTTCAACTCATCGTAGTTTCTAGGCACTAGGTTCGGCTGGTGACAGCTCTTGCTCATCAGTTCCATGATATCGTTCATTGCCTGCTCCAACAAATTGTGCTTCGACTTCGGACTTATCAGCCTCAGGGCAGTGGACAACTCAGTATCGGTCGCACATCCTTCCCACATTAGTTGTTGAGCAGATTGAAGCATATCATAAAATTGTTGAGCTTCTGCATTAGGCGCCTCATTCGCCATGATGAAATCATTCATCATCTCTTCCATTCTGTCGATGAACGATGGCTGATTCGGTTCCTCGTTTGTCGGAGGACTACCTGCAGACGGTTCCCAATCACCTTTCGCATCGTCACCACTGTCATCCTCATCGTCAAAGTCACCCCATTCTTCACCATGGCTCGTCCAACACCAATATTGTTCCATAAACCCTCGCCAATACAAATGTTCTTTAACTTCTTCAGGACTAAATCCGCTCTTATTCTTGCACTTCACACATGGGCACTGATACTTTCCAGTCCTCGGATACTCATACGAATTACTCTTTCCAAATTTATCAAACATAGCTACCCCAGCAGCCCATTCAGCCCTGATAACCCTCCTACCCGGTTCAAACCTCTCGTACATCCAACGGCGATGTGGGGGCCCGTCCATAATGTACGTGAATCTATTATTCAAGCCCACCATGAATTTAATTAATAATAAACATCTATCCATCTCAGTACTTAAAAAAATAACGAAAATAAATTATTCAGTTTGTATCTAAATTCACAATTATAATCGTATACACTATAACCTAAATCATCCAAACTCAACCTCCTTTTATGACAACAACAAGTAAGCTTTGTCACCAGACAAGAGGATCATGTTATTATCCAAGGATAGTGTGTTTGTTAACTGTTAATCTATGGCTGAAAAAGACTTTCATGAGTCGTACCGACTCTCCTTTATTCGTCCGGTTCCCAAAAAGCAGCGCAATTTTCCTAAGTGAACTTGCACGAGGTCTATACAGTGCTCTGGGAGTTAGAAGCATCGCAGATTCGATACAATGGAGTGTTTCTGTAGCGCAGCTTGAGGGGTAACAAGACAAGGTGGGTTTGAAAGAGAAGCTCATAGTAAAGGGTCTAATAGAAATGGTGTTGTATTTCTATATACTTCACAACATTATAAATTAAAACTAAAACTAAAACTAAAACATAAACATACACACAATTAGTTAAACTCAAACTAACACATACAAACAATACATTACGAGCCCTAATTTCACAAATAAAATTCGAATACAACATCCAAAATATATTACAATTCATACAAATTAACTAAAACTGCTCAATTTTTCAACTTATACGCACTCAACTAAATTAGATCTAAAATTATACTCAACAAAAAATAAACAACACTACAAATATTCAAATTTTTCGTTTTTCATCATATTTTTATCAAATTCATACAAATTTTCAAACTTTTCACAATAATAAACAAATTATAACAGATCTGAAACAAAAATTACCTGTTTTTTTTTTGTTGAACGCCGGTGTTTCTCCTTCTTCTCGCTTTCTCCTTCTTCTCGACGATGGCGGCGCATACAAATGAAGACTCAGATATTTTTTACCGTTTTAAACCCAAATGGCGTCTGTTGGGCCTATAACAGACGCCATATTTGGCCCAAATTTAATAACGGCAGTCTAGGTCTGCCACACTGCAGGCTGGGTTTTTTTTAATTGTATTCACCAAAAACGATGTCTCTTTTGGCCGGGAACAGATGTCGTTCCATTTTTGGCGTCCGTTCCCGGCCAAAAGAGACGCCGTTTTTGCCGTATAGTTAAAAAAAATGAAATTTTACGTGACACAAACGGAAAAGTGGGGCATTTAAATTTACATAACTTCGGCGTCTCTTTACAGCAAACAGACGCCATTTTTTGATTAATTTTTTTAAAAAATTCTGTTTATTAGATTTAGCGTCTGATTGTTTAATAGACGCCAAATCACATACGTTTATGGGCACCAATTCTACTAGTGCAACACCGTCCATGTTGCCTCAACACGACCCGTGTTGAGCCCAAGATCATTTTCCTTGCTTTCTGGTGACCAACACGAACCGTGTTGGTCTCTTATAGACTCGTGTTGATCATATTCTTGATGTTTTTCTTATATATGATCCTTATACTTGTTCCACACGAATCCTTATGCTATATAAAATTCTTATACTCTTGAAATAATTCCAACACTTTGTGTTGGTTATAAAATGTTTCAAAATTCATTTTAAACCATCCATGTCCATGACATTTGTGTTGCTATGTGCAAGACTGTGACCGTTGAATATTTAGTGTTAAAATTAAAGTTACTAAATAATTTTGTAATGCCTTGTTTAATAGAGGATAAGTTCCTAGTATTAGTGAAGCTATGGACATTACTTTAATGTTTGTATGTGTTACAACCATCATCTCTCGGTGAATGGTGGGGAATAGTTAACTCTCATTTTCACCGAGGATAATAGAAATAGTGGAAGAAATTTCATGTTTTCTATTACTGGTAGTTGTCTAAGTCGAAGCAAGAGCAAAAGGATATGACAATCCTTTATACTAATCTTAAAACATGAGGTTAGTTCTCATAGTCAAAGATTAAACATGTTGTTAGTCATCATGTTCAAGTCAGGTTAGTTTTCATATATTAAACATGTTGTTAGTCATCATGTTCAAGTCAGGTTAGTTTTCATATATTAAACATGCGGTTAGTCATCATGTTTAACGTCCCATAACTTATGGAGTTAGAAGGAGTAGCGCAGCTCTTCATATATTCATGATTCTATATGTCTAAGTGATAGTGGGAGTGATCATGAATAATATTAGACAAACAATATTCACATGTCCTAAGATCTAGAGAGTGTCATAAAGGGATAGTTCCTTAATGTACATTTGTGATTTATGAAAACATCTCTTTGTGAAGAAGTTCTATTTTCACTCATACTATAAAAGTGGATATATGGTTGTACCGTGAGTCATATGTTAGACTCAATAACTTTTGGGTTGCAAGATTGGATAGGCTCCTAGAACAATGTTTTATGTGGATTATTCTTGTTTTGTATCAAGAATGAGAGAAGACATAAGTTGTCCTCTTAAGAAATCTATGGTGACTTTGAACAATCTTCTTGATCATGGTACTTGTCATTTGACAAGACTATTTGTTGTGTCTTGCGAACATGAGTTTAGTTATGTTTCTAACCATGTTAATGACAGGTGCTTGGTCAAATATTAAGAGGTGGTTATCCCTTGTTTTTGTTATGAGGGATACATGGTGGAGCTTAGTATGTCTACACATAAAACTAATTCTAAAAATTACTCGGAGGTACCCCAATATTTGGGGAAACTATTTTTCGGTACCCCAACTTTTCAAAACTCATTTTGAGGTACCCTTACTTTTTGGGTTAGTAATTATTTGGTGCTTTTCCGGCCAATCAATTTTATTAAGTGACCGAAATACCTTTATTCTTCTTCTTTAAGGGTATTTCTTAAAAAATGGAAGCTAAGGGTATTTCGGTCACTTAACCAAATTGATGACCGAAAAAGCACCTAATAATTTCTAACCAAAAAAGTAAGGGTACCCCAAAATGAGTTTTGAAAAGTTGGGGTACCTGAAAAACATTTCACCAAAAGTTAGAGTACCTCCAAGTAATTTACCCATAACCAACTAATTAAAACATCCTAGGAATTTTTTAAGTGTGCTGGAATGCATACGTCGAGAGATTCTTAGAATGTCTTCGAATTATATGCTGTGACCGCCCATGTTGTTACTCAATTTATATGCACCCGATTTTGAGTTGGGATAATATCTAAGCAGAATTTAAACAGAAGGCAAACAATGTTCCTTTTGTGGGTCTTGTTAGCCTGGAATTGTAAAGAGAATGTGTTCATACTATCTTTGTGATGTTGTGATATTGTAGTACTCGGTAAAAAGCAAAGACATTTGAAAAATGATTAACAAGAATGCCAAAATAAGTTTAGGCTATTATAAAGATATGATATTAGCCTATGTGAGATTCATATCTTAGTTAATCATGATGTCATAAAGTGTATATGTTTAAACTAGACTATGGTGTTTCGTTCGTGTAACCCAGTTTTGAGATAAGTTCTCAATTCATATAGTGCGTTTATATGATCTAAAGGTTACGAAATTGTCTTGTTTAGGATATTAAGAATATTTTCTTTTCTTTTTCGTAATTATGTGGGCACATTAAGTGTCACCAAACTTAACTATCTTGTCACACACTCACACGGATAGTTTTCCTAACACTTACATAGTGGGTAGGATGAGACTGAATCATGTTGATACTAGGTGTGTAACATGAATTCGAATTCATACTCAACATACACTACGTGTGTAACATGAATGGGTATTCATACTTTGAGTATAGGATTATATAAATGATAGTCTCCTTAATTAGTTTAAGATGAGATTCTTGGCGAATCGAGCATGAAATGTTGTAGTTTTCATGTTAAAGCCTTAAAGCCAAATTTGAGTAGGTGATTTACACTTAGTATGTAAATCTAATGGCTCGAGTTAGTTCTTTGAGTAAGAGTTAGACTTATAAATTCGCATGGTATAAGAGAGTGACATGCTCACCTTAGTGAGAGCTATATCATGGTACATATTTCATACATGTGCGCTTTGTCGACCTATAGGGAGTGTCAAATTCGCATGGTATAAGAGTGTGAACCCCATGACTGTGTTGTCAATTTGTATGATACCCTTTGACCTACGAGCTATGATGTGGAAACTAGTAGGATGTTGCTACTTTATAGTGTGAACTCCAAGAGCTATGAGATTATACAGCTCAGCGGAACACATTAGGAAAGCAATCTTACGAAGTTGAAATGTCATGAGTGTCTAAGGAAGAATCGATCCATCTTCACCATGTCAGCCCGGGTGATTATATTGGAAGTATAATCATATGACATGTCAAGCATAAAGGGACATAGTATGCCATGTGGTGAAGTGAGGATGATTCAGGGGATCGTTGCTTGTTCGTTCTGTTTTTGAAAGTGTTATGTTAGTTAGTTGGTGATTTAATATAACACTGTTTGTTACTTTTGGTCGCACGCCTCATTCCCGGTATAAAGTGTAGGAGATGTATTAGTCAGAGAGGTGTTGTACTTAAAGCTTATGTGGTCGAGTGGGAGTATTGATTTAATGAGGTTTGACCTCATACATGTAACGGCCTTAGTAATCAATTGGTTTGATTACAACAGTTACGGTGGTCATAAAATCCCATTAAACACTACTCGTAATTAAGTACATTTTGTACTACTTAAGGGACTGATTAGGGGATGAGAAATGATACACAATAATATATGATATCCTCCAAAATACACTCTCTATGTTCTCTTAACATGGTCTACCATCAAAAAAATCGCGTTTGCGGTGTTGCAATATTCCGGCTACTCTAGTAGCTACCGGAGATTGATTGATATTGTTTCAACTTCAACTTTGTTGGTACAGCAACAACAAGTGATCTTATTTCCGCGTATAAGGTTAGTCCTTTATAAACTAACAGGGTTATTAAGAAGATTTAACAATACAATTGCATATATTATTATGGATTAAATTTGTATATTTGTAAAAGTTTTAGAAAATTATATATAGTCATTTTATAAATGCTCTTAGAGTTATACTTTCAACTATTTGTATTTTATTATTGCCCCGTGCAGCGCACGGGTTTAAGAACTACTAAGTATTAAAAATTGAGTGAATGGGGGAGTAGAAAACTAGATTTGGGAGTTGCGCCTATGCCATACACAATTACACGGGTATTATTTCAGGTTTCTCATTAAATTTGTTATCTTTTTTTTTATTTTATTAAATTCATTCTTCCTTGACCATCATGTTTGGGCCTTATGACAACTTATTTATTTGTTCTTTTTCATTTTTTGGTTGGCTAGCCATATTATAAGGAGTAAATTACATTTACCCTACCTGACATTTGTGGTAATAATTTTTGCACACCCGACATTTGGGAAATAATTTTCACCTTACCTGACATTAAGTGAAAGTGATTTTTAGTGGTAAAATCTTGTCATTTCTATTCGGAAATGAGGAAATACAATAATGCCCTTATATGACTATGTGAATGTATCATGTTGTCCATTAATATTAAGAAGGAAATGACTTAAATGATCCTTTCATCGTTTTATTTCTGATGAGAAGTGATCGGATTTTGCCACTAAAAATCACTTTCACTTAATGTCAGGTAGGGTGAAAATTAATTCCCAAATGTCGGTGTGCAAAAATTATTACCACAAATGTCAGGTATGGTAAATGTAATTTACTCATATTATAAGGGTTTTGATCATATAATCAGCAAGAAAGATGTAAATTAATCATTATTATGAAAACCATTATTATGAAAATCATATTATTAAGCAATTTTTTTCAACTAATTGCCGATTCATACCGGTTCAATCAGTCACTCGGGTCAACCGGTCCGATCCGGTCATATTGGTCTACCCGTTTGACCCATTGACCAATTGGGTCAACCAGGTTGGTCATCAGTCTGGACCTGACAACATAGCTTTTCTCCGGACATTATCCAAGCCAACGTCAAAGCTTCAACATTAGCGTTTAGTTCCTTTGCTTCCAATAGTGCCCTTGACTTTATTCAAATGTTACATGTCCTGCTCCTTATGTAAAACTCCTACTGTTTTTGCTACAAGCTTTCCACCAATTATCAGTGTTGAATCAGAACAACCATTCACCTTTTATCATTTCTCTAATGCTAATACTAATATAATTGATTGATCAGAAAAACATATTGATATAATTGAACAACATAGAGCTCCTCAATATTTATAATTTGTATTTTGGGACTTCACTATTTTGGTTAGAATCTGAATAATAATAATAATAATAATAATAATAATAATAATAATAATAATAATGAGCGTCGTTTAAATTTGGGTTAAGAAAAAAAAACTAGCCATGAGTGTTATAATCCTCAAACACGCGACCATAACGCCACTTAGCCAGATGAGAACTCATGATTCTTATTGTCTTATATGTTATGTATTCTGTTTATTACACTGTTTAATTTTTACACAGAAGAAATTTCATTTTTTTAAAGCGGGATCACGTGACCCTCACGACCCCATGTTGGTTCTGCCCCTGGATATATACGTACAACATAAATATGTAACTGATAACACTTCATTCTTAAAAGTGAAGCGTTTGACATTAAAATTGTTGGGGAGATTCAAGGTGGGAGCCCACTTCAATCAAAGTTCATGGTACATAAGTTAAATGAGGTCCTATCTTAGTGTTAAGAGGAGTAGCCCACTTGACCTATACACCATGTCATTTCCCTTTACTTTTATGATGCGAGACATTTTACTCATGGATGAATCCCAACAATCTCCCCCTTCACGCATGAGTCTCTCCCCCTTGATCGGAAGCTTCTTTTGCCAAGGTTTTTAAGTCACCATTAAGAGCCCATCGTAGCTGCACCTTACTTTACAAGTCGCGCCTTACTTTACAGAGTGGCGCCTTACTCCATAGAGCCGCACCCTACTCCACTTGAGTCTCATGCCACCACTCTACCTCAAGAGTCCCAGTCGCACCTTACTCCACAGAGTCATACCCTACTCCACCCGAGTCTCATGTCACCGCTCTGCGCACCTTCAGGAGACCCAGCCGCACACGTGCTATCGTCCCTACTCCTGTCTATGGTGTTTTTTACTGGGACCACCTTCTCGCACCTTGCGCCTTTCCGAACGAACCATCGACTCTGATACCACTTTTTGGGGAGATCCAAGGCAGGACCCCACTTCAACCAAGGTCCATGGTACATAAGTTAAGTAAGGTTGCATCTTAAAGCCAAATAGTGCTAAGAGGAGTAGCCCACTTGACGTATATACCATGTCCTTTCCCTTTACTTTTTCTATGTGGGATATTTTACTTATGGGTGAATCCCAACAAAATTGAAATTGATAACAGTTGTGTTGAAACATGAGACGTACTCATAATGTACAAAAATCAATTTCTCACTAACTTTCTCAAGTTTTAGTTTGCACTTTGAAAGTTACTAACATGTGGTTCTATCCTATCGCGCGTATAATGCAAATTAAGTTGTAAACAATGATCCGTCAATTGTTACTTTTTTTGTAATAACGTACATGAAAATTTACTATTTTTAATCGTAACCATAATTGATATAAAATACATTACCAATATTGCTTAGTTTCTACGCATGTGCCATTATATGTCAAACGTTTGCATTTATATTGCTTAGTAATCTTACCAATATTACTTTTTAGAATGAAGCGTTATCATTTACATTTATATGTTGCACGTATACAGCTAATTGCATACGTTATCTTCAGATCCTTATATATCTTACCTATAAATACTCAAGATACAAGTGTCCATAACTCATACTTTACCT
The DNA here is from genome assembly GCA_029582165.1 of Portulaca oleracea. NCBI lineage: Eukaryota > Viridiplantae > Streptophyta > Magnoliopsida > Caryophyllales > Portulacaceae > Portulaca > Portulaca oleracea. The sequence continues at coordinate 37,258,172 of CM055868.1, forward strand.
AATATATAGATCTCATATTAACGGTATGTGAAGATTTTAGGTTGTATCAAAAAAAAAAAAAACAAGGTAACTAAAGAGAAAATTAAATCCACCAACACCATATATGGATTCTAAAGTTATTAAGATTTTAAACATATCCTTCATCTTTGCCATGTTGTTAGCAACAAGTGGTGATGCTGACCAATATCCAAGTCTTCCATGTGTAGCCGCCCCAAGTCCACGATTTAATTTGAAGCCATGCGAAGAGAAATTGACTGATACTTGTCGTGATGAAATATTTAACTATATATTTGAACATTATGAAACTGTAAGAAATGAGTGTTGCATTGAATTACTTAAAATGGGAAGGATGTGTCATAATCTCTTGTCATTTTCGACCTTCCGTAATTTCGTTGAGAAGGTCCCAGAACTTGAGGATAGAAGTGACTAAGTTTGGTACCTTTGTGAGAGGGAGAGTCGAATATAATTGCTTCTTGTTTTTTATCAGGGACTAAATTAATTGTTTGTCTTTGTGCAACAGTATTGCGGTTCTTTTACTCATGATTATGAAGGATATCAATAATACTTATGATAACTAGTTGTTGGTTTTAAATTTTACATGGTGAAATCAAGAACGTCATTGATAATTTGTTTAACTTATTTTTCAATCATATTTGATTATTTTGTCATTTCAATCGTCACATACACCTACCTATCAATAATGGCACCACCGTGAATCTAAAGAGTTTATGTAAAATGTATTCAACCATCAAACTAGAAAGACGCCAATTATTATTAAAATACCTTTAAAGTCAAATAATAATTACTGTTCAAGTATCAAAATAACATATTATAATTATAATTATAATTAAGATTATAATTCAATAATTAATATTAAAATAGAAGTTTATTCCAAAAAAAATAACAAAGAATACGGAATAACGCATACATCGCACGAGTATAAAGATTAGTTAGCTTGGAAAAGGAGATTGCATGAATTTGGATGATATAATATCAGTGGCGAATCCAAAATTAAAATCAAGCAGGTTCAAAGTTAAACATAAAAATTCAAAATAACCAATCAAAACACTTACATCAGTATTTTCTTTTGGGTAATTGTCCTAGACGAACCGTCATGGCTTGAAAGTGTTCTATGATATCATTATTAGGTACATTCTCGAAAATCTTATTCTCGAAATAAGTAATAACAATGTTTTTCAAAAACTCGTCTAAGATTCTATTGCGCAAACTTGACTTGATAATCTTCATTGCGAAGAATGCACGCTCAGTCATTCCAGTGGAGACAGGTAAAGGTAAAGCAAATATCATTCAAACTAATTACATTTTATCCAATTTAAATTAAACTAAAATTGGAAGAGAGTTGAACTAAATAAAACCTAAAAAAATATCAAGATAAATTTTCCAGTTTGATAAATTCCAATCAACTAACTAGTAGCAAATAGAGTAACATTTCTGAGAATTATACTATATTAATCACACTCAAATCCATCTAAATTGAAAACTGAATAAATTACTCTAAAATTGAACTAACTTTGAAGAGAATTTTCACTTAATCATATAATAAAACCTAACCCAATTTACCTGGTCAGCAGTTGATTAGATGGTGGTGATGATCGTCGTCTTGCCGGTGACAATGTTGAAAACTCGTGGTCACCGGTGGATAGTGGGAGACATGTGGCGATTGGCTCTTTGCGTAAAATCTGAGAAAGGGCGGCGAGACTGGGCAGAAGAAACGAGTTTCGTTCAAATTTGGGTTTAAAAAACAACACTAGCCATGAGGGTCATAATCCTTGAGCACATGACCATAGCGCCATTGCTTCCAATCAAATTAGACGCGCACCACTCAACCAGATGTGAACTCATGATTATTATTGTCTTATATGCTATATATACAGTTTATTACACTGTTTAATTTTTACACAGAAAATATTTCTTTTTTTTTATTAAGCAGGGTCACGTGACCCCATGTTGGATCCGCCCCTGCTGCTAATGCTTAAAGAGCATTGTTTCTGGCCTAAGATGAGGAGAGATGTAGAGCATATGGTCAAGAGATGCACTTCCTGTTAGCTATCTAAGAGTCACAACCTACCTCAATGGCTATACACCCCTTTGCTAGTTCTAGAAAGCCCATGGGAGAATATCAACCTTGATTTCATTGTTGGACTCCCCATAACACAAAGAGGTAAAGATTCCATGATGGTAGTTGTTGATAGATTCGCTAAGATGGTACAATTAGTACCTGGCCACATTGCCTATGATGCTACCAAGATAGCTAATTTGTACTTCCAAGAAATTGTTAGGTTGCATGGTATCCCTAAGTCTATGGTCAAACACGAATACAAAGTTTTTGGGTCATTTTGGGTGAATCTATGGAAAAAATTCGGAACACAATTCAAATTCAGCACTACTTGTCATCCTCAGACAAATGGGCAGACAAAGGTGACAAATAAAACCGTTGAGTCCTTATTGAGATCCTTGATCAGAAAAAGTGTTTATTCCATACTTTACATGTTTTTTCTCCCTTCTTTTTGTTTGTTTTCAAAAATTAGCAAAAATGATGAAAAAGAAGTAGGAAATCAGAAAAAAAAAGGAATGAAACAAAACCCATAACACAAATCCCTTAGCCCATTTTCCCTTCCTCCTAATTCCTCCAATTCAAAATTTCCCACCAGCCCAAACCCCTAATCCCTCCTACCCATTACCGGAAAACCCAAACCCAAACCCATCTTACCTCACCAGCTACCCATTTCCCCATTTCTCTTTTTCTCTCATTTTTTTCGGACCCTAGAAAATTAGCCCCATAAAACCCTAATTGTCCCTTTTCATTTCCCATTCCCTTTTCATCGTCCTATTCTCTCTCTTCCCCTCCTCCTCTCTCTTTCGTCCCTCTTTCCTCTTTCTTTCTCTACAGACCAAAAATAAATTCCACAGTATTTTTCAATCTCATTCTATTCATCTCTTCGTTCTCCATCTCATCTCGTTTCATCTCTTCCTTTTATCTTTCTCGTGATTTCTTTATCATCTCTCACTATTTTTCTTTTTCTTCTTAACAAATTGGCTGTAATTTCCAGATGAAAGTACGAGTTCGACCACCAAGCATACACCACCACCATGCATGCATCCACCACCAAGGCTTCACCATCCCCAATTACATTCCGATCGTTGATTTGGAGAAGATGATATCAACTATAAAAAGAAAGCGGATTGAAGAGAAGAACATGGTTGGTTTTGGGCAATGACATTCAAGCCTCCATCATCTTTTAGGGTTAGTTCTAGCTTATAGTAATTCTAGATTTATTTTTAAAAAAAGTTCACTAACTTCATTTGGAATACCTTTTGGAATCAATCACTTGATTAATATTTGACACTCGAGTTATGTAATGATATTTTCCGTAATAGTTATGTACTTTATATTTTGGAGTAACTTTATAATAAATATCAATTTAAAAAATAATTGTAAAATAATGAATATACAATCATCATTCACATTTTGGGCAAAACATTTATCAAAGCAAATTTTAATTATATGATGGCGAAAGTATACTGAAGTCCATATTACGTTTCTCTCTTCCCACAAAAAAAAAAAAAAAAAAAAAACACCAAAAGGATCATATTACATGCAATATTCTTGGTTTTATAGCCAATCATCACCTCGTGGCCAAAAAAGGGAAAAAGAACTTTCTTTGGTAAGTAAAAAATATGTTTATATATTTATTTACTAAAAAAATATTAAATTTTGGGTCCTTGTTAAATATTTGTAAACCCAGTATAATATAATTAATGTAACGTGCCAACTTTTGATAAATAATTTTACTTTATTTTTCTTAATGTAAGATTAGCATTTCTTGAAGAAAATGTTACAATGATAGTGATATTCCATTTTCTTATTTATTTAATTTGAGTAAAATACAACCTAATAATTATATGAAGAATTTTGGTAGATTCTGTTCGACAACAATGTTTAAAGTAGCTTTAATGAATGTTTAACAGTTCAGTAAAATAGCGTTTGCAAATGAAGTTTAGCATTTTGTGTACTTTTCTCCTGTGCTATCAAACCCGGACCGGACCGACCAGTTACACTGGGACCCGTCAGCCTAACCGATTCAGTTCATGATTTAACCCGCCTAGCTGGTTTAACCGTTCAAACTTGCCGGAAATCGGTTGACCCGTCAAGCCGCGGTCAAACCGATTTTCTGAATTTATGTAAATAAAATTAAGTTTTCCTAAACCTTAGCCCACTTTCCAACTAATTTGTTTGTCCCACTCTTGACTTCTACCATGCTCTTCTAATGGATGCTCCATATATCAGATTTATTTGTTATTCTCCATTAGATAGAGATACACAGGACATAGAAATGGAGGGTTAGTCGAGAATCGATGAATTGAGAGCCCAACATAATCACAAAGTTGAGGAAGAACAATGGATTACTTCATGAGAGAGAGAAATAGAGGTAGTACGCAAATTATTAATTAACACCGATCCTAAATAGCACGGAGAGTACGGTGCATTTTCTATACACGCGCTGGTAATTTTCTAAAACACAAACTACTGTCTAGTTTTAACCTAAACCCTTTGCTTCAGCCTCCGCTTCCCCTCTATTGCTCCACACAACGACTCTCGTTTGAACTCAACAACTGTACACCCATCGGCTTCTTCTCTACTGCCTCTGCTTCCCCTCTACTGCCCAGAACTTCATCACCGCACATAAGTATTGGGTGATAAATTTTCCCAACTTAGTTGCAGTGTTATCCAACTTGGATGCAGTATTGGGTGATAAATTTTCCCTTACATAGTGCATGTTTTCCCATCTTAGATGCAGTGTTACCCAACTTGGATGCAGTATTAGGTGATAAATTTTCCCTTACATAGTGATGCAGTATTGAATAATAAATTTTCCCTTACCTAGTGTATGTTTTCCCAACTTAGATGCAGTGTTACCCAACTTGGATGCAATATTGGATGATAAATTTTCCCTTTCATAGTGCATGTTTTCCCAATTTAGATGCAGTGTTACCCAACATGGATGTAGTATTGGGTGATAAATTTTCCCTTAGCTAGTGCATGTTTTTCCAACTTAGATGCATTATTCAAGCACTGCAATATATTTTTATTGCATGATCATACATTATTGTTTACCCAGCCCAGACATGTCTTCTTAGTGATTCTGCCGAAGTGGAGGCGCAAGAAGGAGTAGAATTGACCAATAAAGAATACGATCGGAGGCGGCGCAAGAAAGAACAAAATTGACCAATGAAGATCGGAGGATCTTCGCGATAAGGAAGTTGACCAAAATATAATCTCACGTGCGCCCTACCCCATATTTATACCGAGTGTACCGTGTTATGTACACTTGGTCCTTCCTAATAATTTCTGAGAGGTAGTAGGAGCCCCACATATTCAAAGATGAAGAAGCTTGAGTACTGTACTCCAAAAAGAGAGAAATGGAGAGTAAGAAAAGGGGGCAAGGTTGAGTTCAAACTATTGTATGCTCCTGGAGCATGTGCTCTAGTAGATGACATGACGCCATATCAGATTTTTTTTTTTAATTTCAGCAGTGGTTATCAACGCGGTGGTTACCAAGTCAAGCGATTATCAACTTCAAGATGTTCATTACTGCACTCAACTACGTTGTTCATTTACTTCAACTATGTGGTTCACTTACTTCAACTACGTTGTTCATTGTTTGTCAAAACATATTTTTTAAGATAATTTTGTTCACTTGAAATATTAAGATCGTTCACTCATAAAATTAATTTATAATTTATAATATTCTTATGCAACAAAATTTCTATCATTAATTAGAAGTCATAACTAAAGATGTTCACGGGCTTATATAATGTTGTTCACTTCTAGTATAAGATGAACAATGATAATATATATGGTGAACTATGGAGTATTATACATTGAACAATAACATAGCGAACAATGGAAGCATTTTTAATGAACAACCATTTGTTATCTGATGAACTATTACAATTTATGTAGTGAATAGTCTCAATAAATAGGGTGAACAATGGAATTAATGATGTCAAGTCGCATCCATCCTATCATTTTACGAGTGAACAATGATCTATTTATGAGTGAACAACGCTATAATTCTCCCTTTCTTGAGCAAACAATATCTAGTGAAGAATCTAAATATGTTAGTGAATGATACATATATTCCAAGTGAACAATGGAGTGGATAAGCTTCCACGAGCGGTGGTAACAACAACAGTAAGGATGAGAGCTTTAGGTGCGACAACGGAGAGGGTGGGAATGACGGAGTACGCAGTAGGTCACCGGGGAAGGAGGGAGGAAGTTGACTAGGTTTGGTAACTTGCCGATGGCAGATTCACAAGCGATGCAACGTGGTGATAGTGGTGATAGTGGTGGTGATTGTTGGAAGTTGCGCATCGTTGTGATGGTGATCGTTGAATGTTCCAACTGAGTAGCTCCTTGCTGGGATTGATCATCCGCTTCAAGACTTCTCGTCGGTGCTCACTGATGGATGCCGGTGCCATCAGCCACAACTCGAAATCCGTCAACAGACATCCCAGAGGGGCGTCAGAAGCGGAGGACGAGATGACGGAGGAGAAGGATAGGCAGGGATTGTTGAATCTGTCCTCTTCTGACAAGGATTTTGGCGAGCTGGGGGAGGGCTCCGGGGAGTCGAAGGGGAGGACAACAGAGATGCGATTGTCAGCCTAGTGTTCATCAAACCTCCATGAGAAAGGATGAAGCTTTTGGGTTGTGAAATCAAATAGGGGTGCAGTCGTGGCTTTACATAGCTAGAATGTGGGTGATATAGTTTTTTTCTTATTTTTTTTAATTTCTGAAATTAGGTGTCATGGTAGAAATGGAGCACATGCTCCATGTGCACATAATAAGTATTGAAAATTAAGTAAATGGGGGAGTGGAAAACTAGATTTGGGAGTTGCGGCTATGCCTTACCCATTTACACGGGTATTATTTCAGGTTTCTCATTAAATTTGTTATCTTTATTTATTTTACAAAATTCATTCTTCCTTGGCCATCATGTTTGGGCCTTATGACAACTTATTTATTTGTTCTTTTTCATTTTTTGGTTGGCTAGCCATATTATAAGGGTCTTGATCACATAACCAGCAAGAAAGATGTAAATTAATCATTATTATGAAAATCAATGGTTAAATTTTTGGAACTAAGCAATTTTTGTTTCAACTCATTACCGATTCATACCGGTTTTAACCGGCTCAACCAGTCACCCGGGTCAACCGGTCCAATCCGGTCATAATGGTCCGCCCATTTGACTCATTGACCCACTAGGTCAACCAGGTTGGTCTTCAGTCCGAACTTGACAACATAGCTTTTTCTCCGGACATTATCCAAGCCAACGTCAGGGTTTAGTTCCTTTGCCTCCAGTAGTGCCCTTGACTTTATTTGTATGTTACATGTTCTGTTCCTTATGTAAAACTCCTACTGTTTTTTCTACAAGCTTCCCACCAATTATCAGTGTTGAACCAGAACAACCATTCACCTTTTATCATTTTTCTAAAGCTAATACTAATATAATTGATTGATCAGAAAAACATATTAATATAATTGAACAACATAGAGCTCCTCAATATTTATAATTGTTATTTCGGGACTTCCCTATTTTGGTTGGAAGCTGAATGATAATAATAATAATAATAATAATAATAATAATAATAATAATAATAATAATAATAATAATAATAATAATAGGGAACGGGTCCAGTAGGAAGAGGCTTTAGGTAGGAAGGTAGGAAGGAGCAATCTAACGCGTTAAATCTCGATCGAACGACTCAAATCAAAACCACTAATGATCCCCCTAAAAACACCACATGTGTGAGTTAATTAATAGAAAAAGGAAATTACTTTTTATTTGTCAAGAAAAAAGGAAATTACTTTGACTCTCTTACGTGATTTAGGGGATCAAAAGATTTTCTCTTTTTTTTTCTTTATTTCCATCTTCAACTAATTTACTTTACTGTGGCACAGTAAGAACTGTGAGAGAACCATTACAACACGACTCCGGCGACTCTGTAATGACTCCGGCGACCCCTCATGTTCGGTGGCAAATTCGGGCGTTGAAACACAGGATTTTGAACCCCAATGGTGAGCACTAGTCTCAATCAACAACAGGGTATGTGTGTCGGTTAACCCAACTTGGATCAAAATTAGAGCTTGAAATTGTCAAGGTTTGTATCAATTGTGTTATGTATTATTTCCACAAATTTTCTATGTTGTGCACCCATACATGCTACGTTGGGTCATAAATTTATGATTGGGAAAATTTTTATTACCAAACCGGTGGAAATGGCAGACGGCGAGGGCTAAGGAACGGACGACGGTGCCGACATTGGGGAAGCAGGAGCAAACATGTAAGTGAACCCCCTACCCAATCGTCAATTGTGTAGCTATATGATCATATGTCAGGAACTGTGATTCCAGTTGTGGTGTATTGATGTGCAATGTGTTGCCAAATTGAGTAGCAGTGTGGACAAGACCAATTGGCCACACCCCATGTTCAAATGTACATTGTGATGTCATTGATACATCTCTTAACTATTAGGGGGTGAATTTTTGGATAAAATATGAAGGTGGGTAGGTTCATTTTTCATTCGGTCATGTTGCTATGTGTGGATGTCACGTTTAAAAAAAGTGTGGTTAGAATAGCAAAGTAGTGTGGTCATATGTGCATTGTATTAAGTATTGGGGGTGTCCAATTGTGTAGTTGTGTGGTCATATGTCATGAACTGTGATCCCAGTTGTGGTGTATTGATGTGCATTGTGTCGCCAAATTGAGTAACAGTGCGGTCAATACTAGTTGCCCGCATCCCATGTTCAAATATACATTTTGATGTCATTGACGCATCTATTAAGTATCGAGGGTGAATTTTTGGATAAAATATGAAGGCGGGTAGGATCAGTTTCCATTAGGTCATGTCGCTATGTGTGGATGTCACGTTTAAAGCAACTGTAGCAAGAATAGAAGAGTGGTGTGGTCATTGTAGTGGGTTGTGTGGCTATAGGCAAACGTGGTACGCAAATGCAATGTTTGGCCACATGGTCCATTGAAGTATAATTTGTTTTTACCATTGGCCCCACATTTATAGCGCCTGAATTGGATATTTTCTTGCTGCAACAATATGGTACATTGTAGTGTGTTGACTTTACCATTGGTGTAATCGTTGTTGGTTGTTAATATGGAGTTAAGCAATGTGGTTAGGGTTGTGGTGTGGCTATGCGACTGCAGTAGTGTGGTCATGATTGTCTATTAGTGTGGTTAGTTGGCTATGATTCAAGTCTTATCGTGTGTGTGGACCAAGTATACTTCACTATGTTTGATTTCTATTAAGTGTGATAATTGGCATTTGGTGTGTGGTTAACTTTGCTATGAAAGTGTTTCATCGTAGTGTCCTTGCAATTAGGAGCCATACAGTGTGGTTAGTTGGTCTCCCATGTGATTTTTTTTTTATTTACTATGTGTGGTGTCCTCGCCCCAATGTAGTGTAATATGAATATGGAGTCAGATTACGTGGTCAGGTGGTCCAATGTGGTTGTCTTTTAGTGTGGTCAGTTTGCTTTGACTTAATTCTTACAGTGTGTGTGGACCGAGTAAACTTTGGAATATTAGTTTACCATTGAGTGTGATCATTAGAATCTAATTGGTCAACATTAATTTGGAAGTTTTTGGTTGTCTTGACCATATGATTTTGTATTAGTCTCTATCTTGTGTGGTTGCAATTTGGGGTCACAGAGGGTGTTCAATTGGTTGCAATTATATGAAGTCTAATAAGTACTTTGTCTGCGTACTTGTACGATGACTCGTTTGCTTGTTTTCATGTCAGGAAGCAAAGGTTAAGTCATTGCGGATGCATTTTTGTTATGACCTCACAAGGCACAAGGAGAACTCAATTAGGGATGAAGTGTGGGAACATGCTTCTCAGTACAATAAGAACCGTTCTTAGAAAAAGAATCATCCTGTGGTTTAATGGCCTTGACGTTGATGGGTCAAAGTTCTTGACGAAATATTTTGTTGTTCATTGAAAAACTTTAGAATAGGTGTGTTTTGGATAGGATGCATTACTATTTATTTGATGTTATTTTGGTGTACTTGTTGGTGTGTACCGAACATATTGGTCCCCTGATGTATTCAACATAAACAGTTATTTGTTCCATTTGGTTTTGTCGGTTTTAATGGATAATATGGGGTTGGTTACGCACTGTGCACGCGGGAAATTACCTTCACTTAACTAATTTGGCCACATTATATACGCAGTGTGGTCCCATCCATTCATTTCCACAAGTGTGGCTACTGGATTTTGACATATGGTCAAAACTAGGTATGAAGTGTTCTATTTATTTCACCGTGTGTGGTTGTTTCGCTCTCCATGTAGTGTGACGCACCTGTAACCAGTGAGAAACATAACATCCCGACTTGTTCATTAATATCAGAATATATGCCCATATATACTAAGTCTTTACCCACTATATCATCTATACGCTCATGACATTGCAATGCCAAACTATTATCATGTAATCCCATGTGCGCTCATGTATACAAGTGCATCGTGTTGTGTCTAACACATGCATTCACACAATCAAGATTACTAACCATGTATGCAAAACAAGTCAGTCTACACCCGATCATAACCTATTCACCACACTTATTTTTCTATGACCACACATACTGACCCCAGATTGATGTCACACTATATGCTTTCAGTTTACACCATGATTCACTTCATAGCAAGTTTGACAACACATCCCATTCTAGTGACCACACTTAAAGAAACCTAAGAATTGGAAGTATAATGGGTCGACACACATATGCAGAGTAATAGAAATCTAAACTGAAAGGATGTGACCACACTATGTAAGCAGTGTGGTCAAGAAAGTGAATCACAGCCAAATGAACACAATGACAGGCGTTAGTGACCATACTAGTTTGACCAAGTCCAACGCTTACATTGATTGTTCCATTGTGTGACCATTTAAACTATTGTGGCCACTTACAAACTATTGATGGCATAACACATTATAAAATTTACAAACGAGTTGACTGACATATACGTATGCTTTTGCAATTTGGAATGTAGCTTGTTAATTGTTACAAACCAACAACTAGATAGATGTTAACTTATTCCATTACATAATTTTGACTACACATCCCATTCCAGTGACCACACCTAATATAAACCTAAGAATTGAAATAGGGTATAATGGGTCAACACACATCTGAAGAGTAATAAGACTATAAACTGACAGGTTAGGACCACACTGTGTAAGTAGTGTGGTCACCAAAGTGTATCGCATCCAAATGAACTTAATAACAACTGTGAGTAACCACACTAGTTTGTCCAACTCTAACGCTTGCTAGAAACCTAAGAATTAGAAGTATAATGGGTGAGTATGTACCTAAAGAGTAATAAGACTGTAAACTAAAAGGTTGCGACCACAGTGTGTAAGAAATGTGGTCACCAACATGTATTGCATCCAACTGAACATAATAGTGGTCGTGAGTGACCACACTAGTTTTTCCAGCTCAAACGCTTACATTGATTGTACCATTGGGTGACCGTTTAAGCTATCGTGGCCACTTATAAACTACCGATGCCATGACACATTATAAAATTTACAAATGAGTTGAGTGACGTATACGTATGCTCTTGCAATTCGGAATGTAACTTGATAATAATTAAAAACCAACAACCGGATAGATGCTAATTTATTCCAATACATAATGTATAATGCGACATATACAACAATTGAACACGGTATGCATCCGAACATGTACAACGACAAGCCGTGTCTGCCGTACTACATGTCCATGTCGCAGATTAATCACGTCTGCAAGGTAGCGGCCTGTGGGCATTGTTATCGTTACTGTTGGGCGCCCGCTTTCCTTTACCCCCGATGTCATTCCCACCTTCCATGCTATAGAAGTATTTCCATTGCCTCCCCCTTTCATTCTCCTACGTGGTGTGGGGGTCACTCCGCATACTGATCCTCGCCGCAACTACGTACCTTCATGAAAAGACTTTTCTTCGGCCAGCGTAATAAACCTCATCTTAATACGGGGAACAATTGCCTCATCATTGCACTTTGACCAGTATATCGTGACACTGGAATCACCATCGACAGCGACGGGCGGTAGCGCCACATATGGGTGTTGGCTATTGCCTGGATCCCTACAAGGACATCAATTAATGAAAAGAACATTAGAATAGTACATCGCGATATTATCATGGGTTGATGTATAAAAGTACAAAAACATGATTTATACTTACCCATACAATATATTAGAAATTACTCATTCATTGTTGTGTTGTCATATATATGGTGCTACTCCTCTTCATATAGCCATTAATGGTGTTTCTCCACTAATTGTGGTCATGACTGCCCCAGTGTGGTCAATCATATGGTAATAAGTGAAATGGGTGTTTACTCTTATGCCGGTGTCATACTTAGCTATGCAAACATCCTCGAACCCCAACCCCCCTTAATCCCCTCCCTCTCTCGCCTTTGATTGTACGCACCCATATCGCAAAATAGTACGGTGTGGTCAAGGTTGGACCTCAGTGTGGTCATTGGTGGGCACACTTTAATCTGTTCCTTGTGGTCATACACTACTACTCGATTCGGGTATTCTGACCACAGTTATTGGAGAAGCATCTCAATGTGTGGTCATACAATGGCATATCGTCAACAATAACATGGCAAAGTAGTGTCTGGTCAACACTGGGTATTATTGTGCCGGTCTCATAATTAGCTACAGAAACATCGTCGCACCCAAACCCCCATCCCCTCCCCCCCCCCCCGCCCCGCCTTTGATTGTACTCCAACGTATTATGGAACAGTACTGTGTGGTCAAGGGTGGACACCACTATGGTCATTCGTTGGCACAATTTAATCCACTTTCCTATTGTCATACACTACTACTCAATTTGTGGTATTCATGTCTGCGTCTTAGGTGTGTGATCATATAACGTCATGTACTCAACATTAACGTGGCAAAGTATTGTGTTGTCAAAACTGGGTCTTATTATGGTCATGCAGGGGGGAATAATTAACTCCATCTACTGTGGTCACCTATGGTGATTGTGATTGACCTTCCTACCTTCATTTGGATTTGTCCACTTTATTGACCACACTACTTACACAGTGTTGCATCCCTATTACTCTACATATATATGTTGAACCATTGTCCTTCTAAGTCTTAGATCTATAAGTATAATCACTTTGTTGACCACATTGCCTACACAGTACGCACACCAACTGGCCACACTACTTACATAGTGTGATCACAATAGGTCCTTCTTACCTTTGTATGCTCTTCATATGTGTGCTGATCCATTGTATTTCTAAGACCAATGGTGATTGTGATTGGCTACAATAACAACCATCCCCTGCCCCCTCCCTTAATTCCCATATTGTTGTTGGTTGTAATCTCACCCGTATGTTTCACCGTAAACGTATGATTAATACTGTATATCAGTGTGGTCATGGATGTGTCTGTGTCTAACATCTATTTCACCTTCTCATCATTTCCATAAGCCCTAATTCTCTACAAGTGAATCAATTCTAGATCGGAAAAAAGCACAGTGCACTCATTAAAAAAAACATTAGCAACGAACCTGTAAATCTCCAGTTGTGAATGTTAGTTCTTATTCGATTCATCAGGGCTGGGTTGCTTCAATATGAATCTGAACACAGCAGTGATGAACGATGGATAGATGATCCAAGACACATCATATATTACTGTGGACAGAACAAAAAAACGATAGATGATCAAAACAGTCTTACGCCATTGATTCGCTTAGAACGATGAAGATTTGCCCTTCGTGATTGTAATGCAATGGAGTGTGATTGGATTGTGGTTTGACACCTCCAAGATCAACTTCCAATATGGTAGCCACTATTTTTGGATAGAATATTCACCCCATCAATACATATTATTGTTGCCGATATTTCAGCCCTTCCTAATAGATTCTGTTTTTTTTTCTTTTTTTTATATAGCAAAATCACTAGTTGTTTTCTAATAATTAAGGGTGGTTTTCTGGTTTTTATGGCACATGTGTGTATATTGAATCTGGTGCGTTGGATCTAGATTGGATGACCACGATTTTCACTTCCTACCTTCCTACCTGAAGTTCCTTCATACTGGATCCATTCCCGTAATAATAATAATAATAATAATAATAATAATAATAATAATAATAATAATAATAATAATAATAATGATAATAATAATAATAATAATAATAATGTTATTATTATTATTATTAAATAATAATAATTGAAACTAAGAAACTAATGTCCTTTCTGAACATTTAATATTTGTAAGTTAATTCTACTGCTAATTTCGACGAACACATGCTTTACAAATAGCTACTTAAACAGCAAATAACTATCCGCTAAACTTCATCAGTTGTCCGCTACTTCAACCGTTGTCCGCTACTCAAATAACTACTTTCTACTTAATCCGCTAATTTTACCGAATAGGGCCTAAAACTTAATTTATTAACATTAACATCTTTTATTTGTTATTTATATTTTGTTAAAATTTTAGTAAAAGTTTGAGAATGATGTATTTGAATAGGCCTAATTATAAGTTATAATGCGCAATATTGTTGTATTAAAGAGTAATATTTATCATAGTGGTAAGTTATCCATAGGAATGGAACTTCATGTCTAAGAGTATCAAATTCCTTTATTTTGTGTTTGGTTGAAAATTTAAGGAATGAAACTTCATATATATATAGAAATCCAATTTCCCCCATTTGAGGGGGACTTGATACCTCTCCTTTTTGGTAGGTTTCATATCTCACTCCTTAAAATATCAATATTTATCTTCAAAAATAAAAATAATTTATACCAATAATTTTATTTTCATATTTCCTTTAATTCACCTTTAAACCCATTTCCAATAAAAATTAAAATGACATTAAAAATAAAAATTATAAAATTAGAATAAATTAAATTAAACTAATGACAAAGTTAAAATATTAAAAGTTAAAAATTAAAAATTAACTTCACAATAATAATATTATTATTTATTATTTAATATCATTCTGTATTTAGATGAATAAATAACAATGATATTGATTCAATATTAAGTTTCATTCTATTCCTCTATGTATCATGTTCCATTCCGTTCCTCTATAAATCAAATTTCATTCCATTTCTCTCTAGTTGAACCAAACAAACCCTTAATGTGGACGTTGTACGAGTATTGAAACCTCCCTTTTTTCATCTAGTTATGGACTTCCATCAAGTTAGTTTTACTTACTATTTTTGTAAATTACAATCAAGGGTACATTTGCATTTTGATAATCCCATCTAGGAAACGAAACATTTATGCAAATATCACTTAATACACATTTTTAATGTTAATTTTAAAATAGGGAAGAAGTTTAGTGTTTAGGGTTTAGGGTTCTCAGACTGCCGCCAATAAAAAGATGAACACAGGTATGTAGTAGAAAGGTACAATTTTCAACATGTATGTGAAACGAAGATCCATGTAACAAACTCTCTCAAAAAAAAAATCCATGTAACAACCAAACATCTAGATAAATAGTGCCCTTGAAATGATAGCTATCTAATTTATGTAAGGCAGCTATTTTATAAAAATAAAGAAGAAAATGAATACATTTTTACATAAATTTTTGTGGTGTATTAGCTTCACCCATCTTCCCAAAAAGAGGATCATATAATATGGGACTGAGGGTACATATGGAATTACATTATTATTTACACATTTTTGTAGACATACGTTATCAAAAATATAACCGCAAATTTTTTTCATCAGAAAACAAATTTTTACACGAACTAATAACGTTTATCTTCCATCAATTTTTTTCGATAATAGAATTTTATCCTTCACATTTGAAAAATTAGATATACCCTACCTCACCTTTTTATTTATAATAAATACTTATCAAATTCGGGCAAGAGTATAGAATAGACAAAAATATCGTTGCGATTTATAAGGAAAAGGCAAAATTCCCTCCCCTTCATCTTCTTCTTCCTCCATGTCTTCTCCTTTTCTCATTATCTGGTCTTCCATTGTTATTGAGTCAAGGCTAGGAAATTCAATCAATTTAAAATTATTTTACTTGCAGATTTATTCTTCAAATCTTTTTTTTTTTTTGCCTACAAGACAAAAGCAACAACAAGAAACAAACACAGGCAAAAGACACAAAATAAAAGAAAACACCAGCAACAACTAGGTAACACCCTATGGTCTTCGTATGGCCTGTTTGGCCGCCTGGTGCGCTGGATGAACTAACTGTCTTGGAACCTTCAAAATCCTGCCCGAACTGAATCCCTTGGTCGCATTCATGCAACAACAAAGAAGAGACCTACACTCAACAGGCACTCTATTAGATTTTAGAAAAAGTTCAACCGCACTGGCAGAGTCGGTCCAGATAGTAATGTGATTGATCCCCATCCTAAGTCCTTCCTACAGAGCCAAGTGGACAGCAAGAAGTTCGCTAAAAAGGGCATGAGCACCTCTACCCACCAACTCCCCTTGCTTCACAGGATTTCCCTGCTGCATCAGAACCCAGGCTGCAGCCAGCAGGGATGTCTGTCGTTGTTTAGCTCCATCAACGATAAACAAGAATTCCACCTCCGTTTGACCTCTCGCTCCCCACACAAATTCCGACATCTGTGCACTTGAGTTCTCTCCTTTACCCCCCTTTCCTCGTTTCCACCTACTTCTCCACGTACACAGTTCCTTCATCACCCGCCGAAGACTGTCCTCCAGAAGATGCGCAGATAACGGGTTCTTCCCAATGCATACAACATTCCTAGCTTTCCAAATGGCCCACAAAACAGCAACAAAGTCTCCCACAAGCATTTTCCCCCCTTCCTTCTTCTTTATGAAATACAAAAGTCAGCCTTTCAGCCAATCCCACCATCCCACATGTCGGTTCGTATCCGGACAGATTCCCAGATGTGAACCCCGCCACAAATGTTGCGCGATAACACACCTCCTAAAAAGATGCTCCACATCTTCAGTTTCCTCGCCACACCAACAAGCATTAGAGTCTACCAACTTCCTTTTCCATCGATTCTCCCCCATCGGAAGGCCATTTACAAAGCACCTCCAAGCAAATGTTTTCCATCTAGTAGGAATATTCGTATGCCATAACACCCTCCAAAACTTTGTATCCACCTCATTTAGAGGCGCTCCCCTGTAACTTGACAAAGAAAGTCAAAGTAGCCATCCTTAACTATATAGGTAGAAGAGTTCTTACCTGGCCACAGAAGAATATCCTCCATCCCCTCCTAAGGAGGGAACACACAAGCTATGTCATTCAATGTGGTTGAAGAAAATAGCTGGCGGATTTGGTCCCACTTCCACACTCCCCTCCCCTGCTCATCCCTGCCGGCCAACGCCTCAACCTTCCAGTCCCTTACCGCCACCTGATCTCACCCCTCCCTCACACAAATCTTTCCTCCACGCAGCCATCTCTGATCCAACATCCTGATTTTACTCCCACTTCCAACACTCCACCTAAATTTATGCTTTACATTATTCACTACTTTGTGCAGGCACTTCCAGGTAACCGAACTACCCACCTGCACTTTAGCTCCCTCCGTCTGCTCAATGGGAGAGGCGGCTCCATATTTCGCCTTCCAAATTTTCGAGATGAGTAGCTTCTTGTTTTCATACGTCCTCCACGCCTGTTTCAATAAAAGGGCCTTATTATAGCATCCCACATGTCGTACCCCCAGCCCTCCTACGCCCTGTGGCTAGAAAACAGACATCTTATCCTTCCAATGAACAGACTTGGTCCCATCCATCTTCCCCCACAGAATACTTATGATGATAGAATTGATCTGATCCACAACCTTCTGCGGAACCAAATAAATTTTAAAAATATGCTGGTGTAGTGCAACCAGCACAGCATTAATAAGAATCAGCTTCCCGGCCATGGAAAGCATCTTAAACTTCCAAGTTTCCAACCGCCTCTTAACTTCCTCCACCATGAAACCAAATTGGTCCGTTTTTCTCCTCCGTACCCTAGTCGGAACCCCCAGATATTTCTGGAAAAAGCCCCCCTCCGGATACCCAAAAATGACTTTCATCCCCTCCTTGTCATGCTGAGATGCACCCTTCGAGAAGCAAATCGAAGATTTGACCAGATTGATGCTTTGCCCTGAAGCAAGACTATATCTATCGATGGACTGTTTCATATTCAGATAAGAGCATGCTTCAAGTTCAGAGAAAAGTAGAGTATCGTCCGCAAAGAAAAGGTGAGAGATTTGAGGGGCATTACGAGCAACTTTAACCCCCCTCACTCTCCCCAAAGCCACATCTTCCTCAATTGTCGCGGACAACGCTTCCATGCACAGGATAAACAAATACGGGGACAGAGGATCCCCCTGCTGGAGTCCCGCCGTTGGCACAATAGTTTTTGAATTTACCCTATTGACCAGGATCGAATATCTCACCGTAGAAACACACCGCATAAGCAATGAAACCCATTTCTGAGGGAACTCCATTTTCTTCAAAACCGCTTCAAGGAAATCCCATTGAATCCTATCGTACGCCTAGCTTGCTCATATCCACTTTTAAGGCTGCAAATTGATTACCATAACTTTTATTCGCAAGATAGTGGAGGACTTCATGAACCACAAAAATATTATCCTCCTTTAATCTCCCTGGAACGAATGCAGACTGGCAATCCGAGACAAGATTCTCGACCACCGGTCGAAGCCTTTGGACAAGGCATTTAGCGATTATCCTATACAGCACATTGCAAAGGCTAATCGGACGAAAATCACTAACCTGTTGGGCCTCCGGCTTCTTCTTTAACAAGAAAATATTTGTGTTATTAAGCTCTCCTACAAAAACCCCGCCATTAATTGCTTCCAACACCGAGTCTACCACCTGGTCTCCGATGTCCTACCAGCAATTTTTAAAAAACTCCGGGGGTATGCCATCAGGCCCTGGACTCTTCCCCTCCCCCCCCCCCCGGAAGATTCGCAACAACATGTTCCACATCTTCTCGAGTGAATGGTTGCAGGAGAAAATTCTTATCCCCTTCCGAAAGCGAGTTCTTAATAGCCCCCACCACCTGGCCCATAGCACGGGTACGCAAGTTGGGCAGAACTGGGCTGGGCCGAAAAAGCTCAGAATAAGCCCAAAAGAATTCCTCAAGGAAATCCTCCTCCTTGAAGGACACGAGCCCACTTCTCAATGTTAAACAATTTATTTTATTAAAGGTCTTTTTCCTTTTAAATTGTGAAAAGAAGGAGGTATGTTGGTCCCCGAGCTCAGCCTACTTGATCTTTCTCTTGTGGATCCAGAATTCATGCAGGCCTTTAATCTTCTCCTCCACATCTTTCTCCTTCCTTAAAGCAATAGCAAAAGCTGATTCTGCCATTCCAAACCTTGCCAGGCCATCTTGTATATATCGCAACTCATCGATAGCACTGGTCACATGTTGAACCCTTTCCTCCTTTAACTTACAGATCAATCTCTTCCCCATTTGACGAACTAACCTCATCAATTTCGCACACCTAAAGGAAGCGCTACCAGAGATTTAGCATGAATTTAATAATTGACCCAATTCCTCTCTAAACTCGCCCAACTTCGTGACCCAAGGATCTAATTTGAAGGCAGCTCGCTTGACTTGTTGCCCACACTTCACATGAAGGGCCAAAAGAGAGTGATCAGAAAAGACAATCGGGAAATTATGTACATACGAAAAAGGGAAAGCTTTCAACCAACTTTCTGAAGCATACGCACGATCAATGCATTCCCAGATACATGCATCGCCTTCCCTTTTGTTCGTCCAGGTATATGTAACACCGGTGAATGAGACATCATACAGTCCAACTCTATCCTTCCATTCACAGAACTGGTCTCCCCCCTAATATGGGAGGCACCACCCGATTTTTGTGATAAGTCCTCAACCTGGTTAAAATCCCCAATAAGGACATAAGGCCCTTGCAACGTACTCAACGCACAAGCCAACCGATCCCAAACTTCCTGTCTTTCAGTTTGATAAGGGCATCCATACACAAAGACAATATACCATAACGATTGATTCATTCCAAACACTTGCAGGATTACAAAATTAACATCACACGCCATGACCGAAAACAAGTCATCCTGCTTCCATCCTACAATAACCCCCCCCCCTCGCACTACCAATTGCATCCACCCCAGCAAAAAAAGAAAACCCCATCTTCTTAATAGATAAACTAGCATTAGCTACAGACTGTTTTGATTCAAACAAACATAAAACATCCAACTTCATACAAAAGGAAACCCAACGGACATAGGGAATTGCAGAGAGGTCCGCCTGCCCTAAACATTTGCAATTCCAAGCTACTACGATCATGGCAATTGAGGAGGCATTTTCTGGGCTGCCTCCACCACCCTTTCAGCAAGAACATCAAACCAATCAGAACTTCTCTTCTTTTCTTCCACCTTGAGAAACACTTCAAACTCTTTCTGCAAAACATTCACCATTTGTTCCTTCCTTTGTTTTTTGAGTCGGCACCGCTCAATTTCTTTTGCAAAAACCGAGGAAGCCTCATCTCCTTGATCTTCCCTATCCACTTCTTCACTCCTGGCTTGTCCCTCCCGCTTCTTGCGAAGAACGCCCACCCTGCCGACAGTTGAATCCGAGGAACTAGATTTTGAAGAAGTGGATTTTTTGAAAGAAACAGTATTTTCAATGCCCACGAAGGTCTCCTCCTCCCCCACAAATCCCATCGCCTCTGGCCTACCCTTCCTTTCATAAATAGGTGGCCAAGAAAAATTTTCTTCAACCCAGTTGACTTCAGTCCCCCTCCCCCCCCCCCCCCCATACTTAAGGTGTCCTCTGAAATAGACCCGTTAGGAGTATATTGCATCCAATACACCCCTTCAGGGTCCGACTCAGACACCTGGAAAAGACTCGGGGAGGGGTCAAGTATTTGTCCCCAAGGGTCATCCACTCCAGTCCGATCCACAAAAACTTGGTTGCTCAATTCCCCCCTCTCATATATATAGGAATCCCCCCTTCCCAGTCTAGTCAACGGAACAAGAGGGTTAGCATACAAATGCCCCAGTAAATAGGTCGAACCAACACCCATTTGGGCCGACACAACTTCTCCAGTAGTCGCTCCATTTTCCCCCAATGACAGCGACCCTTCCCCATGAGAAAAAACAGCAGAGTAGAAATTTGGAAAATTACTATCCACATTATCAAACGAAAGGACAGAATTGCCCTCATGGGTATTACTTGGAGAAGGACCCGCTGAGTTCAAACGTCTGATAGCAGCCTTGATGATTTCACCCTGGTCTTCTGGTGGTCCCATTGGAGAAAAAGGACCACTTGGAAGAATATGCATGGAAGATCCCAGTGGACCCTCACTTCTCTCCAGGTGGGAGAGTAAGTCACTTTCAAAACGTTCCTGCATGGACCGTTGAGATTCTCCCATGCAGACGTTGCTGAAAACTTCTCTCTGAGGTGTCCCTTGCCCTGGACTTCCCGGACGGACATCCCCACTTCCACCCCCATCCTGAATCACCCTTCTCCCCCCTTCCCCACTACCATCTCCTCCACCCTGTCGGCTCTCTGCATCACTCTCCCCATCCTCCGCATCCCCAGCATTACCGTTACCATTAGTGCCATCACCGTCATCTCCGCCATCTCCCTCGGAGAGATCATCGTCATCCTCTTCTTGCCCCTCAGTCTCCTCATCCACCCCTTCATCTTCTTCAGGGTCCTCATCTTCATTCTCAGACTTGCCATAATCCATCGGTTCCCCTTCCATGTCATCCCCAGGCGGAACAGTGTCCCCATCCGCAGCCATGTCATCATCTCTATCAACCTCCAGTAAAGCCTCCGTGTCTCCTCCTTCACTAGTCGCCCCTTCCGTCTCGCGTTGTGCCCTATCCATAGATCCTTCACCCCTGTGTCGGACTATCCTTCCAGCCCCCCCGAGCACCTTCATCAGACGGACCCCTCCTTCTACCTGCATTGCTTGTCTCTCCACGCTCTTCCGATGATATATCAATTACCGGCCCAAAACCGTTCACCCCAATTTCCTGCAGCTCCAAGAACTCCGGGTAATGCAACTCGGGCTCAGACACCGCCGGGTGCTGACGTTGCCCCAGGCGCAGCCTGTTAGGTTTTAGGTTATTTATTTCCTAAACAAATACAAATTAATTGGCGGAAAATTATAACAGTTATAAACAATTAATCAAAACAATTGCAGAGGCTTTAGTAATTATACCTGATCGCTAATTCCTGCTGAAGAAGAGGTTGACCTTCCAGATTCCAATGCTGAAACCCTCTACTGAAAAGTCCACGCAGCACTCCGGGAACTCGATTGCTAGATCGACCCGATCGAGACGAATCTCAATCTAAGATGTATGTGAGATTGTTTCAGGAAACTGATAGTATTTCCTGAAACTAGAACTGCAAACTAAAAGAGAGAGGAACTCAGGAAATCACCCTGGTATCTCTCTAAGAGTCGAAGGCAGTTGGTGTTGAATAATCTCTCCCAGAGACCCCTTTATATAGTGTTTAGAAAACCTAGGGAAAGGGTTCAAAGCCCTAAAGGGCCGAAAAAGACAACGGCACATTTTCTAGGCCCAACACGGTCCGTGTTGGACTCCAGAGAGTCCAAATATTCGGCCCATGGACACTACGGATCGTGGTGCCTCAACACGAACCGTGTTGGGTCAACACGGTCCGTGTTGAGCCCAATTCGGTCCATGTTGGGCTGATTTCTCACAGAAAACAGTTTCCAACTTTTCTAAACTTGATACAATATCATTTAGGTTACATACATTGTTCCAGGGCACTGACTTGTGTGACCCAGTAGGACCAAATAATATAGTTGTAATTAAACATATTTAATTACTAATTATAAAGGTCTCTAGCAAGACATATAATCACTATATTACTTTGGTTTAATCTCCATGTATATCGAACATTGTCGGGACATTCCCAACAATCTCCCACTTGTCCCACAAGTGTTCGATTCCTTGAATTCCCTTGTCACTTACTGTCTCACGTTCGGATAAGGTAAGCTGATGTCATCCTTATGTAAGGTCCGAAACGTTCCTCGATCTCCGAGTTTAGACTTTGAAAAACAGACGATCAACTATTGATTCAACTGAGCTCGGCCAAGCATTTTCAGTCCAACCTCACCGAGTGGCCACCGAGACAACTGTACCTAATAGGGAGGACAATGCCATCTTATTCAGACACACATTCTCACATGATCCAATCAGAACCTGGACACCGCCTTTATAGCTCATTCTACGAAGACGCGTTTGGCGCTCCAAAGTCACAGCAGACCATGTAGTCTATGTATTGAACTCAGGATTTAGGAATTTTGAGTAGTGAGAGCTCTTATGACATTCCTAACTTAAAGAGCTCCCACTGCGAGTCAGTTCGGTAGTTGTTCTCAATAGTACCCATGTGATTGATTTATGATGTCATCACATCACTATGATCACGAAACTTGATCATCACCTCAATCCTACATGCTAATTGTGTTGATATTATCACTGTTCCTACGTGATAATACAATTAGGAACCAGGTCGACTATCGACCAAGGCTAGCGTTATCAAGTTCACTAATGGGGTTTCAGAAATCGAACCTCATCCAATTTCCCATTTTGAATGCGCTAACCTTTTTGGACATTTACATAATTCTAAACCACAATTGATGTAAATTTTGGAATCTTATTCTCAATGATGAATCAACAAGGTCATAATTCATGAACAATTCATGCAAATTTGACTTGTTAATATTTCGGAATGTGTTTAATACATATTGCCCATGCATGACTATCATGCTATAACTACAATGAGGTTTAGTACATAATACTTGCAATGAACCTCGTACATATACCATCTCACTAATGACCTTTCATATAGGAAGATATTTCCGAAACACATGTTTGGATTCATAGTGAGCTTCAGTTCCTTTGCTTGAGTGATAGCTCCTATCAATAAGGCTTCATTTCTCTCGCAAGGCTAGAAACATCACCCAGTTCTAAGAACGAACTTCGCAATCCTAACAGTTTCTGCCACAACTTCTAAAGTCGTGTCATACTTGTCTTATTTGTAGAATTAACCGCATGTCATGTTAGGAACTTCTTCCAGTTCACCTCAATACCACTCAATACAGATCGTATAATTTTCTCTGACCTTTCAGATAATCATATTTCTCTGCATGAGTGTAGCATCAATGCAACTCTTCACACTTAGCTTTTATCAACCACTTTAGACTTAGGACACATCCTTAGTTTTGCTTATACATATACAATGTATATGTTATGTTGAACTTTGAACATCTCATGGCATACATTAATCTCACGCCTGAAGCATGAGTTATATGTCTCATCCTTTTTAGAACTTCTGATTGTTTTTGAGACAATCAAATTCCGTAAGCACATGCCATGATTTTGGAAATTAATCCATTCTCGAAGTGAGTTGAACTATTCAACACCTAGTTAACTTTGATTCAAACAATCAAAATCTTTAATCTATCATTATAAATCTTGTCTCCAAGAAAATTCTTAGCCCCACCAATCCTTCACTTTGAAAATTATTTCCAAGTCAACCTCAGTAGAAGCAACATTGGAATATTCTTCTTAGTAGGCAGTATGTCAATCACATACAATATCAGAAAACACACTGCTCCCACGGAACTTCTTGTAAACACAATATTATCTTTGGCACTTCCCAGTATGTCAAACCTTTTTGATATCCTGGTCAAGAAGGTCAATGATTCCAACTCCTAGAAGCTTCCTTAAGACCACAGATGGTCTCTTGAAGTTTACAAGTATTCCAACAAAAGACCACTCAGTTGTGTCAAGTACACACCTTTCTTCAAAATCTAATTTTGAAGTCAGTCTTGATGTCTATCTTAATGAACCCATGTTTTGCCTTAAAACCCTCATATGCCTGATGGCTCACACCTTCAGACAAATCAACCAAGTTCTAAACTTGGTTGAATACATGGAATCCATTTTAGACTTGGTTGCATTGAATCTTGATTTACTTAAAGCTTCTTTGATGTAGGTAGAGTCATTACTTTCACAAAGTAACAATTCACGTTCATCCATAGAAGATTGATATCTTTGTGGCTGACGGAGTTGTTTACCTGACCTTGCTTGGAGTAATGTTCATGACACCTTCTCCTCAACGTTTTGAGAAACTTCAACTGCCTCAACCTTGTTCTTAATTTCCCGACCAATATGAAAAGAAAATTTGAACAAGGATCAAGTAGCGGAGTTTCAGGTGATGATTATAGTGTTTTGTGTCTCTCGAACTTCGGTAAGTTCAAAACCTCTCCCACTCTTTCTTTTAGAGAATAACATATTCTCTAAGAAGAAAGCATTTTGAGACACAGACACTTTCCTCTACAACAGTTTGTAGAAGTGATACTCCTTCCTTTTAGAAAACGGTTCAAGAACCTCTCTTCTCCACTGCTTCAGATAATCTTTATTCAGTAATTAGAGTTATGGTTAACTGCGTGTATCCCCAAAAGGTAATCGGCAATGTTGACTCAACCATCATTGATCACACCATATCTAATAAGGTGTGATTCCTGCTCTTAGATACATCATTGAGATGTCGTATTCTTAGAGGAGAAAATTATGAAACAATTTCACATTCTCTGGAATGGTTAGTGAAATTATGGCTCAAATACTCATCTCCTCAACCTTATTGAAGGGTTTTAATTTTCTTGCCAAGTTGGTTTTGTACTTCACTTTGAAAATCTTTGAACATTTCAAATGATTTGGACTTGTGGCGTATTAACTAGATATACCCATATCTACTAAAATCGTCACTGAAGTGATGAAATAGTACAGTAAACCTTCTTCTAGCACTAGTGCTCATAGGCCCACATACATCAATATGTCTGCATCCTAATAAGTCATTAGCTTGTTCACCAATTCCAATAAGAGGTGATTTTAGTCATCTTACCCATCAGATATGTTTTACAAACATTGAACTTTTCAAAGTTTATGTTTTCCAAAATCCTGCACTATGCAGTTTCTGAATGCATTTCTGAATAATATGACTTAAGCTTATAGTGCTAGAATTATGTTTCATTTGAGTCATTTGTTCAAACTCTTGGCTCAACCATCAGCATCCTTTCGATCTTATCTAGGTGCTCTCATTGTTTCGCCAAGACTACTTCATTTTGGAAATCTTCAAACTATTTTAACATTCCAGCTTCAGATGAATCTCATAGACATGAATCACCATGTGTTATTTTATTCATCTTGAAGATTTAAAGTAATTCACCCCTTGTACTTGTGCTCAATTGGTCTACATACATCCATATGCATGAGTGTTTGTTGGCACGTTCACCCCTTCTTGTAAAAGGTACAGTCATGCTTTGCAGACATCACATGTTTCAAAGTCTTATCACTGTGACGCTTCTGAATGCGCTCTGATTTGCATGACTTAATAGATAGTTACAAGTTTTATGTTTGAACATGAGTTATTCCTTTTAAACCTTTTGGTTTCGATGTGTTGGGTGTGTTTATCCGAGATCCTTTCTCTCTCCAATTGAGAGTAAGAAATACTTATAATGAGAACATAGAATCACCTATAAATTTCTCTTATAAGTCTTGAGGAAATGGATAAACAACCAACTCTTCATAAGGAACTACAACTAATTGTATGTTCCTATTTGTAGGCTGACTCTCATCCTTCAAAGCACATCTACTTTGTTGTAGATACTGCACATTTGCATAAATACGAGTTTCACAGCCGGTATCTTATACTCAAAGTGGGTTTAATGAGGGTAGTGTGTATCATATACGCATTTGCCTAGAATTGAAATCATATCTCAAGTCTTCCTTATAGTTATTCACGCACCCAGTGTCATACATGATCTGGTTGTTAACCGATTGCTGTCATTGGTTGGGTATGTACAACTGTTTGTCCTTACCTTTCCTTTGACTTCTTGTCTTTGATAGATTTCTTAAATCTTTATTTTCCCTTTGACTAAAAGACTATCTTTGGTCGCCAATCTTTTGGCTAAAGGGGATCTGAGGTTTCTCATGTTTTAAAATAGTCAAATTATTTCAAAACATGAGTGTCATCAATTGGCCTTTATCTACCTTAACCGAGACTATCTGGTTATTGGTTTCATATTTGTCAACTCTAACTAGTTCGATAAACTTGTTTTTGAGTTGGTAATATTGAAATCATTCCTCTAATCTTCAAACATTTTGAAGTTCAAGTTGTATGAATACTATGACATTACATGTATTCATTTGGCTTGATTGAAATATTGATGCCTAGCTCAATGTTATATCAAAGACTTTTTTTTTTAATTCGCCTCCTAGACAATCTTGTGATAGCGATGCCAATTAAGGAATTGGTGTAATTGTTTTTCTCTTTCTCAAGGAGAAAACAATATTTTATTAGTGGTGGATGTTTGATGAAAAGACATAAATAATTCTACGAGACAAGTTGGTTCATTTTAGTTATTATTCATCAAAAGAAATTAAACTAATTTTAATTTCAAATCAAAACACTTTATCAACTTTCACTTAGTGTTTTAATTTAACCAAGACCCACAAGACCCATGGGCTCAAGTGGACTTTGGCCCAACAAAACTCGAGCCCATGTTGCCTTTGGTGGATCATCTTATGATCGATCATTCAAAAAATGACTCTTGGCAAGAAATTTGTATCGAATACAATATTTCTCTTCCTCTGCTCTTGGCCCAAAACTATTTTGATAGCCAATTTGAATTGACCTAGCTCCCACCCTACTTATTAATGATGGACAAATAATTCGCTTTGGCTTTCTTTATTTATCCATCTAATTGGTGTTTCGATAGGTTGAGCAATAATTCAATTATGAGAGTAGGTTTTATTATCCTAAGCATGCAATTCTAGGTGAACTCTTTCGAAAAGCACAAAAGGCATAATAAAACATGCAATAACAAAATTAAAGCATAAATAAAACCCCTAGTATGGCCACCTAGACTTAATCAACTAATTTAACTAAGCCTTGATAGTCTTCAAGAAAACCTTCTTGGGTCTTGCAACTTCATTGGATGGGCTCCCACTCGAATCACCACCTCTATTGATGTTGGGCTCCCACTCAATTTGATGTCTCCAATTACAACCAATTTACAATTTGGACTACATAATTGAGTCCTTTCATGAATTAAAAATAAACTTAACTGAAACTTAAATTTAAAATTTAATTCAAAGACGGTACGCAGACCGTATTTCACCCAACCTGGCACGCAGACCGGTAAAACTGACTATCTATGGCCATACTAGAAGCACATGCAACCATGTAATATTGCAATAAACACATGCTTAAATAACAAATTATAAAGGCATATAAATAATTGCAATATAACACATAAGGAAATAAATACTAATAAAATTTCCTAAAAGGTTTGCATGATTAATAAAATAAATAAAATCCAAATTTTATCTTAGTTACCTAAACAGATTTAGGTTTTTATACTTATACATACAAAATACTTGACTTTCCTAAAATCAAGGAGTCTAAAAGATACTATATCTTTCAAAGATATTGTAAGTTTCCTAAACTTTACAAAATAATAGATTTTATGCCCATTATCTGATTTAGTAGTAATAGGATTTAATAATTAATTTCTAAAATTAATTACAAACCCTAATAATACACGAATTCACCAAAACTGCTGGCAACACGGTCCGTGTTGCTTCCCAGTTTCGGTTAATTTCGTGATTGAAAAACTTAAATAAAACTATCGTAACTTATCGAATTTAAAGATTTCATATCTCAGTGTTATCTAATAACCCAATATGAATATTTTCCAGAATTTTAACAATTTTCAAAAGATTGTAAAAGTTTAGGGAATTAAACATTTTTAATTCTCTATTTAAGAGGAAAATAAATAACAATAGTCCGATAAGTTTAAAAATCAAATTTTATAATTTTCCTATACAGTAGGTTCATCTAATATGCTACTGTAAAAATTTCAGATTTTTATCAAATTTCTAAAATTAGAATAAAATTCAGAAAAGTAAACGATTATACTTTTCTGTTAATCTGGAAATTAAAGGAAAATTGATAAACGATTTCAAAAAATCACGAAAAATTTATCCTTAACAGTATGGTTACTCAGTAACCTACTGTAAAATTTTCAGAAAATTTGCAAATTTCTATAAATATAAAAAATTCAGAGAAGCAACAAATTTATTTCTCTGAGATCTGAAAATCTAAATTTAAATAAACAATATTTTGAACGGATAAATTAACGGAAAATTTTTCCCTAAAAGTATGGTTACCTAGTAACCTACTGTAAAAATTTCAGAAGTTTTACAAATTTCTAAAAATTTATAAAAATTCAGAGAATTAAACAAATTTTAATTCACTTCAGATCTGAAAACTCAATTAAAAATCCATTTTAATTGGGAAAAATCTACAAAAATTATGGAAAGTCCAGAACACTTCCAGACACCTCCAGTAAAAATGTCAGAAATTTTCGAGTTCGTTTGATAGTTTATTTCGATTTTTCATGTTTACCGTAAATAAACTAAATCAGAAAATTAATTTTACAAAACCCTATTTTGCGAATTTAAACCTATTTCATGTATTGCCTACTGTTTAACAATATTAAACATGGTTGCTTCTAAAACATTCAAAATTAAATCGAGTTCATGCTATATTTAACATTTAAACAAACATAAAATCGATTAATTAAAGGCAATAAGAAATAAGCAATAACAAAGCATGAAATTTTACAATAAAATTTCAGATTTACTATCAAGAACATTGAAACTTTCAGAAAGATTCAAAATTTAGGCATAAATCTATTCTAGCATATTCATAACATAATTCAACTATTGACAAAATTAATTATGAATACAAGTACAATACTTTAGCATGCAATTGGTGGCTCTGATACCACTGTTAGGTTTTAGGTTATCTATTTCCTAAACAGATACAGATTAATTGGCGGAAAATTATAACAATTATAAACAATTAATCAAAACAATTGCAGAGGCTTTAGTAATTATGTCTGATCGCTAATTCCTGCTGAAGAAGAGGTTGACCTTCCAGATTCCAATGCTGAAACCCTCTACTGAAAAGTCCACGCAAAGACTCAGAACTCGATTGCTAGATCGACCCGATCGAGACGAATCTCAATCTAAGATGTATGTGAGATTGTTTCAGGAAACTGATAGTATTTCCTGAAACTAGAACTGCAAACTAAAAGAGAGAGGAACTCAGGAAATCACCCTGGTATCTCTCTAAGAGTCGAAGGTAGTTGGTGTTGAATAATCTCTCCCAGAGACCCCTTTATATAGTGTTTAGAAAACCTAGGGAAAGGGTTCAAAACCCTAAAGGGCCGAAAAAGACAACGGCGCATTTTCTGGGCCCAACACGGTCCGTGTTGAAACAACACGGTCCGTGTTGGACTCCAGAGAGTCCAAATATTCGGCCCATGGACACCACGGATCGTGGTGCCTCAACACGAACCGTGTTGGGTCAACACGGTCCGTGTTGAGCCCAATTCGGTCCGTGTTGGGCTGATTTCTCACAGAAAACAGTTTCCAACTTTTCTAAACTTGATACAATATCATTTAGGTTACATACATAGTTCCAGGGCACTGACTTGTGTGACTCAGTAGGACCAAATAATATAGTTGTAATTAAACATATTTAATTACTAATTATAGAGGTCTCTAGCAAGACATATAATCACTATATTACTTTGGTTTAATCTCCGTGTATATCGAACATTGTCGGGACATTCCCAACACAGCCGAGTAGTTAGGTATCCCCTTTTTATCGGAAAAGCCCTAATCTTCCCCGTATAGTGGACCCCTTCCCCAGGGATAATGGCGTGACCTAGCCTCGTCGCTTCCACTATTTTGTTTGGCACCGCTTCTCTCGCCACCATCTTAGGAACTGAGCACTCAAAGCTATGATGCCCAATTTTTCCACACTTCTTGCAAAAGATGAACACATTCTCATACCTGAAGTTGACCCAGTGAATATTCCTATGGTCTTCTCTTGCATAAGCGCCAGCAACCAGCGACTTCGACATGCTGACTCTAACCAAAATGCGAATGTTATTTAGGGTAAAGTCAGCCACCCCATGAATCCCCACATCAATTACATCCCCAAATGTACGGACGAGCTTGATCGCCGTACTAGCCCACTTCTGTCTAAAAGGGAGCCCTTCAATCTGTACCCACATGCAAACAGTAGTGAACCGGACATCCTCCGGACGCATGTCTGCTGTTATCTTCTTCATCACCATCAGTGAGCCATCAAAATTCACCGTGTACTGCGACATCATGTCCATGCAGTCTTCCTGGTGCATAAACCAGAACGAAAACATTCTCTCCCCCACTTTCTTCACACTAACAGCACTCCTCACCACCCAGTTAGCGTCCACTAACCTCTGCAAAGCATCCTCCTCCCAGTCCTTCCCATCAGTAATATACCCAATAAACGAATGATCTAACCTTACATCCACCCCCAAGGGAAGCGGACTAAGGTCCACTCGAGCTCCCATACGCGGTCCTTACGGAAAACTCATAGTGTTTTGCCTCCTACTACCTCTCTCCATTTTTTCTTTTGAAGAAAGATACTGAGAAAAACTACGACGATACTGAGCTCCCTTGACTTTTCTTCCACTCCATCCTGAAAGCAAAAAACGATAGAAAGACTCCTGACCCCTCCCCTTCCTTTTATAGCGAAACCCCCACGCGTTATTCTCCTGCATAACTCTTTTGTCCCCCCCCCCTTCTAAAGGGAGGGATATACAAGGGCACCTTAGCCTTTTCCGCCCTTCGGTAACTCCCGTTTGAGTTTCCCATTTAACTCCCCCAACTACTACAATTACTCCCACTGTCCCATCATCATCAATCTTCAGTTCTACCCCTTCCACACGCTAGAATCTTATCTGGATTTCAATCTGCCCCCATTAATACTCCAGCCGCCCAGTCTATTTAGCCTACGACCCCTCCAGCCGTTGAACTTCCTCTGCACGCCTTGACTTAAGCCCCACAGGATGACCCAAGGCTCAAAACACACAACATGCCAAAAACTAACAGCCCAAATTGAGACCTTACCAGAACTCCTCAAGCCCTTTGTTTGAAAACTACTTGTCAGGCCCAGCTAAACCACTGTGGACTCAGCCCAACACCCCAGCCTACGAAACCTCCAAGCCCACTACACTCCTCCCTTTCTTCAAACTTCAGGTTCAGTCCTACTTCCAAGTCTAGAACCTTCTCCACCAACCCACCCTTACTCTTCCTTCAGAACAGTGCACAATTAGCTTGGACGAGACTCTGACACCGATACTCAGGCCCTTACCTCGCCCCACCGCCAGTCAAAGCCAAAGGTACTTCAACAAGTAAAGCCACACTAGACGCAAAACCCCCCGTTCCGGGCACCAGATCACCACCACCCCCAGCGAATTACCCCCGCAATCGACTTCCGGCGAGGGCACGTCTTCCTAAGACCAGCTTCCCACAATCCCTCACCTCAGGCAGACCTTTCACCCTTTCGGCAACTCTAACTAACGAAACCGCAAGAAAAACTTTTAGAAAACTTTGAAAATTATTTGAGAAAACTTAGAGAGAAGCTCTCTCTCTAGAACTCGGAGGGATCTGTACGCCGAGGCTAATAAATTGGTTCACTCACCAGCCAACTCCGGGTTTTTATTTATTCTTCAAATCTTAGTTCTTCAATCCAAATTGCCAGTAGAGTCCCACAAGAATTGCACAACATTCCAAAATACCGTGTCAATACTGTGTCAATACCCTTATATGAATGCTTATGGAGTACTCCCTCTCCCTTTCTGATTCATGTTTTGCTGGAAGATGTAATTCGTTCAGATGCATTAATGAATTTGGTTTTGGCGTTTTGATTGCAAAAAAAAAAAAGAATTATTGCTAGCAATTTTGATCAATAAAAATCCTAATTTATTTTTTTTATTAGTGAAGTTAGACCTGCAATTTTTAGCAACATTTGTGAACTTTAACAAGAATAGATGAAGAGGGAAGTAGCATTTGACTGGAAGGAAAGAATTGATTAAAAAGGTGAGGGTATAGTAGGTATTTTTGGCCAAATGATACATGGGGATATCAGAAAAGGTACATCAAACTATTTTACACTATAATTAATATAACATATTTATAACAAGTAGTAAAGATGAGGTAGGATACATGTAATTTCTCAAAAGTGAGGGGTAAAATTCTCTTATCAAAAAAGTTGGTGGATATTACATCATTTTTACACTATAACAGAGTAACCGGTCGAAGGTAGACCTTTTAGTGGAATGAACTAGAAACAACCCCAACCCACCCCTTCCTATTGTTGAGAAATACAGGTAGATGGAAGTAAATGGGCTTCTATTTCTACGGTTCGATTGAAATAAAGGAAACGTAGTGTTGAGAACACAGAACATAAGCTTAGCAGTACACGAGAACACATACGCTGAACAATACAAAGGCCGATATGGATTACATATAGTTTGAAGTATTTTTCCGGGTACTGAAAGCTGCAACTACATTGACACCGGACCAGAAGCATGACTTGAGAGACCTATCTGCAAGCAGAATAGTGATTGTTGAATGTCATAGTTGCTTGCTTAGGGATCGGGTTGGGGATGGTTTCAGGAATTCATATAGCACATCGGCTGTGCTTGAATATAGTAGGAGTCCCTGTACTTGCGGTTACTTCCCACATACAAGCCCCCGCGGATCCAATCTTCACGATGTATCCATGCTTCACGACTGAAATCAAGAATGCCCAGAATCTTCCCACACCCAAAATTCCATCACAGCAAAAAAGAATAATCAAATTAAAACATATACAGTAAACTGTTAATGTTAGTTACAATGATAGGGCATGAAAAGCATCCCTGGTAAATTTCTTACATGCCTGTCATGCTTAAATCCCCCCCCCCCCCCCAAAAAAAAAAAAAAAAACACACACAGACACACACAGCAGAATCTGTCCCTAAACAATTCTCTTCTTTTGTTTCTCATTACTGGCCACCCAAAGTTTCAGGTCTTGACTACAATAAATTGGAAACATCTCAGTCAATCAGCTATTTCAAATGCAATGTGCATATACCTGATGCACCTCTCCAACAAGTTGACAACCCCCTTCCTCACAAAATTCCCTTCTAATGTCAAGACTCCAAGATAACAATTTAGTTTGACAAAAGTTTATGAGATTGGATACCCTTTTAAGACAAAATGCTAGAACTCGAATTTCCTTATAAACTAGGGGAAAAAAATGGCAGCACATATGAACCAAGTCAATTTCCCAAATTCTTTCCCAGCTTCGCATTAATAACCATGTAAATAAATTTAATCGATGACACAAACAAATTCCACAACATAACCAGATTACTGGCTGCATCATGCCTACAGCAAGAGCTAGGACGATGCAATGCAGCTATTGATGCTATATGAGCAGAGTAGCCACTAAACTACAAGTAATTTTCTGCCTACAGTGATACAATCATTTGTGCATCAATGATAAAATATTAATCAGCTGGGCAAGCTGAACCAGGCATAGCTGAAGTGAATTGTAGAAACTTACCACACCACCTTTCCATGAAACGTAGCTGGGATTATTTCTTGACTGTAGAACCTGCAGGTGAATAACATGAGCAGTTCAGTAGAACCCACTGGTAAGAGTATTTGTCAAAACATCCACAGCATTTCATGACTGCACAAAAAGCCTCATTCTATTTCCCACAGAAAGCCTTGTAGTCTAGATTTTTCTAAGTGCACTGGGTCTCGGCAAGTCCTCAATGAAGATTACTTAACTTGGGAATCCAGTAAGAATATTTGTATAATGAAAATAACACAGGAAGTTACAGATTAACCTCCACTGTATCAATTGCTTCATTTGGAGGGATTGCATGCAGGACCCTGCAAAAAAGACCCAAAAAATAGGAAAATTAGATTCTAATAATCCCAACTTTGGGCGATTGGACAATAATAATCCCTGCTTTGTTTTTGTACACCAACAGTCCCAAAATAAAAAAATGAAATTGTATTCTTTTGGTACTAAATCGACCTCCATATTTTCACTTTGGGATTTTTGAAATTTTCATATTTTTCTAACCTTTTTCATTCTTGCCCCCAGAAAGATTACAAAATGTAGTTACTAAAAGAAATTTTAGATTGTTTTTTTTTTTAGAATCCAACATTATGATTTTTTAAGGAATAAAAGGGGGAAAAATCATAAAAAAATCGAGAAACATCGAAAAAAATCGCTAAAATCATGGGGAAGTGTTGTGCTAAGTTTGAGAGCAAATGCAAGTTAAAATCCACGATATTTAGGGTAGTACACTTGGTGGTGGCCCAAAAAAATACAATTTTATTTTGGGTTTTTGGCAACAAATAATCCGTACTGAGGGGCTTGTGACTGAAAATAATCCAAAGTGACTTTTCGGTCACTGACAGTCTGTACTTTTTCACTATTTTCTCATAACAGTCTAGAATCAATTTCCGGCACCGAAAGCTGACGTCGCGACCGGAAAGTATGTTAATTCATTCTTTAAAAAAGAAATTTCCGATCACCATGCCAGCTTTCCGGTGCCGGAAATTGATTCTGGACTGCTATGAGAAAATGGTGAAAAAGTTCAAACTGCCAGTGGCCAAAAAGTCACTTTTGGATTATTCTTAGTCACAAGCCCCTCAGTACAGATTATTTGTGGCCAAAAACCCTTTTATTTTTATGGGACCATCGGCGTACAAAAACAAAGTAGGGACTATTATTGTCCAATTGCCAAAAGTTGATTATTAGAATCCAATTCCCCAAAAGATACACATAAATTAGAAGGTAAGGAACTTCCGTTATATACCCTCCATTTCAAAAAAAATTGTCATTTTAAATTTTTTTTTTATCTCACAATATTTGTCACTTTAGGTTCCCAATGACATCAATTACTCTTGTACCAATTTTGCCCTTGTTCGTTGTTTATATGACCTCATTCTTCTCATATCTATCATTCTTAAATGAATTTAGGGCAATTTGGTACCTTACTGTAAATTTGTCTAGTTACTTTTGTTTCCTTTGTATACTCATATAACCTTTTTTTTTTTTGGATAGATACTCTCATGTAACCTTAAAACGACTGGTCCCCCCGTTCCGAAATAACTGCTGTTTTCAGTTTCGAATGCAAGTTGATGTTTGCAATATTACAGCCATTCACACTACTTTTATCTTGAGCAATAGGCACACTGTCTTAGCTGTGGCTGACTTAACAATGCTATCAAGCAGACAAAGCTCTAAAGAGGGGAAAAATTACTTAACTGGAACAGTCAGAAGGGATGATAAACTTGTACACAAACATAGAGTTTCAACACCATCAAAAGGGTCATAAGGTTCTCTTTGGTAAATCGTCATCATAAAATAATTTACACAAAAAAAGTAAAAACAGGATGAAAAGAAGGAAAAGGAAAGTCAAGAAAAGAAAAGAAAAGAAAGAACGGAGCTATCAATCTAATAGCTTGATAGTTAACTGTTCCTCTAAAAGAGCTCTCTCCCAAGCCATCATATATGTCTTTAAGAGATTTGAGCGAACCCCATTACCCCAAAAAGCTTGAAAAATCTAAAAAATCCCAACGAGCCTTTCCAAACAAGCGAAGAAGTAGAAAGAGACTAGTAGATCCAAATCCCCTCTACACACCAAACATATGTTAACCAAGAAACCTTCCCCCAACTTTCCTTCCTTTCCCTTGTAGATAATCACTTGAACAAAATACGAAGAACCAAATAAGTTACATCTAAAGTCTGAACCCCTTCTGGAAACTCATCTATCTTGCTAAATAAACAAGCACAAAAAGGGAGAAAAAATGCGTGAGCAAAAACTCAACTCAAATCAATCAGGAACAATGAATATATGGTACATACAATTACAAATCAGGGGACTTATACTCAACAGAGCCCCCCCCCCCCCCCAACACACACACACACACAAAAAGACGGGGGGAAAACCCCCTAGCCTCCACCTCTTTCGTTTTAGTTTTTATACAAATAATGTCTGCCACTGGTCACATAAAAGTTGTATTGCACCCTTATATTGGATTATTAGTGTTTCATTTGGTTAGAGATTTTGTTCAATAGGAATGATCTACAACATCAGATGAAAATCAATTTTTCAATGGCGATAGCACGGATAGTAAGGTCCCCCATCAATAAATAGTCAAGATACACAATCACCGAACATTCATGACAAGATTGTCATAATTTTGGAGCCAATGTCAGTAAGACTTACATTTCATTATTTGAAATTGATTTTCATGTACTTCTTTTACATCTACAATTGTTCTTTCACAATATTCATTTCAAGTGCTGGGTGGCGTTTATTAACGAAGTCATTTTTTTTGCTTCAAAAAAAAAACAAAAAACAAACATATATATATGGTCGCCCCAACCACACAAAGAAAAGTGAAGGGGCCTCCAAAGGAAGGCTACGTTGATAAGAAACAAAACCATAGAAACACTCATACATTGTGGAGATGGATCCCACAGAATCAAATCATACGTGCCACAAGATAGAACAAATATGATGAGCACTGTTATGACTATCTCTTCTTTCAATTCAAGAACTTTGCAAACCCCCCCCCCCCCCCCCCCCCCCCCGGCTTCCCCCCTCTTAAACACCATTGTTTTATGTGATGGCATGAATCAGCAAGAGCTAGAAATAAGCAATTCATAAGCAAAAATACACCAGACAAACCTGTCTTCCACTGCTGCAACAAGACCAGTTGTTAAAGATACGCCACCTGCCTAAGGGAGATGATAAACTGAGTACTTCCAAGATTCTTATTGCATCAAAACTACTTTGGTGACCAAATTAGGAGACTCACCAGTTGTATGCTACAGAACAGTTTTCTCTGAAGGTCTATGCGCCCTGCTAAAGACAATTTTAGACATTCTCAAGCATTGTAAAGCAAGAAACGTCCACAGAATGAACATGAAGATATGTCCTCTAAGTACCTGTTGAAAGAATGCTTTTTGTGATGGCTTCCGCAAGGCCAAGGTTTTCTTCCTTCTTCGGTTTGTTGGCAAACACAGGATAACTATCCCACAAAGGAAGTCCAACGTTGAATCCAGGATACAAGTCCGATCCATCAGTTCTCCTAGCATATTCAACTTGCCAAATATCTTCCAACATATCCTCATGATCCTGAAACCTAGTGAATTAAACACAGAATAATAAACAAGGGCATGTTAACAGACAGATAAGGAACACATTGACAATTCCTTCATTTTCTATACCAACAAAGTTGCTCTCACCATGCTCGCGGTGGTGGCGGATACACTTCAGGAACAAGAAGCCTCGGACAGAACAAACCCATAGGAGGAACCTAATTCAACAAAGTGTCAAACGACGACTTTAACTTACACGCATTGAACAAGTGCTGTGAAAAAGTTCAGTGGCTATAATGGAAAGGGAAAGAAGAAACAAATAAAGTTCAATTAGACAACCAAGATCGACAAAAGAGCATAAAATAAAATCAAAGGTGTCAAATGTTGTTTCACCAAAGTTTACTTGGAGTGATACATAAACCAGATAACTAAACAGTGAAAACACGTGGATCCTCTGCAGATAATGTTCGATTCTTTGTGATGTACTGGCACCACGTCAGAATAAACTGAAAGCCTGAAACAATACCCCTGAGTTCAACCACAGCATAAGTGATAGTTTCCAGTATGGTAACAATATCAAAGAAACACTAGGTGCAGATCCTGCTCAGATAACATCCATGATTGGAGCGTGTGGTGATGGGCAAATGCTTGAATTTGAATGAGCTTGATGATCTTAGAAGAACTTGGATGAACACTTTGTAATTTTTGGTTTTTTATGCAATTAAAGATATGACTTGGCTTAAAGGGAATGCACCCACCAAGAATCACTTTGGCATAAAGGATTAATTCATCAACCAAAGCCTAATCAAACCCAACAAGATTTGATAAAGCAAAGCACCACTAATCTATAAAGAGTTTGGCTTAAAACATTACCTTGAACACAAGGATAAAGTAATTAGACTTTGAGAGAAAATAGAGCAACTATCTCCATGTGTCTATATTCAATGCATAAGTTCGTTACAAAATGAGCCCCAAAGAGCCATATACACATGCTGCCTCGGCCCCAAAAGGAAACTCATAGTCACAAAGACATTCTTGCTAGAATTGGAAAGATTAAACTACAACATGACACCTCAACTTGATGTAGTCTACACTTGACACCTCAATGAGCCTCTTCTCCAAGTCATCACAATGGTATGCAACAACAATCCATGGCTTGACACCTCACATGGCTGGCTCAACAAGGTAGCAAGTGGCTAGAACATATTGCATATAATACCTTTCACCCAACCTTTTTGATGACGGTGCAAGTTGGCTTCTCTCTGTCTCTCTCTCTCTCCTCTCCTTTTGCCCAACGTATAGAGTGATGAGTGGGAATGTGGACGAAGGTGAGGGAAGATAGATGTGTCGGACTTAGATTTTGAGGTAGGTGAATGGACGAGTGAGCTTTTCAACTTAAGCTAAAAGTGCAAACATGAGATTCTCTTTTTGTTACCATTTTTAGCAACAACAGCAAACTCAAAGTCATAATTGAATATATCATTTTATTGAGCCTTAAAAGATGCGTATATTAAAGGCCGACTCATTGTTGACTCTGACTGATTCAAGAAATAAAAATGCTTCACATAGAAGATAATGACCCTAGCAGACGCCATGGCTTTCGTGGTATCGTCTCCTTATTTGCAACTTGATCTTGAAGCATTCTCACTCTAGTTGGGTTTTTTTGCTGCTTTTTGTAGAGGCAGTTTCCATGATTGGATCATGTTCTCAAGTTCGTTCTTGAAGGTCCAACAATTCTCCCTGTCACGACCCGTATATCAGTGGTAGTCGCAGAATTGGTTGGGTTCCAGTTCTTTGACTTGATTTTTAGTTTTATCTTGGGCAAAGGCAACTCACCTTTCCTTGTTTCAGGAGGCACTCGAAAGCATGAGCATAAGTGGTGTCGATAGGGGTGTATGAGGCATAGGCCCCGTAATTTCTGGTATTCTGAATTCCAAGATTCTTAGGAGAGTTCTTAGGTGCAATAGTGGTCCTCCTACTAGATATGGTATTCTTCCTTTTCGGTGAGACAGTCGCCCCTATGTTCCTTGTCTCCATCACAATGCATACTCCTTTAAGACGAAGGTATTCGTTGACAAACATTTCTCTCTTTCCATTAAAAGTACTCTTAGCTCCTACCCCTCCTTTCCCCTCATTATCGAGGCCTAACTTCTAACAGATTTTCAAGACAATTTCAAGGAGCATATGAATGGACTTCTGCTGTTGTTCATGCTTCAACTGTAGGCCATGGGCTTTCTTGCTTAACATGCTTTGCATTTACTGTAAGAGCTCAGTCAAATGTTTGGCAGTTAAGGGGGGTGTTTTCTTTAGGTATCCGCCACTCACTATGTTGGGTCATGGTTGATGTTGTAGTCATTGCAAGTTCTGTAGGTGGTCTCCTTGTGTGATATGGGAGCCGTAGATGGTGAAGGATTCCTATCCTGCTTGTATGGAAATTTCAGGTTTCATAAGAATACCTTGACACATTACTACCCAATGCATGTATGGCTTAGTTTACCTATATGGGACTTCCTAGTGCAGACTCAACGATTATATGCTGACTAAGTTTTGTTTTCCTTGTTGGACTCACCCATGTTTTGGGCTTGCATGCTGACTCTATCCCTATATGATCCTAGGATGGACTCTAAGGATTACCTATCGAGCTCCCATTGGGCTGAGTCACGTCAGGTTGTTTAACCCTTCGGGCTCAGGCCTCAAGTATGAGGTTTGATAAATGATCCTATGGGCTGACTCTATGCAGAGTCGACATGAATGCAATGCATTACACAATGGAAGAAAGGGGAAAGACCACTTATCGGGTCTCCACTAAACCGAATCGCATCAGGTTGTTTGAAACTTTTCGAGCTCCAGTCTAAATTCGAAACCGGATAAGAGGTCTAAGGGAAATGGGTATTATAAAGGGCTGCAAAGAGTCACAATGGGCCACGTGAAAAAAATCCGACCCACATAGCGTAAATGGCCGGTTACACGTTGGACTGTACAGGCCGTAACCGGACAGTTACAGTTTTGCGTAAACAGACGCTTATGCTTTTGTGCCAAGTTATTTTTGGGCCTATTGGGCTACTATGCAGACTAAAACGATACCCAAGGTATTAAGGTCAATTCTAGTCATTCAAAGCAGCTAAACAGGCAGCATACATATGAGGTCATTCCTAGGCTCGCCAGGTGTAAAAGTTTAAAGGGTACCATGAGATTGGCCTCGGTGCATTCAGTCTTTAAGTTGAGTGCATAACCTTTGAATGTATTAGGGTCTGCACGATTGGATGTAGAAACCAAAGGCTTGATCGATGGAGCGCATCTTTAATAGTATTGGCATTTAGGCATCCGAAGGATAAAAGGGTTACATCTGCCATTTTTTCTTATCTGTTGGCTGGTTAATAGAAATCCACAAGGGTTATAAGAGCCAAACTTCACCATCATGAAGATAAAATTTTTTGAAACAATTTGGGTTCAAGAATCACCCCAAACGGTTTCAAATTGATCAAGTTAAGATCAAAACAAAATTGCACCACTGGTTTACATATATGCCTGCTTACCAGTTGAAATGGAACTCCAATTTGAGCCACTTAACGATCTCCTTTGGTCTTCTAACCACCTCCATTAGAAAGATAACACTCGAAAATGGTGGGATCAGTTGTGCTAAGTAGAGAGAGCACTCTTGATCATAATGAAAATTGACCCAGAGCTAGAATAAAAACCAGAATGTAATCAGCCCCAAATTGCATTAGATCACTCTTGATCTTGCTCAAGCTCCTAATAAGCTTAACTTCTAAAATGCTTGATAGTTCCCATGAAAGAACCTAAGAACAACCTAAATGAGGACCAAATGCATCAATCCAAGGTCCGGGATCAACCTTAAAATGAAACCCACAACTGAGCTTGACTTGTTGGGAGGGGAGGGAGGATTTAGGCGAGCCAGTGACCATAGGGTTATCAAAATTGACCGTATCCCAATACGGTGCAATGATGTACTAGCACCACATCAAAATAGGCTGAAACAAACCCTTGAGTTTCTGAGCATAGCATGTGATAATTCCCACAATGATGACAATATCACTAAAAACTTCAATGATAAGAATCAGACTGAGTAAAGTCTGTCAGCAATCAGCAATGCTGTAAACAAAACTACCGCACAAAAACAGAGAATTTAGCTTAAGAGTTAAGATAGGTGGCAAGTACTTTATCTTTAATAAAAGGTCTTGAAACTGTCACTCATTGAAATACTCAACCCCGTATCAAGCAAATCAGGAATCTTGTCAGGTCCATAAACAGAACATACAGCATAACAATTTTCAGAATGTCGCCATTATTTCTTAGCATTTGAAAAGCTAGACCACTAGAGACAGCAGCACTGAAAAACAAATATTGCAAATGCAAGAACAAGAGTGCACTGCGAAACTGTTTGAAACATTGCATGCACATATTTTTCAGATTGTTCTTTGAGCTAAAAGATGGGACCTCTTCAGAAACTTACATTAAGTGCCGTTAGCCTGGTCTTATGAGCAGCTGCTGGCAGACCATCTTCATATGAATGAACTACAACAACAGCATCAGTCTCCCCTTCCTGTAAAGCTAAACAAATTCAATAGCTGTCCTGTGATAGTTGAACTCTAGCTAAGTTATGGATAGCACATAAAACTTCAGCACCAAATAACATCCTCCCAGAGTAATGAAATCCTGCATAATGCGAAACTTTGACTATGTACAATCTAAAATCATAGCAGCCAGCACAACATTCAGAAATGGGAAACTATTTCCAATTTATATGTACATTTGTTTGAATAATTTGGAAAAAGAAAAAAAATTCAGATGTTTAGGAAGCATCTAAAACCAAAATATATAGACTATCTTGTATATATATATATATATATATATATATATATATATATATGAACATTTAGTTGCCAAGAAACTCATCTACTTATTGAATTGCTAATTTTTTTTGGGAAAAGCTCACAACTGTGAAGATTTTTCATCGGAATGATGTAATCAATTTCTGGTTCCCTTGTTGGCTTTTTTTCCTTGAAGTCTTCTATAAAATTGCAATTGAGGAACGATAACGTAATACAAGAATGAGTTAAGACCTTTAAAATATCATTTATTTGGGATATTAGGAAGATTTTGTATTTTAATTATATTTTACAATTGTTTATTCTTTATCTTAATATATATTAGCCTAAATAAACAGGTTTAGTATTAGGTTTAGGTTTTACCCTATTATAGTTAATCACATATCTTAAAGATATCCTTAGGTTTCCTAATTCCCCAATCACTTCTATCTATTGACCACCCCCCCCCCCCTACACACCCACCCACCCACCCAATATGTAATGAGCTTGGCAGCATAGACTTCAACATTAAATCGAGGTTAACTTTTTCAAATCGTTAG
The DNA here is from genome assembly GCA_029582165.1 of Portulaca oleracea. Classification (NCBI taxonomy): domain Eukaryota; kingdom Viridiplantae; phylum Streptophyta; class Magnoliopsida; order Caryophyllales; family Portulacaceae; genus Portulaca; species Portulaca oleracea. The sequence continues at coordinate 37,301,694 of CM055868.1, forward strand.
TTTTGTGCGTGAATTCTCTGGAGTGGGACTTGCCCTACATCAACAGGAATATAGGGGGGTGGGGAGGACACCATGATGGGTCATAAAGTAAAGCTATCATGATAGTAGAGTTGGCAAGGGTGGGAAGAGGGCACAATGGAACTTTACCGACTATACTAGAGACACTTATCAAAACCTTTTGCTTAGTGCATAATTTACTGGAAACCTAAGGGCGTAATTTGAATGATCAACTTTACCAAATCGACAACACAATATTTACTTGAATGATTGTTAGAGAAGCTCATCAGGATGTCACAGTTGGATAACTTTTGAGGAAAGAAATTTTTAACTACTTCGCAAAAAGTTGCAACAGTCTACTCAATAAAATCTATGCCACTAGAATTGAAACAGCGAGGCAAAATCTCGAGTCACCTTAATCTGACAATATGACTCCTTCAGTCTATTAAGCATCAGTAAATCTATTGGTTTTGCCAAGGCATCTGTTCTAATAGGAGGCCATGTCTGGTGATGCCTTTGAGTCCAAACCAAGCTTCTTGTTATGTCCTGCACAGCACACATCATAAGCATTATCAAAATCATAGTCTCCGTAGCAACAGAAATCAACAAGAGAATCAAATAGCATTTGACCTAGCAATACCTCTCCTCCAAAAGATAATGTTATTCCTGTGGTTGGCAGTGCAACTCCATCCTGAAGATCCCACCATCAGAGATAACCAACATCATATTATTTAGTTGTGAATAACCCAGTACCATTTTGTGAGGGAACTAAGATGGTCATTGAAATTTTACGACACCAATATATCCAAATCCAAATTCATTAGATATCCCTTTCTTAGTACACATTACGATCTGTCGATTCAAGAAATTGATCTGCAGAGTTCTTACAAAAGAAACTACAATTGTATCAAACACACTTGATGACTTGATTAGTGAAATCTGCGCATCAACACAATTGCACAATCTCGAACACATGTAAAATGCAAATCACAATTGATAAGGCAGGACACAAAAACAAACTTATTGCAAGAAACCAAACATATAGCTCATTACTAAGCCTCAGTAGCCCTTTGGAACAAATTCATCCTAGGAAGCACCCAAGCTTAATACTTAGATTGGATGAACGATAAAAACTGAGTTGATTGCAAAATTCAATCTTCCCATTAACACCCCCCTCCTCACCCCAATACATGCCTCGATACCCCGACACCCCCAATAGACCTAATACTGTCGGGCAAGGTTGAGGAGACCGTGATCAAGTCCACCATCATTGATGTTAATACTCCTCGAACAGTGAGTGGTCGATGGCTTTCTTTACCAGCGGTTCAATCAAGTGTTTAGGCTTCTCAATTCCCGCCCCAATTTTGGTAGGTAAGATTTCGTGTGGTGCTCAGGGGAAAGTTTCACCCTCTTGTTGTGAACAAAGGCTTATGAATTCTCCAACCCATTATGTATTACATGCCGATAAAATTGCCATAGACGCCCAGGAGGATGTGGCACGCACTCATTGGAATATCACACAAAACAAAGTCCTAATATCGAGAACCAATTAACAAAGTGATAAGAACTTGTTTCGGTACCTTGAGATCGCCACTGTTGTTGAGCCATTTCAATTAGTAAGGGCGAGGGGGAATGGTGGGGAGGCTTAATTTGTCCACCACGACAGTTGATACCACGTTAGTGAAACTTCCTCCATCGATGATGAAATTGCAAACCTTTCGTCCAAACGTGCATCGAGTGTGGAATATCATCTCCGTTTTGGCCTTGTCGAGAGGAGGCTCATTGGTGTGCAGCAGTCTCCTCAAGACAAGTACCTCCACATTGTCGGCCTTGAGAACTTCCTCGTTGACTCAACCCAATCCTCAACGATAGCCTCGAGTTCCTCTTGGCCAGCCAAAAGACCAAAAGACTCTCCTCAATCTCTTGGACCTCCTGGAGGGTCAAGGTCCTTCTTGTTGGGCAATCGGTCTGGAACTGACTGTACCCTTGGCACGTGAAGCACTTCTTGCCCTCAAACTTCTTGGGAAGCTCCTTAAGGGAGGGAAAAGCAATTCCCTTACCCTTGTCGACCCTCCGTGGGGGAGTAGTTTTAGGAGATTCGGTAGGTTGGGGAGTGTTTGATTGCATGGGCCAGGGAAGAGTGAAGAAGGTTAGACCATAAGGCATGGGAAGGGACTTCTACTTCTTCCTTGCTCAACCTTGAGAGCCAAGTTGCAAAGGTCATCCAAAGAGTGATACAGTTGAATCTCGACTTTTTGGCAATGTACCGAGATAAACCGTTCGAAAACCTCATTATAGTTTGTTCCGAAGGTTCTTGAAGGTCACTCTTGATGAGCAACTGCTCGAATTCCTAAATGTATTCGCTCACGCTTCTCTTCCCTTGCTCAAGGGCGAAGAGTTTTCTCAAGATGTTCCGCTTGTATGTGCTCGACAAGAAATGTCAATTCATCAGCTTCTTCAATTTCACCCATTCAGTGATCTTACTCTTCCCATCTCGAGCTCGTTGTGTCTTCACCTCTCAAACGAAAAGGATGCCACCTTGGGGTGTTTCAAGCTAGGAACTTTGAAGGCGTTCTCATCACTATACCCCCTGGCCTCAAAGATCATTTCTGCCATTTGAGTCCATCCAAGTATTCATTGGGATCAAGGGAGCCATTGAATTTCAGAAACTCAACTTTGATGCCATGGAATTCATCCCATTGTGGTCTCTCTCCCCTTCTTTGGTGTTGCCCTGTTTGTACGGAACCACTAGCATCATCACTCGACTCCGAAGAGGGAGGAGAATGATCTGGACTCTGAGGAATCTCTTCTCCTAGAAAGCCATTGGTCTTGGAGGTGTGCGGCTACTTTGAGTAAGTTGTTTGGCAAGGGTTCAGAGAATTTGCTGCATGGAGTTGAACTTGTTCTCCAAGCTTTGAATTTTGGCACTTTCAAAGGAATTTGAATCAGGCCCTACATTTCCAAAAAGGTCATGTGCATGACTTAGTTATGCCCCACGAACAAAATGGTTGGTTCAAAGGGGTCACTGGCGTGACTTAAGTGGGTCACGGGCGTGACTTATGTGGGTCACGCCAGCAATTCTCGAACAAGATTTCGCTCCGAGAGGTAGGTCACGGGCTTGACTTGCCTGCTTCCAACCCAAAAAACATCAGCAACCCAGGAGAGGGTCACGGGCGTGACCAGTTGGGTCAGGACCGTAACTAAGGCCAATATAGCCACCTCAAAGGTCACGCTCGTGACTCTCCTTTTGATACACTTTCCTCGTATTGCTTGCTCCTTTGCTTTACATGACGAACCCCGACCAACTCCTTGCCGACAAAAGGCCAACTTGCCCTCGGGAATAGACGACCAAAAGCGCTCGGGGTTGGTGAAAGGCCATTTAGCCTTAGAGGGTCTCGAGGTCAATCCAAAGGATGGTCGAGACGAACTTGACAGGGCCCGGGTCACGTGCCAATTGAACCTCCAAGCAGCCCCGAGATGACGCCAGACTCTTGGCTTGTGTAAGGAGAGAGTAGAGCGGGCCCCAAGACCCTCTAAGGAGACGTCCCAGGAGGAAGTTGATGAGCAAGAGAATGATGAAACGATCTTCGGAAATGTAAAGACTACCATTGAGATTAATGTCGAAGTTGGTGAGGTTTTGGTCTTTCGAAGGCCTCTTCACATCGAAGAGGGCCCTCGGGACAAGTCCCAATGAGAGATGATCTTCCACACCCGATGCAAAATCTAAGACAAGGTGTGCAATGTCATTAGCGACGACGTGAGTTGTACAAATGTGGCATCCTCTGCACTCATTGAGAAGTTGAATTTTCCCGTTGTTGCTTATCCTCCGCCATATTCCCTTAAATGGCTCAATGATTCAGATGATTTAAAGGTAACAAAACAATCTCTTATTTCATTTTCAAATGGCTCTTATCGAGATATTGTTTAACATGACATTATTCCTATGGATGCATGTCATGTGTTGCTTGGGCATCCATGGCAACTTGACTGGAGTGTGATGGTGTCAAAAACACCAATTCTCTATTCATGGGTGAGGAAAGAATTGTGCTCAACCCCCTCCCACCTACCTAACTCCACAAAAATTTACCCGACGCGGGAGTGAGAAGATAAGCCATCTCATGAGTGAAGCCGGAGTAGTGCGAGCATTCAATAAGGAGAAGGAAGTCTCGGCTTTACTCTTGCTCGAAGGCGAATAATGAGAGGAAGCCGACTTATCGTTGCAACCCCGAGGAGACCAAAACTGATGTATTTCGGCCCACGCCTGAAATACATTTGCCTAGCCTAGGTCTCACTTTTGGGGACCCTAGGTTCATGGAAGGAAATGGAGGCTCACATAGCCATGGGCTTGCCTTTGGAGACTCAAGATTCATAGAGGATGATGGAAACCTATCCATGCCAAGTCCAATAACCAAGGGGACCTAATCTGATTACATAGGAGTGGGTAAAGCCTTAGAGGAAGGATACATCATGCCAGGCCCAACAAAAGAGATCCAACACATCTACAAGGAGGTAGAACGGGCCATAGAGGAAAGATTGAGTATAGAGGCCCAAAGGCCCATTCATATTGTGTGCTCCTTATGGCAAGAGGATGACCAAACATCCTAAAGAGGCTACAAGTCACACGCCAAGGCCCAAAGATTCAAGCCCAAAGTGAATTTCACATTTCTGACCATTTCAAGATGAAGTTCACAGTTTTGACCATTTCAGTTTGAATTTCACGGTTTTGGCCTTTTGATGTATTTCTTTACATTTCTAGGGTTTTATTTACATTTCCAGTTGTGTGAGGTGCCAAGTAATATATATAAACTTGGACACCAAGTCTTAGGAGTCTAGATTTGGAGCGTGGCGCGGTGGGAGAGAATGATGGACGAGCTTGAGTGACTTGTATCAACAATCAAGTAATAACTTAGACACCAAAAGGACTGGATATGACCTTGGATAAAGGAGAATTCACCACCAAAGCCTAACACCCCACCATGACCATCATAAAAGAAGATTCCACCAAATGATCAATAAAGGAGTGACTTGCAACACCACCATTAACAATGGATAAAGTAAACAAGGTTTAGAGAATAGGAGAAACCTAGCAATGCTTAAGCATATCATTAATTGTCAAAAGCGCTTGGAAAAAGTGCTAAACAAGTATTTATAACATAAGCAAAACTCAGCTTTTAAACCAAGCAACACGAAACAACGCGCCACGGGTGTTACGCGGATGATCACGGGCGTGACGAGCGAAAACTCAGCGATTTTGGTAGCGATCGTAGGGCGCTACGCCGAATCGTCACGGCGCGACGAACTTCTTCCCAATTTCCACTTTTTCCAAAATGCCGCGACGAGTCACGGCCGCGTGACTGGCGAGGGTCACGCGGCGTGGCGACTGGGCGATCGTCGTCACGGCGCGACAAGCGTCGCGCGTGACGACCTGCTGCATGATGCCCTCTTATGCCTGGACTTTGTTGCTTCCGGGGTCTTACACCCGCACCCCGATACCTCCTATTATCCAATCTCGGGACGACCCGGTCCGGTCCGGTCCCGAGGCCTCCGGGGTCGGTGTTTTGGGCGGGCCCGACTAGAGAGTCCCGGGGCCCATCCACTGGATGGCCGAGACTAGCCTCGCGATTCCGGTAGTGACCGGGAATTGTAACTCAAGGCTCGAGTTGTTTGACGCGGCTCGCTTGGCGGAGATCACCAAAGCGGAGAATGGAACCCGGACCTCTTCAAGATTAGTCTAGAATGATCTAGAATGTTCCAGGATCATCTAGAAGAGTGTAGTGTGTGTGTGTGTGTGACGTGTGGTGTGCTAGGTTAGGCGCCAAGTCTTGTAGTCCTAGATAAGGTTGACTTATTTTGTAACTAATCCATCTTGGATTAGGAAAGCCAAATCCTAAAAGGATTATTATCTCTTGTAACCAACTCCCCTTAGGATAAGGAGTCCTAATCCAAGGAGGAGATGGAGTAGATGGCGTCTAGGAATAGTATTAGATGGCTTGCATGCCAATCTTGAGAGTCCTAGGAGGTTTAGAACTTAGTTAGTATAAATAGCTAGGCTTGTAGCTCTCAAAGGCATCCAACTTTGAATTATGAATACAATCAAGCTTTTAGCTTACCCCTTGAGTGTTCCGTGAGAACCTCGTTGATCTCTTCTATTGTATCTTGGTTTGGCAACCAAGTGGTGAGGAAGAGCCTGATCCCTAAATCTAGAAGGTGTTTCTGTAACTAGGTTGAAGGTCAAGGAGCCCTAGGGTTTCTTCTTGTGGTGTTTCTGTATCAAGATAGATCCCTTGAACTATCCCGGTTACTTTTATCTATTCTATCTTAGTTAGATAAACCCTAAGGCTATCAATTCTCTCAAATCTCTCTCTCAAACGTCCAACGCCCTCTCTCTAACCCTAGCTCTCGTCAACTATCCCCCCTCTCCCAAATCCAACGTCCCTCCCTCTTTTCTCTCAAATCTCTCTCAAATCAAACCTCCCCTCCACAAAGGCCTCACACCAATTCCCAAATAGCTTCCCTAATCTCGTCCATCTCCCTCTCTCAAACTCCACAAAGATTTCATCTTTCCCCAACCCTAATCCTTAATCCCTCACAAACCATTCAAACCTCTCAAAGCTCTCACCTTTCTCACGTGAATCACCCTCTTTTTTGCCCTAGTTCACGTGAAGTGTCCCATATTCAGATTGCTTGCACGTCGCCTTTGATGTGTAATTGATCAAGATCCAATCTTTGATCCCATTATACATCAAAAACTCCAACGCCAAATTCAAGAATTCATCGCCTGAGGCTATATACATGAGAGCATGTGACCGTGCTCCGTACCGCCTTCCTTGTGCCGAAGAAAGACGGATTGTATCGCATACGTGTCAACAGTCATGCCATCAACAACATAACGGTTAAGTGTTGATACCTGATACCCCATCTCCATGATCTCTTGTATGAGCTTCACGCTGCAACCATTTTCTCCAAGATCGATCTCCGGAGTGGCTATCAACAAATCCGCATGCAGGAAGGGGATGAGTAGAAGACCGCTTTCAAAACCAAGGATGGTTTACATGAGTTGTTAGTGAAGTCGTTTCGGCTCTCCAATGCAACTAACACTTTCATAAGGTTAATGAATGAAGTCCCAAGGCCGTTACTTGGGTAGTTTATATTGGTCTACTTCGATGACATATTGATTTACTACAAAGATGAAGAAGTTCATGTGCTAACACCTCAAAGAAGTCTTCGAGATTCTCCGGGCTCAAAAAGTTTATGGCCAACTCGAGAAGTTGCGAATTATTCTCCCCTAAGGTGACTTTCCTAAGGTATGCGGTGTCCCGAGATGGAATCTCAATGGTTGAGGCAATCCGTTCTTAGCCTACCCTAACTACTATCACCGAAGTGCGACGCTTTCATGGCCTCGACTCCTTTTATTGGCGGTTCATCCAGAATTTCTCAACTCTAATGGCACCAATCACGGAGTGTATGAAGGAGGGAGTCTTCAATTGAACTTCTAAGGCTCAAGTGGCCTTCGAATCCCTCAAAGAAAAGCTATATAGTGCTCCAATTTTGGCCCTTCCAAACTTTGATCAATTGTTTAAGGTAGAGTGTGATGCTAGTGGGGTTGGCATCGGGGTTGTTTTGATCCAAGACAAGAGGTAGATTGCCTATTTTAGTGAAAACCTCAACGGATCTACACTCAACTACAACACCCATATGACAAGGAGTTTTACACTATGGTGAGAGCCCTTGATCATTAGTACCATCATCTACGACCCAAGCAGTTTGTGTTGCATTCAAATCATGAAGCACTCAAATACCTCAACAGCCAACACAAGTAGAATGCAAGTGACGCCAAGGGGGTAGAGTTCATGCAATCCTTCAAACTTCATGGTAGAACACAAGAAAGGGAGCTCTAACATTGTAGTTGATGCGCTATCAAGAAGGTACTCCCTATTAACATTTTTTGGTTTGCTTGCATGAAAGATTCATATAGAGATGATCCTGATTTTGGTCCATACTTTGTGGATGACTTTGTTGACCCTAAGTCCCTGTTTGTGAAACAAGAAGGTTTCTTATTCAAGGGAAACAAACTTCGTGTCCCTCAAGGACCCTTAAGAAAATTGCTTGTGAAAGAGGTTCATGGAGGTGGGTTAGTTGGACATTTTGGGTGAGCAAAACTTTGGACATGCTTAGGGAGCACTTCTTTTGGCCTAAGATTGGTGATGCTCAAGATGTGGTGTCTAAATGTGTTGTATGTCGTAAGGCCAAGAGTCTGTTTCACTAATGTTCTGCTTGGGAGAAGAGTTAGGGGGTTAAGGGGAATTAAGAAGAGTGCTTACTCCTCCTTACCTATGCTTGGGAAGGGAGCGAGAGGGGGTAAGGGGGAGTAAGGTGGAGTATGATTTATCCTTCTTTACTCCTTTTAACTCTTATTTTTTTAGCACCCCAATTTGGGGTGTAAACAAGTGTTTAATTGAATCATTACATAAAATAGAAGATGACCATATTACCCTTAACCAACACACGCCTACACATATCCCTCTCTCTCTCTCTCCAACTCACACTCTCCCTCTCTCTCTCTCTCTCTCTCACACACACACACACATCTCTCTCTCTCTCTCTCTCTCTCTCTCTCTCTCTCTCTCTCTCTCTCATGTGCACACACACACACACCCATACCTCTCTCTCTCCAACTTTCTCTCTCTCACTCACTCTCTCTCTCTCTCTCTCTCTCTCTCACACACACACACACACACACACGCACGTCCCTCTCTTTCTCTCTCTCACTCTCACACACACACACATATCTCTCACTCTCTCTCACACACACACACACATGAGAGAGAGAGAGAAAAGTGTTGTTCAGAGAGTAAAGATAGAGAGAGAGAGAGAGAGAGAGTGAGGTTAGAGAGAGAGAGTGAGGTTAAAGAGAGAGAGAGTAGGTAGAGAAAGAAGAGGAGGGGAGTAGAGAGAGAACATGTATATAGTTGTTGTATGAGTGTAATACCATGTCATTGTATTGCATATAATATGAAAGGACAAATATGTCAATTAAATACTTAATCTTATGAACTCTACTAATTGAGTTCCCAAGCAAGGGCAAATAGTTTACCCTTACTAACACTCCCATGCCCTTACCCTCTTTTACTCTTATGAACTCCCACCCTCCTTTTTAACTCCCTACCCAAGCGGACCCTAAGGGTTGTATACACCTTTACCTATTCCTCAAGGCCCTTGGGAGGATGTTAGCATGGATTTCATTGTGGCACTACCTAGGATGATTAGAGGGGTAGATGCTATATTGGTGGTTGTGGGTAGATTCTAAAAAAAAATGGCTCATTTCATTGCATTGTTTAAATCTGATGATACAGACTACATTACTCACTTGTACTTCCACGAGATTGTCAACCTTTATGGCATCCCTAAGAGGACTGTGTTTGATTGGTCAAGTTCATGGATCTTTTTTGGAGGACTCTGTGGAGGTTATTGGGCACCGAACTGTTGTTTAGCACTGCCTATCACCCCCAAACCGAAGTGGTGAATAGGGTGGTGGGTACTCTTTTGAGGAGTTTGATCAAGAGCAACATGAGAGAATGGGATTTGAGACTACCCTTGCTAAGTTTGCTTTCAACAAGGCCCCTACTTATGCTACGGGAGTTTCTCCCTTCGAGGCCTTGAATGGTGTGAATCCACTCTCAACCATCGACCTCATTCCATTACTAGTGGACGCTAGAGCTAATGTTGAGGCCTCTATTATGGCCAAGGTGATCAAGAAGGTGCATCAACAAATGAGGGCTCGCATTGAGAAAGTGAATGAGTTGTACAAGGCAAGAGTGAACAAGCATAGGAGGAGTTAATTTTTTTCAACTCGATGATCTTGCGTCTTTACACTTGTGCAAGGAACAGTTTTTATCTTTGAGGAAGAACAAGCTATTGCCAAGGGGAGATGAACCACTCAAGGTACTTGAGAGGATTGAAGACGAGGCCTACAAGGCCGGGTGAAATAGGGAATGTCTCATCCACGTTCAACCTTGGAGATCTTACACACTATCTTGAGGTGGATAAGGAGCCAACAGATTTGAGGGCGAATCTTTCTCAAGAACGGGAGGATGATACATGCCTCGATAACTTGGCACCCCGGATTAAGCTAATACTGCCCGGCAAGGTTAAGAGATAGTGATCAAGTCCACCATCAATGATGTTCATACCTTGACAAATACTTCACTCGCCCTCGTAAATTCTTGAGGTATTCCCGAGACCCCTTGGGGTCTCTTGGGCACCAACATACCCTTGGTTTACTAATAAGGTGAGTCGGGTTCAACATGGAAAGGAAGAAAGAACAATGAAGAAACAATGCATGGCAGAGCGTGTCATCCGCCTTCACGAGCGTGTCATCCACGAAAGGATCTAATGTTGTTGGTGAGTGAAAGGACACAATCATGACGACCCGTCCAGAGAGGGGGTCATGATTGTGTCCCCCCATGACACGGTCATGCCCTATGAGAATTGTCGTGTCACTTTGAAGAAATCTCAAGTGACACATCATGTTCCTGTCTGACACAATCATGTCATCAAAGGGCGTCCAACAATTCTCATAGGGCACGATTGTGTGATTTTGAGCTTTCATTAGTCTCGTGTAATTTTCCCCAACTACCCTCACTCCCAATCTAATGTGAAAGACTTAATCCTAGCCTTTGGTTTGTAATAGGGTTATTTGTGGCCCTTTGAGGTTCTCTCCTAGGGAATTTCCCTAATCCAAGCCATGTATACTTAGGCATTTTGAAGGGGAGAACACAACAGTTTATTAATGAAATGAAATGGTGTTTTGAGACCAACTTAAAACTCTCTCAAACTTTAGCCTTTCTTTGGTGGTGTTTGAATCTCTTCTCTTTACAAGTTGCTTGGTGATGCTTTGGAGTAGCTTTAGTGGAAAGTTCTTGCAGGGTTGGGTGCTTGTTGGTGGAGTGTCTCCTTTAAGCAAGTCTTGATCTTTCTAGATCACTTGGTTAGTCTTGGCCGTTTAAGGTGATCATATCCATATTTCTTGTTTCTTTTCTTTGTTAATCTTGTTTTGGTGTTGAACTTGAGATAAAAGAGTTGGTATTTTGGTGATTGTGTTGCCCTTGCTCTATTTTTGAAGTAATTTGAGTGTATGTGAATCGTAAGTTGAATATTGTCGATCCTTGATGCATAATCTGATCTATGGGCCATTTTTCCTTTATAAAGATGAGTCTTTTCATCCCTTGCATGCATCACTCTCGATCCCCAAAACTTTTTTAAAATAAATAAAAAAAATGAAAAAAATACACACACAATGGTAAAGGATTAGCATGAAGCAAACACAAAGCTGCTTGTGTGTTCCCATCTATTTTATGTTCCTTTGTCCTCATTCCACTTTTCTTGTTGGGTGTGGGGAGGTGCAATATCCTAGTTTTACTACTCAAATGAAAGAATACAAGCAGAAGTCTCATACCTCTATACATATGATTGATGTAACCTGGGCACCAATGTTTACCACACATGCAGTTGATAACCCATTTCCAAATACTGTGGCAAGAGCTTCCTGGATATACAATATGTGGCATTGATTAATGATGATATGATGTGTTCACAATAAATGAAACCCATAATTACATTAAAAGGACAGTAAATTTGCAATGATATCCATATCTTCAAAATTGAAAGGCTCGAGAATATAAGCTAAGTGGTAAACATTTCTTCATAAAGGCTAGCAAAGTCCTTATTTTTAAGTAAACGATCTGCCTAATACTAAACCTAACAGAAATAGAGAACTAACATAATATTCCTAGGCAAATTAGGAAACTTCAATTTTCCTAATAAGCATAGGAAACTACAAGGAAATATAAAACATACTAATTTAGGAATAACAATATTTAGTATGTTATATATTTCATTGTAGTTTCTTATTCTTGTTTGAATATTATAGTTTCCTAGTTTGATTAGGAATATTATGCTAATATTAGGAATGATAATATTTAGTATGTTTCATATTTCTTTGTAGTTTCCTATTCTTATTAAGTCTCTGTTTGGCCTAATTTCTAAAAAAGTGTTTTTGCTTCTTACAAATAGTTTTTATAGAAGCTAGGAGAAGTATTGAAGTGTTTGACCTAATTTATGACATAAGTGATTTTACAAAATTAAAGTGTTTGACCCACTTATGAATTTATGATATAGTGCTTTTACTAAATTTAATTGTTTAACCTAACTTTTAAAAATTATCATGTGTTTTTTTCTGGAGTAAAATTATCATGTGATTATTTACATTTTTCTCTTTTATTAATTTTTAAACAAATTATCAAATTTTAATTTTAACAATAATTATAACCGTTTAGTTATTGTTATAGTTATAATAATAATTAGGGAAATTCCAAATGGTAGGCATCAACTATTACCTATTCCAAATGGTAAACACTCTTTTTATATATTCCAAATGATAGGCTTAATTACCAAATAATTCCATTCCGTAGGCATTGTTTAACCCTGCCGTTAGAATATCATTAAAATTTAAAAAGAAAAGTGCCAATACAGCTTGAAATAAACGTCCGTCATTGAAGGTCCGCCATTAGTGAATTCGATATGCTTTTTTGGGTCTGATGATGTGCACTGGTGGGGGGCTATGGGAGACAATTTTGTTAATCTAACAAATGGGTTTGTGATTTCGAATCAAAAATTGAATAAGACATATAAGAATGATAGTTTTACTGTGAATTTGAGGAAGAATCTGAGTTGGGATCAGATCAAATTGGCTGTTGTTTGGGATTCGTCGATGGCATCTGATTTCGGGCATGTTGTGCTGGGTTGAGACGGTGCTCGTCGTCGCCGGCGCTAGTTAGGGTTAGAATGTAGAGGTTGCCCTTCTTCTCAAGTGTACACATTGTACCATACAGGTTGATGGGTTTATATTTATGGATTTTTGTGTGTGACAAGTGAGACAATTGTTTTTGAGGATGCAGAAGGGTCAAAGCCCAACATCCTATAAATAGTGGAAGACTTGAAGACTTTGATTGAAGTCATGGTTGGAGGCGAAGAATTCAGGGAGGAGATGGAAGGGCACAGCTTTTGAGTTTGAGCAAAATTCCAGTCTTGAGCGTGGAAGAGATGGAGTTCAAGACATTAATTTTTCTTTTTCTTTTTTTTTTAATGATATTCTAATGGCAGGGTTAAAATATGCCTACGGAATGGAATTATTTGATAATTAAGCCTACCATTTGGAATATATAAAAAGGGTGTTTACCACTTGGAATAGACAATAGTTAATGCCTACCATTTGGAATTTCCCTAATTATTATTATAAGAATATTATAGTTTTCTTGTTTTATTATGAATAGTATGCTAGTTTCATATTTCTACTAGTATTAGTAGCATGCATGTTTACTAAATAAGGGTTTTGCTAGCCTTTATGAAAGACTCTACATTGATTATTGAATATTGAATATTATGAATTCTTACTGATTATGCAGGAGGATGCTAAACTTTTCAAGGTAGATCCAGGTCCTTTTGATGCACCTATTGTCACTGACTCGCTCAAAGCCTTTCCCCCCTCCCAACAGCTCATACAAGGTTGTAGGATCCATTTTAAGGTGAATCTAGGTCCTTGGAGGCATATTTCGGTCATTACTGGGAGCGTTGTTCACCTCAATGTGGATCTTGTCGAGACCCTTCTCGAGCCTTCTAATGGTTTCCGAGATTCTCAACACGAATAACAAGGCGAAGTCAAGCCTGACTCTCAATTTGGGCACCAAACGGAAGAAGAATCAAACCCAAGGATAATTCAGTCATTTCACATCCAAGGAAGATCAACTCATGGACATTTTGGTCCTTTTGGCAACCTAGAGGCATTATGGTCAATCACTTTGCACAAGAGTCAAGTTGGATAGATCGTACAAGGGAGCATGAAGGTAGAAAGCCAAGGAAGCAAGGGTGACACGACCCGTGTCATTGCATGACGCGCTCGTGTCCATCCCATCCAGTCAAGCCTTGAAGAACAAAAGAACACACCTGCAAGGCATGACACGGTCATGCCCTCCCCTTAAGTAGTGATGAAACGACCGTGTGAGCCCATGACACAATCATGTCACAAGAAGAAACCTTAAAATTTGGCTGAAAGTGAGGTGACACGACCCGAGTCGCCTATGACGCAGTCGTGTCGTTCGTAGGTTTTGCCGACTGCAGCATTTTCGATCCTTCTTTTTGGGTTATCCAACTCTTTGTATTCTCTCCCTCTTTACCCTTCCCCTTGCTAATGTATCCCTTCCCCTATATATACGTCTATAGCCTCATTGTAAACGCTTACACTTGATGAATGAAGAAACGAAATGCAAAGCTTGAAAGCTCCTCCCTCAAATCTTGTTTTACTTTATTCATAGTTCTTATGGTGGTGTTACAAGTCAATCCTTTCTAGAATTTTGGTGCAATTTCCTTTAGCAATTCTTGGTTGATTGTAGTTCTCGGGTGGCGGAGATTCCTTTATCCCAAGTTCATATCCCTTTGTGTTTGTGCTCCAAATTCTAGGGTTTGTTCAAATTCAAGGGTTTGTTTGTGTTTTTCTTCTGTGTTTGTTGTTCATCTTCTCTCCATCATCCTCATCCCAAACATCAACTCAAGCATCATCGTTGCCCGCTCCAACACGCTCTGGCTTTGCTAGCCTTTATGAAGGATTCTACATTGATTACTGAATATTGAACATTATGAATTCTTACTGATTATGCATGAGGATGTTAAACTACTCTTGAATCCAGCACAGGCATGCTGAATTCTTCTCTTGAATCCAACATGGGAACGTTGAACGCACATCTTTATTCTTTATTTCTGATTCTCTATCAACTAGGTATTAGAGCAAGTTCTTGATCCCATGCTTTACCCAAACCCTAATTTCCGCTGCCATCAAAAAACTCTACTCAAATAGTCAAACCTAGTCACCGCCTTGCTGTCCCATTTTGAGTCCGCCAACCCCCAACCACTAGGTCTGGCTGTTGTTTTCTGCTGTGTTATGTACTGTTGGTTGCTGCTGTGTCTTGCTGCTTCAAGAAGCTTGTTAGAGAGTTTGTGGGCTGCTTTTGTGCTCTTGCAAAAACTCTTCAACTGTCAATTTTATTTCCGTGATTTGTTAAATTCTTGCTTTGATTTTAGGATAATTGATAATTAGTTGGTTGTCAATTAAGTTGCATGTACCTTTAAAATTACCTTCTGTTTTGGGCCAAAAAAACCACAAAAAATGCAACTTTAATTTGCATGGCGTTCCCTAGAGTTACGTTATGTGTAGAAAGAGTCGAGAGACAAGCGTTGCAAAGTCAGGCTGGGATACAAAAATATGTGAAAAGATGGAGGATTCAAACAAGGGAGTTTAAAGATGATCTATTAGAAATTTTAAAAGAATCACCTCTAGGATAGACGACTTTCGAAAGTCATCCCAAAAAAGAGTGTTTTGGGATCATAAGTCAAGTTCAGAGTCATGAAAGTTCTAGTGACAATAGGAGAGGAAGAGAGTCATCCATCTCTTACGAGATGTACGTAATCTTCAATTGATACTAAGAGTGAATAACTTGTCTCCAATGTTGACTTAATTTAGCTCCTATTTATCTATCATCCATATCTTCAATGTTGAGCACTGAGATACTTTTGAGCCTCCAATGTCTTCAGATAGTTCTACGACTTCATTTATTGCAACATCCAGATTGATGCCTATTGTGCCCTTTGTTGCCGACGTCGATAACTTTGAAGTCAATCTTGAAATAAGGTGCCTCTAAAAGCAACACATTACTACAAGACCTTGCCTACTTATGAAAATTCTTTGTCTTGGCATCTCACCAAACATATGGATAAATCAAGACTGAAAATTGAGTACGCATATTTATTTATCCCTAACAAATGTTTCATTGGCAAGAAGCTCCATCCCATCGTTCAATTGCTACCAGAGAAGATCAAAACAATGTACTATTTTCTAATGTGTAATGAAGTGAACCTGATGTTCCATATGTAGATTTTCATCATCCTAGACATCTACAAAACTCGAGGCCATTTTTTTGCGACTAGGTGATCTCCATCATTGAGCTCCACATTATTTTGGTTGCCTCTCTTCACAATAATTCTCCGGAGGCAAGTTTTTTTCAACCCGGCGAGAATGATGGAAATGCATATTATATGTAGGAATAATAACATTTAGTAGGTTTCATATTTCTTTGTAGTTTTCTGTTCTTATTAGAAACATTATAGTTTCCTTGTTTGATTAAGAATATTATGCTAGTTTCCTACTTCTATTAGGTTTAGTATTAGGCAGGTTGTTTACCTATAAATAAGGGTTGTGCTAGCCTTTATGAAGGACGCTACATTGATTATTGAATATTGAATATTATGAATTCTTACTTATTATGCACGGGGATGCTAATCTTTTCTTGAACCCAACACAGGCTCTAGAATTTAACATGGGGATGTTGAATTCAAGTTTTTAATTTTTTTTTTATTTCCAGCTCTCTATCAACTTCATATCAAAGCAAATTCTCAATCACTTGGAAAGTTGGCTACCCAAGCATAAAATCTCCTTCTCTCTCATTAACTAGCTAATGTTCAAGGTAGACATGCAATGCAAAAAATTATAAGCATAAATTTGATAATTTTCTTAAATTTTTCTAGTTAAGCTCTGTAAAATTATAAGCATAAATTTGAGAATTTTCTTTAATCACAAGTTGAGCCAGAGTCCTAACTTTAACAGCTCCGCAAGCTTCGAGTCAAGCTAGAGCCAAGCGTTTTCTAACTGAGCCGAGCCAAGCCGAGCCTAGAGGGGCTCATTTACACTCCTAGTGGGGCCAGCAAATTTTAAAACTGATAGGGGGAAAATATTTTGAAAAACAAAACTAGTCAATGGGAATTTATCGATTCAAAACATGGTTGTTTAAGGACAAGATGGCTGCATTGGAAAGATTTTAAAGTTGGCATCGCACTTTCACCGAAGGATGACTGCAATATGCAACACAATTGCCACATTAGAGTGGTGTCCGTACTATGACCAAAATGCATTTTGAATCCTTCAAGTAACGCTAGTAGCATTATTGAGTAGGGTCACAACTCTAACTGTGGGTCATGCTTTCCATTTGTACCAAGAGTTCTAGATGCAAGCAATCTTACACTTACAAACATTTCCACAGCAGAGATAGCGATCCAACTTCCAGGAAAACATTTTGAACTAAGTTGAACAAGAAATTTGAAACATTAATAAAATACAATAAATACAAATATTTATTCAATTTGGGAAACATTTTAGAAAACATTCTGACCGAATTCAAATAATTTGAAATGGTTGGCCAAGTGAAGTAATAAATACTACCATCAGGCAGCATTAAATAAACAAGGCAACTGCAATGTACTATAAATTAATCTGAATATAGGTACCAAATTACAAATATAAGGATCTTTTATTGTAATATACTTAGCTTTAGAGGTATTGGATGCAAGGTTGTTAGAATCGAGATCCTTGTTAGGATCAATAGGGGCAGTTAGAATCAGAATGGTAAAATCGGATCGAGGATCATAAGATTCTAATACACAAGGGAAATAACAAAAAAAGATCTATAATAGTTAAAATGTTAACAAATATGCACTAAAAAAGAAGTAATATGTTAAATTGTATTTAAGTGGACAACTTTAATACAGAATTTCTATTGTTATGACAAAATTTTAAAGTTGATCATGCAAACATTATCAAACTCATGTAGGATCCTGGATCGGATCGTAGGATTACAGAATCGTATTGCGATTCTAACTCATAATGTTTACTCTAAACCGGGATCGTAAGATCCTAACAACTTTAAGATTCTAGTAAGAGTTGCACCAATGGAGGGTTTTTGGATTCTAAAATTGTAGGATCGTAGATTTGGGGTGGGATTTAACAACTTTGATTGGATGATAGTATACCGAACTTTACTATTGGACAGTAATGTAATTGTGCTTTTGACTTAACGTTTATATACCAACCACGAGATGAGCGGTGGTCTGAAGTGCAGACGTGGGAATGCAGCTACCTTTTCAAATGAAGACATTATACTGTCTTTCTTTTTTCTCCCCTAACTTAAAAGAAAGTAAACCCCACTTTATATTTTTAGTGTTTGATTTATTCTATGGTCTACAATAAACCACCATTTGTATTAAACTTTTTGACTCGCTTCTTTTTTTTTCCCTTTCTTTCTCAAATGACTACTTCTGTACATCTCAATTCACACTGAGATTAATCGACATTACAATCGTTCATATGAATAGAGTAGATGTGATAGTTATAGGATATAGATTATTGATTATTCGAAATCATTCACAAGGAATTACTTGAATTCTCCAAAATTTCAAATGTGTAATGAAATCATTGAAAACTGGAGTAAGTCTTTACAAAATTATGAAACATTCAATGCAGTGATATGCTTTGAGAGGGTTGTCAATTATTTGGCAACCGACCTTGATTTCTATTGACGTAGTATGCCTTCAGATACCCAACGTTAACATAGCCTATAGTAATCCCATCCTCTCTATTCAAATGAACTATTGCAATTTCTTTTAATATTATCTTGCCGTATTTAAAAGAACCTTTTCAATCTCAGTGGGAGTTGAGATGTAATGAAATAAAGTCACTAAGAAAGATGGGAGTCAAAGAGTTAAACTCGTACATTGGTTTATCGTAAACTCTAGAAATAAAACAAACATTACAAATACAGAGTGAGTTTTACTTTTTTAAGTTAGGGGAGAAAAAGGAAGGCCAATATATTTTTTTTCGCTGGAAAAGGTAGCTTGGCCATCACATCGGAACTGTGAGCCAGCCACTACTCATTCGTGGTTGATATATAAATGATAAATAGGTCAAAAATACAGCTATATTAGCGTCCAATAATAAAGTCCTGCATATATCATCCAATACCCTCAAAGTTGAGTAGACTACAATCCAATAATCCTATTAATAAAACAAAGTAGAACTAGCATCAAGTAGTGAATAGAGGCTGTCACAGGAAAAACCTGTCAATTGAAAAGATTCTGCATCACAGGCATGCATATAACCATCCAGCATCTCAGAGGCTGTCTCTCAAGCACCACAGGGCATTTTCTAAAATTGTTCTCTTTTCTAGCAACCACCTAACTAGGCAAGCAGCTTCAGAACCGAATGTTGCAAATTACAATGCAAATGGAAAATATTGAATCTCACCTGATGGACAACTGCTGAGCCAAAGCAGAGATCTCCCAATACAATAGATAATAACTCCTTAATTTCTGTACACAAGACAAGAGTAGTGGTTAAAATTATTGTCATGTGCAAGTTATCCGAAGAATCATCCAACATTTTTACAATCTAAACGAAGTCTGCAGAGTGTCCAGTGGGCAGAGAGGACATACTGACATTGGTGTTTTTGCACTGGTTAGCCAAAATTTTGCACGAAAATCTTAAATTTTAATGATGACACCACTAAAAGTTGGTTGATATGCCTAGAAACACAACACTAAAAAAGTAAAACACTAGACATGATTTCTTTGCCTATTAGGAAAAAAGTGTTACAAATGAATGTGTTAGCATGGATTCCCAAGGAGCATACAACAAAATTCTCAAGGAGCATACAACAAAAGGCTATAAAAACATAAACACAAACCATCCACAAAAATATCATGGTATTAATTTAGTTGCTTTTAAAATTGAGAACTTTCAGCACCCTCAACATCCCTACAGTTTCTTTTACTCCCAATGCTCCAAAGATCACGAGGAACGACCCTTGCTTTCTTCTCATTCGCTTTCCTCCCAAAAATTGAATAAATAAACCGTCCAAGCAAGTAGATGGTTCGTCACTGAGTTGGAAACAACCCATGGGAACCCTAGACAGCCAAAGGCTAACTCCCAAACAGCACTTGCAAACTGACAATCAAGAAGCACTTGATCACCATTAACCAATTTTTTTTCTTTGCTCTCTAAGTTGTCACTCGTCAAAATGATCGCATAAGTAGCTTCCCATACAATCAAGAAAGAAACTTTTAGAACCAATCAAAGTTCTAGGGGTATTTAGTCTTTCACTTGCAACAGGATCGATTGTCGCTATTGTACCTGCTGATATACCTTGGAGGATACTCAAAATGGACGTCCTAAGGTGATAAATTCAACAATAGAAGATCAACTTCAAGCATCGTTATAGTCAATGCTCACATTGTACAATTTTTGTCTTATCCTAGTTTCACATTGTCCTCTTTGTACTATAGATTCCCCTCCATTTTAGCCAGTTTGTGTTGGCTTCTAAGAGCCATTAGATTGGCTTTCTATCCTGGGTTAGAAGCCTCTCCCTCCAAGACAGCCATCCTATTGTTGTAAGGGAAAAAAGGAGGCTAACGAATGTTGGATAAACTAGACTAAAGGTCAAACACCTAGCTATCTCAAATCTATCTATAAGTTTATCCAACTTTCGTGGAGTTTAAGAGTAGATTCTTTAAGGGTTCTGAGGTGGATCTAACCCTTCAACAAGGCTTAATGAACTCTCTAATCATCTTGGTTAGAAGCCCCTCCCAACAAGTAGATTCTTTATTTCCCTCCGTTGGTTTCCATTTGCACTTGGTTACTGTTTCATTGGGGCTGTCTTTGTTACCGTGAGTTTTTACTTGAACCTTTGGTCTGGTATGGTAATCCTTTGCATCTAGACCCTCAAACTCTAATCACTCTGTTTGATGTTATATTGGGTGAGATATTAAGCTTAGAAGTTGGGCATTGAGTACATATACTTTTATATGTGATTTCTTCGCATTTTGGTACAAAACAGTTTAGTAACCTACAAAATGGCGTTGGAAAAGGCTACTACAGTATTGGAACCAGCTACAACAGGTTTTTCTTTGAATAGCTTGTTAAACCCCACCAAAAAGGCAGAGAAACAAGAATTATTAATTGCAAATCTACGACCTTATTCATAAACCCTTCTTGCTTCCCCAGCTCCATCCATTGGAGACACCCAAATTTGTTCCCAAGTTCATCCTAAAATTCTCACTAAGAAAAGAAAGAAAATAGTGATCACATTTTTACAAGTGAAGAAGAAAGGGCAACAAAAGGGGCCATTTTTTCAAGCAATTTTGGATTTTAGAGATCAATTGATCAATCTCTTGATCATGTATTCCTTAGTTCTTTATCTCAATTTGTGATTAGACTAGGTGAATCTCTCATTCTCCATAGGAAGTTCTTAGTCGTCATACTTATAAGAATGGCAAACCTTTCGCTATAGTTGCAAAACCTTTTGCAATAAGAGAAACACAAGTTGGATCAACACATGTCGCCCAGGTTAAGACTGCCTAAAGACAACCTCTTTAGGACTTTGACTATGTTAAATTTGTGCCGATTTCTGGAACTGACGATTTGTTTGAAAGTAATGAAAGAAAATAGATACCGTTTTTTTTTTAGGGGGGGGGGGTGCCATAATTCCTAATTAAGCGTATCAGCGACCTGGGAATTGGAAAGCATGGGTTGGGTGGTGAGGCTTTGTACACCAAGGCTTTGTTTCTTCCCTTCCTTGTTAAAATATATCCCTCCACCAACCACAGTTGGCAAAGACAAAAAAATATATCAACGGCAATTTTGACTAATGTGAATCAGATGGTGCCATTTTTTTGACCAAGAACTAGTATAGAATTAGAAGTGATCTAGCTCAGGTCTCATAACGACTAATGAATGAAACTAATCCATTAGCAGTTTAATTAATTGAGTACGCAGGATACAACATTGCACATTTGATGGCACATGGATGTACATGTCAACCGTAGACAGAGATTGGAAAACCCCTTTGAAACTAACAGCTCAATTCTTTTAAAGGAGGCCAGACAGCTTAAACCAATTCTTTTAATATTAAGACAGGAGGCACTTCACACAATACCACACCCAATCTATATTTCAAAGGAGGCCTTATTATTGTAGCACTATTGTGGCCTTGTGCTCATCCTAGTTTTGCGAATATGTACAAGAGTTCAAATCCTATAAAACTCTTATTTAAAGTGGCACCACTCTAATATTCACATTGGTGCATTCCATACCTCTATGGATTCCATTAAAAGTGAAAAATCCCCCTCGCAAGTAAGTAAATGCATTATATCCTGTTTATAGTGCTCCTTTGATCATATTGTAACTTGTTATTACCCTTAAAACCCTATGACTAGCTTTTAATGGAGTAGGGTAGGGTTCCCATGACAACATATCAAACATGAAAGGATTTTAAACCCATTCTAGTTGTGGTGTTTTTCACCAAAACCCTAGATAAACCTTTAGTTAAAGTGTCTGCTAGATTTAGAGTTGATTTGACATAGATGATAGTTATAATACCATCTTGAATCAACTGTCTCACATAAGCAAATCTTAAGCTAATGTGCCTAGAAATCCCATTATATATTTTACTATAAGCTCGAGATAACTATCGCAGTATAAGGAAATGGCTAACATAGGTTAAGGCTACAACTTAATATCCATCAATAAGTTCCTTAGCCTTTCTGCTTCCTTTGTTGTTGTAGCTAAAGCAATGAACTCAACCTCCATACTAGACTGTGAGATACATGTTTGGCAATTAAATTGAAGAGGTTAACCATAAATAACAAAATTAATTCCCAAATATAACCATTCAACTAGGTGGCAAGATAGTAATTTTATATTTTCACCAGACTCCTATAACCTCCAACAAGTTTGTCCCTAGACAACTAAGAACATTGTTTACCCAGTTATAATTCTCGGTAATATGGTCCCCGACAAATAGTTTTAGCAAAACATCGGTACCAACTAGCAATTTGTTGTGTGCACTAGCCCAATGTTTAGTTTATCAAAACTAAAAATAATAAGTATTTTTGCTTTTCATAGCCGAACTTAATTTTATACTTAAATAGGTAATTACTTAAGTGGGTTGTTGTATTGATAAATGGACTTAGACCTTTTTAATTAACGAAATACATGCATCTACTATAAAAAAAAAGGAAAAAATAATAATTGTGGTATGCAATTTCTTTTTAAAAAGTTTCATAATCGTTCTCTTCTATTATAATTAAATATGTTATCCAACTTCTAGGTCATGTACCTCCTGCTGTGTCATACCCTTAGATGTTGTGTCCCCGTGTCTGCAATTTTTAAGGATGCCATGTGGGACCCTTGGATCAGTACCCATGTCACACACCTATGTACCGAGTCCAGGTAAGATAGATACCTCCTAAAGGATGCCAACAGTTATCCAATCAACTGAAAATGGATAGGATAACAGCTATGAAAGTTGTTAGTAACTATCCATTAAACTATTAATTGTAATAATAAAAGCAATCACTGGAAATTAAAAAAAGAGGCCAGATTATAAGTATTGCTCCTTTGCTTCAAGCTGATGTGCCAAGTACACCTAATAAGCGCCTCTAGCGCCCTACAGCCCACGCCGCGGATGTGCATGTACGGTTCAATGCTTCGCATTGAAACTTAATGCAAGCACCAGTTAGCCCACTCCATGGCTCATTCATTTATAAGCCCATAGTATTCTTTGATTAATAAAGAGCTAGAAACTACATATTTCTACCTATGTGGGACATTTATTAGGAGCAACATTTATTTCCCTCACTTTCACTAGTTATTCAATAGACTGCAACGAAACTAATAGGCGGATTAGAAAACTGTAAAAGAAATGGATCCGCAACGGTTTTCACCAAAAGGTCATTCGTTATTGATGAAATTGTGGAAGGAAGAATTAACAAGGATAGCTAGTTGCTTATTAGGCACCTCGATTATCAAAAGTCTCTGGAACAACAAGAACAACAGAATACATTATTCTGTTTGCTAATGGGAGTTGCAGTTTCTCAGCAAAAATCCACTCCCAAATAGCACGTAAATCTTCAAGCACCTGCAAAGCAGAGATGAGATGTATATCAGCTTAGACTCATAGGCACTTGAACGAAGCCATAAGAAGAGAACAAGTGCAGAAGTTCAAGTGACCAAGCAAAGGTATATGCCAATATAAACTGCATTTTGTGGTACATTAAAAAAGCAATACAAATCCCAAGTAAATTGTTTGAATGAAAGTACAATGGAGACACATATGCAATACAGGAAGGATGTCGAATCGAAGGAAATAAAAAAAAATTACATAAAAAAATAAGAATAGAGTACAACGACATAACCAAGTTTCATTCCAACAAACCACCCATCTTTGCAAAGCCGTCAAATAAACAAATGATCCTAGAGCAAATTAATGGACACAACTGACTAGAGAAGCCATCGCATGAACAACAAAACAAACAAAAGGCCAATTAAGAAACTGTTTTCTACAAGAAACCAGGCAGAAAACAATATCCATTGATCCAAGACCTCTATTCCAAGAATCAAGTCCAGATCCACGAAACCCACGTCATCCACACTCATGGATCACAGACATGGTAGGTATACTGTGGCACAGGAACCCAATTTGCTACTTAGTCAAACTAATTTAACATTTTCAGATTGTGATAACAGCTATGTTACTCGGACTCGGGTACACATGTCCTTATCGGACACAGATATGGGTGTCGGACTCGGCTATTTTAAAGAAATTTTACACATTTTCATTGTAATTTGAAGTGTCAAGTGTCGTATCCTTGTCCGGGTATCAAGGGTCGGACACGGATACGGCAGGGAAAATGAAGAGTCGGAGTAACATAGGATAACAGTACGTCCCCTACAGAGGTTGGAACACAATTCAAGGGGGGTTTGAATTTTCCCATTACTATGGTATGATAACGGTTAAACTCATAAAGAAGCATTCTTTATTTCTATCGACAAGGAAATTTGACAAAAGGAGCTATCATAACAAAAAAAAAAAAAAAAAAAAAAAAAAAATTGAAACAACCCCTAGCTTATTGACTTTATTTCTCCTTCAACAAGCGGTCGATTAACCTTACGTACGCCTTTTAAAATACAGCCAAACTCAGCCAAAGAATTATATTAAAGCTAATAACACAAGTATAGAGGCACCTAACAGTGAACAGAAGGGTGTAAAAACAAAGGTGAAAAGCAAAAGCATACCTGTTGTGCAGAATAATATGGGGAAACATTGAAGTAACCTCGGCGAATAGGCTTTCTCAAGCAATATAGCTCAGATGGGGGAATTCTTAAAGCCTCTTCACCACAGATGAACTCTCTATAACTACATCCACCATCAACACTAATCTCCTTATGTTCATCTTTTTGCATAGAAGACTCTTGATTTACATCATTGTCTACTGGACTTTCTGCACGTAGCAATCAAATATGAGTAGTGAGACAGCATAAGGAAACATCTGGTTAATCTATTGGTCTTCAAGATCATGGGTTGGCCAGGTGCAAGAAGAAAGCAGGAAGATCAGTCAGAAGAGAGTTTGTTAGAGTCAGTTGGTCAGATCTGTAGACCTGTGCAAACACTAAAAAGATCCTGTATATATAACTAAAACTATGTCATACTATAAAGAGGCATCTCCAAAGTCGGATCCTGTATATCTCTAGAAACACTAAAAAGATACTCGTTGTATAGATATACTATGTGCATATGGTTGTATTTGTTTGGGGCATTCCCTTGAGCTGAAATGATATGTACACATTATTTCAAAAACAAAATGTACACACACACACACACTCTGATAGGTGCATATACATATCTAGGGAATTTGGCATAAAGGGGCATGGAGCAGTTGTTTGTGTATCTCTACCAAAGAGGAAGCTACTTGGGAATTCTATTCAGACACTGATTGAAAATATCCACACTTCAGTATGGAAGCTCTGGGACAGCTTTCTAAGTGGGGAACAACCGACAAATGATACATGATTCTTCAAGCCTATCTACTGGAAAGGTGCAAGCAGAAAGCGGGAGGATCAGCTAGAGACAAGTTTAAAAGAGTTAATTGGTCATATGCTCTCTTTCACATGTACTCGGAATATAAACGTAAATCTCAGCTGTAACCGAGAATTACCGAAACTAATGCAGACTATGCAGTCAAATTCTCTCCCTCTCTTTATGTTCATCCCTCAAATACTCTCTACTCTCTTTCAAATTCCAAGAATTCCTGCGCGTCTTATCAATTGTATGCCAAACAACTGCTTCACTCATAAGGTTCAAACAATGATAACGGAAGGAATTTCTTGACGTATCAATAATAACTAAATACTGCTCCAAATAATATGAACACCACATAGACCTGTAATAAAACATGCTAGGAGCTGATAATTACCAAAAGTAGATGGTCGATCAGGTTTCTTGGCAAATACATCTGTCCAGGGGAGTACTAGCTCTTTCTTGCTTCCGTAGAGATTAGATCCATCTGGACGAGCCATCTACACAAATTAATTCCAAATGGACTAGTGTGAACAGTGGACATAACAACCATACGTCTCATTTGACCAATTTTAGAACACACAAAAAAAAAAAAAAAAAAAAAAACAGCATCAGAAAAATTGAATGGTACAGAAGCCCTCAAAGAGGATAAAAGAATTGGCAACCTTCATATGCTCCCTGGTCCAACACCTACATGGACTTTACATTTTCACAGAAGAGTTGCTTAGAAATAAGATTAGAGACAATTGACTCTACATTTTAGACTAACAAGCATAACTTTTCAGAAAATTGTGGATTCCAACATGACAACGGAATTCAGAAGTAAACACTCCAACACATACAGACACAAAAATGGTACCAGTTTCGCCGCTTTAAATACATACAAAAAATAAAAGGTATTCTTTATTTGATTGTAACTATAGTCCGCAGACCAAACACCCAGAGAGCCCCCTCCCCCTTCTCCAGCCCCAGAAAAAAAAAATTAAAAAACGGCCAAACCTCGAAGGCAAACTAAGAGATTACAGTGATGCCAAAAAGCCAATGCCTGAGACTTTCAAAATCAAACCTTCCTTGAATATGAGTTGGCAACCTCTTGATCCAGGGAAGGGATCTTCAGAAATGAAGCAATCTGCAGAAAACAACACAAAACAAATGTTTTCAAAAACAAACAACCAAACAAAAACCCAGACCTTAATCAAGTTCGAGGTACACATTTAGATATTGAGGCGCACATATAGATATTTCACCACAGAAGCTCTTAGCAAGTACTGATTTAGATTAGTAATAAGTACAAATAATGTAGATATGTGACTGCAATTAGAACATATGGATGGACTCAGCTATATTTTTGACACTGTAGACATACATTTCCTGACCAGTCTCATTTTTTATTTTTATTTTTGTTATGGGTAACCTATACTTTAACCAGGATAATTTTTAGAATATCCCAAATCCAAATGTGAATTAACTTACTGCATCATACGCTCTCTCACGCTCCACATGCTGAGCAGTAGTAACCTGAGAATTCAGCATCTGAAAACCAAACCCATAAAAGAAATGCAGGAACCCACAAATCAACCACCTATAAATAAATAAATAAGTAAATAAAGAAAACCTAAAATTGGGAGCATTGGAACAAAAATTAAAGAGTATTAACTGATACAACAAGAAAACCTGATCTTGGACGTTTTTTCTAGGATGCTGATTAGCTCCAGTTGTTCGCCGAGCAATGCAATGAGGGATAACCAACGGAACATCCTGAGTACCAAGTCCAACTCTAATATTTGAAGAACCTAATAAAGCGCGACAACATAAACATCGAAAACTTCAGAAATCAAAATTCACACACACGAAAGGCAAGAAGACAAAAAACAAATAGCTAGATAAAGCTTTAGGAATTGAATTATGGAAACTGGTGACAGAAAAGGGTGTTTCCGTTGAAGACAAACCTGGGTTAATCACGACCAAGTTAGCACCTCGTTCTGCAACGAATTGAGAAGGAACCACGGTTTTCAAGTAATCCTGCAATGCAAATACTATCACGGAATAGCAACTACATAGAGAGAGAGAGAGAGAGAGAGAGAGCTCACCATGGTGTCCTAGGGAGAGCGTGGCAGTAGGCCAGTCGCAGCTGAATTTGAATGGTTTTTTTTCTTTTGTATTGTTTTTTTTGGGTGCGGAGGTTGTTTCCACGAGAAGTTGAGACTCGACTAAAAGTGAAAGGGTTAGCATATTCCCCAAAGACAATAAATTGTGTCTTGTTTGATGAGTCATCAGCTGACTGTATAAATATAGGGACCAGTTATAAATAAAGAAAAGTTAAGAAAATGGAGTAATGTGTAAATATTAATTTTGTTGTTAATTCTTTTTTTATAATCGAAAGGATAGAGAATTGGGCAACGATTCATCATCTATTCAGTGTTATTTGAACTCAGATTGCAAAGTTTCAATGGTTGAATTTTTTTTTTTCTCCTATTCGTTGTTCTTCTATATGAATTTCAAGCTTCAATGGTTGAATTTGTTTTCCATCTTCTCTTCGATCGCAAACCTCCGAAGCTTCAATGGTTGAAGTTTTTTTCATCTTTATTTTAATGTTCTTCGATCTCAAATCCCAGGCCTTTCCAGATTTGATCGGCGCAATTAAGGGGGTTTCAATTTGACCGGAGTCGAAATAGCAACTTATACGGGGTTGCCCACTCCCGAGCCAATGTGATCCAGATGGAACTCCTCCTCCTCAACCCCAACTTCAGCCTCAGCCTCGTGGGTCTCATCTCGACGGCGTGTCGGCCAGTCAGGTCAGGGCACTCGACGGCGTATCGGCCAGTCAGCTCCTGTACGAGGGAGCAGAACTCGGAGAGGTTGACCTCCACCTTCGTTGGGTTGGTGATTGTTAATATTTTAGGTTCTGGGTTTAGAAAAAAAAAAAAGAGGAACTAAGCAGTCTGGATATGACGATGAAAGCTACTACGTTCATGGTTTGTGCAACTGGGGATTGATATATGATCCTTTTGTAAACAGAGTCAATTCTTCATGAAGGAAGAAAAATATGAGATCGTCCCAATTAGGTGGAGGGTGGCTGATGAATAGTTAATGTTGTATGACTTGGGAGGGGCTTTCTCCATCAATAGATTCATGCAACTAAGACTTTAGTTTACTGACCACACTTTGGTTGGTTATTGGTTGTTTGGGTTAGAATAGATTCATGCAACTAAGTTCAGCTTGCAACTTTTGGTTTTCCTTTTTGATTAGGGGCATGAATGTGGTAGTTGTTCATTATATTCTGCCAGTGTTAAAGGTATTATGTGATTTATAAAGCTAACTTCAGTTTTAGTTGCTTAGGAGCCAACATTAATGAGCATTGTGTTGGCTTTACTGTATGTGTCACACTTGGTAAATGGTAATTTTGGGTAGGCTTATTGAAGTATGAAAAGTTTCTTTACTATTTGACTATGTCTTTTTTAAGAAATTAGGTCTTGCAATTGATGTGAGCAGGGCAAGCTATGAAGTTATTAGTGTATAAATTGTTTTTTTCCCTTCTTTCTTTTTGAGTCCTGACCTGAAAATAAGAGAATGTGTGTTATTTTTTTATCAGTTCATATCATATTCATGTATATCCATATTCCAAAGTCTTGGCTTATACTTTTGAAGCTGTGAGGAAGAGTCTGAGTTGTTTTTCTTGTTTACTTCAGTATCCAGTACTTAAAATAGTTGTCTCATTCCATGGTGTACTAGAGTTGGTCTATTGCTTGATTTGTGGTGATTGGAAAGATGCAGTCTGATCTGTTAATCTGTTGTGTTTATGTAGTGGATCACTCATGTGGTAGTTGGAACTCTTTGTTTAGCATAGATACTTGTTCAGGTGTTGCTGCCTCCCAGAGTTATTCTTCTTCAGTTTGCCTACTTCCCCTGAATTAGCCGATTTCGTCATACTGTTGTTTGCGCCGGGTGGCACCTTCCACCTCTCCTTGTTCCCCTCTCTCTAAACCTTAACAATCTGTAATCACATCAAGGGTAAAGTTTTAAATGAAATCACATCCAGGATAATTCAAGAAAATACAAAAAAAAAAACAAATCAAGGATAATTTGTAGAATCTAAACAGAAAAACTAACAATATCTTATTTCAAATTTCAAACTAAGAAAACAATTTAGATTTGACGTATTGTTAAGTACTTATATAAGTAGCTCATCCGAATTCATTGAAGAACACGGACGAGTCTTTTTTTTTGTGTTGGAAATAGGTCATAAAATCAGTAAGGTACGTTTGAAATCCCAATTGATTGGTATTATGTTTATTGCCCAACATTATATGCTCTGTTTCCCTTGTCAATAATGATAGTTTTTATATTTTTTTTTGTTACAGCTCACGCACTGTCAATACTGCTGCTCTCAGGGGTGGTTCATCACACTTGCATAAGCAATCGAGGCATAAGGTAACACTGTAATCATCTGAAATTTAGTTGATATGTATGTTCTGGGTTTGGAATTGCATCTCAGCCCATACAATTGAAGAAATTTGGAATTGCATCTTTTATAGAACTAAGTAAATATTTTGATAAATTAATGGTCCAAATAAAAATTTTGACATCATTAATCAAACATACAATTTATTTGAGATGGAGGGAGTAAACTATTACTTAATTGAAGCAATGAAATAACAATAGCCAAACTATAACACTTCATAAAAGCAACCCAGGCGAAAAAAATAGTACAACCCTAATTGCCCATTTAAATGGAATCCTACACATAAATATATCTTCTAGTAAAACGGGTGTTGAAACCCTCGATCATATGCTCAATTTTGGGTGCCTATCACTCTTTTAAATGTTAACTACAGCCAGACAAACCATCTTATTCATATCATATACTTACCATTAAACCTGTCAATTCGGGCGGGCGGGTCGGTATTGGGTCGGGTGTATAACAGGTTCGTGTATAACGAGTTTGGGTAAATACAGGTCGGGTATAGGTTTTGGTCGGTCTGGGTCGGTAATACGGGTCATGATCACCGACCTTTTTCTCAGTCACTTATAACCAACAAAATTGACTATAATTAGCCGAAAATACCTATGTAATGTACCATTCCATTCCATATTTGACCACCACAACATATTACGATTGTGCAAAGATATTACTATACGTCTAAGGGGTAATTTAAACAAAATTTGGCAATCTCAAAGTCCGTAAGCATTATGCGATTTATGCCAATAGTCCACAAATGACAATCCTTCCGAATTTTTAATATATATATATATATATATATATATATATATATATGTTCAACTCAAATATGGAATATTTATCATCACATACACACGAGTACCACATAAATCCATTATCAACAACAAAATGAACCGACTTAGGACTTAACTGAATCTTAAATATTAAGTGTTTTAACCACAAAGTTGAGAAAGATTGAACATATAACACAACACCATGAAAATGAACCTCGACACGGCCCCCTATTGCTTCGGCCAGCAGGAGATGGAGGCGGAAGACCCCTCCTTCGACGACCACCAGCCACAAAACCATAAGAGAACATTTGTGTACACCGTAGACAGTAGATTAAGTGGATCTGTGGATGGATGAATGAGGAGCTTAGAGTTTGAAGGAGAGAGGGAGAGCTGAATGAGCAAAACATGAAAGCTCTGCATGTAGTAAATGAGGAGCTTAGGGTTTTCAATTTGATTTTTGAATCTTTTGCCTTATTTCCTCAACTTCCCTCGCTTTCCACTTTTCTCCCCCTTAATTTAGCCGTTTCGGCCTAATTTTTTTAATAAAGTCACCCATTTTCAAAGCATAGTCCAACCAATACAAATATTTCAATTTTAGGCATGTGACCCGTTGGGTTGACTCGAACCTGACCCGTTCAAACCCATTTTTTTTTCCGAGTTTTACGGGTCCGGTAAGTTTCGAGTCCCGGGTCGAAAAATCGTGTTCAAAACCCATTTTTTCCAGATCTGTTTGGGTCGGGTTTCTAGGTCGGGTCAGCTTTTGCCAGGTCTGCTTACCATGCACCTTGTCACCACCAAACATCAACCACTACCAACATCTCTTTGTCTTTCCATCTCGACTTAGGCTTCAAATCGAACATTCAATCCGAGAACACACACACTTCTGTTAGTTCTATGTCTTCTTACCCTTCTTGGATATAATAAATTAGAGAACATGATAAGAGTGTGTGAAATATGTGATAATATCGGGAAGTATTGTAGTCATAGAATGAGGTTGTACCGTGGATTCTATATTCCCAGTTTCCAAGCCTTTTTTTTTTTTTTAATCAAGAAGGCAAATTTTCCATTATCAAGGAGGCACGTAATTGGGGACCAAAGATACAACCTAAGGATCAAAGAAACGACCAGACTCAATGACTCACTTTAAGGGCAGTGAGACAATCTGTCAAAGCAAGAAAAGAAGTTAAAACCTGGACTTTATGACAGTAACAAATCTATACAATAGTAGTATATTCCCTATAATCTGAAAGTGTACAACGTCTTGATCAAAATTGTCTTCTTGAGTTTATAGAATTGCTCCTTAACTGATATATCCGAGGATTTGCTGAAATATGATGTGGTATGATGATGATGATCCTTGATACTAATCTTCACCCTTTGAATTTGGGAACAACAATCTCACCAACACCAATATCCTAGAAATGCTAGATCCTTTCTCTCTAATCCACTTCCGCTCTAAAATCTGGCTCTGCAAAGCTAAAAAAAATTCCCAACTTCTATCACCCTTTTTTCATAATTTGATCATATTAATCTGTAACACCCTGGAAATTCAATTATGAAAAAGTCAAACACTAACTAACAGTAATAGCGGAAGGTTTTTTTTTTTAATTGGGCGTTACTGTCGTATCCCCGAAGGAATACAAGGCAAGAAAGGAAAACTAACAACTAATCATTAATTACTTCCATTTAATAAACAAAAGAAACTTCAAATTCTAGAACAACATAAACTAAACATTATTATCAAAACTTCTAACTTCAAATCTATCGTCCTCACTTCTAGTTCCCTTTTCCCATCACAGAACTCTTCACCTGAAAATAAAACATTTAAAAACATGAGGAGGACTCAATGATGTCTACCCCTAAATGTTAAAACAGTTTAAAATCCATTTCAATTTATTTTTGGGGGAGAAGTGAACAAGTCAAATCTTTTCGAAACCAACTTTCTTTCCCAACCAACCAAACCATCTTTCAGAATTATTAAGCGGGCGGGCCTTGCTTATTTGGCCCTCAAAGTCAAAAGACTTCACAATAATCATATCACAATCTCATCACAATCTCAATCTCAATATCAATCTCAATCAATCACAATCTCAATCATACGGATGACCATCCATTTCATACACGATCTCAATCAATATAACTAACCCCGGGGAAGTAGCACCTATCAGGCATCCCTGATCTCTTGACAACCCCCCTACAGGATGCCGAGAACCTGGTCTTCGGGGGCGTTGCCCGAACCCGCATTTACGTCACGTTTGAATCATTATTCAGGTTTAATATCATAACATTCCAACTCAAACAATCCAATCCAATCCAATCCCAAATTTCCAAAACCATTTCCAAATCACACACGTAACAGACTGTCCACATTTTACCAAATCAAAAGAACATAATTCGACATCCAAAATCGACAGTCAATTTTCACAATAAAATCCCTTCGGGATGCAAATCGCAAAACAACTTAAAATCAACCAAAACAATTAAAGTGCATCCCAGCAAGATTTAGGACATAGACATTACCTGAAAATTCTTCTCCTTACTTCAGAACACACTTGAACTCACTAGATCGAACGCGCCTAAAAATAACGAAATTTCTGAATTAAAAACGTGTCGTACGGAGTTAACGCAATCTATTTTCCACCTGGCCCACCCGTAGGAACACTATAAGGTTCCCATCATTCACAAATTAACATTTTAACGTATCTCACATCATCTAACTATCACATAACACAAACACTCCCATATTACAATCAATCTAATAAATCACACATAACAACACATTCATTCAAAAGAGATAACTGGACAGATTGCAACGTCTGGATAAAACGAACCATAACTTGACTTCCCGACATCCTATGGGTATGGTTTTAGATTTTCTGGAAACCACAGGATGTCTACTAAAACTCTTATGTTGACCCCGACACCTAAAACACCTCTTAAGGTCCTCAAAAACAGCCAATTACACAACATGTCCAGATCTGACCTAGGTATGGTAATCGGGGTATAACTCGACTTTTATAGCTCCAAAGTCCGATTCGCAAAATTCCTATGAAAGCTAACATCCTAAGGTATTTTCAGACC
Source organism: Portulaca oleracea (assembly GCA_029582165.1). Taxonomy (NCBI): domain Eukaryota; kingdom Viridiplantae; phylum Streptophyta; class Magnoliopsida; order Caryophyllales; family Portulacaceae; genus Portulaca; species Portulaca oleracea. The sequence continues at coordinate 37,335,791 of CM055868.1, forward strand.
AAATGGTAGGGCTAAAGCTCGACTACCCAATTTATGGTGAGCGTTCTAACGCGACACAGCAAATCTGTCCAAAATTGACCTATTTTTATTTCGGGATTTTCGATCCTAACTCTAATCAAACTATCCCAGAACTGCAAATTGAGATTCTAAATAGTCTACTAGGGTCCACTACTTGCCCTTTCACCCCCATAGCACAACTAAGGTCGATTTACACATATACTAGCATAACTTCTCACAATAATCAAATCATTTTCATTAAACATTTTCTTTATAACATAACGTAAAGGTCAACATAAAACTTGAATTTTCGACATCGAAACTTTATGAAATAAATCACACCCAGCAAGAATTCTAAACCTTCACTCAAGACCAAAATTTGAAGTAATTTTAGAATAAATAAAATCGATAAAATTCGTATTAACAATACCGCACAAGATATAACAAAAATAATACGATTAATACATCAAGATCAAAACTTTACTAATCGCAATAAAATTAAATTTGCAAAAACCATAAGAAAATTTAAACAAGGCCCTTTTAAAAGATATAATATAATAATAATAATTATAACTTAAGGTTTTAACTCGAAATCGTAACATAAAATGAGATTTAAAGCATGCATCATTACGCCATTATAACACAAGAAATCAAATTTAATAACTTAACCAAAACCTAAATCATGCAAAATCTAATACGAACACCAACCCTTGGTATAATCTATTCACAATACGCCATATTAGTCATAACTCATACATATAAGTAATTAGTACATGATCTACACACAATACTCATGCATCAAACAAAAGTACACATCTTACTTACAATTTATTCAAATTATTTCCAGAACTAATCCTAATTAACTATAGCATAATTCACATATTCCATCCAATATTTGACATACTAGCTAGGAAAAGATTAATAATTTAATATAACACCAAACACTTTGTGCAACTAGATGTAAACACGTATTTATATGCATGAATACTAGCTACCATGATTCAGATTATAAGGAAAGATAATGCTAAGCATAAAACATAAAGATAATAATAATGAAAATGGAGGAATAAAACAAACGTAGGGTTTAAGGTTTTACGTAGATCACTGGGCAAACTTGGCGGCGGTCCGACGAGGTTCCGACAACGTAGGCGACGGGGTTGGCAGAAAGCGGCGAGTCCAGCGACGACGACGGCTAGGGCATCGACGTCCAGTGGTGGTAGTAGGGCTGCGTTCGAACTCGGTAACATCCACATCGACACCACACAAACTGAGCGGACTGTGGCTTGACGTCAGTCGGGACCGGTGCTAGCAGCGGCATCTGGGCAGGATGGTGGTGCGACGATGATGCGGTGGTGTCCGGGGTGGCTGCGGCGGCGCGGCGGCAGAGACAGAGACGAGAAAAGAGAGAGGACAGATCGAGAGAGAGATGGATGAAGAAAGAAAGAGAGAAGGAAGGTTGGTGGTTACTGCGGTGGCCTGCGGCGGTTTTCTGCCAACGGCTGTGGCGGGTGACTTCTCTGGGCGGCAGTTACAACAACAGTATGAGGAGGGAAAGAGGGGGAGGTAGATTAGGGTTAGGCTTAGGGTTTTGGTTTATCATAAATATCTATTTATATTAAAAACAAAAGAAATTAAAAGAACTACAAAATAAAAGAAATAAAAACCTGCTACTAATAATAGTATTTAGGAAAACTACAATAAATTTTAATTTTCTAAATAATAATAATTACCACATAATAATACAACTAAAAACACATAATTCACAAATATTTAAAAGAAAGACCTATAAAATCATAAAATATTAATCACATGAAATTACCAAATTACTCCTCCTCCAACGTAACATAGAAAAATTTACTAAAATACCCTTGTTAGTCTTTCAACGGTCCTACGAGCTCAAGTGTTAGCAGAAATAATCGTCGGTAAAATCTCAAAATTTAACGGAGTCAAACTTAATTACTAACAACGTAACGATCAACGCATTCGAAATTTTCGGGATTTTACATAATCAATCCAACTTTTTGCTTTATATATAATTACCTTGTAATTACAACCCTTCATCTCTTTTTTTAAATATGTATATGGGCAATCAATTTTCAGTTCTGGGTGTGTTTTTCTTGTTTTTTTTTTCTGTAAATATTCTGCAATGAATCTCGGCGAACAAAGCAGCAAAGGAAGACTGAGAATTTGGATAACGAAAAGTGAATGTAGCACTGTGACCACTGAATTAGAGACAGAGGAAGAATGAATATTTTTAAGAAAATGGATATGTTTTCTTTGTAAAATGAGGTGAGAGAAAACAGAGCGATAGAGACTTCGTGGATGTGGGAGATTGTTTTTTTGGAGCGTTTGATGTTGAGATAGTTGATTCCTAGGTTTTAGGAAGCAGTTACCAGCAATTTTGGTAACCATTCGGGCGGGATGGATTATTAGATTGAAAATTTTACCATAGTTGAAATTTTTTTCAATTATTATAATAGAAAATTTCATAACCACTAATTTATAAAAAATAAATCATATATATTTAAAAAATTTATATCTCACTAAATAGGATTAACTATTGTAATAAATTGCTTTCATCAATATATTTTGATTTTGATTTTTTTTATGGTGGAATTAATGATATTTACTATTTTCAACTATGATAGTTGAAAAAAATCACTTTTAATAGAATATGTTTCAAATATTAAATTTTGTAAAAAAATTATATTTTAACAAGTATGATTACTTGTTGTCACAAATTCTTTAATCAATATATATTAATTTGAATTTTCTTAAATGTTTATTTCAGGGGAATTATTCATTTCCATTACCATAGTTGAAAAAAATTTCAACTATGATAGAATCTTCCTTATTAGATATGGTAATTTGAAAATTTTGACATACGGAAGTTTTCACTTACCTTTACAAAGAGGGACAGTTTTTGAGAGGATAGACAATTGTTAGGTATTATTAAGTGTATTTAGAAAAAGTAAAAATAAAAAAAATTAGAATGCATGGAAGATGGGGGCGGGAGAGATTGTCATAAACATTAGTTGTGTTTTCCAATTAGGAGGGAGTCAAATGATTAACTACGCTACGTCATTGACAGAATGTGACAAACTCCAAGCTTCTACATACAAAAAAATCAACAGCATCAACCGTCAAATTCCTCCCCTGTTTTTGCTTTTGTTCCATTTTAATCAAATCAAACCGCCATTTCACTTCAAAAAAATTCCTAGAATTGTATGTTATCCTTGAATTGAATTAATTATGTAACATTTGGTCTCTATTTGGCAGTAATTCACATTTTAGTTGGGATATAAGTTAATTTGACATTGATATAAATGAATTTATTTTGCAGATAATGGATCCATATGAATCAAAATATGAAGATTTAGGTGAGACAAATGATGTAGTAGATGCGAACTTGGGGAATGATGATCTAGAACTCAGTAGTGATGAAGAAGATGATGAAGGCTTTCCTCCTGAAAAGGCAATGTCATTTTCTTCATTGAAGCGTGCTCATAAGTATCTGAAAAATATGGCCGTTTAACTGGTTTTGGAATCGTCAAGTACCACAATGTTAATAATAAAGCTGATGGAACGTTGGTGCGTCAGATATTTGCTTGTAACCGTGTGGGTACAAGGAAGCCGAATGATAAAAAGGGGGGAAGGAAACAACCAACCACTAGAACGCAATGTCCAATGAGAGTATCTGTTTCGAGGGAAATTGATAGCTGTTTTGAAATTGTGAACGTCAATTTAGAACACAACCACGATATGGATCCGGAGACATGTAGATTTATAAGCCAACATAGGACGTTAGATCCTAATGTGAAGTTAGGATTGGGGACCCTTGATGCTGCCGGGGTGAAAACTAGTAAAAGTGTAAGCGTGCTGGCGATTGAAGCAGGTGGAATAGAGAACATGGCGTGCTCTTCGAGAGACTATTGGAACCATCTCGATAGCTTTAGGAGGCTAAAATTGCAAGAAGGGGATGCAAATGCTCTGCATAAGCTTTTTTTTAAGGATGAAAGATGTGAGTCCAAACTTTTACTACAAAATTGATGCATACGAAGAAAATCGACTATGAAATGTGTTTTGGGTAGATGGTAAGAGTAGAACTGCGTACAAAGATTTTAGCGATGTTGTGACATTCGACACCACATATTTGCTGAACAAATATAAAATGTCGTTTGCATTAATTGTGGGGGTGAACCATCATGGCCATTCTATACTATTGGGATGTGCTTTGATATGTAATTAGCGTTTGTACCCATGCTATGCATGGGTTAATATGCCTTATTGGTCGTTTTTTTATTTAATGTTTATTTCCCTTTTGAATTCGTTGTTTGGCTAAATGCGCGATACGAAATTTACAAAAAAGTTTTCATTTTTTACTTTGTCAAACACATCTTAGATCTGTTCAGTAAACAAAAAGTTTGTTGTACTAATACATATTTTAATATCCATGATCTAAAATAGAAAATCATATGTAATTGAGTTTCTTTCTTGGAATTGTAGTTTTCATTTTATTGTGTTGTACTTGATGTTCATCGTTGTTGTTGTCCTCTTGAGTATTGTTGTTTTTTTCTTGCTATTGTGTCAAATATTTCCATTTTGATGATTGTATTGTAATAAAGTGATTATTATATCATAAACCTTCTCATCATATTAATACAGATGATTAATTTTTTTTGAAGGAATACAAATGGATATATTAATCCACATACATCATGATACTAAGCCACAAATAGTAATTTTAGATATTTCTCATTCTTAAAGTAAGTGTTGAATTGGTACAATTGATAAAGGTAAACATGAGTTTTGATAAACATAAATTTGATATTTTTGAGTAGTAGATGGAAATTATAAGATATAAAATTGCTTATGTTCTCCTATGCCAGTATTAAATTTTGAGCGTAATGTTTTATGGGGATACATGAAAATATACTATTAATATTAAAATAAATTACGAATGAGGTAGAGGATGAAACTAAGATTGACTGCATTAACTTACACAAAACAAAAAATTATTCATAATATTTCTGTGTATTTTTTAACGTTGGAGTTATTTATTTTATTATTTATCATTTGTTATTTGTTATTTATTTTGATAATAAAAGTATCCTTGACGTTTGAGTTTGAGTTTTGAGTTTTGACTGTAGTTTTCTCTTATTATTTGCAGTCAGTAGGTAGTGGCAGTCCATAGTCCACCAATTGCTATAATATTAATGTAAGTTTGAACTGTTGCTGGTATTATTATTCAGCGAGGCATTTATCAAATTTTATACCCTGGGGCTCCGTTACAACATAATATTGTATCAGTTACAGTAGCTTTTGGCTGTCTTTTCTATTATTGTTTATGTGGAAAAGAAAAAAAATTGATGGGGGTTATAATTATCGAACAATAATGTTGTATAATAATTGATTTTTTTAAAAATATTTTTTTTTATATGCGTGACACATGGCGACTTCTTGTTGGTTTTGTTTTGTTTTAATATATTTAATAGATGAGGAATTGCAAACATTTGAACGACTGTTAATATTCCATGAAATTAAAAGTAACCTGATCCATCAAATAAATAACATGGAATTACAATGGAATTAAAAATAACCAAAAATAACCAAAAATAACATTGAATTAAAATAACGGAAATACCATGGAATTAAAAATAACATAATCTATATAAGCGGAAATAACATGGAATTAAAATAACCTAAACTATGAAAGCGGAAATAACATGAAATTGAAAAAATACTTAGTCTATTAATATTGGATGATTGGCATCGTTAATGTCAACTATTGACATTAGGAATACCGCCTCCTTCTCCTCCTCCTTCTCCTCCTTCTCCTTGTTCTTCACGGACAAGACCCAAATGTACCTCTGGTCGAGCCAACACTGTGTTACCGTGCTCATCGGTGCGGTAGAATAGGTCATCTTCGTCAACTGCTATGAAGTTTCCGAAATGGTTAAATTCTTCCTCAAAATTCGTTGTAAAGTTGATATCCACCCTAAGCCAGCAAGTACCCACGACTTTCCTTCTCGGCCAATTAATGGATCCTCAAATAGTTCCCTCATGGACGTACGAATTTCGACTAAATTCCTCGAATGTTGTTGAGCAGCCATTTCAATGGTTGAATTCGTTTTACTGCTTGATGATTTTAGAGTGAAAAGGCAATAAGGATGACTAATATAAATTTCTGTTTATGTACCTCTAACTTGTTTAACATAAATGATGAAATGTTTTTATGACTAACTAGTCTTTATCCCTTGCGATGCAGGGGCTATTCTATTTTAATTGCCGATTTTTGATTTAATTGTAAGCATGTTTTCTCTGCAATGATGCTCAATTTGTAAGAATTTTAGTCTTAATGTTCTCTCGATGTTCATTCTTATTTTTCCTATAATTGGATCAAATATATTGTTATTAAATTTTTTCCTTGATTTATTTTAGTGTCAATCATTTGTATGATTGTAACTTTTGAATTTAAAATATATTTTATGTGTAGGTTTAAGATCAACATTAGTAAAGTAATGATAAATTGAACTTTTTAATTTTGCACTTTATTTGTAGTCATATAAATTTGTAAAACCTCGAGTTTTAGGAGGAATGGAACCGTTAGTTTCCTTACCGGACCGTTATGGTGAAGTTTAAGTTTCGAGGACGAAACTTCTTTTAAGGAGGTGATGATGTAAAACCCCGAAAAATCCAAAGATGTTGACCGTGACGTCGTTAGTAAATTAGGTTTGACTTCATTATTTATTATTATTCGTCTGTGTTTATTTATGCTAACGCTTGAGCTCGTAGGACCGTTGAGGGGCTAACAAGGGTAGAATAGTAATTTCCACTGGTTAATATTATTATGTGATTAATTACGTGAATATTGTTTGCTATGTGATTATATGATTATTAGTATTAATATTATTATTACTATTATTAGTAATTCTTTAAATCTGTTTTTAGCTTAATGGGTTGGGTTAGGAATAGGATTAGTTAATTGGGCCTTAATTAGGTGTTAGTATAAAAGCTAAGTATTCTCTCTCAAAACCCTAATCTCCATCAAACCCTAACCCTAGCTTTCTCCTCTCCTCTCCCTCTCTCTCTCCCTTGGCCACCACCCCAGCCGTGCCACCAGACGGCCGCCGCCACCACAGCCGGAAACCACCGTCGACACCACCGGCAACCACCGCAACCATCGCAGCCACCCTCCTCCCTCTTTCTTTCTCTTTTCTCTCTCCCTCTCTTTCTCCCTTGCTGTCGTCCGCATCACGCTGACCACGGAGACGTCATCACCGGCCACGCCGCCACCGCCTAGTCGTCCGTACACCGCCAGATCACCGAGGCGATCGCCAAAGACCAAACTCGAGGAAACCGAGGCTGCTGGTGGTTGTGATGCGAACCATAGTGTCGAGATTCGAACCGCGCCACCAACACCACAGCACAGCCGCTGCTGTCGCCGCCCCTGACCGCCGACCTTGACCCCGACGCCAACACCCCCGACCTCCGTCCACTCAGTCGCCGGGAAAACCGCAAGAAACCCCCCTCGAAACCCTACGTAAACCCTAAAGCCCTAACCCTAATTGTTTTCTTTTTCCTTTATTATTCTGTTTTTGAAATATTATTATTATTATTATTATTAATATTATTATTATCAGTTTTATTATTTTTATTTTTGTAATTTTGTAATTTAGGGAAATTATTTGTAATCTTGTTCTTGGTTGTAATTATGTGTAAATTATTATTTGTATGTGTAATTTGTTTACTTGATATGTGTAATTTTATGTTATAAAATTGTAATTAGATTAGGTTGTAATAGTTGGTTATTAGGTTTAAAGGTGTTTCTTTATAATTCTTTATTTTCTTTATGAATTATGTAGACCACCATATTATTATATGCACGAAATTGGAAGTTTAATATCTAGGTTAAATTCTTGTTTTACAAATTAGGTTGTTTAAATTAAATTAAATCTTTGTTAGTAATTCGTTTCTTGCTAAATCTTGATTCTTGAAAATTAATTAGGTTTCTTGTTTCATTAAGTTAAATATTATATGTTCTTTTATTTTTTTTCTTAGGGTTCATTCTTGTTTAATTCATGTTTAATCTTGACTAAATAAGTTAGGTTGAGTTTATTGTTTATTAGTTCTTGGTTCTTGATTTAATCTTGTTTAAAAGAAATTAGTTTTGTTTAGGATTCTTGATTAGAAGTTTAAATGTTTATATGTTCTTTATAGTTTATTTACATGTTCTTAAGGTTTCTTCTTGTTTATTGGTTAAGAAATTCATGTTTAGGATAGTGTTAATATTTCATGCATGACTATTATAAGGTTAGTATTAGAATATATGCACATAAGGTATGCCATGTTAGTGTATGATATTTTTATGCATGTTTTAGGATTAGATTAAATTATTAAAGTTGATTTCATGTGTTGCAATTTGGTTTTGATGATGGGAAGTTTGATGTTTGAACCCTAAGTTAAGTTGGGATTTATACCTTAGACCCTAGTTACTGTTTTGAGCCCAAATTAGGACCCCGGGATCGAATGGTGGAAGTTAGAACTGAAATTATAAATTAAATAAGAACCAGTTATCGGGACAGTTTCGTTAGTGTCTAAAGATCGTGTTGCCACGGTTAGTGTAGTTGTCTTTTGATCAAACCCTTTGGACTGGAGGTTCCCTTAGATGTTAGGAACCGTAGGAATTTTACGGATCGAACGTTTGATTTGTATAGCCCGAGTTATAACCGTTTTACCAGAACCTGTCAGAACTGGACCAATGGGAAAGACGGGTGTTTTTAGGGTCCTTTGGGACTGATTTGGGCTTAGCCATCAACATAGAAGTTTTAGTAGACATCCCGAGGTTTCCGAAAAGTCCAAAACCAGACCCGTAGGATATCGGGAAGTCGAGTTGTGACCCGTTTTATGTGAACGTTATAATCTGTCCTCTGCTTGCTTCTATTTATAATAATTGTTGAGTGAAAATAATATGTGATCTTGTTATGTGTTTTCTTGGAGGTGTTAAGTGTAATTTCGTAAATGATAGTGTAATAACCCACCCCAAAATCATGTTTAATTATTTATTAATCACGGTAATTATCTAAAGATCGCGTTATAAATTTTTCGCGTTTATGTTTATTTATTTATTGAGTTACTTGTTTATTTATTGTTATCGGTGACAAGTCTCGTGCAGGAGATGGCTAAGATGCCGATTTATCGGCTTAAAAATTTACTTTTACATGTTTGTGCATTGAGTTAAAGTATTTCAGGTTGTACGTTTTACGTTATAAATTTATTTACCGAGAAACGGCTAATATTTACATATTCCGATTTATATATATATTTTACCGTTCCAATTTTAATTTCTTACATTTTATTCCCTTACATAATTTCAAGAGGTAATTTTCCACCTTATTATTTTAATTCAAGTGTCATTGTATTTTATTTTTACGTTGCCTAATTATTATCGATATATTTTATCTTCTACAAAAACCCAATATTTCAAGTTACTACAACAATTACCATTTAATTACTCCTAATGTTATCATCCTATTATTATTTTTAATTAAGGTTTTAGTCTTATTTATTGTTAGCTTTGGTAATTGGATGATAGTTTTAAGTGTGTTTTAAATGTTTAGTAGAAGGGAGTCTCAATACACTTCACTTCTTTTCAAATTTGAATCAAATTAATTACTTATAATTTATTTACTTAAAATTAGGTATTTAAATTATATTTTCAGATTTCAATTAAGTTTAGTTAAGGGTGTTTTAGTTAAGTGGAGGGAGTTTATAATAGTAGTGTTAGTGTTAGAGACCCATTTTTTATTTCAAACCCACACCCAAGCTCTTTCTCTCTCTACACTCTCCTTCCCTCTTCCTCCTCTGCTGGCTGTCCACCCCCAGCCGTTTTCCGGCCATTTTCCGGCCAAATTCCGGCCATCCGCCGCCAGCCTCGGCCACCACGCACCACCCCCTTCCTCTCTCTTGTGTTTTCATCCATTTTTAACTCCAAGGGTAATCTCTCAAACCCTAATTTCAATTCTTTTATGTCTAATCTGAAATTCTATGTTTAATCTATGTTTCTTTTGTTAATTTCATCTCTTTTACTCTCTTTATTCATGAATTCAAGTATATAATTGTTTTGGTTAAGTTAGGGTTAAGTTTGAAGAACATGCATGTTGATTTTCAAGTGTTTTGTGAGGTTTTAAGTTGATTTTATGGTAGATGATGAATTGATGATGATGCATGTGGGTTTCTTATGAGTTTCTAAGTGTTTAAGGGCTGAGTTTATGTTCTAAGTTTATAAATTAAGAGTTATTATGTTAATTTGGGTGAATTAGTGAAGTCTTGTTGCAAGAAATTCAAGGCTATGTTTTATATGTTGAATTTGTGTTGAATTCATGAATGCATGTGGGTTTAAGGCCTTTGATGAAGAGTTTTTCATGGTTTATATTCTGGAAATATGGTGGATTAAGGTTTGATGAAGTTTGGTTAAGTTCTATTATGATTAAGAGTGGAAAATCCAATTAAAAGATGAGTTTTAGGTGTTTTAGCTACTGTTTTCAATTCTGAAATTTACAGAATTATAAAAGTGAGATTTTGCCCAAATTTCTACTCCATTGGATAGCTTAAGGTGTTAGCAAACCATAGGCTTTGGAATTTCGAATTTCCGACATGTATAGCCCGAGTTACGACCAAAACCGTAACCTCGCGTTTTTAAATACGATTTCTGAGTCAGTGTGTTGAGGGCTATTTTTCGTCCCTTTGGAGACCTCTTTGGTTTTTGTGGTAAACATGAAAGTTTTAGGCCATGTTGTGAGCTTTCCGGAAAGGTATAGTTCATCGTCATACGATATCGGGAGTGTGATTTACGCCCCCGGGAAACCGGGCTGTCCAGAATAGTTTTCTGCTCAAAATAACCTTTGTAAATTGATAGCTTTTGGGCCTCAAATCAACCCAATAGGGAGTTCTAAGTATAAATGTGTCATGGGTAGATATTGTCATCATAGAGCCATGTGTTTAAGGCTAAGTGTACCATTTTGGAGTCCTAAGTAAGTCTTATGTATACTCTTCAAGAGCTACTGTATTAGTAAGTCCTTATTTCCTATATTTCTTTAAGTATCATGTTCAATATCTTTGCTCTATCTAAGATTCCTTCTAGCTTGATAACCTCCAATGTCTAATTCAATTCATTCCTCATTTCATAGTTCATTAATCCAAGCTTGCTTTTATTCACATTTGGACATGTATATCTTGCTCCATTTCGTCTTTTCATTCCATATCGTATTATCGAACCATATTTGAACTCATTATTTTCGCATCCGAGCTTCCAATTTATAATCATCCTATTCATCATTGATTCAAGCTTATTCTCTTGTATTCAAGCCCTTTTATTTGAATCACCTTCTACGTCATATTTCTCATGTTTTTCCGACCCGAAAAGCCTAAAGTTTCATATACTCAGCTTCTGTACGGGCCCATTTTGGAGCCCTTCCACTCATTTTTAACTTCTGGTTCTGTTGACAAAGTTGTAGATTATGATTTTCCCTATCCCGAGATGTACTCTTTTACTTGCTTTGATTTTCCTACCTCAAGTTATGCTATAAACACTATTTTACTATAACCTGAAATTTTATTCTTAAAGCTACTTCATTTTTATTTACTAAGCCTCTAAACTTATGAATCTAATTTAGAACCATATTCGGTTCTTCATTTCTACTTATTCTTATCTTAGTTGACAAGTTTCTAAAGCCATCTCCAAGCCGAGCTATGCCTTAAAGTCTTTAGCGTTCCAAGGTGCATAAATTGTCCAGCTTTTTACTATCTAAGTTATATTCATGGTTCATTCTATTCATGCCATGTCAAGTTTTATGATTTACAATGTCTTTACATTTAATAGTGGACCCACATTCTATGCTTATATTTACAGTTATGTTTTTAGCACTCCTGATCAGAGTGCCTTGACTGCTTGATGTCGCATCGCTAGCAGTCAATCATTCCAAGTTTAGATCAACTTGGGCATACGCGTGTGTGAGGTGCTTGCACCGATCGTAAGGGTTCCACCTACTTTCTATCTTCATTGATTTATGGTTATGCATATGTTTATGTTCATGTCATGCAAGTCCTATTTTAACCCCTTCCCCGTTTTCAAAATGAATTTAAATGCCGGCACTGAAACCGTTTTCGAACGATTTACGTGCTGGAGGTTTACGTACTGAGTGTTTCCCCACTCACTTTTGCGATGTTTTAATGTTTTGTTTTAGGAGGTTCGAGCTCCCAAGGCAAGGACAAGTCGGTTCCTAAATAGTTCAAGGATCTCGAGGTAGTTCTTTGTGGAATCTATTGGTTATCAAGAACAAGCAGGATCTTTTGGAATTGTTCTAGTTTAAGACATGTTAAGTTTATGTATTTTTTTATCCCAAGGTTGTATAAGTTTTAATGTGAAGATTGTAAGTTATCTTGTGGTTTTTGGAAGGTTTTTGGAAGTTTCTTTGTTGTGGTTGCCTTGTCTCTTGTGGGAGACGGCGGTAATGCCTCGACCTAAGGTGTTCCGCTGCGCTAATCGCGGGCTTAGGTTCTCTAAGTGGATGTTTAGCTCCTCGTCTCCTACCCTTGTTCATTCTCAAGAATCTTTATCGGAATCCTTTGTTTAATCTCAAGAATCTTTATCAGATCCTATCGTTTTTATCAGTTCAGTGTGTTAAGACATTCAATGACCTGCCTTTGGTGGCTCGTTACCAATCCATGAACAAATTCTTCAGGACCATTACCTACTCTCGTCTGTTGATGACTCGTTATGTCTCCAAAGATAAAACTTCATTAGATTCACATGACTCTCCTTACTCGTTAAGGTTTATCTTTTCCAGGTGATGGTCATGTTCTATCATGAATCTGAACACTCTTTTCAAAGCTTAATTTCCACAAACGTCTTACCTTGTTTAAGATCAATAGCTTATGCTCTATTATTCCAGAAAGTTACCACAAAGTATTCATACATTCCAAACTTTAATTGTTTTAATTCGGAAATCAGAAGACCGATCCTGATAGCTTTCTTCTCCAATTCAAGGCATCATTTGAATCAAACTTCATCTCACACTCATATTGTACTTTCCCCTCTTAAATTCACCTTTACCGTCACAAGTTGGCAACCAACTCGGTCGATTCTAACCATTGCTTATTTTCAAGAATTTTTAGGAGAGCCGCTAATTGTTATAATCACTCTAGCTCCTTAATGTTATGTTCACACTTTATTGACATCTCTTTCTCTTCTTACCTTCCTTTAGGGTAAGTGCTTTTCTTTCTAGCAATGATCCACTCCTATATCCAGTAGGGATGTACTATATTTATCCTATCATGTTTCTCAGTTGGTCACCTTTTCTCCTGTTCCGAAATAACCATCATTCTCAGTAAGGATCTACAGTGTATATCCAGATTTTGGCTTAAATGCAAGTTACTACTCGATCAGATATCAACAATCTATGCTTTGCACATTCCAATCAATTTTTATCCCGCATTCATGCATTCCCGATACTGATTTTCTTAATTCACGAATCTTAATTTAAGTCTTACCTTATTCATGAAATCATTGTTATCATCATCTTTGGCAAATATGCTATCTTTTGTTGATCCCTGTTTTCTTAATGGATATACATGCGTCGTTGGACTAAAGAATACCTTTATCCCTCCGTGTAGTTTTAAAGCTTTAAGTCCACCAGTGTAAACCTTTGCTTTGTTATTCATTTTCAAAATTCATGTTCTTACCTCTTAATTGATGGCATCTTCTTGTTATCGTGTTTTCTCCCGTGGCTGTTGGTGCCTTTTATAAGAAATAGACGTCTTGACGGAAGTTAATAAAGGGAGGGAAAAATGAAGCGTAGAAATGTTAGTTGTATGGGAGTTTATGATATCTGAGGTAAAATGGGAAAGGTAGAGAAATCGCTGTTGAAGGAAATACTAGGGACCTTCGGGTCAAGACTTCTTACAAGTGGGTGTTTATGAAATCAAGAATATAGAACACTTGAAGAAAGATCAGTCCTTCTTCCAAAGGATATAAAAGCCATATGGATATATTTGAGAAATAAAGTGTTCTTGCCATATAACCCATGATGGGAAGAGGGTGCTCAGTTAGTTAACGGAGATAAAACCCGTGTTTTGGGACTCGTCTTAGGAAGTGATGCCAAGAGAAATAAGTTCAAGGATTGTACAAATAATCAGCGTAAGGTGCTCGTCACTATGTTGACCATAACCTTTAGATGAGATACGATATCATGGAAACATGTGGAAGGAATGGGCAGACAACGTGCCTACGCCAGACTTGCTAAAGAGCGACAGCTGTTCGCCAAGTTTCCAAAGTGTGAATTTTGGTTAAAAGAAGTAGCATTTTGGGACATATAGTCACGATAAAGGGATCCAAGTGGACCCTAGTAGAATTTCCGCCGTTCAAAGTGGGCAAGACCCTCTACAACAAATAGTGCGAAGTTTCTTAGGTATGGCAGGATATTATAGGAGATTCGTACCGAATTTCTCTAAGTTGGCTTTACCGTTGACCAACCTTCTCAAGAAATCGACTCATTTCGAATGGTCTGACGAGTGTGAAGAAGCCTTCCAAGTGCTCAAGAAGTTAACGATCGCGGTGTTATCCCTTCCCGAGGAAAGAAGAGAGTATGTGGTATATAGTGGTGCGCCCATCAAGGCTTAAGGTGTGTCTTGATGCAAGATGATAAGGTGATCGCATATGCGTCCACGCGATTAAAGCCTTACGAGAAAAATTACCCCACTCATGACCTAGAGCTAGCGGGGGTGTTTGCCTTGAAGATTTGGAGGCATTATCGTATGGAGTTCATACGACTATCTTTACGAGCACAAAAGTCTCAAGTACATATTTACTCGAAGGAGTTAAATCTAAGGCGCGAAGATGGCTAGAACTTATCAAGGATTATGATTTAGATATCCAATACCATCCTGGCAAAGCAAACGTAGTGGCTGATGCCTTGAGTAGGAAGACTCAGCATGGAAAGTTGACCTGTCTAGAGGTTCTCCCAAAGCTGCAACAAGAGCTATGCAAAGAAAATATTGAGCTAGTTAAGCAAGAAGAAGTGACCAGAAAGTTAGCTGCTTTATCTCTTCAGCCATCTATCATTGAGGAAATCAAGACAGAACAGATGAATGATCCTGAACTCAAGAGAATCATGGATAATCTTGTCATAAAGGGATACCGGGTTCCAGTCAAGATTTTGGAGCGCGTTGCGAAAGCTTTTGGTACGCGACTCGGTGTTAGTAGCTCATACCATCCGAGAGTGATGGTTAAACCGGAAGGGTTAACCAGATTGTGGAAGATATGTTGTGTGCATGTGTTACGGATTTTCAAGGAATCGGGATCGATTTCTCCCACTCGTAGAGTTTTCATATAATAATAGCTACCAGGCCACTATTAAAATGGCCCCGTTCGAAGCACTCTATGGCAGAAGATGTCGAACCCCACTATGCTGGGGAGAGTTAGATGAAGCGTTGATCATAGGTCCGGAACTAATCCAAGACACAACCGATAAGGTCCGAGTCATCCAACAGCACATCAAGACTGCTCAAAGTCGGCAAAAGAGTTATGCAGATAGAAGGCGAAAACCTCTCGAATTTCAAGTGGGTGATCAAGTTTTTCTTAAGATTTCTCCAACGAAAGGGGTTCGGAGATTTAATATCAAAGGGAAATTAAGCCCACGTTTTATTGGGCCATATCCGGTGATAGGAAAGATCAACCCGGTAGCCTACCGAATAGAGTTACCTTCTAGTCTAGGAAGGACCCACGACGTTTTTCATGTGTCGCAACTCCGGAAGTACGTGCCGGACCCAAAGCATGTTCTAGCGGAAGAGCCGCCGCTTTTGGCCGAAGATCTAACGTTCGAGCAACAACCAGTCCAAATTCTGGATCGACGGATCAAGAAGCTACGCACGAAAGAAGTCCCATTAGTCAAAGTGCTGTGGGCAAATCAAGATACCTCAGAAGCCACGTGGGAAACCGAGGAAAGCATGATAGAACGTTACCCTCATCTCTTTTGAGGTAATCCATCACGTTTTTAATCGCAATCAAGTTTCGGGGACGAAACTTCTTTTTAGGGGGGGAGGATGTAATAACCCACCCCAAAATCATGTTTAATTATTTATTAATCACGGTAATTATCTAAAGATCGCGTTATAAATTTTTCGCGTTTATGTTTATTTATTTATTGAGTTACTTGTTTATTTATTGTTATCGGTGACAAGTCTCGTGCAGGAGATGGCTAAGATGCCGATTTATCGGCTTAAAAATTTACTTTTACATGTTTGTGCATTGAGTTAAAGTATTTCAGGTTGTACGTTTTACGTTATAAATTTATTTACCGAGAAACGGCTAATATTTACATATTCCGATTTATATATATATTTTACCGTTCCAATTTTAATTTCTTACATTTTATTCCCTTACATAATTTCAAGAGGTAATTTTCCACCTTATTATTTTAATTCAAGTGTCATTGTATTTTATTTTACGTTGCCTAATTATTATCGATATATTTTATCTTCTACAAAAACCCAATATTTCAAGTTACTACAACAATTACCATTTAATTACTCCTAATGTTATCATCCTATTATTATTTTTAATTAAGGTTTTAGTCTTATTTATTGTTAGCTTTGGTAATTGGATGATAGTTTTAAGTGTGTTTTAAATGTTTAGTAGAAGGAGTCTCAATACACTTCACTTCTTTTCAAATTTGAATCAAATTAATTACTTATAATTTATTTACTTAAAATTAGGTATTTAAATTATATTTTCAGATTTCAATTAAGTTTAGTTAAGGGTGTTTTAGTTAAGTGGAGGGAGTTTATAATAGTAGTGTTAGTGTTAGAAGACCCATTTTTATTTCAAACCCACACCCAAGCTCTTTCTCTCTACACTCTCCTTCCTCTTCCTCCTCTGGCTGTCCACCCCAGCCGTTTCCGGCCATTTTCCGGCCAAATTCCGCCAGCCGCCAGCCTCGGCCACCACGCACCACCCCCTTCCTCTCTCTTGTGTTTTCATCCATTTTTAACTCCAAGGGTAATCTCTCAAACCCTAATTTCAATTCTTTTATGTCTAATCTGAAATTCTATGTTTAATCTATGTTTCTTTTGTTAATTTCATCTCTTTTACTCTCTTTATTCATGAATTCAAGTATATAATTGTTTTGGTTAAGTTAGGGTTAAGTTTGAAGAACATGCATGTTGATTTTCAAGTGTTTTGTGAGGTTTTAAGTTGATTTTATGGTAGATGATGAATTGATGATGATGCATGTGGGTTTCTTATGAGTTTCTAAGTGTTTAAGGGCTGAGTTTATGTTCTAAGTTTATAAATTAAGAGTTATTATGTTAATTTGGGTGAATTAGTGAAGTCTTGTTGCAAGAAATTCAAGGCTATGTTTTATATGTTGAATTTGTGTTGAATTCATGAATGCATGTGGGTTTTAAGGCCTTTGATGAAGAGTTTTTCATGGTTTATATTCTGGAAATATGGTGGATTAAGGTTTGATGAAGTTTGGTTAAGTTCTATTATGATTAAGAGTGGGAAAATCCAATTAAAAGATGAGTTTTAGGTGTTTTAGCTACTGTTTTCAATTCTGGAAATTTACAGAATTATAAAAGTGAGATTTTTGCCCAAATTTCTACTCCATTGGATAGCTTAAGGTGTTAGCAAACCATAGGCTTTGGAATTTCGAATTTCCGACATGTATAGCCCGAGTTACGACCAAAACCGTAACCTCGCGTTTTTAAATACGATTTCTGAGTCAGTGTGTTGAGGGCTATTTTTCGTCCCTTTGGAGACCTCTTTGGTTTTTGTGGTAAACATGAAAGTTTTAGGCCATGTTGTGAGCTTTCCGGAAAGGTATAGTTCATCGTCATACGATATCGGGAGTGTGATTTACGCCCCCGGGAAACCGGGCTGTCCAGAATAGTTTTCTGCTCAAAATAACCTTTGTAAATTGATAGCTTTTGGGCCTCAAATCAACCCAATAGGGAGTTCTAAGTATAAATGTGTCATGGGTAGATATTGTCATCATAGAGCCATGTGTTTAAGGCTAAGTGTACCATTTTGGAGTCCTAAGTAAGTCTTATGTATACTCTTCAAGAGCTCTTTGTATTAGTAAGTCCTTATTTCCTATATTTCTTTAAGTATCATGTTCAATATCTTTGCTCTATCTAAGATTCCTTCTAGCTTGATAACCTCCAATGTCTAATTCAATTCATTCCTCATTTCATAGTTCATTAATCCAAGCTTGCTTTTATTCACATTTGGACATGTATATCTTGCTCCATTTCTTTTCATTCCATATCGTATTATCGAACCATATTTGAACTCATTATTTTCGCATCCGAGCTTCCAATTTATAATCATCCTATTCATCATTGATTCAAGCTTATTCTCTTGTATTCAAGCCCTTTTATTTGAATCACCTTCTACGTCATATTTCATGTTTTTCCGACCGAAAAGCCTAAAGTTTCATATACTCAGCTTCTGTGGGCCCATTTTGGAGCCCTTCCACTCATTTTAACTTCTGGTTCTGTTGACAAAGTTGTAGATTATGATTTTCCCTATCCCGAGATGTACTCTTTTACTTCGTTTCGATTTTCCTAACTCAAGTTATGCTATAAACACTATTTTACTATAACCTGAAATTTTATTCTTAAAGCTACTTCATTTTTATTTACTAAGCCTCTAAACTTATGAATCTAATTTAGAACCATATTCGGTTCTTCATTTCTACTTATTCTTATCTTAGTTGACAAGTTTCTAAAGCCATCTCCAAGCCGAGCTATGCCGCCAAAGTCTTTAGCGTTCCAAGGTACGCAAATTGTCCAGCTTTTTACTATCTAAGTTATATTCATGGTTCATTCTATTCATGCCATGTCAAGTTTTATGATTTACAATGTCTTTACATTTAATAGTGGACCCACATTCTATGCTTATATTTACAGTTATGTTTTTAGCACTCCTGATCAGAGTGCCTTGACTGCACAAGGTCGTCATCGCTTAGCAGTCAATCATTCCAAGTTTAGATCAACTTGGGCATACGCGTGTGTGAGGTGCTTGCACCGATCGTAAGGGTTCCACCTACTTTCTATCTTCATTGATTTATGGTTATGCATATGTTTATGTTCATGTCATGCAAGTCCTATTTTAACCCCTTCCCCGTTTTCAAAATGAATTTAAATGCCGGCACTGAAACCGTTTTCGAACGATTTACGTGCTGGAGGTTTACGTACTGAGTGTTTCCCCACTCACTTTTGCGATGTTTTAATGTTTTGTTTTAGGAGGTTCGAGCTCCCAAGGCAAGGACAAGTCGGTTCCTAAATAGTTCAAGGATCTCGAGGTAGTTCTTTGTGGAATCTATTGGTTATCAAGAACAAGCAGGATCTTTTGGAATTGTTCTAGTTTAAGACATGTTAAGTTTATGTATTTTTTTATCCCAAGGTTGTATAAGTTTTAATGTGAAGATTGTAAGTTATCTTGTGGTTTTTGGAAGGTTTTTGGAAGTTTCTTTGTTGTGGTTGCCTTGTCTCTTGTGGGAGACGGCGGTAATGCCTCGACCTAAGGTGTTCCGCTGCGCTAATCGCGGGCTTAGGTTCTCTAAGTGGATGTTTAACCCCGTGATTAAGGTTGGGGTGTTACAGTTGTGGTATCAGAGCCCAGGTTTTTCGTTGAGTATTTGGGAATTATAGAATTTCTTAAGTTATGGATCCTCCCTTAAGGAGAAAGATAGGCATGTGAGTACAAGCCTTTATATGATGAGTATGAGTATGATAAGTGATATGTTGGGAATTGTAGGTGAGCATGAAGCTCTATATATTGGTTTAGTATGTAAATTGTTCTTCCGTGCAGGTTTTCAAGACTTTGTAATTTTGGGAATAGCTCTAATTACAGGGGAAGTGCTGCCGAAATTCTCCCAAAATTTTAAGAAAGTTTGTAGTCAAAATCCCTAAGGGGGAAACTAGGTGAATTGAGTTGAGCCTAGTAACATATGCAAGTAAAGTCAATGAATCTAATGGGAAAAGTATGAAGTTTATCAAGCATTTCCTCAAAGTCTTTGAAAATTATTGAAAAGTTTATAAAGTGAGTCCCAAGTGGGACCATGGCATAGGTTTTAAATGTTAATATGGATGAAAAGTTTTAAGGTAGTCCGAAAAAGGGATTAAATCTATGAGGTTTAGAATTGTGAAGCAAGCCTAAATCAATTTCAAAGATGAAATAAAAGTTTCTCAAGTCGCTCATAAGAGGTTAACTTGGTTGAGTCTCGAACCTTGTCACAAATTTATTCCTTTTATTTGCAAATAGTCGTTTATTTTGGCCATGATAAGATTTTAAAATCTTGCATTGTATTTTATGTATGGTATAGATGGATAACGATGGTAACCCCCTCCCGAATCCGTTCGCAATGTTTGTGGACCCCGCCACCAACGTTCACGCCCATCTTAAGGCGTTGCAAGATGTTCTCGATGCACATCATACCGCAAATCCCAAGTCCGAATATCACGACGGCGTCTGCCGAGCCCGATGTCTTTTAGCGACTCTTCCCACGAGCCCGTGGGATGATATCCGAGACCGTACCGATTGCTTATACGGGAGAACCGGACGCCACGCATGGTGTGTTAACTACATAGGGGCTTGGAACCAGATTGTAATGGAGATAATGATCACGCAAGCTGCACAACCCTTAGGTCTTTGCGTCAGCAAGTTAGGACCCTACCTTCACGAGGTGATAGGCTTACCGGCGCCTACCAACGCGGGAAAAGCACCGGCTCACGTGTTCGCTCCCCCGGCGGATGACGTCCGTCTACACTTTTCACCGTACCTCACCGGACGTTCAATCGTCCCGAATCTATCGTCTTATGGGGAGTCTACGCCTACCGCTCAAATAGCTGGAAATGAAGAAGAAGATCCTAGTATGGATCTAGATCAAGACGAGGTGCGCCCCGAACCAAAACAGATCAAAGAATGTGAAGCAGGAACGTCTACACCTGCCGCCCCGATGGAGAACGATTTCGATTGGACCGTGTGAAGAGGACTAATGATTATGGTTAAGGGGCATCTCATCATGAGAGTCTACTCTGATTGGCTCCTGTGTAGGGTTAGCCGGAAGCTAACATTTGCTAAGCTAAATGACCGAAGTGACCCTTGTGGTTGACCGATTCTTCTGTCCTAAGATCCTCTCTTGTAACTAGATAAACTATGCTAAATTTATGGGGCCTCCCCATGCCTTTGGTTAAAGGGAGGCATTGGAAATAATTTGGGGGACTTTAGAATTTGTTTAGTGTTAAAATGTATTGCGGATATGGTTGAAAAGGGGTACCCTAAGGACAAAAGGAAGGGGCATCCTCACATTCTAGGATGTTTATATTGGTATCATATGTTGAAGGTTTTTAATTATCAAGTACTGGTGCTAGCCATTTAGGGCGACAAGTTTTACGTTGTTATAGAGTCGAAGGAAATTAGTTGGAGTTTCCCCTACTATACGAACATGCTTGTGGATTTTATAGCCAGGTGAGGCGAGGAAAGCCTCATGAGAATGCATTTGACTACAAGCCGAAGATATATACCGAATAAGTTATAAAGTGGTGATGACAATAAGTTATGTTGAATAAGGGTATACTCCGTGGTAATGTTGGAATATGTTTCAAAGATCGGGGAAATCAACTTAAACTACAAGGTCCTCAGTCTAACACAGAATAACTACGCGCCCAGGCACATGCTCATTCCGCCACTAGGATAGGAGAAGTTGCTTTTGGAGGATAGCTATTAACGAACAACCATTGCAGGGGATCAAATTTCTTCTGTATGACTTTTATACTTCAAGTTCATCGCTCAAGTTCAACTTCTAATTCTTGCTCTCATTGGACATCCTCCTAATAAAGTTTACCCTCTCATTGCAATATTAAAATTCAAGCTCCTCTCCTACCCTTGTTCATTCTCAAGAATCTTTATCGAATCCTTTGTTTAATCTCAAGAATCTTTATCGAGATCCTATCGTTTTATCGATTCGGTGTGTTAAGACATTCAATGACTGCCTTTGGTGGCTCGTTACCAATCCATGAACAAATTCTTCAGACCATTACCTACTCTCTGCATTGATGACTCGTTATGTCTCCAAAGATAAAACTTCATTAGATTCACATGACTCTCCTTACTCGTTAAGGTTTATCTTTTCCAGGTGATGGTCATGTTCTATCATGAATCTGAACACTCTTTTCAAAGCTTAATTTCCACAAACGTCTTACCTTGTTTAAGATCAATAGCTTATGCTCTATTATTCCAGAAAGTTACCACAAAGTATTCATACATTCCAAACTTTAATTGTTTTAATTCGGAAATCAGAAGACCGATCCTGATAGCTTTCTTCTCCAATTCAAGGCATCATTTGAATCAAACTTCATCTCACACTCATATTGTACTTTCCCCTCTTAAATTCACCTTTACCGTCACAAGTTGGCAACCAACTCGGTCGATTCTAACCATTGCTTATTTTCAAGAATTTTTAGGAGAGCCGCTAATTGTTATAATCACTCTAGCTCCTTAATGTTATGTTCACACTTTATTGACATCTCTTTCTCTTCTTACCTTCCTTTAGGGTAAGTGCTTTTCTTTCTAGCAATGATCCACTCCTATATCCAGTAGGGATGTACTATATTTATCCTATCATGTTTCTCAGTTGGTCACCTTTTCTCCTGTTCCGAAATAACCATCATTCTCAGTAAGGATCTACAGTGTATATCCAGATTTTGGCTTAAATGCAAGTTACTACTCGATCAGATATCAACAATCTATGCTTTGCACATTCCAATCAATTTTTATCCCGCATTCATGCATTCCCGATACTGATTTTCTTAATTCACGAATCTTAATTTAAGTCTTACCTTATTCATGAAATCATTGTTATCATCATCTTTGGCAAATATGCTATCTTTTGTTGATCCCTGTTTTCTTAATGGATATACATGCGTCGTTGGACTAAAGAATACCTTTATCCCTCCGTGTAGTTTTAAAGCTTTAAGTCCACGATGTAATCCTTTGCTTTGTTATTCATTTTCAAAATTCATGTTCTTACCTCTTAATTGATGGCATCTTCTTGTTATCGTGTTTTCTCCCGTGGCTGTTGGTGCCTTTTATAAGAAATAGACGTCTTGACGGAAGTTAATAAAGGGAGGGAAAAATGAAGCGTAGAAATGTTAGTTGTATGGGAGTTTATGATATATGAGGTAAAATGGGAAAGGTAGAGAAATCGATGTTGAAGGAAATAATAGGGACATTCGTGTAAAGACTTCTTACAAGAGGGTGTTTATGAAATCAAGAATATAGAACACTTGAAGAAAGATCGATCCTTCTTCCAAAGGATATAAAAGCCATATGGATATATTTGAGAAATAAAGTGTTCTTGCCATATAACCCATGATGGGAAGAGGGTGCTCAGTTAGTTAACGGAGATAAAAACCCAGTGTTTTGGGACTCGTCTTAGGAAGTGATGCCAAGAGAAATAAGTTCAAGGATTGTACAAATAATCGGCGTAAGGTGCTCGTCACTATGTTGACCATAACCTTTAGATGAGATACGATATCATGGAAACATGTGGAAGGAATGGGCGGACACGTGCCTCGCGGACTTGCTAAGAGCGGCAAATGCTCGCCAAGTTTCCAAAGTGTGAATTTTGGTTAAAAGAAGTAGCATTTTTGGGACATATAGTCACGATAAAGGGATCCAAGTGGACCCTAGTAGAATTTCCGCCGTTCAAAGTGGGCAAGACCCTCTGATCGTGCGAAGTTTCTTAGGTATGGCGAGGATATTATAGGAGATTCGTGCGAATTTCTCTAAGTTGGCTTTACCGTTGACAACCTTCTCAAGAAATCGACTCATTTGAATGGTCGACGAGTGTGAAGAAGCCTTCCAAGTGCTCAAGAAGAAGTTAACGACTTGCGGTGTTATCCCTTCCCGAGGAAAGAAGAGAGTATGTGGTATATAGTGGTGCGCCCATCAAGGCTTAAGGTGTGTCTTGATGCAAGATGATAAGGTGATCGCATATGCGTCACGATTAAAGCCTTACGAGAAAAATTACCCCACTCATGACCTAGAGCTAGCAAAGGGGTGTTTGCCTTGAAGATTTGGAGGCATTATCGTATGGAGTTCATACGACTATCTTTACGAACAAAAGTCTCAAGTACATATTTACTCGAAGGAGTTAAATCTAAAGGCGAAGATGGCTAGAACTTATCAAGGATTATGATTTAGATATCAATACCATCCTGGCAAAGCAAAGCGTAGTGGTGATGCCTTGAGTAGGAAGACTCGGCATGGAAAGTTGACTGTCTAGAGGTTCTCCCAAAGGCTGACAAGAGCTATGCAAAGAAAATATTGAGCTAGTTAAGCAAGAAGAAGTGACGAGAAAGTTAGTTGCTTTATCTCTTGACCATCTATCATTGAGGAAATCAAGATGAGCGGATGAATGATCCGAACTCAAGAGAATCATGGATAATCTTGTCATAAAGGGATACCGAGTTCGATCGAGATTTTGGAGCGCGTTGCGAAAGCTTTTTGCACGCGACTCGGTGTTAGTAGCTCATACCATCCGAGAGTGATGGTTAAACCGAGAGGGTTAACGTTGTGGAAGATATGTTGTGTGCATGTGTTCTGGATTTTCAAGGGAACTGGGATCAGTTTCTCCCACTCGTAGAGTTTTCATATAATAATAGCTACCAGGCCACTATTAAAATGGCCCCGTTCGAAGCACTCTATGGCAGAAGATGTCGAACCCCACTATCTTTGGGGAGAGTTAGATGAAGCGTTGATCATAGGTCGGAACTAATCCGAGACACAACCGATAAGGTCGAGTCATCCAACACACATCAAGATCGCTCAAAGTCGGCAAAAGAGTTATGCGGATAGAAGGCGAAAACCTCTCGAATTTCAAGTGGGTGATCAAGTTTTCTTAAGATTTCTCCAACGAAAGGGGTTGGAGATTTAATATCAAAGGAAATTAAGCCCACGTTTTATTGGGCCATATCCGGTGATAGGAAAGATCAACCGGTAGCCTACCGAGTAGAGTTACCTTCTAGTCTAGGAAGGACCCACGGCGTTTTCATGTGTCGCAACTCGGAATGCGTGCGGACCCGAAGCATGTTCTAGCGGAAGAGCCGCCGCTTTTGGCCGAAGATCTAACGTTCGAGCAACAACCAGTCCAAATTCTGGATCGACGGATCAAGAAGCTACGCACGAAAGAAGTCCCATTAGTCAAAGTGCTGTGGGCAAATCAAGATACCTCAGAAGCCACGTGGGAAACCGAGGAAAGCATGATAGAACGTTACCCTCATCTCTTTTGAGGTAATCCATCACGTTTTTAATCGCAATCAAGTTTCGGGGACGAAACTTCTTTTTAGGGGGGGAGGATGTAATAACCCACCCCAAAATCATGTTTAATTATTTATTAATCACGGTAATTATCTAAAGATCGCGTTATAAATTTTTCGCGTTTATGTTTATTTATTTATTGAGTTACTTGTTTATTTATTGTTATCGGTGACAAGTCTCGTGCAGGAGATGGCTAAGATGCCGATTTATCGGCTTAAAAATTTACTTTTACATGTTTGTGCATTGAGTTAAAGTATTTCAGGTTGTACGTTTTACGTTATAAATTTATTTACCGAGAAACGGCTAATATTTACATATTCCGATTTATATATATATTTTACCGTTCCAATTTTAATTTCTTACATTTTATTCCCTTACATAATTTCAAGAGGTAATTTTCCACCTTATTATTTTAATTCAAGTGTCATTGTATTTTATTTTTACGTTGCCCAATTATTATCGATATATTTTATCTTCTACAAAAACCCAATATTTCAAGTTACTACAACAATTACCATTTAATTACTCCTAATGTTATCATCCTATTATTATTTTTAATTAAGGTTTTAGTCTTATTTATTGTTAGCTTTGGTAATTGGATGATAGTTTTAAGTGTGTTTTAAATGTTTAGTAGAAGGGAGTCTCAATACACTTCACTTCTTTTCAAATTTGAATCAAATTAATTACTTATAATTTATTTACTTAAAATTAGGTATTTAAATTATATTTTCAGATTTCAATTAAGTTTAGTTAAGGGTGTTTTAGTTAAGTGGAGGGAGTTTATAATAGTAGTGTTAGTGTTAGAAGACCCATTTTTTATTTCAAACCCACACCCAAGCTCTTTCTCTCTCTACACTCTCCTTCCCTCTTCCTCCTCTGCTGGCTGTCCACCCCCAGCCGTTTTCCGGCCATTTTCCGGCCAAATTCCGGCCAGCCGCCGCCAGCCTCGGCCACCACGCACCACCCCCTTCCTCTCTCTTGTGTTTTCATCCATTTTTAACTCCAAGGGTAATCTCTCAAACCCTAATTTCAATTCTTTTATGTCTAATCTGAAATTCTATGTTTAATCTATGTTTCTTTTGTTAATTTCATCTCTTTTACTCTCTTTATTCATGAATTCAAGTATATAATTGTTTTGGTTAAGTTAGGGTTAAGTTTGAAGAACATGCATGTTGATTTTCAAGTGTTTTGTGAGGTTTTAAGTTGATTTTATGGTAGATGATGAATTGATGATGATGCATGTGGGTTTCTTATGAGTTTCTAAGTGTTTAAGGGCTGAGTTTATGTTCTAAGTTTATAAATTAAGAGTTATTATGTTAATTTGGGTGAATTAGTGAAGTCTTGTTGCAAGAAATTCAAGGCTATGTTTTATATGTTGAATTTGTGTTGAATTCATGAATGCATGTGGGTTTTAAGGCCTTTGATGAAGAGTTTTTCATGGTTTATATTCTGGAAATATGGTGGATTAAGGTTTGATGAAGTTTGGTTAAGTTCTATTATGATTAAGAGTGGGAAAATCCAATTAAAAGATGAGTTTTAGGTGTTTTAGCTACTGTTTTCAATTCTGGAAATTTACAGAATTATAAAAGTGAGATTTTTGCCCAAATTTCTACTCCATTGGATAGCTTAAGGTGTTAGCAAACCATAGGCTTTGGAATTTCGAATTTCCGACATGTATAGCCCGAGTTACGACCAAAACCGTAACCTCGCGTTTTTAAATACGATTTCTGAGTCAGTGTGTTGAGGGCTATTTTTCGTCCCTTTGGAGACCTCTTTGGTTTTTGTGGTAAACATGAAAGTTTTAGGCCATGTTGTGAGCTTTCCGGAAAGGTATAGTTCATCGTCATACGATATCGGGAGTGTGATTTACGCCCCCGGGAAACCGGGCTGTCCAGAATAGTTTTCTGCTCAAAATAACCTTTGTAAATTGATAGCTTTTGGGCCTCAAATCAACCCAATAGGGAGTTCTAAGTATAAATGTGTCATGGGTAGATATTGTCATCATAGAGCCATGTGTTTAAGGCTAAGTGTACCATTTTGGAGTCCTAAGTAAGTCTTATGTATACTCTTCAAGAGCTCATGTATTAGTAAGTCCTTATTTCCTATATTTCTTTAAGTATCATGTTCAATATCTTTGCTCTATCTAAGATTCCTTCTAGCTTGATAACCTCCAATGTCTAATTCAATTCATTCCTCATTTCATAGTTCATTAATCCAAGCTTGCTTTTATTCACATTTGGACATGTATATCTTGCTCCATTTCGTCTTTTCATTCTATATCGTATTATCGAACCATATTTGAACTCATTATTTTCGCATCCGAGCTTCCAATTTATAATCATCCTATTCATCATTGATTCAAGCTTATTCTCTTGTATTCAAGCCCTTTTATTTGAATCACCTTCTACGTCATATTTCTCATGTTTTTCCGACCCGAAAAGCCTAAAGTTTCATATACTCAGCTTCTGTACGGGCCCATTTTGGAGCCCTTCCACTCATTTTTAACTTCTGGTTCTGTTGACAAAGTTGTAGATTATGATTTTCCCTATCCCGAGATGTACTCTTTTACTTCGTTTCGATTTTCCTAACTCAAGTTATGCTATAAACACTATTTTACTATAACCTGAAATTTTATTCTTAAAGCTACTTCATTTTTATTTACTAAGCCTCTAAACTTATGAATCTAATTTAGAACCATATTCGGTTCTTCATTTCTACTTATTCTTATCTTAGTTGACAAGTTTCTAAAGCCATCTCCAAGCCGAGCTATGCCGCCAAAGTCTTTAGCGTTCCAAGGTACGCAAATTGTCCAGCTTTTTACTATCTAAGTTATATTCATGGTTCATTCTATTCATGCCATGTCAAGTTTTATGATTTACAATGTCTTTACATTTAATAGTGGACCCACATTCTATGCTTATATTTACAGTTATGTTTTTAGCACTCGATCGAGTGCCTTGACTGCAGGTCGCATCGCTTAGCGATCAATCATTCCAAGTTTAGATCAACTTGGGCATACGCGTGTGTGAGGTGCTTGCACCGATCGTAAGGGTTCCACCTACTTTCTATCTTCATTGATTTATGGTTATGCATATGTTTATGTTCATGTCATGCAAGTCCTATTTTAACCCCTTCCCGCTTTCAAAATGAATTTAAATGCCAGATCAAACCGCTTTCGAACGATTTACGTCTTTGGAGGTTTACGTACTGAGTGTTTCCCCACTCACTTTTGCGATGTTTTAATGTTTTGTTTTAGGAGGTTCGAGCTCCCAAGGCAAGGACAAGTCGGTTCCTAAATAGTTCAAGGATCTCGAGGTAGTTCTTTGTGGAATCTATTGGTTATCAAGAACAAGCAGGATCTTTTGGAATTGTTCTAGTTTAAGACATGTTAAGTTTATGTATTTTTTTATCCCAAGGTTGTATAAGTTTTAATGTGAAGATTGTAAGTTATCTTGTGGTTTTTGGAAGGTTTTTGGAAGTTTCTTTGTTGTGGTTGCCTTGTCTCTTGTGGGAGACGGCGGTAATGCCTCGACCTAAGGTGTTCCGCTGCGCTAATCGCGGGCTTAGGTTCTCTAAGTGGATGTTTAACCCCGTGATTAAGGTTGGAGTGTTACAGATAGGAACCTAAGTGTTCCTAGGGGATGGGTTAGGTAGTTAATAGTTAATACTAACTTCGTTAGAACGCGTTTTGATTAGATAATTATTCTTATTCTAGGCCCGAGTTAGTGCGTGACGATAGTGAGCTCAAGTGTGTTCTCCTTATTGCTGTACTGTGACGTTATTCAGGTAATGTCTATGCTCTAATCCCCACCGGGATGCTCTTTAAATGTGTTTTAATGTTTTCTAATCTGTTTTGAGAATTGCATCCCGAAAGGGGGACTTTTGTGGAAATGTGACCATCTGTTTTGGATAACTGTGCGTTTTATTTGTGATTATTGGTTTATGAGTTGAGAAATTATGATGGTCTTTTATAAGTAGTTTTGATACTCGTTTTGATAACCTGGGTTGGGTTTGACTTGAGAGTTGTGAGTTGAGTTTTGCATAAGATACTAATAATTCAAGTGAAACTTTAAGCGGGTTTATTTGGTCGTAGCCTGTGGTAGGCAAAGGGTCAGGGACCCTGGTCGTAGCCTGTGGTAGGTAAAGGGTCTGGGACCCTGGTCGTAGCCTGTGGTAGGCGGAAATGTGAACTCTTGATATTCTGGTCGTAGCCTGTGGTAGGCAAAGTGCAGGACCACTGGTCGTAGCTTTGTGGTAGGCGGAAATGTGAACTCTTGATATTCCGTCGTAGTTCGTGGTAGGCAAAGGGTCCAGGACTCGGTCGTAACTGTGGTAGGCAGAGGATCGGGGATCCGGTATGATATTTGTTACTTTAAGGGATGTGGTATCCTGCCCGCACAATAAAATATGGATTGGTTGGGTTGAGGAAACAGTATGGGATTAAAGGTTTGTAAAATGTTTGATTCGATCCCTCTCCCCAAAATGAATTGAAATGAACTTAAACTGTTTTAAACGTTAGGGGTAGACATTATTGAGTTTTCCCCCTCATTTTTGAAATGTTTTGTTTTCAGGTGAAGATCTAAATGCTGGGAACGGGAATTAGAAGTGAGGACGACGAGTCTAGAAGTCCTTGAATCTTTTCATATTGTTTTCGTTATGAAATCTTAAAGTTTTGTTTTGAGTTGTTAGTAGTTACCGTTAGCAGACAGTTGTGTTTTCCTTTCTCGCCTTGTATTCCTTCGGGGATACGGCAGTGACGCCCAAACTAAATTTGAAGTCTTCCGCTAAGTTTCGTCTGTTAACGTTAGTTAACTTTGACTTTCTATAATTGAATTTCCGGGGCGTTACAAAATTATTATCAAATTTAACCTTTCTAATTGTCAATTATCAAAAAAGGATATCCAATTGTTGTAATAGACACTTTGTTTAACTTTTTGGTAATAGGCAATTGGCTGGACTACCTAACTCCAATAGCAATCTAGCCAATAGCAACCCTTCAATTCATATAGTCATATTTGAATCACCAAACATGAGGTCCTAGGCTTTGTTTCTTCAGCCCCCTCCCCCCTTTCTCACCCTCAACAATTTCCTATTACCAAACAAATAAAAAATTCAACTATGTTTCATTTTTCTTTTCATCCCTCAATATTTTTCAATATTCTAAATAGTTATCTTGTCACGCCCCGAACCAAGGGTATGACAGACGCCGCACACCTGTAGGACAAGGTCCCACAAGTATGCAAGGCTTAAAAGACAGAAACAGATCCAAAATACAAAAGTAGACTTAACTTAAAAGGAGAACTTGATTGAATAGTCAACTAGGGGGGGCACTTAATTATACTGTATAATTAAGTACCCTCCCTAGTTGACTATTCAATCAAGTTCTCCTTTTAAGTTAAGTCTACTTTTGTATTTTGGATCTGTTTCTGTCTTTTATTGCATACTTGTGGGACCTTGTCCTACAGGTGTGCGGCGTCTGTCATACCCTTGGTTCGGGGCGTGACAGATTAAGTGGTATCAGAGCTCTAGGTTCTTGAAATCCTATTACGTGTAGTGTTGTTCAAGAAGTACCTCAAGGAACAAAATTCTGTGTGACTATGTTGTTGGTTGTAGGAGTCTTCTATTAGGGAGCCAAGTTAGCAAATCTTCTTTTATCTTTGGGTTTGTCTCAAACAAAAATATTTTGCGATTAGAAGTCCTTGTGTAAGGTATTTTGGGTTTAGGAAATCTTGTCCCTGTCATGTCAGGTTGGTGAACCTTTTGTTATTTTCGGTTGGTTTGTAGTGAAGTACTTTTTGGGATTAGAAGTCCATGTGCAAGCTTCATTTGGGTTTAGAAACTACTATTCTTGCCAAGTAAAATTCACAAAGTTCCTTCTTGATGTAGTTATTGTTGGAGAATTTTTGGAATGAGATTTAATATGTATTGTGGTTTTGGGTACAAGCGACATCAGTCAAGGTGCTTAATGATGAGTCTCATATTACATTCCAACTTTAAAATCTCTTGAAATTTTGATCTCTCCTTAATTGTGTTCCAACTCTAAGGTTCTGCAGATCTAATCGCTCTGGCTTCGATCTATATCTATCTTTTATATATTTTAGGCTTTTGCTATGTGTTATAAGCTAATTGTTTTGAGTATATGGATTGAAAATGATTTGGTGGTTTATCAAGTTATCTTTGAATAGACGCATTGGATAGACCAACTTGTAGGGTTACTCAAGGAAATGCTTATGCAATGTTCTTAAAAGTATGTATAAATGTTCCTAGTAGAGCCAACTTAAGGGTTCGTTGAGTACAATTTTGATTGGAGAGGTTAATGATGCAATTCTTTTAGCATTTACGATAAGAATTAAGTTTATTTGTCTATGCTTGGGTATTCCATAATGGTGTTTTGAGATCTCTTGACAATAGATGTATGGTAAATTAAGATTATTTCATGTATTTGTTCACTGTGTACTGTCTCAAGGGACTTAACGCTCCTTTTGTATTATATATGGGAGATTTTGGCCTAAGTCGATGTCTAAAATTTGTATCTTCTGCCATTGTTGATGGACCCCCCACACATCTTGGAGACTTGGAAATTTCTAATTAAAGGATCCCTGGAGCGTGGCGTGATGGGAAAGATTGATGGACTAGCTTGAGAGACTTGATTCACAATCGAATAAGAGCTTGATCACCCAAAGGATTTGGATATGACTTTGGATAAAGGAGATTCCACCACCAAAGCCTAGCATCCCACCATGACCATCATAAAGGAAGAATCCACCAAATGATCAATAAAGAGAAGACTTGCAAACACCACTATTAATCAATGGATAAAGTAAAGCAAGATTTTGAGAGAAAGGGAGCAACCCTATTCCATGCATAAGCACATTCATTAATCAGTCAAAAAGTCCCTGGAGAAGTATAATAACAAGCTATTTATACTAAACCCAAAATTAAGCCAAAACAGCGTAAAAAAGGTGTCTTCCAGAACGCCGGCTCGGGCGAACAAAAGGAACAGCTCGGGCGAGCAGGCCTTACACTGTCGTCGATCGTCGGTCGCGTGCGCAGCATCTCCGGAAGATGTTCTGCTCGGGCGTTCAGGATGAAGGCTCGGGCGAAGCGCGCGAAAAGCGGCTTCGGGCGGCGGGCCCCGACGCCAGATTCACGCTCGGCAGAAGCATTGCTCGGGTGAGCCAGGAGTTGGCTCGGTCGAGCTAGCTCTCTGATGGCCGCAGTTGTACCCTGGTTTTTATTAATCCCGGGGGTTTTAAACACTCGGACCCCGATACCTTCTATGCTCTAGTCTCGAGACGGCCCGGTCCAGTCCCGAGGCCTCGGGGGTCGGTGTTGTG
This sequence comes from Portulaca oleracea, assembly GCA_029582165.1. Taxonomy (NCBI): domain Eukaryota; kingdom Viridiplantae; phylum Streptophyta; class Magnoliopsida; order Caryophyllales; family Portulacaceae; genus Portulaca; species Portulaca oleracea. The sequence goes on from CM055868.1 coordinate 37,368,509, forward strand.
AGCGGGCCCCTCCCTAAGGAGCCCCGGGGCCCATCCATCGGATGGCCGAGACTAGCCTCCCAGCTTCCGAAGTGACCGGAAATTGCAACTCGAGGCTCGAGTTGGACGAGGCGGTTCGCTTGGCGGTGGTCACCAGAGAGGGGAAAGGAACCCGGACCTCTTCAATCCCTTTGGTCGATTTGTGGTTTTTAAGGCCTTGAATTTTATATTTTTAGTACAACTTGGATTGGTTGCCTAGACATGGTTATACCGTACAATTTTTGAAGCAAAGACTGATCTATGAAAGTCTAAAATTAATAGTGCAAGCTCTTTAACATTATGTTGGATATATGTGTGTTATTTGGGTTGTCGTTGAAAGAATTTAATTGGAGGGATTCTCGGCTGCAAGCTTCTTTGCTCTATATATTTATGAGAGGTCAAGGAATTTTGGATTTTTGGCAATTTGAGTACAAATATTCGGCACCACTTGGTGAGGAGATATCATTAGAGATCGTTGTTTCCTAGAATTGGGTTAAACTTAAAGATGTTTCAATTGAGGTTCAAGTTTGGGATACAATATTATGATCTTTTGAGAGTTTGATAACATTGAAGATGTACCTATGAGTTATCTAACTAATTATGGGACTTGAAAGAGGTACATGCGAGCTTATGGTGTGCATAGGATGCTGGTAAGTTTTGAGGACAAAACTTTTTAAAGGAGGGAAGGATGAAACACCCCGGCCCAAAAAAAAGGTCCAATTTTATTACTTATTTATTTGGCCCGTTTAGAATTTTTAAAGGAGACTTAAACCCTAAACCTAGACTCCTATTTATATAGCCGTCGTGGGACAATTTTGTGCCTCCAACCGTTAGATAACGTAATTAAGACATGGAAAAGGAAACATTCGTCTACGAGATAGCTTAAAGGTTAGTATTCAGATTTTCTCTTTACCATTCAAATGTGTCGTTGGGATTATTGATAGTCAATTGGTTAATCATTTGTAAAGTATTGCGAGGGGGGAGTTTTAATCCATCCCATTAATAAGGACAATCGGTGGATCTTGTCTAATTTGGTGTGATTAATGCAGAACGATGATGATGGATTCTATGATGATGATGATGATTTAATTTTGGTAAAGAATTCACGAAGAGAAAGGGAAAAGGAATAAAGTAAGAGCAATATAGTGGTAACTAATCTAGTGTTTGATTTGCTAAACATGTTTCGGTTAATTATTTGAGGAAGGGGTCTAGAAAGATTAGTTTTTGTGGTTAGATTTATGTTATCACAGTGGCTAGATTAGCAAAATGGATTAATTTAAATATAGGGCAGTAGTAGCTAGGTTTAACTTGGAGACTCTCATAGTAGTTCCTGTATTCTTTTCATGAGTTCTTTGTATCGTTATTCATTTCTAGTTTTATTAGACGATAATAATTTATGAGAGTGAGGTCTCCATAAATTATCAAAATAAATTAGTACGAGTACCTGATAATTGAAAAGCCTCCTGTGAATTATAGGTATCATCTGAATATTTGAGTAGCATATCAGATAAGTGGTGTGATACTTCTTTAGTCCTCTTTCGTGCCAAAATATTATTTTGTAACCTCCTATTTTTTCGTAAGTTAATTTCTGTTAAATCAGGTTGGCATGCTATTGTTTAACTATATTATATTTGGTTATATTTATGTCTGGAAAGTTTGATTGACTCTTTATTGGCTTATTATATGTTTACGAAGTGAGCCTTTTGATGTCGATTTTATAAGTTACATTCGTATTTTTACACACATTTTATATTGGAACCCTTGGTAGTAATTTTAATTAGTATTTGCAAGTATATTGTTATTAAGTTGTTTCCGTACTGATTTATGTGTTTACAAAGTACCCCTTTTTACATTAATTTTATAAGTTCATTTGTATTTTGCCATTTATACACCAAGTGAGATTTTTGTAATAATTTGACTTTTGTATTTGCAAAGTAACCGTTTCGAGTTATAATTTTGGTATTTGAATTATTTGAACATGCCGTAGTAAAAATGACTTGTGCGTTTGATTTATTTGTTATTCTAAATTACTTGACTTGGTACTGTTTTGTATGATTTGACACTCAAGTTACGGAATGTTCAAATAATTCAAATTAAATACCAAAATTATAACTCGAAACGGTTACTTTAATAATTCTCGTAAGGCTAGAAACATCACCCAGTTCTAAAAACGAACTTCGCAATCCTAACAGTTTCTGCCACAACTTCTAAAGTCGTGCCATACTTGTCTTATTTGTAGAATTAACCGCATGTTATGTTAGGAACTTCTTCCAGTTCACCTTAATACCACTCAAAACAGATCGTATAATTTTCTCTGACCTTTCAGATAATCATATTTCTCTGCATGAGTGTAGCATCAATGCAACTCTTCACACTTAGCTTTTATCAACCACTTTAGACTTAGGACGCATCCTTAGTTTTGCTTATACATATACAATGTATATGTTATGTTGGACTTTGAACATCTCATGACATACATTAATCTCACGCCTGAAGCATGAGTTATATGTCTCATCCTTCTTAGATCCTCTGATTGTTTTGACACAATTAGATTCCCTAAGAATATGCTATGATTTATGGAAATTAATCTATTCTCGAAGTGAGTTGAACTATTCAACACCTAGTTAACTTTGATTCAAACAATCAAAATCTTTAATCTATCATTATAGATCTTGTCTCCAAGAAAATTCTTAGCCCCACCAATCCTTCACTTTGAAAATTATTTCCAAGTCAACTTCAGTAGAAGCAACATTGGAACATTCTTCTCAGTAGGCAGTATGTCAATCACATACAATATCAGAAAACGCATTGCTCCCACTGAACTTCTTGTAAACACAATATTATCTTTGGCACTTCCCAGTATGTCAAACCTTTTTGATATCCTGATCCAGAAGGTCAATGATTCCAACTCCTAGAAGCTTCCTTAAGACCACAGATGGTCTCTTGAAGTTTTACAAGTATTCCAACAAAAGACCACTCAGTTTTATCAAGTACACACCTTTCTTCAACATCTAATTTTGAAGTCAGTCTTGATGTCTATCTTAATGAACCCATGTTTTTCCTTAAAACCCTCCTATGTCTGATGGCTCACACCTTCAGAAAAATCAACCGAGATCTAAACTTGGTTGTATACATGGAGTCCATCTTAGACCTTATGGAATCTTGACTTGCTAAAGCTTCTTTGTTGTAGGTAGAGTCATTACTTTCTAAAAGTAACATCTCACGCTCATCCATAGAAGATCGATATCTCTGTGGTTGACGGAGTTGTTTACCTGACCTTGCTTGGAGTAATGTTCATGACACCTTCTCCTCAACGTTTTGAGGAACTTCAACTGCCTCAACCTTGTTCTTAATTTTCCGACCGATAGGAAAATTTGAAATAGAATCAAGTAGTGGAGTTTCAGGTGATGATTATAGTGTTTTGTGTCTCTCGAACTTCGGTAAGTTCAAAACTCTCCCACTCTTTCTTTTAGAGAATATCATATTCTCTAAGAAGAAAGCATTTTGAGACACAAACACTTTCCTCTACAACAGTTTGTAGAAGTGATACTCCTTCCTTTCAGAAAATGGTTCAAGAACCTCTCTTCTCCATATCATATATGTCTTCACTAGTGCTTCAGATAATTTTATTCAGTAATTAGAGCTATGGTTAACTGCGTGTATCCCCAAAAGGTAATCAGCAATGTTGACTCAACCATCATTGATCGCACCATATCTAATAAGATGTGATTTCTCTGTTAGATACGTCATTGAGATGTCGTATTCCTAGAGGGGAGAGTTATGAAACAATTCCACATTCTCTGGAATGGTCAGCAAAATCATGGCTCAAATACTCACCTCCTCAACCTTATTGAAGGGTTTTGGTTTTCTTGCCAAGTTGTTTTGTACTTCTCTTTGAAAATCTTTGAACATTTCAAATGATTTGGACTTGTGGCGTATTAAGTAGATATACCCATATCTACTAAAAATCGTCACTGAAAGTGATGAAAAGTACAGCAAACCTTCTTCTAGCACTAGTGCTCATAGGCCCACATACATCAATATGCTTGCATCCTAATAAGTCATTAGCTTGTTCACCAATTCCAATAAGAGGTGATTTTAGTCATCTTACCCATCAGGCATGCTTTACAAACATTGAACTTTTCAAAGTTTATGTTTTCCAAAATCCTGCACTATATAGTTTCTGAATGCATTTCTGATTAATATGACTTAAGCTTATAGTGCCAGAATTATGTTTCATTTGAGTCATTTGTTCAAACTCATGGCTCCACCATTAGCATCCTTTCGATCGTATCTAGGTGCTTTCATTGTTTCGCCAAGACTACTTCATTTTGGAAATCTTCAAACTATTTTAACATTCCCTCTTCAGATGAATCTCATAGGCATGAATCACCATGTGTTATTTTATTCATCTTTGAAGATTTGAAGTAATTCACCCCTTGTACTTGTGCTCAATTGGTCTACATACATCCATATGCACGAGTGTTTGTTGGTACGTTCACCCTTTCTTGTAAAAGGTACAGTCATGCTTTGCAGACATCACATGTTTCAAAGTCTTATCATTCAAAAGTCTATCACTGTGACGTTTCTGAATGCGCTCTGATTTGCATGACTTAATAGATAGTTACAAGTTTTATGTTTGAACATGAGTTATTCCTATTAAACCTTTTGGTTTCGATGTGTTGGGTGTGTTTATCCGAGATCCTCTCTCCCTCTAATTGAGAGTAAGAAATACTTATAATGAGAACATAGAATCATCTATAAATTTCTCTCATTAGTCTTGAGGAAATGGATAAACAACCAACTCTTCATAAGGAACTACAACTAATTGCATGTTCCTATTTGTAGGCTGACTCTCATCCTTCAAAGCACATCTACTTTACTGTAGATCCTGCACATTTACATAAATGCGAGTTTCACAGCCGGTATCTGATACTCAAAGTGGGTTTCATAAGGGTAGTGTGTATCATATACGCATTTGCCTAGAATTGAAATCACATTTCAAGTCTTCCTTATAGTTATTCACGCTCCCAGTATCATACATGATCTGGTTGTTAAACGGTTGCTGTCATTGTTTGGGTACGTACAACTGTTTGTCCTTACCTTTCCTTTGACTTCTTGTCTTTGATAGATTTCTTAAATCTTATTTTCCTTTCACCAAAAGACTATCTTTGGTCGCCAATCTTTTGGCTAAAGGGGATCTGAGGTTTCTCATGTTTTAAAATAGTCAAATTATTTTCAAAACATGAGTGCCATCAATCTAGCTTAACCGAGACTATCTGGTTATTGGTTTCATATTTATCAACTCTAACTAGTTCGATGAACTTGGTTTTGAGTTGGTAATATTGAAGTCCTTCCTCTACTCTTCAAACATTTTGAAGTTAAGGAAATACTATGACATTACATGTATCCATTTGACTTGATTGACCTCTTAATATTGATGCATAGCTCAATGTTAAATCAAGGACATGTTTCTTTTAATCGCCTTTAAGACAATCTTGCGATGACAATGCCAATTAATTGGTGTTAATTGTTTTTCTCTTTCTCAAGGAGAAAACAATATTTTATTAGTGGTGGATGTTTGAGTGAAAAGACATAAATAATTCTACGAGACAAGTTGGTTCATTTTAGTTATTATTCATCACGAAATTAAACTAATTTAATTTCAAATCAAAACACTTTATCAACTCTCATTTAGTGTTTTAATTTACCAAGACCCACAAGACTCATGGGCTCAAGTGGACTTTGGCCCAACAAAACTCGATCCCATGTTATCTTTGGTGGATCATCGTATGATCGATCATTCAAAATGACTCTTGGCAAGAAATTTGTATCGAATACAATATTTCTCTTCCTCTGCTCTTGGCCCAAAACTATTTTGATAGCCAATTTGAATTGACCTAGCTCCCACCCTACTTATTAATGATGGACAAATAATTCGCTTTGGCTTTCTTTATTTATCCATCTAAGTGGTGTTTCGATAGGTTGAGCAATAATTCATTTTGAGAGTAGGTTTTATTATCCTAAGCATGCAATTCTAGGTGAACTCTTTCGAAAAGCATAAAAGGCATAATAAAACATGCAATAACAAATTTAAAGCATAAATAAAACCCCTAGTATGACCACCTAGACTTAATCAAACTAATTTAACTAAGCCCTGACAGTCTTCAAGAAAATCTTCTAGGATTTTGCAACTTCCTTGGATGGGCTCCCATTCGAATCACCACCTCCATTGCTGTTGGGCTCCCACTCAACTTGATATATTCAATTACAACAAATTTGCAAGGTGGACCTCACAATTGAGGCCTTACATGAATTAAAATAAACTTAACTGAAAATTTAAATTCAAAATTAATTCAACGACGGAACGCAGGCCGTATTTCACCCAACCCGGTACGCAGACCGGTAAAACCGACTATCTATGGCCATACTAGAACCACATGCAAACATGTAATATTGCAATAATTATATCAAATATAACACATGCTTAAATAACAAATTATAAATGCATATATATAATTGCAATATAACACATAAGGAAATAAATACTAAATAAAATTTGCTAAAAGGTTTGCATGATTAATATAATAAACAAAATCCAAATTTTATCTTAGTTACCTAAACAGATTTAGGATTTTATACCTTTACATACAAAATACTCGACTTTCCTAAAATCAAGGAGTCTAAAAGATACTATATCTTTCAAAGATATTGTAAGTTTCCTAAACTTTACAAAATAATAGATTTTATGCCCATTATCTGATTTAGTAATAATATGATTTAACAATTAATTTCTAAAATTAATTACAAACCCTAAAACACACGAATTCACCAAAACTGCTGGCAACACGGTCTGTGTTGCTTTCCAGTTTTGGTTAATTTCGTGAATAAAAAACTTAAATAAAAAAAATATCATAACTTATCGAATTAAAAAATTTCATATCATAGTGTTATCTAATAACCCAATATGAATATTTTCCAGAATTTTAACAATTTCTAAAAGATTGTAAAAATTTAGGGAATTAAACTTTTTAATTCTCCGTTTAAGAGGAAAATAAATAATAGTAGTTCGATAAGTTTAAAAATCAAATTTTATAATTTTCTCATACAGTAGGTTCATGCGATATGCTACTGTACAAATTTCAGATTTTTATCAAATTTGAAAAATTAGAATAAAATTCAGAAAAGTAAACAATTATACTTTTCTGTAAATCTGAAAATTAAAGGAAAATTAGTAAAAAATTTCGAAAATTCACGAAAAATTTATCCACAACAGAATGGTAACCCAGTAACCTACTGTAAAACTTTTAGAAAATTTGCAAATTTCTATAAATATACAAAATTCAGAGAAGCAACAAGTTTATTTCTCTGAGATATGAAAATCTAAATTAAAAAATATAATTTGACCGGATAAATTAACAGAAATATTTTTCCTTAAAAGTATGGTTACCCAGTAACCTACTGTAAAAATTTATAAAGTTTTATAAATTTCTACGAATTTATAAAATTCAGAGAATTAAACGAATTTTAATTCACTTCAGATCTGAAAACTCAATTAAAAATCCATTTTAATTGGAAAAACTCTACAAAAATTATGGAAAGTCTAGAACACGTCCAGACACCTCCAGTAATAATTTCAGAAATTTTCGAGTTTGTTTGATATTTTATTTCAATTTTTTCATATTTACCGTAAATAAACTAAATCAGAAAATTAATTCTACAAAACCCTATTTTGCGAATTTAGACCTATTTCATGTATTGCCTACTGTTTAACAATATTAAACATGATTGTTTCTAAAACATTCAAAATTAAATCGAGTTCATGCTATATTTAACAATTAAACAAACATAAAATCGATTAATTAAAGACAATAAGAAACAAATAATAACAAAGCATGAAATTTTATAATAAAATCTCAGATTTATTATCATGAACATTAAAGTTTAAAACTTTCATAAAGATTCAAAATTTTAGGCATAAATCTATTCTAGCATATTCATAATATAATTCAACTATTGACAAAATTAATTATGAATACAAGTACAATACTTTAGCATGCAATTGGTGGCTCTGATACCACTGTTAGGTTTTAGGTTATCTATTTCCTAAACAGATACAGATTAATTGGCGGAAAATTATAACAGTTATAAACAATTAATCAATAACAACTGCAGAGACTTTATTAATTATACCTGATCGCTAATTCCTGCAGAAGAAGAGGTTGACCTTCCAGATTCCAATGCTGAAACCCTCTACTGAAACGTCCACGCAACACTCCGGGAACCTGATTGCTAGATCGACCCGATCGAGACGAATCTCAATCTAAGATGTATGTGAGATTGTTTTGGGAAACAGAGAATGTTTCCTGAAACTAGAACTGCAAACTAAAAGAGAGAGGAACTCAGGAAATCACCCTGATATCTCTCTAAGAGTCTTAGGCAGCTGGTGTTGAATAATCTCTCCCAGAGACCCCTTTATATAGTGTTTAGAAAACCTAGGGAAAGGGTTCAAAGACCCTAAAGGGCCGAATTAAAACAACGACGCCTTTATGGGCCCAACACGGTCCGTGTTGAAACAACACGGTCCGTGTTGGACTCCGGAAGGTTCAATTATTCGGCCCATGGACACCACGGACCGTGGTATCTCAACACGGACCGTGGTGTCTCGACACGAACCGTGTTGGGTCAACACGACCCGTGTTGAACCCGTGTTGGGCTGATTTCTCACAGAAATCAATTTCCAACTTTTCTAAACGCGATACAATATCATTTAGGTTACATACGTTGTTCCAGGGCACTGACTTGTGTGACCCAGTAGGACCAAATAATATAGTTGTAATTAAACATATTTACTTTGGTTTAATCTCCGTGTATATAGCAAGACATATAATTACTATATTACTTTGGTTTAATCTCTGTGTATATCGAACATTGTCGGGACATTCCCAACATAATGGAGACAAAACTGAATTCAGGAGAAATAGACAAGGTAAAGCACAAGTGTGGTATGGGGGGTTGCATAACAGTACCGGCACAGGGTAGAGCCGGTGGCCTAGCACTTATGTGGATGCGTGAGTTTGACCTGTCCTTGAAGACCTACTCCCATCATCATATTGATGCGGATTTGAATGGCACTGAAGGAGAAGTTAGAATCACACGCTTCTATGGTTGGGCGGAGCGGCACATGAAAAAGAATTCTTGGGATCTCTTGAACTATTTGGGTTGTCTCTCCGATCGCCCTTGGACCGTTTTCGGTGATTTTAATGGTATTCTCTTCCCAAACGAGAAGTATGGAGGAAAACTTTCGATTTTGGGAATGCACAGGCCTTCATGAAAGTCTTAGATGCTCATCACCTTAGAGATATGGGGTGGAAAGGTTACCCTTATACATGGTCCAATCGTAGGGAGGGAGAGAATCACATAGAAGAATGTCTGGATCGCTTCATCTGTAATGACGTTTGGTCGTCCAAATGGACAGAAAACATTAAAAACCAAGTAAGTTCTTAGTCAGAAAACAGTCAAAAAGCCATCAGAAAACATTCTAAGTACTCTGGTATCCCAAATTGGCCGCATCCAACTCAATATCAGTTCATCCTTCTAATAGTACATGATCCGTCAAGTAATTCACACATTCCATTTAGCATCCAAGTAAACAATCGAAACAAGATTCGCGTGCAGTGCATCAGTTTAGTTAAAAGACGCACTCAAAGAACTCAAATATCACAGATAAATCATTAAAAACCAAGTAAGTTCTTTATTTAAATTACAAGACCTTTTCGAAACTTAGTTTGAACATATTCAAGCACAATTCATAAACTTAGTAATTCTCAAGTAACATATAGTTCATACTTAAAAACCTTTCAAAACCATTCTAAATAAAAACATAACACCTTCAATATTTGAAGAGTAACTCAAACATTGAAATAGGTATTGAAGTTATTTAAATTGTCTTTTCCATCCATTCATAACCATGATATATAGCCGTTTCCAATAAACCGACGGTTTCATATAATCCTTCCATCTTTCCATTGTACGAAAATATCAATACCTTGGGCGTAGGGTACTTTCAGCACTTTCTAGTCGGGGTCGGTTCCCCCTTAAGACAGTTAGTTTCCCGGGAAATTCCTAACGTCAATAGACTTTATATACCTAGCCGATTCGGTTCCCCTTTTCAGGTTGTAACCCGACTTTCCAATTAGTCCATAGTACCTAGTGCAATAAACCTAGCCCAAAAACTGTTTCAACACTCATATATAGCATAAAAGTTTCATACTGAACAATTCTCATTCAAACCAACTTTCCAAAAACTCATATACATGGGCGTAAAATAGGAATATACCTTTTATTCAATCAAAATCAATTTAATTGATCAACTTCCAACCTTTTCCATTTAAGAAATCCAAATATTCCTAAAGGACTACATAAAACCTCAAAATACCATTTAACACATAAAAATCACATAACCGCCTTAAAGCACGCATATTATCAAAGTTTGAACCACTCGTCAAAGAAATAAGTCTATGCATCTCAAATTATCATTTAAACACGACTACACAAACAAAAGCAGGTAATCGATTTTACAACGTTCAATTAGGTTCAAAGATACTTCCTTTAAATATAATAAACCGATTTGAGAAGTAATAGAGACTTGGATAAGCAAATATTCTGCGATACATCCCAAAATACCCATTTTAAGTCTACCTTTTGAACGAAAAGTCCCACCATACATTTCAACTTCGCATAGACTTCGAATACTTGGGAAAACATGCATATATTAACACAATTCACACATTACAGATAACAAATCTAACCCATAGGTAACTCATTTGCTTACTATACTTATAATCAACCAAATCAATATCATTCTAAACTTAAATCAAACCTTTGAGTATACTAACCACATATTCACTTATATAAAACTCATTTAAATCATATATAATTAGCTCAACTCCCATATAAACAACATAACAAGGATAATACTTAACATAATCAATCAATAATCCATTCTATTCATTAATCAACCCAAAGCATCCTAGTTTCACAATTCAAACCGAGCTCCCTCTTCACATACACCATCCCAATTTAACCTTAACGCTCAATGTTCAACCCAAATACCATCCAACTTCAAACTCGGTTACATAATTCCACCCAACCATTCTAACAAAATTAACAATTCAACCATAAATTTAGTATTTAAAGACCCGCTAATTAAACCTGAAACTTAACAGTTATTAAGAGGGGACAAAGATTACCCACTTTGATTCCCAATTTGCAGCTTAGGATTTCTATTTGGGCTAGAGTTGGCTGAGAGGGCATTGGAAGCACCCAAATGCGTTGGACTTAGGCCGAAAAACCACCCAAGACGTAACCCGAACCACCCCCTACCGCTCCTCTGTCTCGCGTCCGGCCACCGCGGCCTCTGCCGCTGCCGCCCGGGGTCCCTGGTCGTCATGGGATTCTCCGACACCCAATAAACGCTGCCGCCCCCATCGATTGAGCCACCACCATGCCAACATCGACCCCCTTTTCTATCTCTAGTTGTGTGTTGCTCGAAGGAAAGGAGAAGCCGCCACAACGAACCTCCTCACCTCCATTCCCTTTCCTGCTCTTGGCAGCCGGCGACTTGGCGGCGCCGCCGCTGTTGCCGTTGCCGCTACTGCCACTGCATCCTCTCTCTCTCTCTCTCTCTCTCTCTCTCTCTCTCTCTCTCTCTCTCTCTCTCTCTCTCTACGTGGTGTTTATAGAAGGGAGCTAGAGGTTGTGCCCGTCTTTCCCATTTTTTGTGTTCAATCCACCCTTTTTAATTCCTATTCACTTATTCCTCCCAAAGTTAATACTTAAGCCCCTCCTCTTTCTTTCCTTTTTTTTCACTCAAGTCCTAATCAGTATACTACTCCTGCCTTATTCTTCTAACATCTAATAATTACATAAAGTAAGATCTAATCACATAATATAGGGAACTATACAATGACAGACCTAAAACATATAGGTGTCTGTGTACCGCAAGTGTACGGGTTTGTGTAGTAATAAAATATCGTTCTCTCTCAGGGATTTGTTTTCAATCACGCACTAAACTAGTTCGCTACAAAGAATGCTAGGTCGATCCAAAGGGTGTGGTAAAGTTTTCTAAATTAAACTAAGAGAGGAGGAATTTTTAGGGCTTTTATCAATTAATTAAAAGCGTTCAGGGGAGTCCACTCTAATCAATTAATCAAATTATCAGCATTCCGGTGCAGGTAACAAGATAATTCGGGGTCTATAATCTTTCTAGGCCCTATCACTTCAATCTTTCGATCCTAGGTGAGTTACAGTGATTAACCTAAATATTATTTCTAACTATTTAGCCTAATCAAAGATAAGAACTGATTATAAATTGGCCCTAGGCAAGAATCATTATGTCTAACTATTTTCTAACCTATTTAACCTACGCAATCCGATTCAAGACTCAAACTGTCGTTCTATTGTCAAGAATCTAAAACCAGGTACAGACTCAAACTGTCATTCTATTGTCAAATTACCATGACATACAATGCACGCAGATTAAACGAATAAAAAGATAACCTAACACCGAAACTGTATTCAAATTCAATTAATTGACATCAAGTTTATCCCCTAAACTAAGAAAATTAGCTACTTATAATTCTAAAAGTAAACATCACAAAATCTAAATAACAACAAGAAAGCATTAATGAAGAATATAAATAAACCATGTTTGAATTGGCGGAATCGACCTCTTCGTGTCACCCGAATCGATCTCTTTCGTGTTCTTCGATCACGAACAATAATCTAATCTAATAACAATCTTTAGGAATCAACTGTAAATAAATTGATCTAAATCTACTCTAAAAGCTACCTAAAAATCTCTTTGAAAACTAGAGTAAGCGGAAGAAAATCGCTCGCTGTGGGATCATATTTGAAACGGCGGAAGTCGAAGCCCTTTTATAGTGACTGTTTTGGAAACGCTGGCCGCGTTTTGCCCAAGTTGTGGATTTCTCCGTGAGAGGGCGCTGGCTGCGCCTCCAAAACGCGGGCTGCGTTTTGTCTTTCGTCGGTTGCTAAACTTTCTGGACAAGGCGCGACCTGCGTTTCCAAATTAAAAACGCCGCCTAGGCCTTGCCTCTCCGCTTCAATTGGTCTTGGGCTGAGTCGTTTGGGCCTTCTTCCTTTCCTCTTCTCTCCTTCTTCATTCCCTTTTTATTTTTCACGATTTTTGCTATTTCTTCTCCAATTCTTCAAGCTTTTTGATATAATTCCACCAATTCCTGTAAAACACACCAAACTCGCGAACAAGCATATAAATCACAGAAATTGCTATAAAAATATGAGTATCGAGTATAAAAAGCATGAAACTGACATGATTGGAACCCTAAAAATTCTATAAAATTGTCTTATCAAATCCCCCCATGCTTAGCTCTTGCTTGTCCTCAAGCAAGTCAAAATTAAAAATAGGAGGGTTAGGGCTCAAACATGAGAAACCAAGTGTAAGAAGAGAAAGAGGCGGAAAGGTCTTTCGAAAGGATTACAAAAACAAAATCTTAACACCCTCAGGCTAACTAATCTAACACATCAATTCAATCAAGCAAACACAAAGATCAGTCTGGACAAGATCAAAACTCAGTTTAAAAGAGAAAGGAACAAAATTTCGAAACCAAAAGGAGAGAACAAGTACTTCTGAAGCATAAACCTGCTAACAGTCTTAAGAATAATGCAAATGTGCGAGGTTAGTTATGGACGTAAGCCAGTCAAAAGAGAAAAACTCAATTTAAGATAAAAAGTTGAACGCTCAAACACTCAAATTTGAATATATGTGGGTTTTTCTCATACTCAAACCAATAGAAACAACTACCATAAGCTTGGTAAGAACCTCGCTCTCCACTATTTGTATGCAATGCACAAGTGACAATCAAGAGGACTTTATCGGGTTGTAACAGGGCTTAGGTTAGGGGTAAGGAGCGGTAAAATTTTGGGATTGAGGAGTTAAGAGCCGTGCTTGGATTGAATTTCAATGAATAAAACACTCTAAACTCTGCTTCTTGCTTAGTGCATGCAAGGAATTTCACCTCTCACCCTTTACGATATGAAATATCTCAACTGAATACAACCAAGTCAAAGATTACAAATTTAAATTGAATCTCCCTAAACACCCTTTTCTTTTTAGAACTCTTTTTTTTTTACTTCTTTTTTTCTTTTTGGTGGGTGATCGGGGAGTAGAAAACTATGAAAATACAACTTTGACTTCGATATCTAAATGAACATAACCAAACACTAATTATTCAAAAGGTGGGACTTTAACTTCTCCCTATTTGAACCAATAAGCATAATTTCTCCCAAACTTCACATTTTTGTCCAAACACACTTAACCAATAGCTCCTTCTGAAAAAAACGACAAACTCTCATTCAACCAAGCAAGGCAAAGGGATACTGGATATCGAAGGCCAAGGCTTGCATTGTAAGGGTTCAATCATGAAAGAAGGATAAACAAAGGCTAGGCGGGGCAAAAAGAACGGTTAAATATAGTGTAGGGAAGGTTATTTGGCTATGTAGTTTAGCAAAATAAAACGAATGCCTTAATCACTTTGTCACAGCGTGCAATGCAAGTATGTAGTCTCAAGCAAGATGCAAAGCAAGTTCTAGAGATGCAACTAATGGGTGAGTCACTCAGGGAATATGGAATTGATAAAAGTGATCAATTCAAAAATTTAGGCAATGTAGACTCACGGGATGGGGCTCAATCAACTAAACTAAGCCCAAAGATTTGCGGCACGCACATTTATACTTTCTAAGATAGTCAAAGCAGTAAGATACAACTTTCATAACTTGTCTCAAAATCAGAAGATTTGAAGGAAAAGGTTTTAAAAACTTTTAAGATCTAATCCATACTTTTCTAAGCAAAGTAAGCTAAACTGAAAATAAGAAAGGTTTACAAATCATCACTGAAGGTGTTTTCGGTTTTAATCCTAATCCTATCCTATATATATATATATATATTTTTTGTTTTTGGTTTTTCTAAATTTTTTTTCTTTTTATAATTTTTCTGATTTTTTTTGGATTTTTGAATAGGTGGATGCAAAAGAAAGCAAAAGAAAGAGAAACAAACTAGGAAAAGAAAAAGGAAAAACTATATGCTTCTATCTAATCCAAACTAGGTGGATGCAATTTTATAAGAAAAACTTAGAAAGGAAAACTTAAGAAAACTAGAAAACAAAAGAAAAACACAATAGGAACTCAAATACTTATGAACAAGCAAATAAAAGACACACTCAAAAATAAGAGAAATCTCACTAAAATTTGAAAACTATCATAAAACCAGAAAAAGAAAGACGAAAATAAAAGAAAATGAAGGAAAAACAGAAAAATAAACGAAAAACAGATAAATAAGAAAAATTTGCACGAAGAAATATTTTTCGACCCCCCCATGCTTAGATGTCCTCAATGCAGAAGACAACGGTGAAAGGTAAGGGTTTAGCCAAGGATAAAGGAGCCTCGGTCGGTGGGGAAGGGTCGGTATGGCTCGGTCTTGGTGGAGGTGAGGCTCGATTGAACATGGCCTGAATAAGGCCGGTGAGGTTGGCGATTGACTCGTCGAGACGGTCAAATCGCAAGTCAGACTGCCCCCTATACTCAACAAAGCTATCCCTCAACTCGTTGACACGGTGTTTGGTCCGGTCAATGGAGGTTTGGAGGTCGCGAAAGCGTGCCTTATAGTCTGGTTGGGGTTGTTCGGGTTGAGGGTTAGGGTGGATTTCGGGTTCTGGTTCGGGTTCGGATTCAGGATCGAACTCGGGGAAGGGAGGCATCCACATCGAATTCTCAACAACTTGGGGAGAGGTGTGGGGGTTAGGCACGGGAAACCTAGCGTTGTTGAGATAGACCCAGAGATAACGCGAGTCCTTGTCGAACTTACACAAGCCAAAGAAATTACACTGCCCCCCATCCAAGAATAAGTTACCCAGGACTAGGTCAGTGGGGTTTCTAGGTGGCCTAAAGCCGAATTGGCGTGCAAGGTGAGTAATGTAGCCCCCTACGGCAATGCCCTTATTGGTTGAGGTGGCGACACTAGAAAGATGATGGGCTAGCATAGCTGCTGGGTCGGCACGAGGGTCGGTATCCAACATGGCATGCAACATGTAGCAATCAGCCCAGGTAGCTTTGTTTGAGCTACCGGGCCTCCCGAAAATACCGCAAGAGAGTATGCGGTGGACATACCTCAATATGGGGTTCCTAATCAAGGACGCGGGGGTGTTGCTAGGGTCCCAACTATCAAAACCAGAAATTCTGAAAAAGAAACCCCTCCCGTCCCACTCTATGGGTATAAGGGATGAATCCCTACATGTTCGTTCAGGAAAACCAAAGGCGCGGGCAAATTGGGACACGATCATGTTCCTCTCTACCCCCAAAAGCTGGAAACGGATACACCCTTCCCTCCCTTGGAGGTTTACAACTAGGGTCGACAAGAATTCAAGGGCAAGTCCCCGATAGGTCGGCTCTCCTAACCTAGCTACGTTGGTCATGTGGCAACGGCCTAACATCCAATCAACATCATCCAACATACCACAACTACGCAAGAAAGGTTCATGCATATATTTGGCAGGGATGAGGGCTCTTTTGGAGAGGGAGTCGTACCTTTTCTTGACGTTCCCTTCAAAGTTGAAGGGGTTTGGGTTTCCCGAATCTTTTGAAGGCGCGACCTTCTGTTTTCCCTTCTCCGCCGCCGTGGATTTTCGCTTCCGGCTACCTCCGGCTTCGTTATCATCTCCCGGTGGTCCGGAGAAGCTAGGATTCTTAGTTCTCACCATCTAAAAACACTCACAAAATCAGTAAATTCACCAAGACAAATCTTAGGTATCAAATAAGCATGTTCATGACATATAAACTCAGTATGATCAATTCCCCATGCTTATTTGATACTAGGGATTGAAATCAACATATATCTAACCTAAAACCTTACTTAAAAATAGAGCATAACACCACAACATAATCACAACCAAAACCTAGACCTAAATTTCTCAATTTTATCATCACATTGCTCTACAGACACATCCAACAACATAATTCTCTCAATTCTGGAACAAAAAGATTAGATATCATCCAACTCAACCCAAGCCCTAATCAAGAAATTAGTCCAAGAATTCAAACCTAAATCAAGAAATTTGAATCTAGGACATAATAATTGGTATAAATTGAACAAATTACTCAATAAACTTAAGTATTCAACCAAAATCATACCAAGAACAAAGTGTATAGTCAAAGAACAAGAGGAAGAATTGAGAATTCCATACCTTGCGTTTGAAGAGGAATGGAGTTTGAAGACTCAAAGTGTTAGAGTGCAAGTGAGAAGAGAAAAGAGAGAGGAAAGAGGGTGGTGTGTGGTGGTTCGCCTTCGCCGACGAGAACGACGGCGAGAGCGGTGGTTGTTGGTGGCGCAGGTAGCGTTGGGGGAGCGTTTGGGGAAGAAGGCGTCGGGAGTTAGGGCAAAGAAGGAGGGGGTTTCGTTTTGAAATAAAGGGGAGGGCCGACTAAATTAAAAAAAATGGGCAAAAATTTTCTGGGCAAAGGCAAAACGCGGCCTGCGTTTTGTTAAAATCGCGTACCTGAAGTTTCTGGACAGGGTGCAACCAGCGCCTGGAAAACGCTGGCTGCGTTTTCCTACCTGATGCCGGCAGCTCGTTTTTCGCCAATTTTTGCTTGTTTTTCTCCCTTTTCTTTGTTTCCTCCTTATTTTCCCTAAAAATTGACACATCAAAAATCCCAACAAACATCTACCAACATAGAATTCATTAGGTAAGGAATAAAAATTCACTATAAGCCATGAATTTCTTGAATTTCTTCCTTTTTCTCTACACACTAAAAGAAAAATATCAGTAAACTTCAAAATAAAAATAAAATTGCTAGGAATCAAAAACTGAAAGCTAAAATAATTGAACTAAAAGAAAATAAAATTAAAAAAGTGGGGAGGAATAAATATGTAGATAATAGCGTACCTCCTCGGGGTTGCTTTGTTTAACGTCGCTAGCTCGACGTTATGGACACTACTCATCAGGGTCCTTGATCCGTTTTGGAACCGGATCTCCTTCATTAAGAATTATTTTTGGAACGTGTGTCTGAATCAACTTGCTTGTTCGTACTTCGTATTCTGTCATCGACTTTTCTAGCTCGATGATCATTGTGCCTTTCCTCATATTCATCTTGCAATTGACAGTTGAAAGGAAGGCCCTCCCTAGAATAATCTCCGATTCTGGATCTTCTCCTGTATCTAGTACCAAGAAATTGGCAGGAACAATGTGTTCTCCTATTTGGAGGGGAGTGTCATGTAAGATCCCTAGAGGTTTTCTAAGGGTTTTGTCTGCTAGACGAAGAATCTTGTCAGCCACCCTTAATTCCCTATGTTCACATTTCCTTAGGTAAGACTTAGGCAAAACATTCACCCCAGATCCCGTATCGCACAATGCATACTTGATGGGTCTACCATCTAATTGGACAGGGATCCTAAAACTGCTTAGGTCTTATTTATTAGGCATAATCGAGGGGTTTTTAGATCCCTCTAACAGGCCTGGTTTAGGTTCTGTTTTGACTACCCTATGTAAAATATGCTCTCCTAAGGGTTCACACTCAAGGTTCACTTCCTCGCAGGTTATAGCATTACATTGAGCACCCGGATTAGGGATAGGTTGAGGTGGTAAACTAGTAGAGGGAGTTGCTGAATTGGCAATCTGATTTTCTAAAATCTTATTGTGGGTTGCTAAAGCCTCTACCTTTTGCATTAAGTCTTTTATAACACCTTCCTGTTTTTGTTGTCCTGCGATAAGACTCTCCATCATGGTTTCTAAATTAGACTTTCGAGGAGCTCCTTGTTGAGGTGGTCTTTGAGGTGGGGGAATATATTTTTGCTGTCCTTGTCCTTGAAGAGGACCAGTGGGATTTTCGTTCCTGTAGGAAAAACTAGGGTGATTTCTAATCCCAGGATGGTAAGTGTTAGAATTCATATTATAATTTTGTCTAGGATTGCCAATATAGTTGGCCTGTTGGACTTGTTCATTACTAACTCCACCTGTAGGGCAAGTAAAAGTTTCATGTTCGGTCGACTGACAAACATTGCAGGTCGGAGGGTTAGATGGCAAACTTAATCGGTCCATTTTTTGCATTAAAGAATCAAGTTTAGATGACAATAAAGAAATTGCATCAACATTAAACTTACCTCCCGCCTTTTGGCGGGGTTTAGACCATTGATAAGAGTTGTTCGCCAGATTTTCGATCAGACTCGTGATTTGAGGCACAGTTTTGTCCATAAGGTCACCTCCGGCTGTAGAGAGGATATTTCCTCTTGTTGATTCATTCGCTCCATTGAAGAAGGATTGGACAGGAACCCAAGGTTCAAATCCATGCCGAGGACATTGTCGGAGAATGTCCTTGAATCTTTCCCAAGCATCGTACAGTGACTTATCCGGCTCATGTGTGAATGTAGAAATCTGATTCCTTAGGCTGGTGAGCTTGCTTGGAGGAAAGTACTTCGCCAAAAAGGTGCTGGAGAGTTCGTCGAATGTTGTGATTGAATTCGGTGGAAGTGAGTCGAGCCACTCCCACGCTTTGCCTTCCAACGAGAACGGGAAGAGACGTAGTTTGACGGCGTCCTCCGATACGTTGTTGGCCTTGTAAGTGTCACAAGCTTGACGGAAGAGTCGCGGATGTCGGTTCGGATCTTCGTTGGTCAACCCATGGAATGGTGATTTTGACATTAGGTTGATCAAAGACTATCGCAGCTCGAAGTCGTTTGCTTGGATGGTGGGAACGTTGATTGCTGATTGCTGATTGCGGGTTGGTGACATTGGGAGTAAGATACTGCCCGAATGTCTTTGGTCGTTGTTCTCCCATCTCTTCTTCTTTTTCCGACTCCGATTCTAGCTCCTCTTCGTTCGTTTCTTGATTTTCTTGAAATTCTTTCTCCAGTCTTGCTCTTTTCCTTCTCTCTCGAAGTGTTCGTTCGATCTCAAGATCGTACTCGAAAGAGAAATCTTTTTGCATAAACCTGAAAAAGACAAAAACAAGAATACCAAGCGTAATAAAGAAAAATAAAGAAAAATAACATAAATTAAATAACCTAGTCACCCAGAGCGGATTCGTCCATGGCGATTGGGGAAACAAGTCCCCGGCAACGGCGCCAAAAACTTGACAGACCTAAAACATATAGGTGTCTGTGTACCGCAAGTGTACGGGTCTGTGTAGTAATAAAATATCGTTCTCTCTCAGGGATTTGTGTTCAATCACGCACTAAACTAGTTCGCTACAAAGAATGCTAGGTCTATCCAAAGGGTGTCGTAAAGTTTTCTAAATTAAACTAAGAAAGCAGGAATTTTTAGGGGTTTGATCAATTAATTAAAAGCGTTCAAGGGAGTCCACTCTAGTCAATTAATCAGATTATCAACAATTCTGGTGCAGGTAACAAGATAATTCGGGGTCTATAATCTTTCTAGGCCCTATCACTTCGATCTTTCGATCCTAGGTGAGTGACAGTGATTAACCTAAACATTATTTCTAACTATTTAGCCTAATCAAAGATAAGACATGATTATAAATTGACCCTAGGCAAGAATCATTATGTCTAACTATTTTCTAACCTATTCAACCTAAGCAATCCGATCAAGACTCAAATTGTCGTTCTATTGTCAAGAATCTAAAACCAGGTATAGACTCAAACTGTCGTTCTATTGTCAAATTACCATGACAAACAATGCACGCAGATTAAACGAATAAAAAGATAACCTAATACCGAAACTGTATTCAAATTCAATCAATTGACATCGAGTTTATCCCCTAAACTAAGAAAATTAGCTACTCATAATTCTAAAAGTAAACATCGCAAAATCTAAATAACAACAAGAAAGCATTAAAGAAGAATAGAAATAAACCGTGTTCCAATTGGCGGAATCGACCTCTTCGTGTCACCCGAATCGATCTCTTTCGTGTTCTTCGATCACGAACAATAATCTAATCTAATAACCATTTTTAGGAATCCACTGTAAATAAATTGATCTAAATCTACTCTAAAAGCTACCTAAAAATCTCTCTGAAACTTAGAGTAAGCGGAAGAAAATCCCTCGTTGTGGGATCATATTTGAAACGGCGGAAGTAGAAGCCCTTTTATAGTGACTGGATTAGGGTACAAAACGCGACCTGCATTTTGGAAACGCTGGCTGCGTTTTGCCCAAGTAGCAGATTTCTCCGTGAGAGGGCGCTGGCTGCGCTTCCAAAACACGGGTTGCGTTTTGTCTTTCCTCGGTTGCCAAACTTTCTGGACAAGGCGCGGCCTGCGTTTCTAAAAACGCTGCCTGCGCCTTGCCTCTCCGCTTCAATTGGTCTTGGGCCGAGTCGTTTGGGCCGTTCTTCCTTTCCTCTTCTTTCCTTCTTTATTCCCTTTTTATTTTTCATGATTTTTGCTATTTCTTCTCCAATTCTTCATGCTTTTTGATATAATTCCACCAATTCGTGTAAAACACACCAAACTCGCGAACAAGCGTATAAATCACAGAAATTGCTATAAAAATACGAGATATCGAGTATAAAAAGCATGAAACTGACATGATTTGAGCCCTAAAAACTCTATATAAAATTGTCTTTTCATACAATCTGTCTAATAAATAAATAAATCGAATACAATAACATAAAATAGAAAGGCACATAATTAACCTATAAATAAATAACTAAACCCAAATTAGACCCTTAATTGAGGTAATTATTCTTAATAAAACTCATGGGTATTTCACCTTGGTAGTATAAGAATGCAATCCTAAGTAATCAATTCCAATTCCCTCTCGCCAAAGTTAGGATTTAAAATCGATTAAACCACCCTAGAGTTTCGATTCGATGTTTGAAAGGATCCATAACCTTCTAGCACCCGGTATCCTTCAACTATCGACTGTAAATCTAGGGCGGAACAGTAATCATCCTAATCCCAATAATCTATGCCCAATCCCCCATTATGGGCCCTGATTACCCCCTAACCCTAAGGGGATTACTTACACATAATGAATGCTAAAACTAATTCAACATTCAAACCAAAACCTAACATGAAACTAGCAAAGGAATGGACAGAACAAATAATAACATCAATTAAATCAATCAAAAGCATAAATAAGATAAATCAAGACAAAAATTATATCAATTAAACAAGATGAAATAAAGGAGGAAGAAAGAGGACTTACTACGAATTGATAATGATTCAAAGCTTCAAAGTAGAAAAGTGAAGAATGAAAGATTCAATTACAAAAACTAAACCCTAATATAATTACAAAGAGATTAAACCTAATCTAAGAACTAAACCTAAAACTAAACCTAAAACTAAGGAATGAAAACTTAGGAGTCAAATAGCTCTCCCAAAAGTCGTTGGCTTTACAATTTATAGTTGGGGTAAAAGAGGCCAAAACACTAGTGTTTTGGGCCGACAATGATTATGCAGGTCAGGGAGGTCACAGGCGTGACCAAGGTCATCACGATCATGACCCCTGGAGAAGCTGGATTTTAATCATCGAATCCCGAAAACCTCACGAGCGTGAGTAGGGGTGTTCATGAACGTGAGGTACCTCTTAGAGGGGGTGCTTCTGGCAGGTCACGGACGTGACCATGGGTGTCACGACCATGAGGTGGCATCTCATCAAATCCAGATCCTGGGGTGTCACGATCGTGAGAAAGCTGGTCATGGCCATGACCCCTCTTTTGTCTTCCTGCCTCTTTTCTGTCCGACTTTTGGCACCCAAGGAGTATGGGGGTCACGGCCGTGATAATGGTGGTCACAAGCGTGACTCTTCTTGTGAGGGTTCTTCCTTGTTTCCTTTTCTAATCCCGGGATAGAGGAACAATTCTTCTTCTTCAAGGCCGAGTTTCCACAGGATACCACAGCTTCTCTACGTTTAGGCCTGAATAAACCTCGTTTCGCATACTTTTTTCCCACAAGCACCTAAAGGATATGAAATCTGCAAAAGGAAGAAAATAAAGTAAATATAGTAATAAACATATATGGAATTGAGACAAAACCTAAGGTAAAAGAAACGCATTTAGGCTCAAAACTAAGCCTAAACAGGTGGTTAGTAGCCCTTGCCCCTTAAGTACCTTGTATATGTGTGGAGAAAACCATGATGGGAGAGTAAACCTCTCACGGGTCTCGTTCCATCTTGAAATATGCCAACTAAAAAATATATGAAGAGAATAAGTAGTGAAACTTTATCCTATGTAACCTACGACCCTCACCAAGCCAAGGGCGACATCAAATAGGTTGGGGGTGACGCTTAAGCTAATTAGTAATTGAGATTCAAGTTTCAATGCGTGTTTAATCGAGGCTGATCTGTCTTTGCTGAACTCTGACCGAGAATAGATTAGAGAACACTAGCATTGGGCACGAAGATGTCGTTCAGCATGGTCGAGGTGGGAAGTTTGAAAGCTTAACCTCACCTGAGTCTAGTGTCTTGGCATGTACATACTAACTGTTTTTGCTTGATTAACATTGTTGTTTGATTAGCCTTAGTATAAAGGCGATTATAAACTCCTCCTTTTTGTAAAACGTTCCAGATATTCACTTTCACTTTCCTTTCTCTTTTTCTCTTCCTTTTCGACTTTTGTGGGTATAGCTTCTACCAACCCTCACGAGACCTACCTCGTCAACCTGGGCTACCGACCGGTTGTGGACATTTTTCCACACCGTTCGGGCTTCCAAACGTCCAAGCGGATTGGGGTGTGATTCAGTGATTTGTGTTGGGGTTTAACCTTTGAAAACTCTTTAAGTAATTAATCGCATAATTCATGAATAATATATTGTAAAATCACTTTCCCTTTACTTATTCATTTTATGAGTCCTTGACTTAAACCTTTAAGAGTGAAAATCCACTTGTTCCAAACTCTTTGAAATTTAACCCAACTTGCTCATTAAAATGTTAGGCTCGGAAGAAAGTGATTTATGCAAAGATTATTTAGAAATATACAAAGAATGCCCTAAAGTTGCATCGGTACATTGTAAAACCATGTTTTACAATAGTTTATATGTAATCCCCGATGTGCTTTGGTTCGAAATGGGAGTCGTCACCCGACTTTTTAAAGAGAAAAGCCAAGAAAAACTAAAAAGAAAACAAGAAAGACTCCGCCTGCGTAACCCAAGCATGGATCCGGGGGTAAGGCTACGAACTCGAAAAGTAAAGACTTTAAGAGTTCGCCTTTCACAAAAGGAAAGACTCTACTAAAAGTTTAAAATGTGCTTTTGATAAAGTTTGGAAGGGAGATAAATAAGAACTTTATAGAATTGTTTCATTAAACATGCAACAAATAAGAATGAAAGAAAGTACAACATGTACTCTTTATTTACATAATAGGGAAACAATTAAAAAGCTTACATTGTGACTTTTCTTTAGGGAATTCCTAGCCTTTGTAGAAGCCTCTTTAGATGCCTTTGAGAGCCATGAATACTCCTCTTGAAGATGCAAAATAGTACCAAAGGTGGATGGAAAAGATGGATGAAAAAAGGGGTGAGAAAAGGGTAGAAAAAGGCTCTTTTGTGGTGTTTTGGGTAGTAGAAAGGTACACTTTTTGTGGAGCTTTTAGCGATTTATGGGGGAATAATGGAAGGTAAGATGAGAATGGAGATAAGAGATTAAAATATGAAGATTATGATGGTAAGAATATGGTAGAGATTAGAGATGGAGATGATAGGAAATAGGGATAAGAAGAAAGACTCTTTTTATGGAATTTTGTGGTGTTTATGTAGAGATAATGGGGATAATATGGAGATGAATATTCAGAGGTTTAGGAAGGTGGAGAAATGGAAATTATGGTGGTAGAAAATTGATGGAAAAGGATAGGAGAATGATAGGGCAAAGGAACTCTTTTTGTTGGTTTTTAGGATAGTTTTTATGGTATTTTTGGGAGGTTTTATGGGAGATTTATGTAGAAATGGTGGGGAATAGAATGAGAGTATGGATGAGAGGTTTAAGAGGATGAAGATATGGATATTAGGATGATTAGATAATGGCAGAAAGGTGATAGAAAAAGGTTGGTAGAATGATGATAAGAATAGAGAGATTAGAGAGATGATGAGAGAACGGGAGGATGAATGGATGAATGAGAGTGTAGGGGGAAGAATGAGTGAATGATTGAGTGAGTTTGGAATCAACAAGAGGGCTATTTATAGGTGTAGAAGATGCCTTAGTATACATGAACACACATGCATTCATCCAATTCGTAGTCAACATCTCCTAATTCCAAGATGGCTAAGGGGAGTGTTCTTGGGTGGACGGTAGTGTGAAAAGATGACTTTGGGTGTGAATGAATTCATGGCCGGTCGGCCTAGAGGAAGGTGGAGGATGAATCTGATTGTATCCATGCATCTTTGGACGGTAAATATATGAATAAAACATATGTTAAATTCCCTATTCACACTAGGACGGTAGGTGCTTTATTTGATGCATATGAGATGATTTTGGATCTTTTGCTAGGCTTTGAACTTGAGACCTCTTGGAGCTTCTTTGCATGTCATCTTTACGTAGCTCATGCATAGCATGCATGGCTGATTTTATGATTTTAACTACGTAAAAGTTGTGCATGCAATTCCTTACGTAAACTTGTGCATGTAGAATGCATGCGATCAAGTCTTCCGGCTTCGGCTTCGGCTTCGGCTTTTGCTTTGACTTGGCTTTGGCTTCCCTAATTTTCTTATTCTAACTAAAGTGCATAACTCAAAATACATAAAAAAATAAAATAAAAATTACATTAGAAGTATATAAAACTATGCTAAAACCGGGTGCCTCAACGAGCTTATCGGCAAGCTTCTTTTTCTTTATTTTTTTGCTTCGTTTATATAGATATGTGTGGACATTTTTCCTCGTCTCAGGCTTTCGAACATCCACGTTGGATTGGGGTGTGATTCGATGATTTGTTCTGGGGTTTGAACCTTTGAAAAAAATGACCCTTTAAAGAATTTTAATTATATATTTCAGGAATAATATTTGAAAAATTATTTTCCCTTTACTTGTGCATTTTATGAGCCATTGGAATTAAACCTTTTAGAGTGAACATCCACTTGTTCCAAACTATTCAAAATTTAATCCAATTTGCTCATTTAAATGTTAGGCTCGGAAGAAAGCAATTTATGCAAACATTATTTAGAAATACATAAAGAAAAGCCTTAAAGTTGCATCGACACATTGTAAAACCATGTTTTACCACAGTTTATGCAACCCGATGTGTTTTTAGTTCGAAATAGGATTCGCCACTTGACTTTTTAAGGGAAAAGCCAAGACAAACGAAAGAGAAAAGAAAGAAAGACTCCGCCTACGAAACCCAAAAGTGGATTATGGGGTAAGGTTACGAACTCGAAAAGTTGGAACTTTAGGAGTTCGTGTCTCACAAAAGGAAAGACTTTACTAAAAGTTTTAAGTGTGCTTTTATAAGATTTGGAAAAGAGAATAAATAGGAACTTGATAGCACTATTTCATTGAACACGCAACATGGATTATAAAATAAAAGTACAACATTTACACATTATTTACAAGGGAAACAAAAGAAGCTTTAGATCTTACATGTTGCTAGTTTGAAGAAGAGGCCTTGCCTTGCTCTTTTGATTGAAGATGCTCCTCTTAATACCCTTGAATAATACTCCTCAAAAGTGTCAAAACAAACCAAAAGAAGTAGGGAAAAAGTGGCGGGAAAGAAGGTAGAAAAGAGGGCTTTTTGTGGCTTTTATGTGTTTAGGCTTAGGGTTTTTTGTGGTGTTTTCGATATGATAAGTTTAGTGAATTAGGAGATGGTAAGAATAGTGATTATGGTTATATGAAAGTGGTGATAATATTGGATAAGAGGATAGGATGGATAGAAGAGTAGTATGAGAATGGGGATTATGAACGTATGTAGAGAGAATTAGAGAGAATGGTATAAATGAATGGATGTGTAGAGAGAAGAATGTGTACAAGAGAGGGAATTGGTGAGTGAATGAGTGTGAGAGAGAGGATGATTTGATGAGTGTGTTTAGCTTTGAGAGGAGTAGTATTTATAGGAGAATGAGGGAGAGGAGATACATGCAAATACATGCATACACATAGCAATCTCTGGCTAGGCACAAAACACCAAGGCAGTGGTCAAGGCCGATCAGCCACCAGCACATGGGGGAATGTATCCCTCTTCGTCCATGCACCCATGGACGGTAGGGTGTGAACTCATTCTGACTAGGGATATGTTGATTCACACTTGGACGGAAATGCTATTGTATTTGAGTTTTGTGAAGCATTTTTGAGATGTTCTTGTGAGGATTTGAACTCGTGACTTCGCGACATGGGATTTCATGGCTTGCATTTTACGTAGACATGTTGCGTGGGATTTACATGCAATATTAAGGCACATTTGAACGTGTAAAGTGCACGCATTTTAGCTCTTATCGTCCGACCTCTTCTTCTTTATTTGATCCTTTCATTTTATGTTGTATGACTTGTGACAAAATCTAGTGTCTACAGATAGCCCCCACTTTGATTGAGTCTGAGACAGGACGAAAATCAAAGTAGAATGATGGACACCGATCGGGATATGACTTTGAAGTGTAAAGCGTGAGATGATGCTTGGAAATGGAATCTTGCATCGCGGTTGTGGGCGGCACGCGCCTCTATCGGGGTTGATCTTGAGCAAGAATGATGTTCTACTTGTAGTGTTCTCGGATGTTTGGTGACGTTCTACTCGAAACTATCTCGGGCGTTGGATGCGTCAGACTTAAGGGTGTGGGCTGACATTCAGAAGCTCAGTCATGTGTCGCGGTTGGCGAACTTACACCGATAGGTGTTCTCAGCCGAGAATGACGCCTTACTTGTTGGGGAGACTTCATCGAACGCGATGCCGATGGCTCTTGGAGATAGTCGTTGATGGTGGAATTTTTGATGCCGAAGGAGTTCACCAGGAGCGGTGCTGATGGCCTTGGGGTCGAGACTTCACCGGGCGCGGTGCCAGTGGCTCGGATGTTGAGACTTCATCGGACACGATGCCGATGGCTCGGGATTTTATGAGGGCAGCTTTGATGCCAATGTATGTTGCTCTTATTCTTGAGATTTCATCGATACTGATGTCAATCACTCTTAGTTTCCTGTGATAAATGCAACATCTTTATCAGTTTTAATTCAATTTTTTTTTGTCCAGATAACGTACCTCGGTTTTCGTCAGCATTATCGTTCAAAAATGCTCATTGTTTTGGGAAATTGGCACTTCAATCTTGTGAAGACCAATGTTTTTTATTGGGCACTCTCATCCGTGCAACCCTCTTGAAGGCATGCAAATTGATCCTTGAAAATAAGAATGGATAATAAGATAATCTTCCCTCTATCCCAAGGCCGACCGGACCATGGGAAAAAGCAGGGAATCTTTTTTAGTACAACCCAGCTTTTGCAGGTCATGCAGGAGACCAACTTTCTTGCAATTATTGCAGACAACTTGGAGGCCAATCGGTCTTTAGCTCCAGCCAAGGAAAGATCGCCACCATAGCATGATTCTTGAAACAAGCAGCTTTTCTTTTCTTTCTTTCAAACTTGTTTTGTTTTTTTTACTTTCCCTCTCTCCTTTTCTTTGGCTTTTGTGGGTATAGTTGTTATAAACCCTCACGAGACCTACCTCGTCCACCCGGGCTACCGGAGGGTTTAAAGGGCTTGATGCATGTGCTAAATGCATCCGCGATTCCTGCGAAAGTGAGTTAGGGTTTTTAGTTTCTTTTTCTAGTCCATTTCTTTGTTTTTAGTTTGCTCGAGGCGAGCAAACCCTTGTGTGGGAGTGTTATTCGGTCTCGTTCCGAGCCGAATTTCTTCTCTTTTATAGGGTGATTTAGCTTATTTTAGCCCTTGTATATATATTAGATATAATAATTTTATGTTTTGTAGGAAAATAAGGAGTTAGAAGGATTTTTGGGCTTAATTGTGGTTTTTAAGCGATTTCCCGAGCCGACCCGAGTCAACCCGAGCCAAGATTAGAGGCGAGCTGACCCGGAAACTTCATGTCAAGTTACGGCGCAGAAAAGAAAGGAAAGGGGACAGACTCATGTCGCGCCCGAGTCAAACCTGTCACACCCGTGACAGTGTTCTGGGCAACGGGGATATCAGCCGAAACAAGGGAAGGAGACAGTCCCGCAAACGGTGGTCGAGCCTGTGACCAATCTTTGTCGCGCCGCCGCGACACTGCCGAAATCTTTGACGGATGAAGCGGGGCAGATGGCGACTACTTTCGCAACCATTGGCGACTTCGCGACAGTCTGCGGAAACTGCTACGCGCCTCTGCTGCGATTCTTTTAGGGTTTTGGGTCTTGTTTTCCTTCTTCTATAAATACCCACTT
Organism: Portulaca oleracea; assembly: GCA_029582165.1. NCBI lineage: Eukaryota > Viridiplantae > Streptophyta > Magnoliopsida > Caryophyllales > Portulacaceae > Portulaca > Portulaca oleracea. Next base: position 37,397,856 of record CM055868.1, read on the forward strand.
GTAATTCAGATCTTTTATCTTAGTTTTTACCCTATCTTTCAGCTTAGCTTTTATTTAAGTTTTAGGAGTAGGATTAGATTAGATTTAATTGCTTTCCTTTAATTGCTTTCTTTAGTTGTTCTTCAAGCTTTCTTTGATTTCTTGCATTTGTATTCAAACTTTCTCAAGCTTTCTCAATTCAAGCAAGTTACCATTGAAGTTTTACAAGTTTTCTCTCTCTCTCTCTCTCTCTCTCTCTCTCTCTCTCTCTCTCTCTCTCTCTCTCTATTCTCCGTTGATGTTGATTTCAAAGCTTTCTAGTGATAGCCACAATCAAATCCACTTTTAGTGGGGAGGAGGGTCAAGGGTTACCAATTTTACTTTCTAGTGAGAATTTGGGGATCCTTGGTAATCCAATCCACTTTTAGTGAGAGTTTGTTCGGGAGAAATTACAAGTGTAGATTGAAGATTAGAAGATTTTGGTCATCAAAGGTATAAATTCATGTCTCTAATTTTATTGTTCATTCTAGTTCTTTATTCATGCTTTTTATTGCTTTCCTACTTCTAGCTTTTTAATTGCTTTCATCTTTATTCTTTTCTGGATTATTATCATGACTAGATTAGTTTAATTGCTTTATTTACATAATTTACCGCTTCCTGCATTGAGAAAAACCTCAAACACAAACCGATTTCCCAAATCAAGCCTAAACACCCATCCTCGTGGACCGACAACCCTTATCTAAAAACCACAAAAATTACAACCGAACAACGTGGCAGTGTAGACCTAGCCATTTGAGCTATATAAGAGTACTTGGGTCACGACAACCTTCATCAATTTCATTCACACTTTTGCTTGCTTCTTCTCTCTAGAAATCTTCTTTGATATTTTAATCTTCATTAGAGAAAGATGAATCTCTTCAAAAGGGGACGTAGATGTGCTACTCAGCCAGCAGTCCGGAAGCGTCCTTATGCGAGGACGGTGCAAAGGGAATATCCGAATAGAGAATTCACTCTAGCACAGCTCGTGTTCCGTCAGAATGAACATGCATGGTTCTTCCGTTCCTATGTTTCGGTACTCTTTTTTGATAACATGTTTTTATCTTTCAAAGATGTTGTGCATGTCATTGTTTGCGTTTAGCTCTTTAAGTTGGATTTAAAGTAGATGAGTACTCTAAATTTTGCTTAAAAGTACATTCACCTTCTTGCTATAGGAGGATAGCTTTAAGTCTTGTGGAAGCATGTAAAGTGTGGTATCTTTGTCTAATCATGCAAACATAGGAAGATTCTACTCGGCCACCATTGAGGGTACAGGTTTTTGCCCTTTCCTGACCTGCTTGAGAGCCTGAAAATCATGTACAAGAAGAATATTCGGTCGGGCCATAGTAGAGCGATTTTGGGATTCCACAAACTAGTTTCACCTTCCTATGGGCGAAATAATGCTCACTCCTGTCGACTTTGTGATGATTACTGGCCTCAGCTGGGGCGGCCAGTTGTTGGAATTTCAGAAGGATCCTGATCTTCAGGTTTTCGAGTTCTTGCAACCTGCTCTCGCTTTGGCAGGGCGGAATGATACTTTGTGGCATTCTCAGCTGGCGGCCATTTTGAAAAGTGAGGGTTTTGAGAGTTTGCCTCTCCCTCAGCGTCAATTTCTGGTCCTTGCGTATTTCATTAATGAAACTATTTTTGCCAATCGTGGGCACACGATTACCTTTTCTTGGATGCATCATCTCTTGGACTACGGCGCAGTGAAAGATTTAAATTGGTCGGCTGCCGCTTACGCTCATTTGGTGAGAGGAATACGGGTTGCATGTCGTCCTACTGGTGTGACAGGGCCGCAAGCGCACGGTGTACGTAGTAGCACGTCAAGGTCGATCCCACAGCGACTCAATTAGCAGCACAGAAAACTAATCTCTAATGCGATTGCTAAGCTAATCAGATTTTGGGTTTTGGAAAATGGTTTAACAATTAATTAAACTAATAAAGCAGGGAAAAACAATCAAAGAGTTCTAATCAAGAGAGAAAGATTTCTAGGGAGATGCTAACCTAACAACGAGTTCAATTACTAAAACTTAGCCTGCACAATCATACATTCAAGAATGAATCAAGAATCGATAGACTCTAAATTCTATCGCCCTTTCGATGCTAAATAGAATTATTCTAAACAACCTAATCAACAACTTTCGTCTGCCATTTAGGTTAAACAGAATTGATGGTCTCAAAAAGTCAGGTTATCTAATGATTCCCTAGTTTACTACTCCTTTTTCAACTTTCGTAAGCCTAGGTAGACAAGTTGGTAGTCAGATTACCCTAATTCACCTTTCAGTACTTCTTAGGTTAATCTCAAACTTACAAATATCTAAGGCCTTAAGAATACTCATAAAAATGGAAAACACAACCTTCTATTGATTCTAATCAAGAATTCATGCACAAACTAATAACAATCAATCAAAGCTACATTGTTTCGGGTTGCAAAACCCTAGAATTCAAAGAAACTACTCACTCATATTCAATAAAAAGCACGACACAGGTTCCAAACATCATAATTAATTCTTAAAACAAAGAAAGAAATCGAAAAGAGAAATAAATACAAGGAATTACAACCGTCGAGCCTTTCGATCTTGGGGTGGAGTCTTCCTCGCATGTAATGTAATTTCTTCCCGAATCTCGAACTTCGCTCCTCTTCGAATCAATCTTAATCTTGACTCTTGATGGAGTAATTGATGAGTAGATGGGAGGTTTAGGGATTTTTATCTCTTGATGGGTGGATGAATAATGGTCGAATGGAATTGATTCCCCCCTATGATAAAAACCCCTCAAGCAATATAACTGCTGCTGTTATTTTATTTTGCTTTGTGACGCCACGCAGCGCGCTCACCGGCACGGTATCGCGGGTATGGCGATCGCCATGGCTTGCCTGTGGTTCACACTGCCTCGGCGAACAAAAGAATGAATGGGTGACCGAATGGAATTCAACTGCCTCACTCTTCTTCATTTTGATTGGGCCGAGTGGAAGGGTTGATGAATGAAATGAATTCATTCCATCTCTATCTTTCTTATTGGGTCGCATGGATGGATAGACATGGCCCATAGAATTAATTGCTTGGCCTCCTTCTCTCTTCTGGTGCTGACCGAATGAATGGCCCAATTGAATTAATTGCTCGGCCTCATTCTCTCTTCTGGTGCTGACCGAATGAATGGCCCAACCAATCATCCCATGAATTGCCCCGCTTTCCTCTCCTACCATTGGGCTGAGTGAAGAGAAAAATGATGGCCCAATTAAGCTGCTGCTTTCTTTCATCTCACGGAAAACACGACCCAGCAGCCAGAACCGTGGCATCCACCACAGTCAGACCGTGGTGTGCTCTGCCCGTCCTAGATTTGTACCGTAGTTCGGGTTTGATATCCCGTGGTGTCTTCAATCTTGCCAGAAGTTGAGAGAAAATTGGTGTTTTGGCCTTAAAACCTACAAATTCACATAAAAAACAACAACACCAAGTGTAGTAGGGAAATTGGAATATAAATCAAGATTTACACACAAAATTATCCCTAATTAACTATTAAAAACCCCTAAAAATATAGTCATGAAACGCAGTTATCATGGTAGTGATATAGTTGGGCGTCCGAGGACTATAGAGCCGAAGAAGCTCAATTTGGGTAGCAACCTCTGGCGAGTCTTGGAGGTATGCTCCAAGATATTTTAGAAATTTTGTGATGTGCAATATTCCTTCTTTCGACTAATATTTTTCCTGGTGTACAGGTGTGGGTCTTAGCGTTCTTCCTTTTGGTAGTTGGGGGAACACATGATGTCAACTTGAGCATCCCCACCGCTGTTCGATGGGCCGAATCATCACACTACCGTTGCCCTAAATATCACTTCAGGGACTTGAATGGCCTTAGGCGGATCATCGACACTCTTCGATCGGTATAGCTCATCTTTTTTCTGGTTTTCATCTTATTGTTCTTGAGCTCATAATGTTCTTTTCAGGAGGACATCGTTCGGTCTCTATGGAATGGCTATCATCTGGAAGGTCTCCATTATGACATCCACTTGGCACGTGAGGCCAACGAGAGTCGTTTGTTACTGGAAGGTCCTTCGGTCCTTGTCTTCTACTTGGGAGAGCGCTTCTTCTTTCAACACACAGGGAAATGGCCATCTAGGGTTCCTGTTGACTAGACCTGTTCAAAGTTCGGGCCAGGTCATGGATCGGGTCAGTCGGGTCGGAAGTTTTTGACCCATCGGCCCGACCTTCGGGTCAAGTACCTTAGGCCCGAGCCCAGACCCTAAGGGCCACGGGCCGGATCAACGGGCCGATAAATATATATAATGGATTTTTTATATTAAAAAACCTTAAATTTACGCATTTTATTTGTGTATTTAGTCGGGTCAGGTCGTCGGGTCGGATCGGGTCACAAAAAAATTGAATTTAATCTAAGATTTTTTTTAAAAAATTATATTTAGTCGGGTCCGCGGGCCGAGCCGGGTCACCAGCCGTCAGCCCGAGCCCGGCCCGACCATACTTCGGGGCCCCGACATTTTCGGGCCGGGCCGGGTCACCTTCTAAAACTGTGACCTTAACCCGCATTTTTTCAGGTCGGGTCTGCCCGGTGGCTCCCCGGCCTATTGAGCAGGTCTACTGTTGACCCTCCTGAACTTATTTATGATAGGCAGGCCTTGACGCAGGATGAGATGGCTCGGTTGTTGATCAGAGAGCCTGCCATTAATTTCATAGTTCCCGTGGATAACTTGGAGGAAGCGGCCGCTTAGCATAGAGGGCCCTTAGCTTTTGCTCGGGTAAAGGAAATTTTCTTTTTCCTAACAAAAATGATGCATTCTTGCTCGTTTGCTAACGGGTTGTCCTTTTGCAGCTGGGAGGATACTACGATCCTTTCTTGGACGGAAATGTGGAATAACCTGAGCAAGCGGAGGATGAGAACATGCTGTTCGGCTTCATCCCTTTCATGCCGAATGATCACGAAGTGTTGCAGTACTTCGATGCCAACCCGGTAAGTCTCTTATTTTTGCTATTTTTGTATTGATCCTTGCAGACCTTCTCTTCATGCAGCAAGCTTACGCCCACATCCGATTTCTGTTGAGGGAATGAATCACCGCTCGAGAATTCATCGACCAGAACTTTGTGGATTGCCAATATCAGGGTCCCATGCCAGCTAGTGGTGGAGAAAATCATGAAGCTCATTCTCATGTGAGCTTGCCGGATTCCGAGAGCTCATCACGGCGTCCTCCTCGCCATTCTTCAGCAGGAGAAACTAGTAGGAGAGCTTATCGTGGAGATCCGGGTGCAGGACCGTCCAGGTGTAGGGATCAAGATCTGTTGGGCGAACATCGAGCTTCCCATGCTAGTTCTTCGGGAGGTAGACCACGGTCTCCCGGCATTCCTAAGTTCATGGTGGAAGATTGCTCGGAATCGAGTGGATTCCCTGGTTCGATGGAGAGAGTTCCTAGTCCATGGGCACCTAAGTACCATGTTCAGTCCATCGTTCCTTATAGCTAGCCCCCTAGCTATAATCAAGGATATGACATGCCTTCCAGCCAGTTCTTGCCCGATCCTTCTGGCACTCAAGACAATTCTCAGCGCAACTCTTTTGCAGATACGGCCTTCAGAAACTTGTTTGGTGGCCCTCCTTAGTAGTTTCTTTTACCGGCAAGGCCTTCTTCCTTTTCCAGTGTTGTATTGTGCTTTTTTTTTTGTTTTTTGTTTTGTACGAGAAATAACAGACGTACGAGAAATAAAAACGCAGGTAGACTCTTTTTTGTAAGCACATAATTATCGGACTTGATCTAATAAAATGCATGCAAGCCCCCAGTTTTATTTATTTATCGGGCAATCTCAGAGTGTTTATAAGGGTTAGAATTTACAAGCAAATAAATAAATGAAATCCCTCGAATATAATTGAATCGAAGATAAAAAAAAAACAAAGGAAATAATATGTACATTTTTTTACACTTACACGCCTAATGGATCCAGGAACCGTGTCTTCCTCCCATGCATACACGTACATGGCGTCGACACTTCACAAGGTTCACCCCCTGCTGCTGGAGGCCGACCGGCCATGACACGGTGGAGGCTACCGTGTCTCCACCGTTCACACGTTGTTGGCCACTGTTCACCTGCCCCCTCCCCCCCCGGTTCAATCGGTCTTGAGGCAGAAACAGTGTATTCGTGGCAAGTCATTCACTCTTTAAGCAAGGCTTGTTATCACTTCTCTTCATCCCATCTTGTCATTTTGCTCTCACTTCCTTACATCCCCTTCAATCATGGCCTTTGAAAAGAAACTTAACCTCTAGATGAATTCGTTATCGAAACCCGAGAAAGGTTTTCTCACACTTTATAATTTATCTCTCATTTTGAGCCTGAAGCAAGTGAAGATCAACTGGGATTTTCTTAAGGCGGCCTTTACGTTTTGGGACTCGAAGCTTCACGCATTCCGATTTTCCTGGAACGAATTGTACCCTCTCCCTGAAGAATGGGCATGCACCTTCGACTTTGACCTCTACGCCTCGTCGACAACCCCTCCTCTCGCTTCAAACTATCGCGAAATGTTTGGAGAAATGACCAACTTTAATAATCGTGCGCTCGGACACATTTTGGTGAACAACATGGTGAATCTCCAAGCCATGGTAGAATTTTTCCAGTCACAGGAAGCGCTAAAATTCAAACCGGCATCACATGTACGAGGTTTGATCTTTTGTATCTTAGCTGAATTTTTGTTTTATCATGGCGGTTTGGGTTTTGTCCCTCTCTTTCTCATTCATATTGTCGATGAAATGGCCCGTGGCTACAACCTCGCTCCCATGATGGTAGCGGAAACCCTATTGGGCCTTGACTCCTAGAGTTCAAAGCAAATCTTTCGAGGAAGCCCCCTTGTCCTTCAAGTAAGTATCAACATCTTTTTTTTTATTTTTTTGTATTTATTTTTTTTTTTGTCTTTCTTTCTTGATTTTGCATGAATTATTCAAATAATTCATGTGGAGTCAATTTGTCGATTTTTCCTTGGTTGTATATTTTTCTCTCTCTTTTTTTTTTTTTTTGCAACCAAGAGACTTACTATCTTCTTTTTTCCTAGATATGGCTCGTGGAGCACCTCAGCATAGTGTTTTCTCCTACAACCCTATCGGAATTCGCTTACTTTTGCCAGCGCAAAAGGAAGTATGAGGCACGCCGTAGCTTCGACGAGTAGGTGATCTTTTTGAAGGATCACAAAGAAATTCAATGGTCGATTCAATGGTGGAAGGTCCCCTGCTTCTCCAACCATTCAAGTAAGCAACTCATATCACCCTGTTGGGTCTGGGGGAACTCACCTACTACTTTCCCGATCGGGTCATGTGCCAAATGGGACGCCTTCAAGACATACCTCTGCTACCATGTGAGATTCCCGACCTTACCCATCTCCAAGGCTCGGTAGTCGAATCATTGATTAAGTACTAGAAGAAACTAGCAGGAGTTGATGTCCCACCGCCTCATCGTATTTCATCTTCGTCGACCGATGGATATCGAAATTGGTTGACTACTACTATTGGTGAGGCACAATGGTGTGAGAAACGCACTCGTTTACCTCCCCGAGAAACTCCAAAATTGAAGAGCATCATCATTGCCTGGGAATCGGGGTTGAATTCTAACCAGAAAGGATCTCACCCTAATGTAGAAAAATCAGGCAAGACTTGTCAAGCGAGCACTAACGGGTCTAAGGACACTGACTCGAACTAGGACTTGATGCATATCAGGCAAGTAAGATGGAGAGGAAAGTGATGAAATAAAATGTAGGAAAGAATGCGTACGCTATGTATTTATTTAATTTGATGTTTTTCCTTTATTAAAATTGGTAAAACAAAATGTATCAAACAAAAGTGTACTCCTTTTATTGATAGGAGAGGTAATACATTTTATTTACAAGAATTAACACAAGCCATGATCTTCTTCTTGTCAATCCTTGTGCCTTCAGCCGCAAAACTTGCAATCTCTCCTTTTACCTAACTTGTTCCGAAGGATTTTCAACTTAGTCCCTCATTTTTTCTTTTCTTTCTCTTCTTTTTTTTTCTTTTCTTTTTTTTTTCTCTCCTTTTTTTTCATAAGCAAGTGGCCTATTGGCAGTTCGGTTGCTTGCTTTAATAAGGTAATACATGTTTAAGTAACTAGGGATACCAACCCTTAATGGCTTAGACATAATACCTTTTCAACTAATCCAGGTTTATAGGCTGGATGAGTTCTTCTCCTTGAGGTGTCGCCAAACGAGCAGCACCTCCAAGGGTAATGGAGATAATGACGTAAGGTCCTTTCCAATTCGGGGCAAACTTGCCACGAGGATCCTGTCGAGCAGACCTCATTTCTTGTAACACTAAGTCACCTTTCATTAAGCCTTGATCCTGAACCATCTTATTGAATGCACGGGTAATCCGACTCTGATAGAGCAGAATATTATGTAAAACGCGAAGTCGGTGTTCATCTAACAAGGTTAGTTCCTTATACTTGGCTCGAGCCCATTCAACTTCAAGAATCTGGCTTTCAACAATGATTCTCATGGAAGGGACATCGATCTCCATGGGCAAAACAACCTCCACCCCATACACCAAAGAGTAGGGTGTAGCCCCAGTTGCAGTTCGAATTGAAGTTCGATACCCCTATAATGCGAAAGGTAGTTTGTTAGGCCAATCCCTATAAGTAACGACCATCTTCTTAATGATTTTCACCAAAGTTGTGTTTACAGCCTCAACTGCTCCATTTGTTTGCGGCCGAAAAGGAGAAGCATGATGATGCTGGATCTTGTATTTGGCCAAAAGAGCGGCAAATTCTCCCATGAAATGACTCCCATTATCACTTATCACTTCGTGCGGTACACCATATCTACAGATGATGTTCTTCAACATAAATTCGGCGACATGCTTCGAGGTAATCTTTGCATAGGAAGCAGCTTCTACCCACTTAGTAAAATATTCCACAGCTACTAGCACATACTCATGACCTCCTATACCCTGAGGCGAAACTTTTCCAACAATGTCAATACCCCATACAGAAAATGGCCAAGGTGAGGCTAAAGTAGTCAAGTAAGACGATGGTTGATGCTTAAGGTCAACATACTCTTGACACTTTGAGCATTTTCTCAAAAATTTAACACAATCTGACTCCAATGTAGACCACAAATAACCTGCTCGCTGAATTTTCTTCACCAACATCCTCCCATTCACGTGAGGTCCACACTCTCCTCCGTGGGTGGACTTCATCAGCTCTTTGGCTTCTACCTCATTGATGCACAACAAACTAATACTGGTTGCAGCCTTCTTGTATAAACGGTCCAGAATAATGCAGTATTGTGCATCTATCAATCAGATAGCCCTCCGTGCTCGGTGCTGAGCATCCGATGGGTATGAACCATCCTTCAGATAAGTGTAGATGCCAAAGGACCATGCCTCAGGGTTAATAGTGTTGACTATCAAAGATTGATGAGCAGGATGAACCTTCCTCTCGACCACAACTGTCAAAGTTTGATATGCTTCTGGCATTGCCAACATAGATGACAACTTGGCTAAGGCATCCGCCAATTCATTGTGACTGCTTGGTGGGTACTTGAACTCAATGTTCTTGAATCTCTTGGCTAAATCATATAAGTGTCGTTGATATAAAGCAAAAGACTCACTCTTCACTTTCCATACACTGGTTTCTTGATTGACGATCGGACTGGAGTCTCCAAACACTCGCAACCTCTCAATTCCCATTTCCAGAGCCGTCTGTATGCCCAAGATACAAGCTTCATATTCAGCAGCATTGTTGGTGGCGTCAAAATCCAGCTTAACCGCCAACGGAAAATGCAAGTCTTCAAGAGATATTAACACAGCCCCGGCTCCACACCCCATTTGGTTTGCAGCGCCATAGAAATACAACTTCCAAGTCTCTTCTTCCACTTGGAACACTTGCTCATCACTAAACTCCAAGCCCCCAGCATTGGAGTCTTCTGTCAGGAGTTCAGCCAGAAAATCAGAAACTGCTCGACCTTTTATAAACTTTTGATGTTGAAAGTGAAGGTCAAACTCAGATAGCATGACTACCCATCGGGCAATTCGGTTGTTCACATTAGGTTGCTCCATAAACATCCTAACCATACGACTTTTGATGTACTTGACTGGATTACACGCCGCAATCTCATAAACAGTGTGTGCCAACAAATAATGGCGAAGCTTCTTTGTGGACCAGACCAATGCTAAGGCAATCCTTTCTATCTCAGAACAAGGGGATTCACATCTTGAGAATTTCTTGCTGATGTAATATATAGCCTTCTCCAGATTGTCAACCTTTTGAGCCAACATAGCACCCATGACACCATGATTGATGGTGAGAGAAAGTAATAACGGCTCTCCCAGCACGGGTGGAACTAGTACTGCCAGACTAGTCAAATCCCTCTTGATCTTATCAAATGTTGCTTGACACTGGTCATCTCATTGAACCTTTGCACCTTCTTTAACTTCTTGAACAACAGCTCACAGGTCTTAGTGAGCTTGGAAATGAACAGGCTCAAATATTAAACTCGCCCTAGGAAACCACTAATCTCCTTCTCTGTTCGGGGCGGTAGCATGTCATGGAGAGCCTTGATCTTAGATGGATCGACTTCCATTCCTCGTTGACTGACAATATACCCTAACAACTTTCCTGAAGTTACCCCAAATGTGCATTTCTTCGGATTCAATCTCATGTTGTACTTGCGAAGTCTAAGGCAAAACTTGCGCAAGTTAGGGATGTGGTCTTCACGCCTTTCAGACTTAACAATCAAGTCATCTAAATATGCTTCAACTTACTTGTGGATCATGTCATGGAGTAAGGTGGTAATACTGTGTTGATAAGTAGCACCGACATTCTTCAACCCAAATGGCATAACAACATAGCAAAAGGTTCCCCACCGAGTAATGAAAGATGTTTTCTCCATATCTTCTTCAGCCATTTTGATCTGATTGTAACCAACATACCCATCCATAAATGACAGGAGTTCATGACCACAGGTATGATCGACCAGGACGTCGATATGCGGCAAAGGAAAGCAATCCTTTGGGCTAGCCTTGTTCAGATCCCTGAAATCAGCACACATCCGTACCTTCCCGTCTTTCTTCGGTACATGGACGATATTAGCTACCCATGGTGGAAATTCAACAATTCTGATAAACCCAATCTCTAATTGTTTCTGAACTTCAACATAGATCTTATCGGACTATTCATTCTTAATTCCGGGTAAAGAGGTATGGCATGCCCGGCGATCTCGAGCTCGATCCCAGGCATGTCCTTGTAAGACCAAGCAAAAACGTCGATAAACTCTATCAGGAGAGCGGAGAACTCCTGTTGCTCCCCTTGGGTTAATGATTTGCCAATTTTCAGTTCCCAGGGAGTTTCAGGCGTCCCCACATTGATGGTGATGGTTTCTTCAACCGCTAACATATGACTCTCGCGTTCATTCATAGCTCGTATTAATTCTTTAAAGACTTTTAAAGGTTCAACATCAAATTCGTGATTATTAGCGCAACCAAAAGAAGAAGAACATGAATACTCAGAAAGGTTCACTTCATTGAAAGCAGAAATAGATACAGACTCATCAGACATGGGGCTAATCCCAGCTGATTCAAACTCAACTATAGACCCACTAGTGCTTGACCTAGACAAGACTTTACAAGGTTCTCCTAACACTAGGGTACATTTATTATTAGCATAATCGACCCAGAACAACTCGCAGCAACCTCCATCAGCAGAAATCATGGAGCTTGGATCAAATGCAGGATTGGACAACACACCAACCATCGGGTCCACCTCATTTCCTTCTTTTGTAGTGGACCTTGCTCCTCAATGCAGTCCTTAAGGTGTTGAAACTCATTTAGTACATTATCCAGAGCTTCTCGTGTTGCTCTATTTACTGGTCTTGACGTTGAAGGTGTTCCTGGACCTTCTTGTCCTGTTGGATGGTTGTGTGCATGATCAAATCACACATACTGTTCTTTAAATCTCCCAAATGCTGCTGATCTCCGAGATCTTCAAGGCTTTCATCATCACTTGCTTATATACCACTGACAGTGAATGTTGTCGGATCTTTAGGAGGGAGTAAAGGTGGTCCTTCATCCGTGATACACTCGGAAGGATCAAAAGTACCCTCTCCTACGAATATAGCATGATTCGGGAGAGGATTGCTTTTGTTGTTGGCTTTCTTAGCTGACTTAGGTGCTGGTAATTCGCCTGAGCGAATCATCTTCTCAATGAGTATAAGAATCATACTGGAAAAATTTCAGTTTTTGAGACGATCCATGATTCACATTCTGGATGACATTAATCTCTACTGCTCTCGGAGCGCCAATGGTTTTTCGATCAGTATTACTCCCCTTCCATATTCTGAGATGCTGCATTTCTCTCTTTTCGTGCCTCTAGCTTACGGCACAACTTCTTCAGGTACTCGAAGTCCTCCAGAACATGAAAGTCTAATTGTTGAGCCAAACTTGTCTTCAGACTTCGAATGAAGGTATCCAACTACACTTCTGTTGGAATGACGTTGGTCACTTGGGACATCTTAGAATGCCATCTTTCATAGTAAGCCAGGAACGACTCATCTTCCCTTTGGCGAATGGCCATGGCATCCGTTAAGGTCACATTATCCTTTTGAATCTTGCTATAATGTTCAATGAACGCTCGACGCAAAGCAGTCCAATTTTCCCGAGTTTCCAAAGGAAGAGTATAGTACCAATCTAATGCCTCATCATTAAGCAATGATGGAAAACGTTTCTTGTAGTGTTCAGTGCCGATGCCTTGGAGTAGCATCACCTAGTTAAACTCCCATACATGATGTAACCTGAGGGGTAGCCAATTCTTGACTACACTCAACAGTGCCTTTACCTCGCGGATAGCAGGAGTGTCTTGAACTCCAATCTCAGTCTTGACTGATGTAACCTGAGGGGTAGCCACTGGAGATGGTGGCTTAAGTACGGAATCATTTAGAATATGGATGCCTCCTCCCGTATGGGAACTTTCCCCTAGCTTCTCTTTACCCTTGTCAACAACAGTTGTGGGATTAGGAACAACTTCCATAGCGTCCTCATCACCATTGTTCATCCCTACATGTGCACTTATGCGGTGCAGAGCTTCCACTACCCCATTCAAAGTTTCATGTTGTTGCTCAATACGGCTATTCTGCCTTTCAATGAGTTGTCGTTGTTGGGCAGTAAGCTCTTCAGCTTTCTTCTTTTGTTTCAGAGTGGCGAAGGTGATCGAACCTTCCATCTTGTTGAACCTCTCCTCGAGGAACTTGGTCAAAGCAGCATTGACAGAGTTGTCAGCTTGGTTTTCATTGGCAGATATGTCGAATTGCAGATGGTGAGATACCTTTGACTTGGAATTCAGGGGGACGTAAATGCTGACACACGGGAAGACTCACCCGGGACACGGGTTTGCATGACCTAACTTTACATGGACCTAAGGACAGCTTGATCATTATAAAGGGCCGAATAAAGCCTAGTATGGCAAATCAGGACTGAATAAGGAATCCTAACCAATAGATAAATTGGTCCAACCACTAGGTTAACCATAACTTTTGAGGTTAATTAACCTAGTTGCAAACATGACTCTTCTCAGCCCAATGACTACTACATAGACTAGAACAACATCCCTAAACTAAGGTCAACTCTTTACAACAAACTTAAACACATAGCACATATCATACATATGAACAAAGGGATCCTAACCAAGGCTCTATTTACAAAAGGGTTTATTGGCTAGATAGGCTTATCGGCTCATGTACTCGCCCCCGGGGTGCATTCTCGTTGTAAAGGCAACTTGAATGTAGGGGTATTGCTTTTCGTGGCTCGTGTGGAGATCTCGAAGAGTGATGCATGAGTGGATGTGGAGACTAAGTCTCATCCGGTGTAACGACACCATTAGAGTATAGCCGGTCCCGCATCCCATGGGTAATTTTTTGTAGTTTTAAGGAAAAAAACTAAACCGCCGCTTTAAGTGCAACCCAGCTCACATACGTGGCCGAGAGGTAACCCGGTATATACAATGTACTTATGCCTAAAGAAAGAATGACTTAATACTATAAAGTAAGAATTTATTTTCTTTCCAAATTTTTAAAGCACACTAAACTTGTTTCAAGTTTTACCCACTTTTAAAACTCCCCAGTGGTGTCGCCAAAAATCCTGTGGACATTTTTCCTCATCGTTCAGGCTTCGGAACGTCCATGTTGGATTGGGGTCTGATTCGGTGATTTGTGCTGGGGTTTGAACCTTTGATAAAAAAGACCCTTTAAGGAATTTTAATTACATAATTCAGGAATCATATTTGTAAAATTACTTTCCTTTTACTTGTGCATTTTATGAGTCATTGGAATTAAACCTTTGAGAGTGGACATCCACTTGTTCAACTCTTCAAAATTTAATCCAATTTGCCCATTTAAATGTTAGGCTCGGAAGAGAGCAATTTATGCAAGCATTATTTAGAAATACATAAAGAAAAGCCGTAAAGTTGCATCGATACATTGTAAAACCATGTTTTACCATAGTTTATGCAACCCGATGTGTTTTTAGTTCGAAATGGGAGTCGCCACCCGACTTTTTAAGGGAAAAGCCAAGACAAACCAAAGAGAAAAGAAAGAAAGACTCCGCCTACGAAACCCAAAAGTGGATTCAGGGGTAAGGCTACGAACTCGAAAAGTAGGAACTTTAGGAGTTCGGCTCTCACAAAAGGAAAGACTTTACTAAAAGTTTTAAATGTGCTTTTATAAGATTTGGAAAAGAGAATAAATAGGAACTTTATACCACTATTTCATTGAACATGCAATATGGATTATAAAATAAATGTACAACATTTACACATTATTTACAAGGGAAACAAAAGAAGTTTTAGATCTTACATTGTGCTAGTTTGAAGAAGAGGCCTTGCCTTGCTCTTTTGATTGAAGATGCTCCTCTTAATAGCCTTGAATAATACTCCTCAAAAGTGCCAAAACAAACCAAAAGAAGCAGAGGAAAAGTGGTGGGAAAGAAGGTAGAAAAGAGGGTTTTTTGTGGCTTTATGTGTTTTGGGTTAGGGTTTTTTGTGGTGTTTTGGATATGATAAGTTTAGGGAATTAAGAGATGGTAAGAATAGGGATTATGGTGATATGAAAGTGGTGATAATATTGGATAAGAGGATAGGATGGATAGAATAGTAGTATGAGAATGGGGATTATGAAAGTATGTAGAGAGAATTAGAGAAAATCGTAGAAAGGAATGTATGAGTAGAGAGAAGAATGAGTAGAAGAGAGGGCATTGGTGAGTGAATGAGTGTGAGAGAGAGGATGATTTGATGAGTGTGTTTAGCTTTTAGAGGAGTAGTATTTATAGGAGAATGAGGGAGAGGTGATACATGCAAATACATGCATACACATAGTAATCTCCAGCTAGGCACCAAACACCAAGGCAGTAGGGGGTGTGTGCAGGTGGACGGTGGCACGAGGTCAATTGACCTCATGTGGTCGGTGGTCAAGTCCGATCGGCCACCTGCACGTGGGGGAATGTATTCCTCATTGTCCATGCACCCATGGACGGTAGGGTGTGAACTCATTCTGCCTAGGGAAATGTTGATTCACACTTGGACGGAAATGCTATTGTATTTGAGTTTTGTGAAGCATTTTTGAGATGTTCTTGTGAGGATTTGAACTCGTGACTTCGCGGCATGAGATTGCATGGCTTGCATGGCTTGCATTTTACGTAGACATGTTACATGTGATTTGCATGCAATCTTAAGCCACATTTGTACGTGTAAAGTGCACGCATTTTAGCTCTTGTCGTCCGACCTCTTCTTCTTTATTTGATCCTTTCGTTTTATGCTATATGACTTGTGACAAAATCCGGTGTCTAAATATGCTATATATTTATGTGCCAAAATCCGGTGTCTACACCGGTTTAAAGGGCTAGATGCATATGCTAAATGCATCCGCGATTCCTGCGAAAGTGAGTAAGGTTTCCTACTTTCTTAGGTTAGTTTTATTTTGTTTTGCTCGGGACGAGCAAAAGTCTAAGTGTAGGGTGGTGTTTAGGCTGTGTTTTGAGCCTAAATGCGTTCTTTTTACCTTAGGTTCTGGCTCGATTACATATTTGTTTGTTAGTATTTTTACATTATTTTCTTCCTTTTGCAGATTTTGTAGCTTTTAGATGTTTCTGGAGCAAAAGCTTGTAAAATAAGGCCAATTCAGGCCTAAATGCAGAAGAGTCGGGTCATCCCGAGGAACCTGGCATCAGAGAAGAAGAACCGAGCCTCAATTTTGACACTAGAGGAGAAACGAGAAGACAAGCCTTCAACAAGGGGGTCATAACCGTGACACATCACCTCATGCCCGTGACCTCCCTACACCTTGGCTGCCAAAGAAGAGGAGAAAAGAGGCGTTGGAGATAGAACCAGGGTCAGGGCCGTGACAACCACTCTCACGGCCATGACACCCCTAGACTTGGGTTTCAGAAGACATCACCTCACGGTCGTGACCTGCCAGAAGCACCCCCTCCAGGAGGTACCTCATGGCCGTGACCACCCTTTGGTCACGCCTGTGAGGTTTGCGGGATTCGACGATGAAAATCCAGCTTCTCCAAGGGTCATGACCGCGACGACATGCGTCACGCCCGTGGCCCCCCTGATCTGCGTTATCATTGTTGACCCAAAATACTTTTGTTTTGGCTCTTTTTTCCCCCAACAATATATTGTAAAACCCTAAGACTTTTGTGGGAGCTTTTCACTCCTAAGCTTTTCATGCCCTAGTTTTAGTTGATAGCGTTAGAGCTTAGCCCTTATATTAGTTCTTAGATTAGGTTTAATTGCTTTGTAATTAGATTAGGGTTTAGTTTGTGTAATTGAATCTTTCATTCTCGTTCTTTCTACTTTGAAGTTTGAAGTTGTACCAGCAGTTAGTATGCCTGATTTTATATATGTGTATATATATGCCGTTCTTCTTTGGGAGCTAAGGGCCTAACTAAAGGTTTTGGTCAAGAGGACGGTCGAGATCACTAAGGGTAACAAAAATAAGGTAAGGTCATTAACTTAGCAAAAAACAAACAAGCAAATAAAATTTTAGTCGGATGACAAAGATGGATTTTAGGGGTTTTAGGAAATCAACGGGATCAAAAGAACGGGTTTCATAGCTAGGTGATAGGAAGTCAGAGAGTATCAGATGAGAATCCTACTAGGATAAGGCCACCAACTGCCTCCCTCTTCCAAGGGTAGTCCGGATTAACTACCCTAAAATCCACCACGGACCTCGGGGGGTTAATTTAGCAGGTTTCCCTAGTTAGGTCTCATCCTAACTTTAATGAGCGAGTGATTAACTATCCCTTCCTTAGCCTTCCATTGACAAGCGATTAGTGCATTAAAGAGCTTCTGATCCCTAATGCACCCCACTTGAAGGAAGCAATAAGGTGGGAATTAGATTTCCTTCCTAATTACTCCCTAACTAGCTAACCCATTCCAAATCACCCATCGATAACCTTAATCACCCCCTAACCCGTGAGGAATCTAGCCACTACCAATTATCATAACTAAACTAACACAAACAATTTCAATCTTAAGCATGATTTCTAGCACAAAGTAAAAGCAATCTCAAACAAAGCAACTAAATGGCAATTAAGGCAATCAAGGAAAGAAGTAAGCAACTAGCAATGAAATAGTAGAGTAAAGGAGAAGAAAGCACATATGGATGATGAAAACAAGTAGATGATGAACAATAGAATTGATAATCTTCACAATCTTCCAATTGATGAAGCTTCGATCCTTGAATACAACCCAAATAAATGCAAAATGGACGATGGAAATCTCCTTAATTATCCACTAATTACAAGGTTTCTCTCTCCAAAACTAATATTAACAGTAAAATTTTAGAACTTCTTAAAAATCTTTCACTAAAAAGCATTTATACAAGGCAAGGAAGTTGCTCAAAATGCAGTCGTTTCAGCCGTTACAAACCGCATAAAACAGGGTCGTCGCGAGCGACGGCGAGTGTAGCGGGCGCGACGAAGCGAAAACTAGGGAGGTGATTCTGATTCCGCGCGGGTACGCGGGCGCGACCATTCTAGGCAAGCCTTCTCCAAGATTTTCTCCAAGGAAAACGTCGCGGGTAGCACGTCCTTCAGGCCAAAACTCCTCTGGGCGTAGCGCCCGCTACAAAAGTGTAGCGGGGGCTACCTTTCTGAGCATGAAATGTTTCCTTGTCGCACCCACTACAAGGTTTATAGCGGGTGTGGCGATCCTCTCCTTGTCCTTTGAGAAGTTTTTCCATCCCGGCTTCGCTCTTCTTCATTCCTTGGCTCAGTTTGGCTCAGAAAATCCCTCGGGACCTCCTAATTTGCCCTCAAATTACTTCTTTGCCTCGTTTTATTCCTCGAATTTGAGAAACCTGCAAAACAACAAAAAACCAAGTAAGAATAACGAAACCAACTCGGAATCGAACGAAAAGAGTAAGTTCGGGAGAGTAATTTAGGCCTAAAAATAGGCCTAAACACCCTCCTCCCCCACACTTGAGCCTTTGCTCGTCCCGAGCAAAACAGAACAAAACTACCTAACAACTAAACAATTACTCCACTTTCGTGGGAGGAAACATGTGCATTTAGCGTATGCACTAAGCCCTTTAAACCCCCGGTAGCCCGGGTGGACGATGTGGGTCTCGTGAGGGTTTGTAGCGACTATACCCACAAAAGCCATGAAAAAGGAAAAAGGGAGAAAAGGAAAATGAAAAATGAAACTGTTTTCAAAAAGAAAGGAATAAAATTCTCGTTAGTCAAGTCATGCAATCAACTACTCGAAAGGCGAAGCTAACCGACCAAAAGAAGCTGATATGACCACATCAAGGACATCTAACCCAAAGCATTTCCAATCTTAGGGATTTTAAACTCCCAAACGCCTCTTACTAATCAAGAACCTTGTCCACAGGTGCAAGTGTACCCAAATCAATTTCGATCAAGTCTTAGTAAAACCTATACCCGAGCTCGCTTCAAAGCGAAAAGACTATCAATGCGTTGCCTTCCCTCATTTGTGTCGCCCTTGGCTTGGTGAGGGTCACAGGTTACGTAAGGAAGACCCCACGACTTATTAACTTTTTAACTTTTCTTTTCTCTTTTTCTTTCATTTTATTATTTTTTTCCTATAGGCATGGTTCGAGATTGATTCGCGACCCATTAGGGGCTACTCTCCCAGCATGATATTGTGATTTCGTACTTTGTACGTAGAAATATATACTTATTTATAATGATAAGATACGACATATGATATATACACGCATAGACATGTATACATACATACCAAATAGGTCGTCCTAAGTGGCAACCACTAGCATCATCGAAATTCCCCATCAAAATTCAAACCTTTGGCGGAAGTAAAATTTTCCTATTAGATGGAAATTGTGGGACTAATGGACAATGATTGTCATTGTCAATATGATACCTCCCTTTACCAACATGTAAAACTTACTGATAGTTATTCCTGAGATAGGTGCTAAATAAATTTGTCAAATTTATTCAAAATGAATAATATTAGCATCCACAAATTCTCGTTTATGCATTTATTAAATACAATTTTCCCACAAGTATATTCATTCTGTTTACCTTCCTCTCACTAATGAGTTGGTCCTGGGACAAATTAAATTCTCCCCACAATTTCTTCATGCCGAATAATTTTAACATTTGCAATGGTGAGTCTGAATTTGACTCACTGAACAAGGTGAAATTTATGGGCTTCCACCAAGAGAGTCAAACTTTATTTTTTTATTTACCCTCCTCTCCAATAATGAATATGAGGCTTTGTATTTGAATGTTAAGAAAATGTAGGTAAGGTAATCTAAGATAAGATAATTTTGGATGAGTAAAGGGAAGTAAAGTAGTGGAGATAGGTAAATATGACATCATTTTTTTATTTCTAAATAAATGATGTGATCGAATTGAGTAAAAAACTTTAAATACAAAATGTATAACTTTGTTTTTTTTTTTTTTGGACTATAAGATAAAGTAAGACAAAGTTATGTATAGTAAGATACGATGAAGGTAAAATATTAGTTTGGAAAACAACCGAATGCAAGTTTAACTCATATTAGTAAAATAAAAATGTATAGATCGATCCTACTTAATAATATGATTAATTTGTATAATTAAAAAGTGAGGTAGGTAAAAGAGAAAAATATTAATAAAAAAGTACGAGCAACCACCATGTAGAAGCCCCCCTCCCTCTGTGCAAAGGACATTGGTCTGTGCAGGATCAAGGAAGTTTACCTTGATAGCAACAAGGACATTCGACAAAACAGAAGGACGAAACAAGCAAGGAATACGTTTTGATGTGAAAGACTAAAAAGAGCAAAAAACAAACAGGGAAGTGTTATAGAATATACTCTGGGAAGATTTTCATTTTATTCCTCTCCTAATTTGATCAACTAATTAATACCTCCTTATTTCAGGAAAGCCTCGGCGTGAAGATATGATCCATATCAAATATGGAAGACGCCAACTAAGGAAGTTATCAAGAATGGAAGGAAGGAAAAACATCCAATCTTGGACAAATTCTTCAACGGTTCTCTTCATCCAACCAGCGAGCATAAATAGAAGAATTGGAGAAAGAAGGAAATCATCTATTCCACGGATGTAATAGGGTGTAATCAAACAGAATTTGTGTTTTCTTGTTTGAGTGAATTTTGTGTGTGAGATTGCTTGTAAGAGGGCTTTCAAGTTCTTAACGGATCTAGAACTGTGATAGACTCTTTTGATTAAATCCTAGACGGACTTAGGATTTGAATAGTGTTAACACCAAACAAAGGCTTTGGTGGGTGTTCATCTTCCAACAAATAAGAAGCGTCCCTAGCAAGGCGCTTGGTTCTAAGTGAACCTAAGGACGTTTACCTTAGGACACTTCTGCTACAATCAGTTTCATCTAAATAAAGGAGGTTATTCAGTTGATATATATGGTCCTTTATTTGATTATTATTATTAATCTGTTTTGAACCTTAATCTGAAAAGTTTAAGGCATTAACGTCCTTTGTTTTGTGATCTTTAGCGCAGAAAATTTAATAACCCTATTCACCCCCCCTCTAGGGTTCTTTCAATTGGTATCAGAACCTGGTCCACTGAAAATTCAGAGACTAATCGCTCTGTGGCAAAGATCATGGGAGATCACAACATGGGAGACTTAAGTCAAGGACGTTCATGGAACAGATCACCTTTACTGACAGGTGACAACTACAGAATTTGGAAGCGCCAAATGGAGATCTTCTTGAGAAATCAAGACGAGGACATTTGGGACGTAGTCACCAAAGGAAATTATCCTACTCCCGAGAAGACTGCCGAAGATGGAACAACAAGTGACAAACCAAGATCTGAGTATACACCTGAAGAAAAAGAGCGAGCAAAGAAAAATACTCATGCACATTGGCTTTTAATTTGAAGTCTTAACTATAATGAATTTGAAAGAGTGTCTAATTTTGATACAGCTCAGCAGATCTGGAACTACTTGGTCACAACATATGAAGGAACAAACCAAGTAAAGAAGACCAAGGTCAACATACTAGTTCAAAAGTATGAAGGCTTCAAGATGGAAGAAAATGAGTCCATCGAGTCAATGTTCAAGAGATTCAGTGCAATCATCAACCATCTCAAGTCCCTTAGAAAATCCTATTCCAATGAAGAACAAGTGAACAAGGTCCTTCAGTGCCTTCCTAGACACAAGTGGGGACCAAAAGTAATGGCAATAGAAGAAGCTCAAGATCTAGAGACCTTGAAAATTGAAGAGCTGATTGGCAAACTTCTTGTAGATACGATCATGAGGCACGGTATGCAGTGTGACATTGCCCTCAAAAGCACCAAGGAACCAGAAGAAGAATCATAGGACGATGATGAAGAAACCATGGCCATGTTAGCTAAAGGTTTCAGACGACTATACACATAGAATCTCAGATTCCGTGGCTATCTAAGAGAATCATCCTCCAAACGACCTTCACCCAAAGGTAAAATTCAAACCAAGGATGATAATGAATATAAATGCTTTGCTTGTGGTGCAACAGATCACTTGGTCAGGGAATGTCCTCATGTGAAGAAAGTCAAGGAACAAAGTGACTTTAGAGGAAAAAGATTGAGCAGCAAAGCTATGGTTGCCACATGGAGTGAAAGTGAAAGTGAGTCCGAAGAAATTGCAAAACTTTGTCTCATGGCAAAGGACCTTACAGAAACACAAGCAGATGAAACACAGGCGGATGAAGATGATGAGGTATTTACAAATCTCTTTCTAAAATGTCCTCCACATAATTTGAAACAAAGATTGCTCAATCTGCTTGATTACATTGCAACCCTCACCGACAAAGTACAATATCTCACTAGAGTTGCTGAAACAAACTCCAAAACCATAGAAACTCAATTGGAGATAATCAAAAATCTTACCTCTGATCATGTCATCATGAGAAATGAAATGATACAGAATCGAAAAGAGCTTAATTCCATTCTCAATCAAGAAATAAACCAAGTTCACTCTACCATAAATCCTGAGAAGAAAACCTCTACAGATAAACCTGGTTCACCCAGAACCAAACCAGAATTCTTACCCCTCATAAACCCACAAATATACCAAAACCACGAATCAAAACAAAGTGGGTTCTAAAGAAGCCAAACAACAAACCTGTTCCCTCAACCAAAGAAACCTTTCATAAACCTCCTGGTCCAAAGAAAGGTATAATGTCCTTCAGTGCAGGTATGTCTCAGGGCTCACAACGACCTCTGGTATTTGGACAGCGGATGCTCGAGACACATGATTGGAGATCCAACCAAATTCAGAGAACTCAAGGACATCAAAAGTGGGAAGGTAACGTTTGGAGACAAATGCCAAGGGAAGATCCTTGGAGTCGGCAAGGTCGGTAAGGACTCAGTCAACTGTATAAATGATGTATATTATTTAGAAGGTTCGAGTATAATCTTTTAAGTATTTCTCAGTTTTGTGATAGGGGTTATAAAGTTTGGTTCAATAAGAACTCATGCGTCGTAGAAAAAGAATCTCATGAAATAGTCCTTAGAGGTCATCGGATGAACAATGTGTATGTTATTGACCTTAGTGATCATATGACAAAGGACCTCACTTGTCATAGAGTTGCATCAGATGAAACCTGGTTATGGCATCGTAGATTGGGACATGTAAGCATGAAAACCCTTCAAAAGCTAAAACACCTAGGCTTGGTTAGAGGACTACCATCTCAAAATTTCATTCGTGACAAAGTATGTGATGCATGTACTAGAGGCAAACAGACCAGAACCTCCTTCAAACCTGTATCTCAAGTAACCACCTCTAGATGTTTAGAACTGTTGCATATGGACCTCTGTTGACCAACTCCATACAAGAGTCTAGGAGGACGTTCATACATACTAGTTATTATTGATGATTTTTCTAGATTTACCTGGGTTTTATTTTTGAAGGATAAGACAAAGGCGTACCCAGAATTTGAGAAACTATACAGGCAACTCAAGGTCCTTACAGTACTCAGTCTAATGTCTATAAGGACAGATCATGGAAAAGAGTTTGATAATCGAGATCAATTTGGAAAATTCTGTGATCAAGAAGGGTTTACACATAATTTCTCTGCCCCAAGGACACCACAACAGAATGGAGTGGTTTAACGGAAGAACCGCACACTGGATAACATGGCCAGAACAATCATCTGTGAGAACAATCTACCCCTCTTTCTTTGGGCTGAAATTATAAATGCTTCCAATTATATTCTCAACAGATGTACCATAAGGTCCTTCATGAAGAAGACACCCTATGAAATGTTCAAGGGTAAGACACCAAATGTAGCTCATCTCAAGGCCATTGGATGCAAATGCTTCGTTCATAACAATGGCAAGAATGCCTTAAGAAAATTTGAGCCAAGAAGTGAAGAAGGAATATTGGTAGGATATTCCTTGTCCAGCAAGGCCTACAGAGTCTACATTAAAGCATCTAAAAAGGTGGAAGAATCAATTCATGTTGTCTTCGATGAGAATTCTACCACTCCATCAGAAAGGTCCTTCATCAAATTCCAATTTCATCAAGATGATGATGACGAGGACTCACCTCGTATATTTCAGCAAGGTCCTCTTCAAAAAAATAAAGAACCTCCTCCAGATGACACCTTGCAATCAACTTCAGAACATAAGGAAAACAAAGCTCAAGTACCTTCGCATGATGCTGAACAAGGACCTTCATGAAGTGAAGAGCAAGGACCTTCACCGACAGAAACTCCTCAAGTGGCTGACACTGCACAACAAAACAATGAGGAGCCATCAAGGACCTTCAGGTTCAAACCTACTCATCCAGCCGATAATCTCCTTTCAGGTTTGGAAACAGGTATTAGAACTCGATCCTCTCTTAGAAACTTTTGTGTCTTTCACGCATTTGTTTCTCAGATTGAACCTAAAGGACCTGAAGAAGCCCTAAAGGACAGAAACTGGATCCTAGCTATGCAAGAAGAATTATATCAATTCGAGCACAACAAAGTATGGAAGCTTGTCCTAAGACCAGAACACCACCCAGTCATTGGTGTAAAATGGGTCTACCGCAATAAACTAGATGAACATGGCACTGTCACAAGAAACAAGGCAAGGCTAGTTGCTAAAGGATACAACCAGGAAGAAGGCATTGACTATAAGGAAACCTTCGCCCCAGTTACGAGATTAGAGGCCATTCGGATACTCCTTGCCTATGCTATATCAACCCACATGAAGCTGTATCAAATGAATGTAAAAAGTGCCTTCCTCAATGGATATCTAAAGGAAGAAGTCTATGTGGAACAACCTCCAGGATTTGAACAACAAAATCCAGACACTCATGTTTACAGACTTCAGAAGGCCCTTTACGGACTGAAACAAGCTCCCAGGGCTTGGTATGAGAGACTCAGCTCCTTTCTTCTAAGAAACGGATTCACGAGAGGTCTCATAGACAAAACACTGTTCATCAAAACCTCAGGTCAGGACTCCACTATAATTCAAGTTTATGTAGATGACATTATATTTGGTGCTACTAATGAAATCATAGTAAAGGGCTTCTCTGATCTTATGAGCAAAGAATTTGAAATGAGCCTTGTGGGAGAACATAGATTCTTCCTTGGCCTACAAATCAAGCAGCATGAAGATGGGATCTTCATCAATCAGAGTAAGTATGTCAAAGCACTCCTAAAGAAATATAGGCTTGAAAATGTCAAGCACTATAGCACCCCAATGTCCTCCACCTTAAAGCTTGATCATGATCAAAATGGTAAGGCCATTTCAGACAAACAATACCTATGATTGGATCTCTCCTCTATCTAACTGCTAGTAGTCCAGATATTATGTTTAGTGTGTGTGTGTGTGCACGTTTTCAAAGTGCTCCTAAGGAATCTCACTTGATTGCGGTCAAAAGGATCCTGAGATATCTTGCAGGCACAAAGGACCTTGGGCTATGGTATCCCAGCAACAACCCCCTTCATCTTGTTGGATACTCAGACGCCGACTTTGCTGGATCCAGAACTGATCGAAAAAGCACTTCCGGAGGATGCCAAATGCTAGGCCTATCACTCATATCCTGGCAATCAAAGAAGCAAAATGTCGTTGCCCTCTCCACAGCAGAAGCGGAGTACATTGTCGCCGGTGCTTGCTGTGCCCAACTCTTGTGGATTAAGCAACAGATAAAGGACCTTGGTATCGAAACCTCCAGTACTCCAATCAAATGTGATAATCAAAGTGCAATCCAAATCACCAAAAATCCAGTTCAGCATTCCCGCACCAAACATATTGAGGTACGACACCATTTTATCAGAGATCATGTGGACAAAGGCCATATTACTATGGACTTCGTACCTACACATCAACAACTGGCCGATATCTTTACCAAGCCCCTTCCCACTGAACACTTCATCACCAACAGAAGGGAACTTGGCATGTTACAACCAACCGACCAGTCCAGGGGGAGCTAGAGTCCTCCTTTCCAGGGGGAGCTAAGGTCCTTCCCCCCCAGGTATGTTGCTAAAACTAAAACTACTCACAAAGGTCCTCGACATCATTGTTCTGGATCTCTATTGAGCTCTCTCACAAAAATCCTGGCACATGGTTATGCTGACAGTTCCCTCATAACTGCTTAAGTGTAACCACTTTTCACTCAAACGCATTTCCTAAAGGACCTTGCAATTTTTTTTCTTCACAACTTCTTTCAATAAAAATCCTTTCCATTTTCATCAAGATTTCAAAATTTAAATTTAATTTTCCTTCCCTTTCTCGCCCTTTCCCCTCACTGCCGCTCATTTTTTTTTACATCATCATGACTGACGTTTCCCATCAAATCTTCCTACTGTCATCATTTCCCCACTTCCCCACGATTCTCGATCCTTCCCAAAATTAAAACCCCTCCTTTCCTTCTTCAACCACCCACCTTCCCCACCAACTCTCTTTAAAAAACCATCATCTGTCCCCACTTATTCTCCCTCATCTCTCAAAACATCCCTTTCACCATATCTCTCTCACTATCCCTTTCACCATATCTCTCTCACTACCCCCATGGGGAAACGACCCGCCCTCAAAGCTGCGGCCTCATCTGGGGTTGCGAAACGAACCCGCTCCAGTAAAACATCACCCATTTCTTCCTGACTCCACCAACTCCCACAGTTCCTCATCTGATGCTATTACCGTTCCCCCACCATCATCCACCTTGTCCCTCCAAATTTCCCCTAAACAATGCCTGGAAATCTTTTCCAAAAGACCGATGTTATGCTGCGACACTATAGATCTGGACTCCCTCATCGAAGCTTTTCCATCTTTCTCAACCCTCAAAGACATAGGTTGTCAGGCCTTCTTCGACTGTGACCACAGTGTCTACCCAACGCTTGTTCATCAATTCTTCGCCAACCTAGTGGTCAATCCAAGGAAAATGCTTCATTCGAAAGTATCAGGTATTGACATCTTCCTCTCCGCTAATCATGTTGAAAAGATTCTGCATCTCACACCCAGCATTGCGAAGTCCCCTCTTCCCTTTCCCTCTGATCCAAAACATGAACTCCTCAAACTATATGGCCGACCTTCTGAGACCAAAAACACTCAGTACACCGCCCTGACTTCCGAAGCTCGCTTTCTGTAGTACACAATTGTTCGTACCATTCTGCCTAGAGGATCTAACAAAGAAACCTTGAATGAAGCCTGTGCATACTTTATTCTGAACATCATGAATGATAGACACCCTGAGATAGGAGACATTGTCATCACCCATCTTATACGAGCCGCGTCCTCCATGTCTGGACCTCTGCCCTACTCCAACCTCCTCACCAAAGTCTTCTAGGTTCAACAGGTTCCTCTTCCCACTTCCAAACAAGTCTCCGTTAATATCGCTACCATCGGCATTCCCCTTCTCAAAAGCCTGGTGTTTAGACCCGTTTTCGCGTCTAAATACCGCCTAAATCCTTAGGCTTTTGACTTGTCTCGTAGCTCGTTTTAATAACTTTTAATGTGTTTTGTTTATTTTTTGTAGTTTCCGAAGGTTTTACTCAATACGATGCTAAATGGGCTATTTTCGCACCAATCTTGGGAATCCCGAGATTCCCTAAGATTTCCCGAGCCCTGGTCGTGTCAAAGGCAGCGAATCGGAAAGGCCGAGTATGTCGAAAGCGCGGAAACGCAAGCGCAAGCTCCCAGACGTCAAAGGGTAGCCCCCGCGACCAATTCCGTAGCGGGCGCTACGCCCTGAAGTAACCAAGTGGCCGAGATAGACCGTGGCTACGGTTACCTTGACCGTAGCCACGGTCAGATTGAAGCCAAACGTCCAAAGGAGGAGTTGCAGCCCAAGATGGACCGTGGTCACGGTCAACCTGACCGTAGCCACGGTGAGCATACTGCCCTGCCCAAGGAAGAAGTTGGCCGAAGGAGACCGTGGCCACGGTTTCCCATGACCGTAGCCACGACAGTGCAAAGGAGCAAAGAATTGCCAACCCTAAATCGCCTACACCGTGCCCACGGTACAGTGAAGAGAGGAGAGAACTTTCCTGCCTTACACAGGACCGTGGCCACGGTCACCTTGACCGTGCCCACGGTCCCCTGCGGACACAGTTTGTCTGTAGTGTTTAAGTGATGAGTTTTGAGTAACAACCTGAGTTACTATATATTGTTTTAAGTCATTTTTAGCAGAGGACATCTTTTATCAATCTTTAGACAATCTTTAATCAGCTTTTACCTAGCTTTTATGATACTTTCAACTACTTTTTATCACATTTTAAGCTTTGGACTAGAGAGTTAGTGAAGATTTTGCTGAGTTATTGATTCTTGTTCTGGATTCTCTCAAGTTTTATTTCAAGTTTGAAGATTATTATCATATTTGGAGCATTGGGGCATTTATTATTCAGAGTTTTTGCTTTTTGTCATCAATCAATGAGTATTTCTTAACCCTTCTCTCTTTTATTTCATAGTTCACCTATTAATCTCTGTTTTGCTTTTGTTGCTTTTATTGATTTTGTTGATTGTTTGTTGTCATCTTGTTTATCTTTTTAAGCATTGTTAATGTTGTTAATGTTAGTATCATGATAGTTAGGATGTTTAGTGGCTAGAACCCTAATGGGTTAGGGAGATATTAAGGGTGCGAATGGGTGATTAGGTTTGGGTTAGCAATATTAGTGAGTAACTAGTTAGGAAATCAATTTCCCAACCCTATCCTTCCCTCAAGTGGGATGTAATTGGGTGCGAAAACATCTCGACTACATTCAATGCTTGTTGGAAGGTAGGAATTGGGATAGTTAGTGTTCTAGTTCGTGAACGCGAATAGAAACTAACTAGGAAATTCCGTTTAATCGACTCCCCGGGTCTGTCTATGGACTTTGGGGAAGTCAATCCGGACAATCCTTGAAAAAGGAAGCCCGGTGGGTATTGTTTCCAACGGAGTTACCATTTGATTTCCCCTTCTCGTTACTCTCTTGCTGCGAAACCCATTTCCGTATCCCCGTTTGCATCCCGAAAGTCTCCCGACACCCATTGTCTCACCTTTTGACCGAACACAGCGTTTTTGTGCTGTTTTTACCTCAAAAGTCCATCTCCCCTTTCTTAATCCTAAACCCTATCTAGAGTTAAGTAATTGCTGTGAAGGCCCCTAACTCCCTATGGAAAAACGATAGTACCGAGGTCTAACAAACCCCTGTGTGCAACAAAATGGCGCCGTTGTCGGGGAGCAAGCGCCCCTTCTAGTTTTACCTTACTCTACGTGTGTTTGTTTCGGATGTTTTTACCTTGCTGAGTCGAGTCTAGAGTCCCTTAGGGCTACTTACAACGTTTGTTTGTTTAGTGCATGCGTAGAAGAGACTTAATACCTCTTGTACCTTTTGACCCTGAAATCGAAAGGACTGCACGGCGGATCAACGCCGCAAACGCCCGTCGGCGTATTCTCGAGCGACAATAGCAAGAGTATATGGCAGATCCTCGTACCCTCCTGTCGTTCGCATCACCTTCGACGGGTACGGGAGGCTGTCCTATTGTTTTGCTTGATCTCTCCGACGGGACTGTCTTCGAGGTCAAGCCGAATTTCCTTCTCCTCATTGAGCAATCTAAGTTCCATGGGTTTGACTCGGAGAACCCTATCAACCATATCTCCAACTTCTTGGAGAGATGCGACATGATCAGAATGCAAGGAGTTTCGGAAGAATACATCTATCTTAAGTTTTTCCCATTTTCTCTCACGGGGAAAGCTCGAGGGTGGCTTGATAATTCCAACCCGAACACTTTTCAGACTTGGGACGTCCTGAGTGAAGCATTTTTGAGGAGGTTTTTCCCGCCGATGGAGACCACTCGCCTACGAACGGAGATCATGAACTTTCGACAACAACCGGGCGAATCTTTGTTCGAAGCTTGGGAGAGATGCAAAGGACTCCAATGAGCATGTCCGCACCATAATCTCCCGGCCGCTCTTATTCTACATACTTTCTACGAGGGTCTCTCGATGAATACGAAGCAATCGATCGATAACGCCTCGGGCGACCTTTTTCTAAGTAAGACCCCCGACCAAGCCGATGCTCTTTTAGCTCAAATGGCAGAGAATGCTTGCAACTGGGGAAGAAATTAAAGGGAGGTGACAAGTTGTGCTGATAGCGAGAATTTGGGGTATCTTATCAAGGACATGCAAAAGACAATGCAACAACTTTCTCAGGACATGGCCGAGATGAAGACAACCCAACAACTCAAGCCGATTATGGAGGTTCAATCTTCCATTCCTTCACCTTCATCCACCTCGGTGTTGCGTTGTGAGGTATGTGGGGGAGGACATACAAATTTCGTGTGCCAAACGGAGTTGGTATCTAATGAGCAAGCGAATGCTCTATATCGGCAAAACCTCTCTTACCGCATCAATGATCCCGTTCGCCCTCAAGGAAACCCATCATATGTTTCTCCAGGATTTTCCTACCCTAACCAAGCCCAAAACCATCAACGTCAAAATCAAAACCGCCCTCATCAACAAGCTTCCCCATACCAAAATCAAGCCTACCATCAAACTCCCCAATCCTACCAACAACAACCCCCTCCACAAATGAACCAAGAGATGGACTTCATGCAAAAATGTCTCAAGAATCATGAGATGTTCAATGCCGCCCAATTGAAACAGAATGAGGTTCTTAATGCTAGCCAAAGGATGCTTGAGACCCAATTGGCTCAACTTGCTCAACAAGTCTCCAACTTCCAATCTCAACCTTCATCTTCTTCCAAGGGTCTACCTAGCCAACCCCAACAAAATCCTAAGGGGCACATCAATGTTATCATATTGAGGAGCGGTAAGGAGATCGATGGCCCTAGGATGGTAGTGGAAGATGTCTTGGGTGATAAGGAGGGCGATGTGGTGGATGTTGAAGAAGAGGAGGATTTGATTGAAGGAAGGGAGAGTGAGTTAGTCTTGGGCGAGGGAGTTGGTGAACTACAAGAGGAAGAACTGGGAGAATCAAGAAAGAGAGAGAAGAGATGGAGAGATTGAGAGATTGAGAAAATAGAAAAGGAAAATGGCGGAAGAAGAATCAATCCCAACCATGGAGAAACCAAAGTTACCGCCGGTGCCTTTTCCTGAGCGGCTGACAAAACCAAAGTCCGATGCAAAATTTTTGAAGTTCATTGAGATGCTTAAGAAGCTTCAAGTTAACATCCCGTTCCTTGATGCCATTTCTGAAGTCCCATCCTTCAAGAAACATTTGAAGGAGCTTCTTACAAGCAAGAGGAGAATCCAAGAGAAAGCTACCATTCACTTGATGGCGGATTGTAGTGCCATCATCGATAACAAATCACCGGAGAAACTAGCCGACCCTGGGAGTTTTTCTATTCCATGCACCATCGGTGATATGAGAATTGGCCGTGCCATATGTGATCTAGGAGCAAGTGTGAGTGTCATGCCTCACTCAATATGCAAGAAGTTGAACCTTGATGATCTAGCTCCTACTACTATTAACCTTCAATTGGCCGACCGTTCCGTACGAAGACCCTTGGGGATATTGGAAGATATCTCGGTGCAAGTAGGGTGATTCTTGATCCCTTGTGATTTTGTTATCTTGGAGATGGAGGAGGATAACAACATCCCCATTATTTTGGGAAGGTCGTTCCTTGCTACCGCGGGAGCAATTATTGATGTGAAGAATGGAAGTATGTCATTGAATGTTGGGAATGAAGTATTATTTTCCAACTTGAGGGGTCTTTGAAAGGTCCTTCACATGGGGACTCATGCTACACGATTGACATGATGGAATTTCTCGTTGATGAGTATATTGACGAAGTCCCATCTACTTGAGTCTACATGTGATGATCCCTTGGGTGCATGCTTATTGGAATCCTTTCAATTTAAGACCGATGGCACCGACATCACTTTCTTAACCAACCTTCTTGACTCTTCACCTATGCACGAGGAAATTATTATTGATGAAACTATTATGGAGTGCATGGAGATTCAAGATGCGATCTTCAAAGGTATGTCTTCCTCCCAAGCTCAATCTTCTATTCCTTTAGATCTTAGACCTTTGCCCCCGTCCCTCCAATATGCTTACTTGGATGATGAAAAATCTTATCCTGTGATTGTGAATGCAAATTTGAATGATTTTGAATTGTCTAAGTTGCTTGATATGCTTAGGAAGCATAGAGGTGCATTAGGTTATAGGATAGAAGATTTGAAAGGTTTGTCCCCGTCCATTTGCATGCATTCGATTGATTTGGTAGAAGATGCTATGCCTACTAGGCAACCACAACGTAGATTAAATCCTAACATGCAAGAAGTGGTTAAAAAGGAGGTAGTGAAGTTGCTCGCTGCTGGGATCATCTTCCCCATCGCAAATAGCGAATGGGTAAGCCCGGTTCAGTGTGTGCCAAAAAAGGGTGGGATGACCGTAATTGAAAATGATAAGAAAGAATTAGTAAGTACCCGAGCTGTGACTGGTTGGAGAATGTGCATTGATTACCGTCAGCTTAACAAAGTAACGAAGAAGGACCATTTTCCCCTTCCTTTTATTGACCAGATGCTAGAACGGTTGGCGAGTCATTCACATTTTTGCTTCTTAAATGGGTATTCCGGGTTCTTTCAAATCCCAATCCACTCCTCACACCAAGAAAAAAACCACCTTCACTTGCCCATACGGGACATTTGCTTACCGTCGCATGCCATTTGGTTTATGTAATGCCCCTGGGACTTTTCGACGTTGTATGATGGCTATTTTTAGCAATTTCATTGAGAAATGCATGGAGGTTTTTATGGATGACTTTTCTGTGTACGGTAATTCTTTTGATGACTGTTTGCTAAACCTGGAAAAAGTATTAACTCGTTGAGAAGAAGTAGATCTAGTACTCAACTGTGAGAAATGCCACTTTATGGTGGAACAAGGTATCGTTTTGGGTCACTTAATCTCTTCAAAGGGCATCGAGGTGGATAAGGCGAAGGTTGAGGTTATAGAGCGCCCACCACCCCAAGTTTCTGTTAAGGGGGTGCATAGCTTCCTTGGACATGCCGGCTTCTATCGCCGATTCGTCAAGGACTTTTCGAAAATCGCTCGACCTCTAACCGACCTCTTATGCAAAGATTCTCCTTTCATTTTTACTGATGAGTGTCTTGAGTCGTTTTACAGATTGAAGCAGGCTTTGATTTCCGCCCCGGTGGTTCAACCTCCGGACTGGACACTACCATTTGAGATTATGGCCGACGCTAGTGACTTTGCCGTGGGGACGTGTTTGACCCAAACGGTGGACAAGAAGCCGAGGGTTATCTATTACGCAAGCCATGCGCTTGATAGTGCCCAAAGAAACTACACCACCACGGAAAAAGACTTTTGGCGATCGTTTTTGCACTCAACAAGTTTCGGCAGTACCTTATGCTCTCGAAGGTAGTAGTTTACACGGATCATGTTGCTATCAAATACTTGATGGGAAGGAAGGAGACAAAGCCGAGGCTAATACGGTGGGTCTTGCTCATGCAAGAATTTGATTTGGAAATCCGTGACAAGGCGGGCATGATGAATTTCGTGGCCGATCATCTCTCGAGGATTCTTGTCGACTTGGAGGACACCCAACCGATTGTTGATGCTTTCCCGGATGAGCGATTTTTGGTGATTAGCTCTCATCCTTGGTATGCGAATATTGTGAATTATTTGGCAAGCGAAGTGATTCCCCAACACTTGAACCATCACCAAAAGAAGAAATTTCTCCACTACATGAAGCATTATTATTGGGATGATCCCTTCCTTTTCCGGCTTTGCAATGACGGGATGTACCGGCGATGTATTCCCGAGAGTGAAGTGCAATCTATTTTGACTCATTGTCACGAGTTTCCGGTGGGAGGTCACGATGGCTCCTAAAAGACGGCGGCGAGGGTTCTACAAACCGAATATTGGTGGCCAACTCTTTTTCGTGACGCCCATTTGCATGTCAAGAAATGTGATAGATGTCAACGATTCGGAAACATCTCCCGGAAAAATGAAGCACCGTTGAATTATATTCTTGAAGTTGAAGTCTTCGATGTTTTGGGGTTAGACTTCATGGGACCTTTCCCGTCATCAAGAGGTTTCCAATACATCCTAGTGGCGGTGGATTATGTCTCAAAGTGGGTCGAAGACATACCATGCGTGAGGTGCGATGGGAAGTCCATTTCGAGATTATTGAAAAAAAAAACCCTATTTCCAAGATTCGGCATTCCAAGGGTCATCATTAGTGACAACGGTTCCCATTTCATTGAGAAGAAGTTCGAGTCTCTTTTGGCAAAGTACGGCATAAATCATAAGAAGGGACTACCTTATCATCCACAAACACAAGGTCGAGTGGAAATCTCAAACCGTGCCATCAAGGAGATCCTAGAGAAGACGGTCAACTCTTCGAGGAAAGATTGGGCAGAAAAGTTGGATGAAGTTTTGTGGGCATACCGCACCGCCTAAAAGACTCCGATCGGTACTATTCCCTACCGTCTCGTCTACGGGAAGGCGTGTCACTTCCCCGTGGAGCTTGAGCATAAAACCATGTGGGCAATCAAGAAGTTGAACTTCGATCTTAAGGCGGCCGGAAGTAGTTGGTTATTTCAACTGGAAGAACTTGAGGAGTTGAGGCATCATGCATATGAGAATAACAAGATCTACAAAGAAAGGACCAAAGCGTGGCATGACAAGAGGTTGAACCGACGTGAGTTTGTGGTAGGCGATAGGGTTCTCATCTTCAACTCGAGGCTAAAGTTATTCTCCGGGATATTGAGATCACGATGGTCCGGTCCATTCGAAATCGTGAAAATTCTTCGCGCCGGAGTGGTTGAATTGAAGAATGCACAAGGGTAGTGTTTTAAAGCAAACTCATCGAAGCTTAAACCGTACATCATGGGTGAGGAATATGCCGGGACAGTTGTGGTGTATCTCGAAAATTTTGAGGATTGAAAAGCATCGGGAAAGGTCGAGCTAGGACCTATAAAAACAAGCACTCGGGAGAGGTATGACTTACTTCCCCTTCTTTTAGTATTTTCTTTCATTTTCTTCCATTTTATTTCCCTTGTTTTAGCATTTTCATTTTTCCTTAGTATTTACGGAAAAATTTGAGAAAAAGAAAGAGAAAATTAAAAAAATTAAAAAAAATTAGAAAAACTGAAGAAAATTAGAAACGATTGAAAAGAATCAAAGAAAAAAATCGAGAGTGAGAGTGAAAATAAAGAGTGGTTCTATGAGGGTCGGGATTTGAATGTGATTTTTGAGTGACGGGAAAGTCCCCTTTGATGATAAATTGAGTGCGGAAAACAAAGGAGTGGATAATAAGAGGGTAGATTTTAGGACTTAACGTGTTTTTCCAAGTTTTGAGCCTTGTAGGTACAGGAGCTGGGCCGAAAGGGACCGTGACCACGGTGGGTTTCACCGCAGCCACGGTCAAATTATACAAAGTATTCCCAGTTTTCTCAGGCCGAAGGTTACCGTGACCACGGTGGGTTTCACCGCAGCCACGGTCTCATCGCAGTTGTTCCTTGGAAAAATCTCTTCCCGAAGATAACCGTGACCACGGTGGATGTTACCGTAGCCACAGTGACTACCCTGTAATTTTTCCCTCTTTTTCCCCAACCCGAGCCATACCGTGCCCACGGTGAGTCGAAAACTGCAAATTTTATCGGGGGTTCAATATCATTTTCCCGCATTTCTCTTTAAATTCCCTTCATTCCCTCACCTTCAAAAACCCACCTAAAACTCTAAAACACAGATTCCTTGCCAAGATTTGACAAATCCATCACAAATTACTCCATTCTTCTCCCTTTTCTCCTGCGATTCTAACCCTAACTGTGCATCTCGTGAATTTTTCGCCATTTTCGGGGCACCTTCCCCAACACTTCAATCCAGGTATTCCTTGATTTATTGGTGCTTGAACACTCGATTTCCTTGTTATTTGGGTTGAATATTGTGCAAATTGCTTGCTGGGTTTGGTTGGACGAGTAGGTTGAATTGGGGTTGAATTTTTGGTTGATATTGTTGAGTTTCGGAGTAGTTTGGTGAATTGTTGGGTTGGATTTTGTGGTTGATTGTGAATTCTTGTTACTCGGAAATTTTTGGGTGGTGTTCTTGTGTGTTTCTTTATTGTGGTGGTTGTTTTCTCAGTTGTTATCAATGGGTCGAGCAAAACGTGCCCGGTCAGAGCCTGAACCGACCCCAACTCCCGTCCCATCAACCTCTGCTGAGCCCGATAAGACCCGGTACAAGGGTCAACCGGCCTCCATCATTCAATGCGACCCGAAGGTTAAGGTTACCTTCCGGGATGATATGCACAAGGCGAGGTTTGAGCGGCTAAAGAAGCGGAAGATTTGTGTTCCGGACCTCTATCATGAAGAGACGGCCAAGGATATATTTTGTAAACCGAGCATGGACTTCTTCATCAAAACCATGGGTTGGGAGGTCTTCGCCACCATCAATGAGCCAATTATCGAACAACCGGTGCTCGAGGTCCTTAGCTCCTTGGTTGTAAAGGAAGATGGCACATCCCAAGCCTCTTTCTCATACATTGTGGCCAAGAAGGAGGTCGAATGTACGCTCAAGGATCTTTGTAATGCGTTAGGCCTACCCGAGGACGGAATATTCTATGGCGAGGTTGTTAACTTCAATGAACAAGAGGCAATGCGTGATCTCACTTGCTGGAGGAGGCGCTATCCCAAGGTTCGAACTCCAAAAGCGCAATACTATTGCCCGAGCAACTCTAAGGCCCAGGATTTTTGTAACCTCAGCGTCCGTATCTTCCACCGCATCATCTCAAACTCTGTTTTTGGCTGTGACGTCGGGCGATCAAACATCCGGAAGGACGACCTCTTCGTCCTCTACAATGCCATTAACGGTCGCCGAGTCAACACCGGCTCCTACATCCTCCATTGTCTCCGAGAAATAAGCCTCGAAACCCGGAACATGACCATTGGTATGGGTCACATCATCACCCATTTTCTAAGGAAACAAGGGTTCGAGTCTTACCTCAACAAGTGGACTCCATGGTTTTTCCCCGATCCTATCGACAGTGTTCGCCTGCGGAAGATGGAATTCTTGGAGAAAAACAAGACGCGAACATTCTACCATCACGGGAACGAGCCCCATAGCGTCGTCGTTCATTTGGGTGACGACAATGCCGAGAAACGTCTAGATGTCACCAACAAACGAAATTGGTCGTGTGGCCAAACTTATGGGGATCGTTTTGCGGTGGGTGGTCCCGGGGAGCCCGAGGAGGAAGGTGACGAAGAAGAAGAGGCAGAGGAAGAAGAGGATGAGGAAGAGGGAGGACAAGCATAAGGGGACGAAGCCGAGCCGAGTCAAGTGCGGGACGCCGCTCTTGAACGTATCAGCGAGCAACTCGAGGAGCTTCATGATGAGTTTCAAGAACAACGAGAGCTCATCCAAAACCAACAGACGTTGATTGAAAACTTGCAAGGGTTAATCGAGACCCAACAGGAGATGCTTGCTAGCATCCAATCGCAACTCCAACCCCGTCATCCTCCGGGAAGGTCCGCTTGAGGACCGTTTGTAAGCACTCAACCCCCCACCCGACCTTTATCATCGCTTTTATTTACTTTATTTTGTGAAGTATAAGTGTGGGGGGTGCTTCTTCGGGGTTTGGATGCGATGTCTGATGGTTTTGGTGTGTTGATCTCTCTGTTCGGTCTCGTTCCGAGCTGAATTCTTCTCTTTTATAGGGTATTTTTGCTTGTCTTTAATAATTATTTTAGTAGTTTTATTATGTTTTACTCTTTTATTAGATTTTATAGCTTTTTTATTATTTATAGTTATTATTATTATTAATATGAATCAAAATGATAAATATTAGAAGTAAATAATGAAAACCTATTCTAATTCTAATTCCTAAAACTCAACCCAGCCCAATCCTAATTCCCTCCTCTCCTTTCTCTTTGTCTCGGCCCAGTTTTTCCCTCAGCCCAACCCAGCTACCCACCTAAGTACCCAAACTTGAATACCCGTTTGCCCAGAAACCCTATCCACCTACCCGTGACCCACAAACCCATACCCATTTCCCTCTTACTCAGCCGAAACAACTAAAAACCCCAAACCCTAATCTAATTCCCATTTCCCCCTTTCCCATTTCACTCGTCCCCTTCTTCTTCCTCTCACTTTCTCCCTCTGGTTTTTCGCCCAGCAGCAAACAAACGCACCCCACCTCCATTTTCTCAACTCGCCATCTCCATCTCTCTTCTCTCTTTCATCTCTTCTTCTTCTATTCCCTTTCTCAATTTCTCACGATTTTATCAATCTCTCACTCACCCTTTTTCTCTTTTCATTAACAGAAGATTCGGATTGAAAGAAGAGGAAGTGGAGCAAGTACACCGCAGCAGTACCATTCGACGCCATCACCATCTTCATCTTCACCCAAAACCGTCGAATTCATCTTGGCCGTTCATGATTGAAGAGAATCGAGGGCTGAGATTTGAAGGGGAGTCACGAGTTCGAGTATAAAAGAGACGCAGGGAGCCGATTGAAAGGGGGATGGTAGATTCTGGGAGTGACGCCCCAAGAGCCTCCATTTAGGGTTAGAATCAGATTAGGTTTAATCTCGCTTTTATTTTCTGTTTTGAATTTCCTGTTTTCGCTTTTCTCTTAAATCGATTATGGTTTGTTTTGAATAGTTTTGAACTTCTGTTTTGTTCTGATTTTACTCTGGATTTGGTTTGGTTTTGGTAATGATTCATTTAGTTTTTGATGTAATATTCGAATGGTATTGAATTTATTCGGTTATGAGTATTAATTGTTCTTGATGTTCTGGGTAAACTTGTGTTGATTTTGGTTCAAATTTGGTGTGTTGTTCTGCTCATTTTCTCCTATGTTCTGTCTCACTTGTCTTCCTCTGCTCGGTCAATGGGGAGTAGGGAGCTCGGTTTCTATTTCTTTCTTTCCTTCTCTTCTTCTCTGTCTCGTTGGTAGTAGGTATTAGGTTGTTTCCTCTTTTTGTTTTCGAGCAGTAGAGGTAGGTTAGTGTGTTTCAAATTTCCTTTGTTGTTTGATCTTATTGATAATGTTAGGTTTTAATACTAGTTAAGTCAGATTAGGGTTTGGTAATGAACTTTTGTTTGGTCTGGACAGTAGGGTAAGCTTAGGGTTAGTCTTAAGTTTTTGTTCTCTTAGGTCAATTCTTAGGGTTTTGTTTAGAGTTTGTTTAGGTTTATGTTTCAAAAGTTTCTTAAGTCTTTTCTTTAGTTTAGCCACAAAAACATTCAATCCAACTTTTAGTGAGGAGGAGGGCTAAGGGCAACAAATTCCACTCTCAAGTGGGGATTTGGGGATTTTTAGTAATCCAATTCACAATTTCTTGTTTGTTCGGGAGAAATCCAAGTAGATTGAAGATTAGTGAAGATTTAGTTCATCGAAGGTATAATCACTTGTTCCTAATTTTATTATTAGTTATAGTTTTATTGCTTTCTTATTCCTTGTTCTTAATTGCTTGTTTTGTTTCATGCTTTTATTGCTTTCTTTGA
Organism: Portulaca oleracea; assembly: GCA_029582165.1. NCBI lineage: Eukaryota > Viridiplantae > Streptophyta > Magnoliopsida > Caryophyllales > Portulacaceae > Portulaca > Portulaca oleracea. The sequence continues at coordinate 37,437,251 of CM055868.1, forward strand.
TTCTATGTCTAGGTTAGTTTATTGCTTTTATTTACATAATTTACCGCTTTCCGCATTGAGAAAAACCCCTTTACACAAACCGATTACCCTTAATCAAGCCTAACACCCATCCCTGTGGACCGACAACCTTAACTTATAAAAACCACAAAAAAATATACAACCGAACACTCTCGGTTTCATTTGGCATGTTTTGGCATGATTTTGGGGTTGTTTGGTTATGATGCTCGAGTTTGCCTTGTGTTGTTGGTCTTTCTTGTGTTGCCGGGTTATCCTTTGGTTGTTCGATGGCTAATTTTGTGGACCGAGAAGTTTGTTTACTCTTGTTTCGGTTGTATTTTGATCACTGATGGTTTGTAAATGAATATTGTTGTGATGAATGCAATGAATCAGTCATTTCAGTTGGTATGTATGGAGTTTCACCCTTATTTCCCGCCTCAATGAGTGAGACTTGGGGATATAAGGCAAGTCATTGGCAATGTACATTTTGTAATTAGTTTTGTTTTCCATAGTCTTTTAAGTTAATTTTTCCTTTCTTTTGTTTTTGGTCTCGCATGCGAGTTCTATCGATTGTAAGTCGTCTTTTGCTCTAACATCGTTTTGATTCACTGGAACGACGACTCAGGATCGTTGTTTTAACGCTTTTGAAGAGTTTGAGGTAATATCTTTCCACCTTACTCTTTTTACGTGAATTCCTATTATGATCCGTCGCATGCTTGGTTTTCTTTTGGGTGGCGAACCCCTGTGAATGTCTGTGTTGGGTTATATTTTGTTGTTGGAGCCGTGTGGGCTCAGGTCGCTACCATTTCTACTTGCTAGTTGTTTTGTTTGTGTTTTTGTAGGTTCTCTACCCTTTTCATGTGACTCCTTCCCACAATGAGGACATTGTGGAGTTTTAAGTGTGGGGGGGGGGGGGGAGATATTCTGTTTCAAGGGTAGATCACCTAGTCATCTTGTTCCTTGTTTTCCTAGTTTTTGCTAAAATTTGAAAATTTTTTGTGTGAAAAAGGAGAAAAAAGGGAGTGAAAACCTTTTCGTTTTTCTTTTCGTTTTGTCTTTGTTTGGCTTTGTTTTCTGGATCTCGTTTTCGGAGTTGAGAAGTCGTTCTTAAACTTCTTTAAAAGTAACCGGTTGGAGCATTTTTGACCCTAATTCGGGTTCTAGTCGAGACTTACCCTTAATAAATTCCTTTCATTAAGTGTCTAGCGAGACCCCCATCCCTTTCTCTTTTTGCTGGAACCGGGAGGTTTTAGGAGCTTGTGTCCGAGTTTGTTTTGATTCTCGTTTAGCAAAAGCAAAAAAGTGCAAAAAGAAAAGAAAAGAAAGAAAAGCTCTCTTAAGATACAATAACCAGAATAAGTGGAGCGTGTCGCTGTAGACATTAACCACCCACACTTAGCCAACCTACACGGGCCCGGTATTCGTGGTACGGCATGGATACCCCTTAACCCTCCTCCCATATCGCTTTGCGACGGAGAGGCGAATGGAAAAGGCCGTGTTGGGAGGGTATACCCCTTATATGGGCCGTCCAATTCCCGAAAGTAAGGCTAATAGCGACTTTTAAAAATCTAAAAGAAAAAAAAGAGAAAAAGAAAAGCAATTTTTCGTTGGTAAATCCAACTCAAAAAGAAAGAAAAGGAAAAGTTTTTGCTTCAAGAGTGGGGCCTCCCCTTGCATCACCTACGGCCCTCACCAAGCCAAGGGCGACCAAATGCGAGGGAGGGAAACGCTTCTCTTAGTCGTTTCGTTGTTTTCAATTTCGGACACGAGTTTTTAGAGTCTTTTGGTTCCCGTTAAAACCTTTACATGTGGGGTTTCGCTTGGTACAAGGCGTAGGGAGTTGAAAAATCTTCAAGATCGACTTTTACCTGAGTTTGGTGTTGTGAGATGCTCCTAACGATTACTATGGGAGGTTTAATCGCGTTTTCTTAGTTTGGAATGCGAGATCTTGTGAATCAAAGCCTTTGTTTTTTTTCTTTCCTTGCGTTTTCTTCGGTTTTGTTTTCACTTTCCCTGTCTCCTTTTTCTTTGGCTTTTGTGGGTACAGCCACTACAAACCCTCACGAGTCCATCTCGTCCACCCAAGCTGCCGGGGGGGTCAAAGGGTTTGGTGCATACGCTAAATGCACCCGTTTCTCTCCCACGACAGCGGAGTTAGTGTTAGTTAGTTTTGTTTTGTTTTATCGGGATGAGCAAAAGTTTATATGTGGAGGGGGGTGTTTAGACCCGTTTTCGTATCTAAATACCGCCTAAATCCTTAGGCTTTTGACTTGTCTCGTAGCTCGTTTTAATAACTTTTAAAGCGTTTTGTTTATTTTTTGTAGTTTTCCGAAGGTTTTACTCAATACGATGCTAAATGGGCTATTTTTGCACCAATCTTGGGAATCCCGAGATTCCCTAAGATTCCCCGAGCCCGGGTCATGTCAAAGGCAGTGGAATCGGGAAGGCCGAGTATGTCGAAAGCACGGAAACGCAAGCGCAAGCTCCCAGGCGTCAAAGGGTAGCCCCCGCGACCAATTCCGTAGCGGGCGCTACGCCCTGAAATAACCAAGTGGCCGAGATAGACCGTGGCCACGGTCACCTTGGCCGTAGCCACGGTCAGATTGAAGCCAAACGCCCAAAGGAGGAGTTGCAGCCCGAGATGGACAGTGGTCACGGTCAACTTGACCGTAGCCACGGTGAGCATACTGCCTTGCCCAAGGAAGAAGTTGGCCGAAGGAGACCGTGGCCACGGTCTCCCAAGACCGTAGCCACGGCAGTGCGAAGGAGAGAAGAATTGCCAACCCTAAATCGCCTACACCGTGCCCACGGTACAGCGAAGAGAAGAGAGAACTTTCCTGCCTTACGCAGGACCGTGGCCACGGTCACCTTGACCGTGCCCACGGTCCCCTGCGGACACAATTTGTCTGTAGTGTTTAAGTGATGAGTTTTGAGTAACAACCTGAGTTACTATATATTGTTTTAAGTCATTTTTAGCAGAGGACATCTTTTATCAATCTTTAGACAATCTTTAATCAGCTTTACCTAGCTTTTATGATACTTTCAACTTCTTTTTATCACATTTTAAGCTTTGGATTAGAGAGTTAGTGAAGATTCTGCTGAGTTGTTGATTCTTGTTCTGGATTCTCTCAAGTTTTATTTCAAGTTTGAAGATTATTATCATATTTGGAGCATTGGAGCATTTATTATTCAGAGTTTTTGCTTTTTGTCATCAATCAATGAGTATTTCTTAACCCTTCTCTCTTTTATTTCATAGTTCACCTATTAATCTCTGTTTTGCTTTTGTTGCTTTAATTGATTTTGTTGATTGTTTGTTGTCATCTTGTTTATCTTTTTAAGCATTGTTAATGTTGTTAATGTTAGTATCATGATAGTTAGGATGTTTAGTGGCTAGAACCCTAATGGGTTAGGGAGATATTAAGGGTGCGAATGGGTGATTAGGTTTGGGTTAGCAATATTAGTGAGTAACTAGTTAGGAAATCAATTTCCCAACCCTATCCTTCCCTCAAGTGGGATGTAATTGGGTGCGAAAATATCTCGACTACATTCAATGCTTGTTGGAAGGTAGGAATTGGGATAGTTAGTGTTCTAGTTCGTGAACGCGAATAGAAACTAACTAGGAAATTCCGTTTAATCGACTCCCCGGGTCTGACTATGGACTTTGGGGAAGTCAATCCGGACTATCCTTGAAAAAGGAAGCCCGGTGGGTATTTTTTCCAACGGAGTTACCATTTGATTTCCCCTTCTCGTTACTCTCTTGCTGCGAAACCCATTTCCGTATCCCCATTTGCATCCCGAAAGTCTCCCGACACCCATTGTCTCACCTTTTGACTGAACATAGCGTTTTTGTGCTGTTTTTACCTCAAAAGTCCATCTCCCCTTTCTTAATCCTAAACCCTATCTAGAGTTAAGTAATTGCTGTGAAGGCCCCTAGCTCCCTGTGGAAGAACGATAGTATCGAGGTCTAACAAACCCCTGTGTGCAACACCTGGGATACCACAAACAAGATGATGGTACATGGCTTCACTCAGACGAGATCAAGGCCGTTCAGGAAAGCTCCTCAGCTACTGCTGCGAAGGACATTCAGGATGCCCTGCAAGTTCAAGTATCCAACCTTCGGACTGAGGTACTTGCTCTTCACAAAGAAATCCAAGGTCTTTATGCAGTACATGCATCCATCACCAAAGTCATCACCTCGCTGATGAATGTCATCTCATCCATGCCACCATCTAACCAGATCATTCTGGCCACTACATCCTCACCTCCTGCTGCTAATCCCAACCCTGAGGAAGTTGATCCCAGTGTTCCCCTCCCCTAAAAACTTTTTCGTATTTCCAAAACTTTGTTCCTGTGCCAAACATACCTCCTGTTTCCTTTTCTGGTGAAAGCCAAAAAGGGGGAGATGAATTGTTGTTTTTTGTTGTGTTTTGGCTGTGTTGTTTTGCTCTGGTTCTTTTGGTCTGTAACTAAACTATTAATTGTTGCTATGCATGAATGCCTACTGTATGCTGCATACATTATTGCCAAAACATTGTCATGGAGTTTTTTTTGTCTTTCACTCAAAAAGGGGGAGATTGTAGAAGCCCCCCCTGTGCAAAGGACATTGGTCTGTGCAGGATCAAGGAAGTTTACCTTGACAACAACAAGGATATTCGACAAGATAGAAGGACGAAACAAGCAAGTAATACGTTTTGATGTGAAAGACTAAAAAGAGCAAAAAACAAACAGGGAAGTGTTATAGAATATACTCTGGGAAGATTTTCAATTTATTCCTCTCCTAATTTGATCAACTAATTAATACCTCCTTTTTTCAGGAAAGCCTCGGCGTCAAGATATGATCCACATCAAATATGGAAGGCGCCAACTAAGGAAGTTATCAAGAATGGAAGGAAGCAAAAGCATCCAATCTTGGACAAATTCTTCAACGGTTCTCTTCATCCAACCAGCGAGCATAAATAGAAGAATTGGAGAAAGAAGGAAATCAACTATTCCACGGATGTAATAGGGTGTAATTAAACAAAATTCTTGTTTTCTTGTTTGAGTGAATTTTGTGTGTGAGATTGCTTGTAAGAGGGCTTTCAAGTTCTTAACGGATCTAGAATTGTGATAGACTCTTTAAAGCAAATCCTAGACGGACTTAGGATTTGCATAGTGTTAACACCAAACAAAGGCTTTGGTGGGTGTTCATCTTCCAACAAATAAGAAGCGTCCCTAGCAAGGCGCTTGGTTCTAAGTGAACCTAAGGATGTTTACCTTAGGACACTTCTGCTACAATCAGTTTCATCTAAATAAAGGAGGTTATTCAGGTGATATATATTGTCCTTTATTTGATTATTATTATTAAACTGTTTGAACCTTAATCTGAAAAGATTAAGACATTAACGTCCTTTGTTTTGTGATCTTTAGCGCAGAAAATTTAATAACCCTATTCATCCCCCCTCTAGGGTTCTTTCACACCATTTAACTCCAATGGCGTGCCAACTCAATATTGATCTTCCGTGTCTGTTTCTATCTCATCACTTAAATATTGTATTCAGGCCTCGTTCTTTTCTGCGGTTGGCAAACTGCAGTGTCACAGCCTACCGGAGTTTGCCACAACCCACCACAAAATATCATTCTAGCACAATTCACCACAACCCACCACAAATTACTTTTTCACAATTACCAATACAATATTTATATATATATACAAAAACCCCACCACTACATACTAATTACCTGCCACAATTACACCACAACCCGCCACAATTTCACCACACCATACCACGTCATACCGCAGAATACCGCATAAAAGAACAGATCCTCAATCTCACCTATCCAATCTACTTTGTCCTTGGCCTAAGGCCATGTTCTTTTGTGCGGTTCAATAGTGCATCTGTCATATTTTATCATATTTATCGGAATCCTTCCGTACCACATCACACCGTTCCATGCAGAATAATCATAACATTATCTCTCCTCACTTTTATTTCTCCTCTACTTTTCACTTTTTTTCTTCGCACCTACCACATAATTCTTACTACAAATTTTAGTATGCCATATCATAACATACCACAATTTTCGCTATCCTTCCATACAATATCATTATATGCACTGTGCACTCTAAAGTGGCACATTTTCTTTTTGTAGAGTATGACTCTGCCGTACTAGTTAATGATTTTAGTTTGTCGAATAGCAGAACATAAATACGCCTACACCAGCTAACAATTTTACCTCCTCTGCCCCAAATGTTTGATTGTTTTTTTCCGAAGAAAATATTGTTTTCAAGGATGCTGGTAGAGTGATAGGCACTCAAGTTTTCCTCCTTTAGTTCCCACTTTCCATGATCTTACGTGGTTTGTTTCAAAAATTTCAATCGTTAACTTTATAACTTATATAATACTCCCTCCGTCCTAACTTTGCAACATTAATACGCCTTAAAAATAAAGTGATAAAAAATTATGTATGGACAATTATATCCGTAAAGGATAAAAGACGAATAAAGAAGAATTTTAAAAGGTAACATAAAAATTTCATTGATTAATTAAGAATAATTTGAGTATTTTAATTTCGACAAATAAAAAGGGACAAGGTAATTAAAAAAATTGACACTTATTAAGGGATGGAGGGAGTAATTTATTATATAGAATTTATATTACTAAATTTATAATGAAAATTACTATTAGAGAAATATAAATTATATTTTTTGATAAATATTGGGTAAAATTATTGGAAAAAATAAATTTATAGGCAGACGAAGTAACAAATACAGGGATCAATAATCAAGCCAACAAAAATAGGCGCCGAACTAGTGCAAAAGCACGTAGGCTAGCCTAAACATTTCGACACCCAATAGTAAAGAAATTAAATCCGTCAGAACAAAATTATGATGAAAAGCATTTTATTATATATATGGATGTTACCCAAAAGAAAATAAAACAAGAGGAAACCTGAGGAGTGAAGAGGGATAGAGAAAAGATCCTTTCCCAAACACACCCACACCCCTAAAACTAAAGAAGAGAGAAAAGAACACCAAAAACCCATTGGTTAAAGAGGTGAGCCGAGCCCAATCTAATTCCTAAAAATGGGCCTCAATTTTAGAAGGACTCATTAGTCGAAACTGCAGGATTTACCCGCAGTGTAAAGCCGTCGCGTCTCCATTACCCAACCTCCTCTTCTTTCTCTCTCCTATCAGTAGTCAGTACTCAGTACATATTTAATTTAAGCTCAGACATAAAATATTATACGAGGAAACAAAACAATAAAACAAATTTGACTGATTTGATGTAAACCAATGCATACAAATTAAATGAAATTAATAACAACATTAATATTGGGATAAAATATTTTTTATATCTCTTGTTTTAAAACAAAATTTATATATTTACATAATAAATTGAAAAATTGATGTGATCAACTTTTATTACTATATTAGTACATTTTTTTTGATAATTAGCGGTCGAGAGACCCTTTTATTAAAAGACAAGGAATGTCTTAAGTAAAGGCATACAACGAAAAATGAGAACAAACCACCAATAAGAAACTGAAAAACCTCTATGAAACAGCTAACCCAGAGAGAAGCATCAGAGAGCAAAGCCTACATCCAGCTGCTAAAAAAATTCAGATGCCCAAGAACACACTACACCAGATCCACCCCCACTCAACAATTGAACTGCTCAGTTCTCAGAGGCTGAAGAAGGAAGCACAACAGCAAAGCATAATAGTACATATATATTGTATAAAATTATATTTCTGTCCATATATTTTGAATTTTTAAAAATATGTCTGAATTATGCTAAACGGATTAATTTATTAGATTATGAGTCGTTAGGATCGAGGTAAAAGGCCTAGTATTTGCAGCAGAAGATAAAATTATCAGGATGTACAAATTGAGAAAAATATGTCAAGATCAGAAATTAAAATAAAGAGTAAAATGACACAAGATTTATGTGGAAAACCAAAGAGGGAAAAAACCATAGACGACAACAGATCAATAATCCACTAGTATAAGAGAGAGATTACAAGAGAGATCTCAAACGGCTATATAACACAACGAGATCGAGAAGGAATGATCTCAAACGGTTAATAGCACAACGGAATAAACTGAAGGCAAAATAATAACTCTCAAAATACTCTCACAACCTAGGGATGGGTAGAGGTGATGAATGTTCTCAATTTTGTGTTTGTATAGGTTAATAATAACCTATATTTATATTAGAATGAAGGAAAAGGAAACTAGGTTAAATATTACAAAACCTAGAAAACTAAACAAATGATCCATGTGAACGAAATCGAAACCACGAGGTCTTGGCGGCGCTAATGTGATCTGCGGCGTCTCATCTTGGACATTCTCTGATACACACGCTGGCAGCATGTTGGTAGTGCCTAAAACCTTGACATCCCCACAGAGGCGTTGACAGCGTTCGACGAGACGCGGGTAGCGTTTGTCTTCTTCAAAATTGATTTTGGATCATAAACCCAACATGACTCAATTGTAATTGTCATCGCACGCAATGCATTACAATCATGTGTCTTATAATTAATAATTAAAGAAACCTGTAAAGTTTGGTCTTATAAGTATCTTATAACAACTAATAATTAGCTGTGCCTATGAAACATTTGTGTCAAAAACAGAATAATAATTAATTTTTTTAGAAAAAAAAAGACACATCTTGACTATATCTTCTCGTAAACATCTAAACAAGTATCTTTACTCGAAATTAAATATGCTCAAAATAGAGTATTGACCGTATCTTAGGGCAGTTGTAAATGATGACCAGGATAACGTAAATGGTGATTATAATTGAGTTATGGGAATCAACCATTGGCTATTTGGTTGAGCGCTTAGTTAACCACTTTTGAGTAGAAAAGTATCAGTTCATCATCATCATTGGAATAAGTTGGATTTGGCACTTGGCTTTGAATTGGAAAGTTATTGCAGTCTCATCTGTGTCGAAAGGTCAAAGCATCTAGTTCACTAATATCAGCACTCAGGAGAAATAAGATGGCTTCAAGAAATAACATTTACTTTTTGACAATGGCATTGTTTTTAATATGGGATCTCTTCTTTGAAAAGGAAAATAAGTTGCAGTTTTTTTTTTTTTAGCAAAGAGCCAGAGTACATCAAATTAAAAAGAACGTTAAGAAAGCGATTGGCCACATGCCAACTTGGTAAGTGACTCAACAATACTAGACGTGGAAAGACCATGTTATTATATACAATTTATTAGGTGCTCCCTGAGTATGTGTTCTAAATTCTACAATTATTCATCCATATGTATTAGGTTGTTCGTTCTTCTTATTATGATTATTCATTGTCATTCATATGATTGTTCACTCGTAAATATCTGGAGCACATACTCTGGGTGCATCTAATATATATTATATGAAAATTCTTGCCTTAGTGATCCAAGTAGAGGTGGGAATAACTGAAACTATACGATTATTTATACAAACTTAAATGTATTTGGGTATTGATTTAAACCGTTAATCAAGCCAGTTTAAACGATATATTCATTTAATGGTGCGTTTGGTTCTTTTCCGAGGAAATGTTTCCTAGAAAAATATTTCCCAGGAAATTTTTTCCTAGAAAAGTTTTCTAAAGTTTTTCTCTAGAAAAGAATAATTCACAATGTTTGGTTTATATTTGAAAACATGGGAAAGTTTGTTGGAAAACTCATTTGAAATGTCCAAACTACCCTACATATGTCAAATTATAAAATAGTTTTTAGGGACATTTTTGGAAACAAAGTTAAAAAAAACTTTCCCTTTCCTATTAGAAAAAAAACTTCCCTATACGCTTGAGAAAGTTTTCACCATGAAGCTTAGGAAAATTGTGGGCCCGAATTAAAAATTTTCCTATCCCTATTTTATTCGCAAACATGGGAAAGTTAAGTCAACTTGGGAAAGTTGACTAACTTTCATAGGAAACCCTAGTAACCAAACACACCATAAGAAATATCTTTCCCTGAAAAAACTCCCCTAGGAAAAAGTTTCCCGGAAAAATATTTTTCTGAGAAAGAACCAAACGTACCATTAAATAATTGTGTTATGTTGACTTGAGAAAGTGACCCCCCAAAAAAATATTTATTAGGCACTGTTCTTCTTATTGATGATAGGTTTAGGTAGGTATTGGTTAAATGGGTGAGTAATGTAGATATAAATAAAGATATGTAATGTGTAAATTTAAATATTGTGAAATTAGAAAATTAATGATAATTTTGTTGGAAAAAGAAACAAGGCTGCTGGATAACAAAACAAGGATGTGGTAAACGAAAGAAAACTGAGCCGTGGTAAAACCACTGCCTTGAAAGCGATTACGGCCCGACCTCGGTGCCAATCGGGATTGCCGGTCGCTCCCCAAGGTTAACTCAGGTAATCTCTAGACAAGTGCACTCGTGGCCAAAGATTTGGAGTATGCAAAACTTATGCCCACGAAGAGGAAAAAGAAGAGGAGATAAGAGAAGGGAATGTATTTCTGGTATATCAAATCAACACAGGCATAACTCAATTTATAGGAATAAATTGAGTAGAGGAAGAAGAAACTGAGGAGGCAACAACCATTAAGATAGCGAGAATCATGGAGCCATTAAGGAGAAGCCGAAGATCAGGAAAGAATTGATGAATGAAATCAATTCAATTAACGGCTAAAAGATACCAAATAAAGACGCAAGATCTTCCGAAACATAATCGACCCAAAAATCGGGTAAAAGGGAGCCCACAACCCACGCCCAGCCCCGACCGGCCGGCCGGACGACGGCGGTGGCGCGCGCGCCCGTGTGGAGGCCCAAACCATACCCTCCTCACTAAAACCCACTTCCAAGCTAATACAACACTAGGTAAGAAAGGAAGATATATAAACAACAAAATATTTCATTCTTCCTCCTATGTGGGACAAGGAAAGATGTAAAAAGAGAGAAAACCTTCTAACCATTACCTTCACTTCCAACAATCCCCCACTAATGGTTTACAAGGTTACCAGAAAAAGAAAAACAAGAACAGGGCAAAACAGGTCAGATACTTAGGCGTTAATATATTTCGATTTGAATTGACACATTAGTGATGTGAGGCAACAATCAATAATCTAAAAAGTGGACTAGGCCTTGAACTTGGAAGACTTTGATTGAGACCCGCACAACACGTATCAACCTACAGAAAAGCATACTCCGCGATTAAAAAAAAAAACACTTGCGCCTTTATGGCCATGCGCACACCTTGGGACTCATAAGTGCTCTAGAGAGATAGCCCAAATCTCTCATAGAACTCGGCCAAACCTTCACACTTACGTAGGTAATTCCATCAAGTCTATCTCAACATAGACCACCACAAATGTGACTATGGAATTATTAAGAGCAATTAGCTCATCCTTACAACAAATTATCGGTGAATCCTTCAATGCGTATCACAAGCACCCCCCACAAAGGACGTGGATTCATTAAGAGAATAATCTCAACCTTAGAAGCACCACTTAGCACCATAGGGATAAGAATGTAGTGCACCTCGAAGATTAGTATGGCTTCGTTTGACCAAATAATATTTGGTATCCACCATACCTCTTCAAGCCATAGGCTTAAGCCCTATCCCCCTCGATGCCTCTAGAACAACTCGTCTAGTCAACCCCTTAGTGAGAGGATCTGTGAAATTCTTCTCGGATCTCACATACTGTAAGGATATTACTCCATGCTTTAGCAATTGTCTCACTATATTGTGTCTAACACGGATATGTCTTCTTTTCCCGTTGTAGACACTGTTATGAGCCACTCCAATTGCTGCCTGTGAGTCACAATGTATAGAGATAGGTGTCTCTTGTTTCTCCCATAGTGTCACGTCTGCTAAGAGACCTCTAAGCCACTCTGCTTCTTCACTTGCCAACTCAAGAGCAATAAACTCAGATCCCATGGTAGAGCGGGCTATGCAAGTCTGTTTTGTAGACTTCCATGAGATAGCCCCTCCACCTAAGGTAAAAACATAACCACTAGTAGAACTAACTTCATCATTATCAGAAATCCAGTTTGCATCACTATATCCTTCTATAACAGCAGGAAATTTATTAAAGTGCAAACACCAATCCATTGTACCTTTCAGATACTTAAGCAAACGATGAAGTGCATTCCAATGTTCTTGACTAGGATTATGAGTGTAGCGACTCAATCTACTCACAGCATAAGCAATATCAGGACGAGTAAAGTTCATCAAAAACATTACACTTCCTATAATTTTAGCATACTCAGATTGAGACACACTAGAACCGTTGTTCTTCTTTAAAGGTATACTGGGATCATAGGGAGTTCTAACAGGTGTCACATCAAACATGTTAAATTTCTTTAACACTTTCTCAATATAGTGTGACTGACACAAAGCATAACCAGAATTGGTTTTCCGAATTTTAGTCCCTAAGATCACATCAGCTTCACCCATATCTTTCATTTCAAACAAAGAAGACAACAACATTTTAGTCTCATTGGCTACAAGCAAATTTGTACCAAAGATCAGCATATCATCAATATATAAGCATATAAGCACACAATCTGATCCTATCATCTTGGAATAAACACAAGAATCAGACAAATTTGCAATAAATCCATTTTTCACAAGAGAACTATCAAACTTCTCAAACCACTGTTTAGGAGCTTGCTTTAGACCATAAAGAGATTTTCTCAATCTACAAACTTTATCCTCCTGACCTGGTACTTCACAACCCTCAAGTTGGGTCATATAGATTTCTTCCTCTAAGTCACCATTAAGAAAAGTTGTCTTTACATCCATTTGATGCACAACAAGATAAAAAATAGCTGCTAAAGCAATCAACATTCTAATGGTGCTTATTTTGGTAATAGGAGAATAAGTGTCGAAATAATCTATCCCTTTCTTTTGGTCAAAACCTCTAATAACAAGTCTGGCCTTATATTTATCAATTGAACCATCAGACTTCAATTTCTTTTTGAAAATCTATTTACTACTAATAGGTCTACAACCCTTAGGCAAATCAGTTAATTCCTAAGTTTTATTAGACTCTAGGGAATCTATTTCACTTCTTATGGCTTCCTTCCAAAAGGTTGCATCAATAGACCTAATAGCCTCAGCATATGTTTTGGGATCTTCATCAATTAGAAATAAAGACACAAAATCCTCAGTCAAAGCATCCACATCATTAAGATTAAAAACTTCAACTAGGAAAGCAGTAACAAAACCAGGTCCAAAATCAGTTGTAGTTCTTTGCCTTTTACTTCTTCTAGGCTCAATTTCCACATTTCTAGTACTAGAACTAGCAACAGGCAAGCTCACATTCTCAGGTACAACATTAGGCACAACATCATATACTAGATTAGGCACATTCTTTTTCAATGGAAACACATACTCAAAAAATTCAGCATCTCTATATTCAGAAATTGAATAATCACTTAAAGACATGAAACGATAAGCAGCACTGTTTTGAGCATATCCAATAAAAACAGCATCAAAGGTCTTTGGGCCTATGTTGGTACGCTTATGACTAGGCAAAGCCACTTTAGCCAAACACCCCCACACTTTCAAATAATTCAGATTCGGGGCATATCCTTTCAAGAGTTCATATGGGGTATGGTCCCTCTTTTTATGGGGAACTCTATTGAGTATAAAACATGTAGTTAAAATAGCTTCCCCCCACATGTTATTAGGCATTCCAAAACTCAGAAGCAAGCTTTCATCATTTCCTTAAGGGTACGATTCTTACGTTCAGCTATACCATTTTGTTGTGGTGTGTAAGGGGCGGTAGATTCATGAATAATACCATTTTTCTCACAAAAAACAGCTAAGGAGGTTGAATCATATTCACCCCTCCTATCAGATCTAAGCCTCTTGATTTTTCGGTCTAGTTGATTCTCAACTTCTGCTTTATATTTTAAGAACACTTCTGTAGCCTCGTCTTTAGACCTCAAAAGGTAAACTTTTGTATATCTAGAGAAGTCATCTACAAAGGTAATATACCATTTCTTTCCTCCTTTGCTCATTGTGTTCTTAAAGTCAGCTAGGTCTGAATGAACATGTTCAAGGAACTGAGTTGATCTTGTAGCTACTAATTTAAAAGGTTTCTTGGAAAATTTCGCCTCTACATAGACATCACATTTAGAACAACTTTCTGTGCTAACATTTGGAATTAATTTCATGTTCTTTCGCCTATTTACGGAAGCATAATTCACATGTCCAAGTCTACCATGCCAAAGATCAACAGACCCAGCAATATAAGTAGAAGTAGAAGCATTTCCATTGGCATCAGATGCAACATTCAGAACATATAAGCTATCACTACGATACCCCTTCCCAACAAATACCCCATTACAAAGAATAACAATTTTCCCAGCCTTTTGGTTCACCTCAAAACCAGCAACATCAAGGAGGCTACTAGAAACTAAGTTTCTGCGAAGGGAAGGGACAATACAACACATTGTTTAAACATAAAGATTTTCCAGAAGTAAATTTAAGGAGAACTTTCCCTTTACCTAGTACTGCAGCTGTGGAAGAATTGCCCATGAAGACATGTTCACCATCAGGAATTTCCTCAAAGTCATGCATTAGATCCTTGTTGGTGCAGAAGTGTCTAGTTGCTCCATTGTCCAGAATCCACTCGTTGTTATTAATCACGAGGTTAGCTTCCACAGTTACTGCACAGAATACTTCAGTTTTCCCTTTACCCAGTACTGCAGCTGTAGAAGAATTGCCCATGAAGACATGTTCACCATCATGAATTTCCTCAAAGTCATGCATTAGATCCTTGTTGGTGCAGAAGTGTCTAGTTGCTCCATTGTCCAGAATCCACTCGCTGTTGTTAATCACGAGGTTAACTTCCAGAGTTACTGCACAGAATACTTCAGTTTCCTCGGTCGGATTAGCTTGATTCTGATTGCTATTCTGTCCAGTGAGTTTCTGATGGGTTTGATTTGCTCCTTTACGTTGGTTGCACTGATATGCCTTGTGGCCTGGTTTGCCACAGACATAACAAGTAACCTTCTGCTTTTGGATTTTAGTGTTAGGCTTGTTCAAAGGTTTCTGATGCTTGGATTGCTTCTGATCCTTCTTATTCTTTCCCTTGAACCTGTCCTTATTGGTAGGTACAGAAGATTCAACTAAATTAGCTTTAACATAATTCAAAGAGAGAGAAGACATCTTATCTTTCAAACGATTTGCTTCCTCAGTTCTCATGTGGCTGATTAATTCTTGAAGGGTCAGATCCTTCTTTTTGTGCTTCAGATGATTCCTATAATCACTCCAGGATGGCGTAAACTTCTCAATTAGCACATTCGCTTGTAGTACCTCACACATCTTCATTCCTTCATTCAGAACTTCAGCACAAAGATTCTCGTACACATGAACTTGCTCCATAATAGGCTTGTCATCTACAATCTGGAATTGCAACCACTTGCCAACGACATACTTCTTCTTCCCAGCATCATCAGCGCCATATTTGATCTCGAGCTTCTTCCATATGGTCTTCGCAAATTTGAAACTGACGAACAAATCGAACAGAGGGTTCGACATGTTGTTGAGAAGATAGCTCCGTGCGACTTTGTTGTCTTTCTCCAGTTTCTTTTTGGCATTCTCATCTAATGGAACAACAGGGGTTCTTGGAGCAGTAGGGGTTTGCTCAGGATCGTTCTGAGGAGGTGGTGGTTCTAGATCTTCAAGATGAGGCGAGGACAACACATAATCAATCTCTAACTGTTCAAGATAGAGCAATAACTTTTGGGACCATCGTTTGTAGTTGGTTCCATCGAAAGGCTCAATTTTATAGATCTCAGCGAAGGTTGTGGGAGGAGCAGCCATTGATATTAATCGCTTTCAAATTGTTGGAAAAAGAAACAAGGCTGCTGGATAACAAAACAAGGCTGTGGTAAACGAAAGAAAACTGAGCCGTGGTAAAACCACTGCCTTGAAAGCAATTACGGCCCGACCTCGGTGCCAATCGAGATTGCCGGTCGCTCCCCAAGGTTAACTCAGATAATCTCTGGACACGTGCACTCATGGCCAAAGATTTGGAGTATGCAAAACTTATGCCCACGAAGAGGAAAAAGAAGAGGAGATAAGAGAAGGGAATGTATTTCTGGTATATCAAATCAACACAGGCATAACTCAATTTATAGGAATAAATTGAGTAGAGGAAGAAGAAACTGAGGAGGCAACAACCATTAAGATGGCGAGAATCATGGAGCCCTTAAAGAGAAGCGGAAGATCAGGAAAGAATTGATGAATGAAATCAATTAAATTAACGGCTAAAAGATACCAAATAAAGACGCAAGATCTTCCGAAACATAATCGGCCCAAAAACCGGGTAAAAGGGAGCCCACAACCCACGCCCAACCCGGACCAGCCGGCCGGACGGCGACGGCGGCGCGCGCGCGCATGTCGAGGCCCACACCATACCCTCCTCACTAAAACCCACTTCCAAGCCAATACAACACTAGGTAAGAAAGGAAGATATATAAACAACAAAATATTTCATTCTTCCTCCTATGTGGGACAAGGAAAGATGTAAAAAGAGAGAAAACCTTGTAACCATTACCTTCACTTCCAACAAATTTAACTACAATATTCCTTATGAGAGATTACAAATTGATATTATCATTCCCTTTTGCAAGAAAAATCACCCCAAGTCAGTAGAGTTTCGACACTAAGCTAGCAGAGTTTCAACACCCTTTTTTCAAAGTCGACCGAGCTCAACACCAAGTCAGCAAAGTTTCGATAGCAAGTTGGCAGAGTTTCAACATTCATTTTCAAAGTTGACACAGTTTGTGCACCAAGTTGGCCTAGTTTCGACACCAAGTAGGCAAAGTTCCATCATTCTTTTTGAAAGTTGGCTGAGTACCAAACAACTTTTTTAATTTAGCAAAGCTTCAATGTTGTTTTAAAGCAACAAGTCGATCATCTTGTGTTCATAGCAAGAAGAATATTAAATCAAAATGTCGGTCAGTCGTACAATATTCACAACAAGACGTACATCACATCAGTGCAGGTCGCAGGCATTTAGAACAAGACGAACAATACAATAACACGTCGATTGTCAAGCCCTCACAACAAGATGAGCATTACTATAAAACTAATCAGTTTTTTATATTTGTGAAAAATAGTCCAGTCATCAGGAAAATTCAGAGTATTATCTCTCATGGTATTTCAAATCCGAGTCTGTTGCATGAACTTGGGTCTACCTATAGTCTCGTTCGAGCCTTAGATGTCTAGCATGTAATCACGAACAAGGAAGGTGCAAGTTTGTTGCCAGACTCGCTCGAGATTACGGGGCTTCTTCCCTATGGACCCACCTGAGACCACGACTCTCATACTTACTCCCTCGAATCTTTATTTGGTTTCTTTGAATGGGTCGGGATTCAAGCTCGGGGGTCGTAGGGGTGTCTTCCCCTTTTCTTTCTAACCTAGCCCGGGTACTAAGGACCGGAATTTTGAGCGATGCCCGGTTATGCAATCACGGGGATAGGGAGAGAAGTGAAATCCACTATCAGATGTCATTATCACAGATACATAGGTCTTTAACGGAATCGAAAGGAGCACATAATTATACTTACTACAATAGCATTATCACTTGATTCCGGCCCTTATCTACATTCCGGCCACCTGCACTGCCACGTCCCCGCTTCAAGCTCCAATTAAGTCTTGGGTTGACTCGATACCTATCATTAATCATATAGAAGTTAGCACATGCTAAGTATGGGGGGACAACTACTATTGAAGTTAGGATATCTTAAGTTATCCAACAAAAGGTTCATGCATCTAATCTTGTGAATTTTCATTAAGACCCCCTTATCACAAGTGTTACGTGCCTCTTCTCATAAGGGTCTAATCATCATTCATTTTTCATCATTCCCAGGTGCACCTTATCTTAGTTAATTCCTGGCAAGGGAATTAGCTCTCATTCACTTTCATTTTCATTACCCATGGGTCATTGTTACTTTGTTCAAACATTATCATCACATGGGCTTTAATTAACGACATAGGTCATTAACGTCCCCATGCATGCATGTGATGTATGAGTGAAGCTTCTTTAGTTCTAATCCTTGAGTTCCTATAACTAACCGAAGTATAACGTGCCTCCATACCTGGTTGAGTTGTTCTTCATACACTAGGTATTAATCCTTAGTTAATATTACACCATATAATTAGGGTTTTATTCCAGAATTTTCAATTTTGAGAGCCTTCAAACAAACTGCTCTACTAAATTCATTACTTATTCTTTTGATTTGGTTACACTTGGAAAAGTTCCTAATATTCTTCTTGTTTATAACAAAATTGTCGGAAAAATATGATCATGTATGCATTTTCACGAAATCAAGCAAAAGTGGACTGTTATCAATACTACTTATGCCCATCATTTCAGATTCGAGGTTCTGAAATAAAATGTCATTATAAATTTATTTCTCATCCTTTTGATTTTATCCCACTTGGAAACGTTCCTAATATTTATCTAGTTTATGACAAAAGTGTTGGAAATATATGATCACCCATGCAGTTTAACGAAATCAAGCAAAAGTGGACTAATATCAACACTGTTCTTGCCCAAAATTTCAAATTTCAACAAAATGCAATTATAAATTTTCCTGGTTTGGTTCCATTTGGAAACGTTCCTAATATTCCTCTAGTTTATAAAACAATTGTTGGAAAAATATGATCATGCTCGCATTTTTACGAAGTCAAGCAAAAATATGCTGATATCAACACTCTTCATGCACAAAATTTCAGATTCGAGGTTCTTAAACAAAATGTCATTATATATTCATTTCTCATCCTTTTGATTTGATTCCACTTGGAAAAGTTCCTAATCCTCTCTAATTTATGACAAAATTGTTGGAAAAATATGATCATGCATGCATGCTTATGAAATCAACCAAAAGTGGACTGATATCAACACTATTCAGACATAGGTTTTCAGGTTGGGAGTTCTTTAAACAAATACCATTGTAAATTCATTTCTTTTTCTTTTGATCTGATTCCACTTGGAAACATTCCTAAATTGCTTCTAGTTTATGATAAAATTGTTGGAAAAATATGATCATGTATGGATTTTTACGAAAATAAGCTAAAGTAGACTGATATCAAGATTGTGTCATACCCAGCATTTCAGGTTTCAAGTTCTTTAAACAAAATGCCGTTATAAATTCATTTCTTATCCTTTTGATCTGATTCACTTGAAAAAGTTCCTAAAAGTATTCTAGTTTATGACAAAAAGTTTTAAAAAATATGAACATGCACACATATTTACGAAATTAAGCAAAAGTGGACTGATATGATATTGTTTTGAAGTTCTTTAAACAAAACGCCATTATAAATATGAACATGCACACATACCCAGAATTTCGGTCTTGAATTTCTTTAAACAAAACGCCATTATAAATATTTCATATCGTTTTGATCTGATTTCCCTTGGAAAGGTTCCTAAAATTCTTCTAGTTTATGAAAAAATGGTTGGAAAAATATGATCATGAATGCATTTTTACGAAATCAAGCAAAAGTGGACTGATATCAACACTATTCATGCCCATAATTTCAGGTTTGAAGTTCTGTAAACAAAATTTCATTATAAATTCATTTTCGTATCCTTTTGATATGATTTCACTTGGTAAAATTTTGAAAATTCTAAAAAAATATGATCACGCATGCATTTTTATGAAATTAAGCAAAAGTAGACTGATATCCTAGCTCTAGTCGTGTTTTAGGATTCTTCACATCTTTGTCTTAACTAGGTGTACTTTACTTCAATTTAAGTCTATTAACTTCCTTAAAGTGGCGTGGTGACACTAGGGAATGCCTTGATTTTGTAGTAGCAAGTTAAACACGTGCTAAGGCTTGTACTACTTGCCCTCTTCTTCTTAATGTCTTTAGGTTGATCTTGGGACGTGTTAGTAGACTAAGTTCCCATCTTGCATGTACCCTCTCCTCATGTTGGTGTTATAATGTGGTGAAGATAGAGTTTATTATTTGCTAGAGAGAGTGGAAGAAATCGGTGAGAGAGAGTGTTTAGGACAGGTTTTGAGCCTAAATGCGTTCTTTTTACCTTAGGTTTTGACTCAGTTATGTACGTATTTTTAGTATTTTCACTTTATTTTCCTCCTTTTCCAGATTTCATAGTCCTTAGATATTTGTGGAGCAAAAGCGCGCAAAACGAGGCCAATTCGGGCCTAAATACAGATGAGGCGGGGTATCCCGAGGAAACTTGACCCTAGAGAAAAGAACTAAGCCTTAATCCCGAGAATAAAGAAGAAAACAAGAAGGAAACTCCCATCAAAGGATTTACGGTCATGACCACCATTTTCACGGTCGTGACCCAGCGTTTCCTTAGGTGCCAAAAATAGACGGAAAGAAGCAGAAGATAGGGGTCGTGGCCGTGACCAACACTCTCATGGCCGTGACACCCCAAGATCTGGGTTTCAAAAGACAACACCTCACGACCGTGACCTCCATTGTCACGGCCGTGACCCTGAAGAGGAGGTCCAAACAGCAAGGCCCTCACGGCTGTGACCCTCACTTGTCACGCATGTGAGGGTTGAAGATATTTTCCATTGAGGCCAGGCCTCACGGTCGTGACACTCATCGCTACGGCCATGACCTGCCGAAGAAGCTTCGCTCTAGGAAGTGCCTCATGGCTATGACCACCCCTGGTCACGCCCGTGAGGATTTGACAAAGAAATCTAGACTTCTCCATGGGTCACGACCGTGACAACTTGCGTCACGTCGTGACCCCCTGATTTGCGGAATTAAGGTCGCTCAAAACGACATTGTTTTGGCCAATTTGGACACAAGTATATGTTGCAATTTTCTCCAGAAAAATAGATTTTCTACTTCCTATGTTTTATGTTAGAGTTCTTAGCTTCTTAATACTCTCTTAATTAGTGATTAGTGTTGATTACTTTTGAGGATCTTTGAAGTTTGAATACAATTTCCATCTTCGATTCTCAACTTCGCGATTGATTTCTGAATTCTTCTACATTGTTTCTCTTTCTCTCAACTCAAAGTAAGTTTTATTTTCCTTTGTCAAGTTCTTCCCCTTTTATTTGCTATCATTAGTGGTTTGATAAGCGATTTAATGGCTTTGATCATAGTTTATGCTAGTTCTTGATTGTCGTATTAAATTCATGAATATGTTAGGTTTAAATATCGAGTCTTTGGTTATTGTCAATAAGGGTGGTGAAGTTTCTTTAGGGTTAGGGGGTGACTAGGGCCCCTAATGGCGGATTAGGCAGGGATTAGTGAGATTATGGTGATTAGCAAGGTAATTAGTGTTTTCCGCCTTAGATTTCATTTGATTGTTGAAGGATAACGGGTGCCGAGAGGTTATTTGATCATCAAATTGAAACTCTAGGGTTGTTTAATCGATTCCAAATCCTAACTCGGGCAAGAGGGAATTTGAATTGATTACTTAGGATTGCGCTCTCATACTATCAAGTACCGTCATGCATGAGAGTGATGACGGGATTTGGGAAGTATGAGTCAATCTATCACTCTAGCGAGGGAGATTGATGCTAGCCTTTATTCAATCCTCACACTTAATTACCGAGCATCAATCTCCTCTAAAACCACAATTTCCGTGCTCACTCTTTCATTGGGTTGGCTCAGTATTACCCCCGAGCCCTTATTTTACTTAATTGAGTAGAAATCCGTAGTAAAACCTTTCCTAAATCGAACCTTCAGAACCTCTCGAGATCTAGAAGACCGAACTAGAACATTAGGGCTCCAATTCCTCGAGCATATACGACCGTTCTCCTATACCCGTAGGAAAATGTTAAACAAAGTTTTGGCGCAATTACCAGGGAGTTGTGCCCCTAGCGTTCGTGTTAGGTTTTTCGTTGATTTCGAGTCGGCTCGATCCTCGTTGTAGGGTTACTGTAGACCCTAAGGCATTTCATCATTGGTTTTTGTTTCTATGCATGCACATGCGCATGAGGGATCAGTCGCTTGACACCGAAATAGAACGTACAGCCAGGCAAAACCTCGCTCACGACTGTAGGAGACTCTGACAACAACAAATGGCTCTCGAACCACCACCACCGAGAACTCTACTTTCGTATGCATCACCGAAAACTATCGCGGGTGTAACTTGGTTTGTAAGACCTCGGTTTTGTCGTTCTCTCTCAGGGAGCGGGTGGCCTTAGTCAAAGGAACTAGGTCAATGGTCGGGTCGAGATTGCTAAGGTAAGGATATCGGTTTAAAAAGGGTCACAAAACAACAAATAAAACTAAGGTCGGTCAAGGAATGGAAAATGAGCTTCGGAGGCTTTTCGGGATGCAAACGGGGATGAGGAAATGGGTTTTGCAACAAGGGAATAACAAGAAGGGAGAATCAAGTGGTAATTCCATTAGAAAATACCCACCGGGCTTCCTCTTTCAAGGATAGTCCGGATTCACTTCCCCAAAGTCCATTGACAGACCCGGGGGGTTAATGAAACGGAATTTCCTAGTTAGTTTCTATTCGCTTTCATGAGCTAGAATACCAGCTATCCCAATTCCTACCTTCCAACACAAGTGTTGGGTGTATTCGGGATGCTTTAGCACCCAAATACATCCCAATTGAGGGAAGGATAAGAGTGGGAAATTGATTTCGCAACTAATTACTCACTAATATTGCTAACCCAAATCTAATCACCCATTCACACCCTTAATTACCAACTAACCCATAGGGTTTCTAGCCACTAATCATGATAAAAACTAAGCTAACAACATCCAACCCAAACCCAAACATTATTTCTAACATCAAACAACCATAAACAAACAAGAACAATGAAATAGCAAGTAAAGAAATTAAGAACAAGCAAAGTAATTAGCAAAGTAATAAATAAAGAGTTAAAGGAAGAGAATACTTATCAAAATGTTGTAGATGAACAAAGGAAAGCAATAAAAAGATGATCCTACAATCTTTCAATTGATTGAATCCCCAAATCTTCAATAATAAACACAAATCTCCAAAACCCTAGATTAATCTCTCACTAATCTCCCTCTAAAATCCACTAATCACCAGCTGAAATAATGTCTAAGTCTAACCCTAGATGCCCCCGTAAGAAATCGTCAACAAGGAGTATATATACAAGGCAAAAGTGTTGGCCAAAACGCATCACTTCAAGACGAAAACACGCGCAAGACATAGGGAGACCGTGGCCACGGTCAAGGAGACCGTGGTCACGGTCTCGTTCTGTCCAGCGAAAAAGGTCGGGCGATTTCTAGCTTCGAGAGACCGTAGGTACGGTCCAGGAGATCGTAGGTACGGTCTCCTTCGGGACTAGGAGGTCGCGGGCACTACCTCTATGGTGGCGCTACCTTGCGAAAACTCTCGGACGATTCTGGGCTCTGGGCGTAGCGGGTGCTACGCCATTCGTGGCGGGGGCTACGCTTCGGCTTCCCTTCCCTTTGTTCTTCCTTCTTTCCGAAGCATGTAACGCTCGATCCGAAGGTTGTAGCATCCGTTACTTCACTAATTGGCACCAAAGGTCGGGAGTGTGGTCCCGGGCCGACTCCGCCTCGATTTTCGGTCCGGCTCGGCTCGGGAAATCACGAAGAATGCTATAAAAAAGGCCCGTTTTGCTATGTTTTCGGTTAAAACTCCAAAATCTACAAAATAACCAAAAACATATTAAAAGCTATGAAGTTAAACCACAAAACGAGTTAAAAGCCTAAGGATTTAAGCGGTTTTTAGACACAAAATTGGGTCTAAACACCCCCCACACTTAAACTTTTGCTCGTCCCGAGCAAAACAAAACAAAACAAATAAGGAAACTAAACACCAACTCCTCTATCGTGGGAGGAAACGAGTGCATTTAGCGTATGCACCAAGTCCTTTGAACCCCCCGGCAGCCTGGGTGGAGGAGATGGACTCGTGGGGGTTTGTAGTGGCTGTGCCCACAAAAGCCAAAGAAAAAGGAGAGAGGGAAAATGAAAACAAAACCAAAGAAAACAAAAAGAAAGAAAAATAAAGGCTTTGATTCACAAGATCTCGCAATCCAAACTAAGAAAACGTTATTAAGCCTCCCAAAGTAACCGTTAGGAGCATCTCACAAACACCAAACTCAGATAAAGGTCAATCTTGAAGATTTTTCAACTCCCTACACCTTGTACCAAGCGAAACCACACATGCAAAAGCACAAAAAGGGTTTTAACGGGAGCCAAAAGACTCTAAAAACTCACGTCCGAATTTGAAAACAACGAAACAACCAAGAGAAGCGTTGCCCTCCCTCGCATTTGGTCGCCCTTGGCGTGGTGAGGGCCGTAGGTGATGCAAAGGGAGGCCCCACTCTTTTTAGAAGCAAGAACTTTCTCTTTTCTTTCTTTTTGAGTTGGAAATACCAACGAAATTTAATTTTCTTTTTCCCTTTTTTTTCCTTTTTGTTTTTAAAAGTCGGTATTAGCCTTACTTTCGGGAATTGGACGGCCCATATAAGGGGTATACCCTCCCAACACGGTCTTTTCCATTTGCCTCTCCGTCTCAAAGCGATATGGGAGGAGGGTTAAGGGGTATCCATGCCGTACCACAAATACCGGGCCCGTGTAGGTTGGCTAAGTGTGGGTGGTTAATGTCTTCAGCGACACGCTCCACTTATTCAGGTTATTGTATCTTATGAAAGCCCTTTTTTTTTCTTTCTTTTCATTTTGAACTTTTTTTTTTGCTTTTGCTAAACGAGAAACAAAACAAACTCGGACACAAGCCCCTAGAACCTCCTGGTTCCAAACAAAACGAGAAAGGAACGGGGGTCTCACTAGACACTTAGTGAAGGGAGTCTATTAAGGGCAAGTCTCGACTAGAACCCGAGTTAGGGTCGAAAATGCTCCAACCGGTTAGTTTTAAAGAAGCTTAAGAACGGCTTCTCAACTTCGATAACGAGATCCAGGAAACCAAGAAAAACAAAAACAAAACAAAAAGAAAAACTGAAAAGGTTTTCACTCCCTTTTTTCTCCTTTTTCACACGAAAATTTTCAAATTTTATGCAAAAACTAAGAAAACAAAGAACAAAACTACTAGGTGATCTACCCTTGAAATAGATATCACCTCCCCCACACACTTAAAACTCCACAATGTCCTCATTGTGGGAAGGTGTCACATGAAAAGGGTAGAGAACCTACAAATCACAAACAACTAGCAAGAAGAAATGGTGGCGACCCGAGCCCACACGGCTCCAACAACAATATATCCCAACACAAACACTCAAAGGGGTTCGCCACCCAAAAGAAAAATCAAGCATGCAAAAAGGATCATAGGATATTCAACTCAAAAAGAGAAGAGCGGAGAGATATTACCTCGAGTTCTTCAAAACAAATGAGTACTCAATCCGCGATCCGTGATAATCGAGCAAAGGGTTAGGATTTTCAAGTAAAACAAGCATGGCTCGTAAGATCCGCATGCAAGATTAGAAACAAGAAAAAGAAACTAATAAAGAAATGAAAAGAAATTTCTCGAAAAGAAAGTATGGGTTACCTCCCATGTAGTGCTTGTTTTAGGTCCTTAGCGTGACCTAATACCCATTTGATCCTTGAAATACGAGGTGAACAAGATAGGAACGTTTTCCATCTCTTCCACCATTTTCTCTTCCTCCCTTTCCATCAATTCCCCACTTTGCAAGTATAAAGGTCAAGATGATCTAACCAGTTTGTAGTTGGCCTCGGGGCGAAGAGAGGCAGTGGGTTCTTATGTTTCTTCCACTTTCTTTTTCTCCTCTTCTTCCAACATCTCCCAACTACCATAGTGAACCAAGCAAGTTGCTCATCCGGCGGTCGAATAGAGTGAAATAGATGAGGAGGTAATTTGAACTCCACTTTACTTGTTTCCCGGAGTTTTGGAGCCCTGGGAACAAGCATGAGTTGATGACAGTCATCTTCCTTCGGAAATTCTTCTTCCTTCTTAACCCCTTCCTTGAATTCTTCTTCGATGAAATAACTCGAAGTGATCGGGAAGTACTCAAACTCTACTTGAGGAAGAGGAAACCCCAAAGATGCTTCATCATTGATAATAAAATCATGAACCTCCATACGCTCAAATAAAGGTTCCTCCAAGGGAACATCCTCCACCTCTCGATTATATACCCCATCAATAAGATTAGTGAGGAACACAACCTCACTACCATCATGCTCAACGTGGATAGGCTCAAGAAGGATCTCCTCCAAAGGACGCTCACATGAAAGCTCAAAAGTATAAGGTTCTATCAAGCACCCACCTATTTCCTCATTGAATTCTTCTTCCTCACTCAACTTCTCCTCATTCTCACTTTTAGCTTCTTCAAGCAACACCTCCCTTTCTTCATTCATCTCCAAGTCACTCGCTTTTTCTTCTTCTCTCAAACATCCCTCCTCCGCAAAATCTGGTACTATCGCTTCCCCTTCACTCCGGAGGGTAATAAGATTCACCGGCACCATTGGAGTAGGTTGAGGTTGTATGGGGACGGTTTGCGGGATGTAGTCTATCTGAGCCGTTTGGGCCCATTGATTTTCAATGTTCTCGATGCTAGTCCTATCATTCTCTTGATTTTCAACAATTTGCTTCAGCAACTTCTCTATGTTGGACCCTTGAGATGGTTGGGGTTCTTGAAGTTGAGGGGTAGGTTGGTGATAAGTAGGTTGCCAAACTTCTTGGTTTTGGTGGTTTGGTGAGAAATATTTGATGTTTTGGGTGGAGGGTTGGGTCTCCTGCACGATTCCCAATTGGTTGGTTGTTCCATTAGATACCATCTTTTGTTGCATCTCTTGGACGACGCCCACAAGGAATTTGATAGTAGGTTCGCTCTCCAAGGGATAGCCTCTACTTCCCAAACTCCGACGACTTCCCCAAGAAGGAGAATGTTGAAATAGCTCGTGAAGGAAAACGTTTGCTTGATGCTTTGTCTTCATAAGGAACATTCCTCCCGATGCAATATCAATTAAGTCTTTAAGATCGTCTTGAAGCCCATGGTAAAACTGATGTAACAACAACCAATCCGGAAGATTGTGATGTGGACATCGCCTTTGAAGAAGTTTAAACCTTACCCATGAATCGAAAAGAGTTTCTCCCGGCACTTGCTTGAAATTCAAGATAGCTTGTCGAAGCCTATGCGTCTCATCAACCGGAAAGAAATGGTGAAGAAAATCCCGGCTCAATGCATCCCAAGTAGTATATGTACCTGGTGGACAAATGTCGAGCCACATCTTAGCTTTTCCTCCCAAGGAGAGAGGGAAAAGCTTCAATTTCAAAAACTCCGAAGATACCTCTGGCATATGCACAAAACCAATCCGGCCTTCAAATCTTCTAATATTATCGATAGGATCCTCGAAGCCATCTCCATAGAATTGGTTTCTCTTAAAAGCATCCAGTAGGCATGGTTTGAACTCGAATGTTGCGGTGGGTGGTAGTGGCGGTAGGATGATAGGATGGCCTCCCGTACCCGATGATCGAACGGCATATGATAGAAGGGTACGGGGTGAATCAGCTTGGACTTCACCCATTAGGACTTGAAACCTCCTACGATGCTCGGTAGAACATTAGGGCATACGTACATGCACCAACAAGAACCGATAGAAGCATCAAATTCATTTGGATTGGCACAAAACTGATTTCTAGCGTGAAAGCAAACTCAATTAACCAAAGACCAAGAAACTAAAACTAGGGGCGCTGGCTCCCGGCAACGGCGCCATTTTGTGTAACGTGGTTTGTAAGACCTCGGTTTTGTCGTTCTCTCTCAGGGAGCTGGCGGCCTTGGTCAAAGGAACTAGGTAAATGGTCGGGTCGAGATTGCTAAGGTAAGGATATCGGTTTAAAAAGGGTCACGAAACAACAAATAAAACTAAGGTAGGTCAAGGAATGGAAAATGGGCTTCGGAGGCTTTTCGGGATGCAAACGGGGATGAGGAATTGGGTTTTGCAACAAGGGAATAACAAGAAGGGAGAATCAAGTGGTAATTCCGTTAGAAAATACCCACCGGGCTTCCTCTTTCAAGGATAGTCCAGATTCACTTCCCCAAAGTCCATTGACAGACCCGGGGGGTTAATGAAACGGAATTTCCTAGTTAGTTTCTATTCGCTTTCATGAGCTAGAATACCAGCTATCCCAATTCCTACCTTCCAACACAAGTGTTGGGTGTATTCGGGATGCTTTAGCACCCAAATACATCCCAATTGAGGGAAGGATAAGAGTGGGAAATTGATTTCACAACTAATTACTCACTAATATTGCTAACCCAAATCTAATCACCCATTCACACCCTTAATTACCAACTAACCCATAGGGTTTCTAGCCACTAATCATGATAAAAACTAAGCTAACAACATCCAACCCAAACCCAAACATTATTTCTAACATCAAACAACCATAAACAAACAAGAACAATGAAATAGCAAGTAAAGACATTAAGAACAAGCAAAGTAATTAGCAAAGTAATAAATAAAGAGTTAAAGGAAGAGAATATTTATCAAAATGTTGTAGATGAACAAAGGAAAGCAATAAAAAGATGATCCTACAATCTTTCAATTGATTGAATCCCCAAATCTTCAATAATAAACACAAATCTCCAAAACCCTAGATTAATCTCTCACTAATCTCCCTCTAAAATCCACTAATCACCAGCTGAAATAATGTCTAAGTCTAACCCTAGATGCCCCCCTAAGAAATCGTCAACAAGGAGTATATATACAAGGCAAAACTGTTGGCCAAAACGCAACACTTCAAGCCGAAAACACGCGCAAGACATAGGGAGACCGTGGCCACGGTCTCGTTCTGTCCAGCGAAAAAGGTCGGGCGATTTTGAGCTTCGAGAGACCGTAGGTACGGTCCAAGAGACCGTAGGTACGGTCTCCTTTGGGGCCAGGAGGTCGCGGGCGCTAACCCTATGGTAGCGGGCGCTAACCCTATGGTAGCGGACGCTAACCCTATGGTAGCGGGCGCTACCTACTTCAGCTGACAATCCATGGCTGACTTGAGCACAGGCTGCTGGTGCTACCTCTATGGTAGCGGGCGCTACCCTGCAGGGTAGCGGGTGCTACGCTCAGGATAGCGGGCGGTACCCTGTGAAAACTCTCGGGCAATTCTGGGCTCTGGGCGTAGCGGGTGCTACGCCATTCGTGGCGGGGGCTACGCTTCGGCTTCCCTTCTCTTTGTTCTTCCTTCTTTCCGAAGCATGTAACGCTCGATCCGAAGGTTGTAGCATGCATTACTTCACTAATTGGCACCAAAGGTCGGGAGTGTGGTCCCGGGTCGACTCCGCCTCGATTTTCAGTCCGGCTCGGCTCGAGAAATCACCAAGAATGCCATAAAAAAGGCCCGTTTTGCTACGTTTTCGGTGAAAACTCCAAAATCTACAAAATAACCAAAAACACATTAAAAGCTATGAAGTTAAACCACGAAACGAGTTAAAAGCCTAACGATTTAGGCGGTATTTAGACACAAAATTGGGTCTAAACAGAGGGCGGCTCTGCCATCGTACTGTCGATACTTGCTGAGAATGTCACCTTCGACTTCAAGTTGGCGTATTTACATTGAGCAGTCGCAATTCCACGACTTGAAGATTGAGAAGTCGTTGGAACATATCTGCAATTTACTACAAAGGTGCAGGAAGATCAAGATGAATGGCATCACCATCGAGTACTTGCAGATGCATTCTTCCCCTTCTCTCTAGCTGGGAAGGCCAAGGCGTGGCTAGACAACTTTCCGAAGAATTTCTTTATTGCATGGGAATCCCTTTGCACCGCCTTCCTAAAGAGGTTCTTCCCACCTTGTGAAACTTCCAAGCTCCGTACGTTGCTTGAACTTTACCCAAGATTCTAGAGACTCACTGTATGAGGCTTGGGAGTGCTACAAGAGCCTCCAGCGAGCATGCCCCCATCACGATCTGCCGCCACATTTATTGACCCATACTTTCTACAATGGAGTCAACCGAGCTACGAGGCAAATGATCAACAACGCCTCAAGCATCCAATTCCTCAACAAGAATACCGAGGAAGCTGATGCACTGCTAGCTCAGATGGCTAAGAATGTATGCTACAGGGGGAGCGACTCAAGGGATGCGCAAGAGTCGTTGGGAGGAAAGAACGTCAACTACATCCTCAAGGCCATTGCCCGTTTGTCTCACGACATGGCTAAGTTTAAGACGTCTTAGCCGCTTAAGTCCGTCATGGAGGTGAAAACATCATCTACACCAGGAGCTACTGCGACCTTGGGGGGTGAAGTATGCGGTGGGGCTCACGCGTCATTTATGTGCCAGCAAGAAGTGGTGGTGAACGAACAGGAGAATGCAATGTATCAGAACAACCTACCATACTCCACCCAAACACCTTTCCGCCCGCAGGCCAATCCGGTGTACAATCCCTTTGGCTTCTAGTACGAGAATTAGGTGAGGCCACGGAAACAGAACCGTGGCCCTAGTCAGCAAGCTCCGCTCCATCAATCTCCTATTACTCACCAGCCACCGTTCATGTAACTAATCCCAAAGCCACCACCTCAGCAGATCACGTACGATTTGAACTTCGTTCAGGCGTACCTCAAGAACTGAGAGGCTTTCAATGGCTCTCAGCTCAAGTACAACGAGCAACAAGTTCATCAGAATGAACAGCTCCTGCGCCAGAACAAACAACTGCAAACCAACTAGAAGCTTTTGGAAACTCAGGTTGTGCAGCTTGCCCAGCAGTTTTCCCAGCTCAAGGCTGCCTCTTCGAAGGGGTTGTCGAGTCAACCTCAACCCAATCCGAGGGGACAGCTTAACGCCATCACGCTACGGAGTGGCACCGAGCTAGCTGGGTCAGGTCATCCTATGAAGAAAGTCACGAGGGACGAGGCAAGAGTGGAGGAGACAACAACTGAGAAGGTCGAGGAGAGAGCCTTTGAGAGATTAGTTTCTGAGGGAACTGGCACAAAGAAAGGCTGAGGTAAGAAGAGAATGATTGAGAGTGAGACTAGCAAGCTCGCACTTATAGGACACCTCTTCCATTTCCCTCGAGGAAATCCAAGGTGAGGGAGGACACCAACTTCACTCGGTTTCTAGAGGTGCTGAGGAAGCTATACATTGACATCCCATTCATCGATACCATCAGTGATATTCTTACCTACAAAAAGTACCTTAAGGATCTCCTCACTAACAAGAGGAAGGTCAACAATCACGTCACCATTCATATGACAGCAAAGTGCAGTGCCATCATTGAGAACAAGCCGCTGAGGAAGATGAGTCTTCCGGGGAGCTTCTCCATCCAGTGCTATATAGGTGATCTGGAGATTAGTCGTGCCTTGTGCGACTTGGGGGCGAGTGTGAGCGTTATGACATACTCAGTGTGCAAGAGACTCAAGCTGGATGACCTCACCTCCACCTCTATCACTTTGCAGCTGGTAGATAGATCCATTCGCTGCCCCGTCAGAATCATGGAGGACATGCTGGTGTAATTCGAGAAGTTCTATATACATTGCGATTTCATGGTGCATAATATGGAGAAGGATGCACAGATCCCAATCATCTTGGGAAGACCGTTCTTGGCTACTACTAGAGTCGTTATGATGGAACGCTGACTTTCAAAATTGGCGACGAGAAGTTAGATTTTAATTTAGGATGGTCTATGGCCGCACCGAACAGAGATCTTCCTTGCTATCGCATCGTTATGATAGAGGAGGAGCGAGACGAGTACATCGAGGTAACCCATCAACACCTTAAGCCTGTCGAGGTAAGTGTTCTTGAATATGACATTCTCAATGATTTCCTTTATACATTTATCGATAATGAGAATGTTAAAACTATGTGCAGTAGTACGTTTGACTGTCTTACCCTGGTTTTTAAGTTACTGGCATGTTTTTATGAGTGTAAGAAAGTTCGACCATGTTCTGGTGAATGTGGGAAGTGCTCTTCAATTAAGAGAAAGCCTCGGGAGGAAGTACAAGCTTTCAGAGGAGCCTTGTCAATATGAAGAGGAAAGGCGGATGCAATGATAGTAAGAGCAATGGAGGCATCCATCGCGTTGACCTTGACGCGCTCGGGACCTTAAACAAGGGCTTAATGGAAGGCAACCCATGTGTGTAATCATGTTTTTTATAGATGAATTAGTTCTAGGATTTTTTTTTAGAAAACGAAATAGAAATAGAAAAAAAAAAGAAGAGAGAAGAAAGAAAGAAAGAATGAAGGTTAAAGGCGAGAATTGAATAAGGGGAGAGTGCAAAGAAAAAATGAATGAGAATGGGAGTGAGAATGAGTGAGACGGTTAGAGTTTTTCATTGCAAGTGCTTTAGGAAAAGGGGAGGCTAAAATACGCCTTACAGCCGTGACCTGACTTGTCACACCCGTGAGGCCTTAACAACATTTCAAGAAGCCAAGGCATGAGTTGCCTCATAGACGTGACCCCCAAGGTCACACCCTGAGGCATCACCCACATCCTGCCTAAGAGAGTCCTCACGACCATGACTCTATCGGTCACACCCGTGAGGTCTAGACGACCATCACCCCTAATTCAAGATATAAGGCATGTCACGAGTGTGACAAATAGGGGTCACGTCTGTGGCCCATGTTGGGCAAATTTCAAATTTCTGACCAGTCATGGTCGTGGCCACTGCAATCACGCCCGTGACATCTTGGAAGACGAGTTATATCGTGGTTCACGGGGTTTTACCCTCATTTTCCCTCAACACTAAACTCACGCTCGTGCCCCTTTCTCTCTTAGCCTCCCCTCTACCGATGACTGCCGCCGCCCGCTGCCGCCGTCGCCATCCCCGAACGCCACCACTGCCGACTCTCTCTCTCTCGCCGGTAATATTCCCTTCTCCCTCCTTTTTCCTTTTGGCACCCCTTTCTCCCCATTGCTGTATGTGTTCCACCTTTCACCACCACCACCTCCGACCATTTCTTGTTAGAAATCACCACCTATGACCCCCACACACCATTATCATCTCACCCCTACCTCAGCCACCATTCAACCATCACCATTCACCATTCACCATTCACCATTCACCTCACCAAACCTTAACCCTTTAAACCTCTACCTTAAATCCTAACCCTTACCCTTCACCCTTCAACCCTAAACCCTCACTAAACCCTCTATAAACCATGAACCCTATATTCAGCTACCCTAAACCTCCATTAACCTCACCAACACCTCCAACCTCTACCTCAACCCTACCCTAAGGAAAACCCCTATGTCACACATGTAGATCATTAGGGTACACAAGCCAGGTGCCAGAATCAAAACGTACTTTCACGGCATAACGGAGACCCATGCTCAGGAACTTGACAAGAAGTGGGCCAAGAGGGTCATCAAAATATCCAACAACGCAAACTTGTAGTGTGACAAGAGGGATGTTGAGGAAGAGGACGAGGAAAAGGGAGATGAAGAAGAAGGAGAAGAAGGAGAGGAAGAGGAGGATGATGATGAGGAAGAAGAAGAAGGAGGAGCTGCAGGAAGCTCATGGGACTTCCAAGACTTCCGACAGGAGCTCGACAAGGTCCACTCTGATCTTGGCCATCTTTCATCATAGTTTGGTCAGAATAGGATTATGATCCAGGGGATCTAGTCCAGTTTGAAAACCAAAGGTTCGGTTTCCTCAAAGCTCCAACGGTCGATGCAGTGGTCGGAAAAACATGCTTACTATCAGGGCCAACTCCTCAATGATCTGGCCTACCAGTATTACAAGAGTGGCGATCGCCAACATGCCCCTCCTAGGTGGCAACATCCGGCGTATCTGCCTCCACCACCCCCTCAGGGGCTTAGCTAACAGTGATTGTGAGTTTCCTCACCCCTCTTAGCTCGACAAGGTCCACTCTGATCTTGGCTATCTTTCATCATAGTTTGGTCAGAATAGGATTATGATCTAGGGGATCTAGTCTAGTTTGGAAACCAAAGGTTCAGTTTCCTCAAAGCTCCAACGGTCCATGCAGTGGTCGGAAAAACATGCTTACTATCAGGGCCAACTCCTCAATGATCTGGCCTACCAGTATTACAAGAGTGGCGATCGCCAACATGCCCCTCCTAGGTGGCAACATCCGGCGTATCTGCCTCCACCACCCCCTCAGGGGCTTAGCTAACAGTGATTGTGAGTTTCCTCACCCCTCTTTGTAATCATTAGTTGATTATGGCTTTACTTGCATGATAGTGTATTGGGGGTGGGGGGGAGTTCACATGCTGGGTGGTTTGTGCTGGTAGTCCGGGTTGGTTATTCCTCTTTCCTTGGATAAGTTGGCTTTATCCTGCTTTCAGGTGGTTGTTCTACATTGATGGGTGTTGCTTGTGGATTATTGATACATGATTCTAGAGTGGTTTGTAAAACACTAGGGGATTTTCCTTTCTTACTTACATCATGCATTCGTAGCATCATGGTTTTTAGCTTTGCATTTGCATTTTATTCCTTTTGCATGATAGTTAGGTGCACGTAGCTAGGTTGTATTATTTTCCTTAACCTTTGGTTTCTTTATTTTCTTTTGTGTGGACACCGCTTAGAATGTTATGCTTACGAAGACCTTCTGGTAACTATTTCCTTTGGTTCCCTTTTTACGTGCATATATACCTTGTTGCATGCTTGCTTTTTTCATTGGGTGGTGCGCCCTTGTGTGTTGATGTTGGAACTTTCGGTTGTTGGAGCCATGTGAGCTCGGGTTACCACCACCTTTTGTGTGCTTTGAACCCTTTCAAGACTCTACCCTGATAATGAGGACATTAGGAAATTAACTGTGTGTGTGTGTGTGGTGCGCGCGCGCGCAGGGGGGAAATATTCTAGTCAGGGTAGCTCCAGAGAATCGCGGAAGCCTAGGGTCTAAACAAACATGTGGATAATGGAAATACACCCATAGAACTCATAAGAGCACCAAACTAAATTTTTAGGGTTTTTGGATTAATGGAGAAAAACATTGAATTAAAAGATATGAACAATTCTAAAGAGAGAAATATCACCAAATTAAACTAAGATGTTCAATCTCTAGCACAAGGATCCCCCACAAGCAAAGAGTCTTGAATCACCCAAGAAATCTCACAAAGAGTAGAGGATAACCACCCACTCACAAAGAAGAGAATTCACCAAGCCATTTCCACCCAAAGGATTAGCTTCATTGATTAGGGTTTGAAAACCCACAATTACAACACTCTCCAATTGAGAAGATTTTTCTTAAGCCTAGCTCCTAAACATCAATCATCCAAATCTTTGTTGGAAATAAGCTGAGGGGGTATATAAA